>CP125973.1:68645998-69244767 GCA_030063025.1 Avena longiglumis | reverse complement strand
ACAAGATGGAGATCGGAAGCACAAAGAAGAAAGGCCATATCATATCACATATTATTGAATTGCATGTGATGTTAATCCTTTATGCATCTTGTATTGCTTAGTAGACGACGGTAGCATTATAAGATGATCCCTCATGCACATGAATTTCAAGTCATAAAGTGTTCACCCTTAGTTAGCACTGTTGCTAAAGCTTGTTGTTTCGAAGAACCACGTGATGATCGGGTGTGTTAGATTCTGCAAGTGTATACAACGTGAGCAAGCCAGATTTGCTCATGCAGAAACTAAGGTTTGATCTTGATGAGCCTAGCATGTACAGACATGGCCTCAGGAACACGGATTACCAAAAGGTAGAGCATGAGTCATATAGTATATATGATGAACATGTTGATTGTTCGCCATTGAAGCTATATCAACTCTCGTGATGATCGGTTTTGATGTGGTGGATTTGGTTCGTGTGATCACTAAAACAATGTGAGGGATATTGTTTTGAGTGGGAGTTCACCAAGATTAATTTAATTATTAATTAGAACTCAATTTATCATAAACTAAATCAAAGTGAATTTGCATAGTTGTTGTAGTCATTGGCATCCGCTTACCACCTGCGCTTAGTTATAATTGAGATGATAGAACTATAGAATTCTGGTTAAATACTTTACTAACCGGTATCGTATTGTTTTAAGTGTTAATCTAAAGTTTATAAGTCCTATTGCAAACTTTCAAGAAGTTCCTAAGTTACTCCATGAAGTTTAATAATTAGTATTAAATCAAGAGTAACAATTCCAAGTGTTAGTATATAAGTATCATGTTTGTCTCCATGATTCTTGATATTCAAAGGATTCTCTTAATATCAAGGTTATCTAGGATCCGAAAGAGTTGTTTCGTAAACCATGATGTGTGGAAGATATTGTGATATCTCAAACTAAGTATTGGTTACAACATGATAGAGTATAATATGGCAAAAGTCATGTTCTCATATTTGATGAGAATTTGTAAAAGGTTGAGACACTAGTTGTCCTAATCCTCCAAAAAGGTTTTGGATAGCAACATTATACTCATAATTCATCGTTATAAGCTAAAAGTAGCTTCGATCATGGGCGATTCCATGATAAGGGTGAATATTTGATGTAGGTAAAATGTTTACTACACCAAGAGATTACTAAAGAAAGGAATTTGAAAGAACACCAAACATTTGATGATGGTAATCTACTTCAAAGTGCAAGTCCAAAGACATTGGTATTTAACTATACACGCTTTGGACTATATGTCATATGTATGACTCCACTGTTGATGTTGATAGATTCTTTCAAAAGGAAATACTGAAAGAGAATCTCATAAATATATGGCGTAAAAGAAAGACTAGAATTGTTCTGGGGTTTAAGTATATAGATGATATACATGTTATGGCTATATTCTTTGCTTATTAAACAATGTGGTTCTTAAGTATTTAATACTGAATTTGTTGGTATGAATCGTCATACGAAACAACAGAATTCATGAACTACAGTGGCCTAAGTAATTAGCAAAAGAATATGTGATGATGTTCATCGAGAACAAATAAAGGGTTATTGTGTTGCTCGTTAAACATCAAAGCTTGCCTTCAAAGATTTGTTTTATCAGGTATTATGAGAACAAAAGGGTTGTTCAAATAATTGCCGTAATCCATAAAAGATGGATTCGCAAATCTCGTTGGAGACATCACATCCATAAAACTAGTGCTAAAGATGTCGAAAGACAAATTGATTGAAAGATCACTTAGGAAGTGACATCGCCATTTAAATTATACTGAAAAGAAAACATGAAGAAACTCCATGTGGATGGAATTTTGGAGTCTTTTGATTTTTGATCAAATGACACTTGTGAAACTTTCTTAGAGATAATTGAAACTTCGTTCATAGGACAAAAGCGAACGAAAGACTAGCTTATTGGAATTTGTACATATTGTTGTACGAAGTCCATTATGTGTAGTCAAGAGCGATGGATTTTAACTTCATTTGCTTTTTCCGAAATTTTGAGTGAATATATGAATATTTACTTAATAAGGATGAAGTATGAAACATTTGAAAAGTTCAAAGACTTTCAAGATGAAGTGAAAAATCATTGTAACAAGGATATAAATAGTTTATGATAAGATCATAAAGGAAAATATTTAAGTTACAAGTTTAGCATAATACCTAAGATTTAAGGAATCGTCTATGGATTTGCATTTCAAACACCATAAGGGTATGGAGCGTCGAGATATGTAATTAAACCTTGTTCGACATGGTAAGATCAAAGGTATAATTCATAAACTGCCATTATATTTTAAAGATTAAAAGCTTTAGAGATTACCGTTTCCACTAAAAGAGATCCATCATAATCCGTTTAAATGACACCATATAAAGTTATGGTTTGGGATAAAACCCAAGTTGTCCTTTCTTTCAAACATTGGTATGCTATGCATAAGAAAGATGTTTGCAACCAAAGTCGGATGAACTCTATCTTTGTATGTTATTTCAATAACTCATATAATCCTCCATAACATCGAGACAAAAGTGTTTGCTACTTAAAACGTCAAGTTTCTTTTGAGAAGGAATTTTTCGTGAAAAGTTAAGGGAGGACAATAGAACTTTGATAAGGTTAAAAGAACCTTAGTCAGTATGTGCAGAGTTGCAGTCACGAAAAGTGTTCCGGAGGCATCAACAAAGCTCATGGCTCACGTACCTCAAAGGTTGTTGTCACGGAGATCCAAGTTCCTATTGAAACAAGTAGGTCGGATGAACAATCAAATACCAAGATTTGAGGGTTGAATCATTATTTGAGAATAATGAACCGACTACATGCAAAGAAGCGATGATGGGCCCTGACTCCGTCAAATGGCTTGAATCCATAAAATCCTTGATAGTTCCATACACGAGAAATCAAGTTTTGAACTTGAAGGACTCTCGAGAAAGGTGTAAGACCTTACAGTTGTGTCTGGATCTATAAAGAAATAGACATGGATGTTTTACATCTATGAAATAGTACATGTTGGGAAAGAGTTCACAAAATGTTCAAAGGTTGACTATGACAAGATTTGATCTTTCATAGTGATATTTAGTCTAGACGGATTAATGTAGCAACCACTACATATAATTTGTTATATGGTAGTTGAATAAACAAAACAAGTTCTTCTAATAGAATCGTTACCTAGGACATGTGCATAACACGGTCCATAGGGTTTTGTTAATTCAAAAGGATGCTAAAAGCATATGCAAACTTCAATGGTTAAAGTGAGCATCGTGGAGTTGGAATCTTCACTGTGATGAAACTGTTAAAGGAGTTTAAAAGTTCATCAGAGACGATGGAGATGCTTGCATTTGCAAGAAATTAAGTGGGACCGCTAAGACATGTTTCTAATACATTATGTGGAAGACATATTGTTGATTGGAAATAATGTATCTTTTATTAACACATATTAAGAATTTCATCCCGATGAAAGACTTAGGAAAAACCCAAATATTTGGCATCAATAGGCGCTAATATGGTTGTGCCGTATACATGTATCAGATATTGAATGAGTTCAATATAGAAACTACAAGAAAAGGTTCTTGTCGCACGTAAAGGATTGAAAGAGTTCAATGTTGATGATATATTCAAGTGTATTAACATTTGGTAAAGTGGAAACAAATAATCAAGTATAGATTGATACTTGATGTATGAAATCACAAAGAGTATTTATTTCAATCATCTTACCGTGATATGTACAAATCCAGATATGTCCTATGCTCTAAATGTTGTGAGCATATACCGTAATGATTCAGAAGATGATCATTGGACAATAGTAAGGATATTATTATGATCTTTTGGAAGAACTAAGAGTATATTATTTGTAGAAGTGACAAATAGATGGTTAGTTCATTGTAAAAGTACTACATTGATACTAGTTTTGTCACAAAGTACAAATTAAGTTTATCTCAATCTAAACTAAGGTGGCACAATATAATGGAAAGTGAGTTCCATAATGGATTTGGATGAGTTCCAAAGTTAAGACATTGTGATAGATACTACAACAAAAGGCTAAGTATATGACCTGCTATTATAGCGAAAAGAGGGCATTTGTGTCAAGTAGTTTGTTATCAAACTAGGTGTAGTTCATGAGGGATAATACTATGAAGATATATTGTGCGACAATATTATCAACATGTTTTAACCCCAAAGAACTAAAGGTCACAATCAAAGACCAAATTTATACAAAGCCATCTCATTAGAGAATGAGTGATGCGAGAGACGCAAAGACATGCAATTACACACCACCGGAAGTGTCGATCCGGAGATCAGTTGACCACTAGCAATCGTGTACATACAACACCGGAAAGCCATATGTGTTATATACACAAAGGTTTGAAACTAGATTATTGACTCTAGTGCAAGTGGGAGACTGTTGGAGATATGCCCAAGAGGCAATAATAAAGTGGTTATTATCATATCTTCACACTTATGATAAATGTTTACATACCATGCTATAATTGTATTAACCGGAAACATTAATACTTGTGTGATTTGTAAACTAAAATAAGAGTCCCTAGTAAAGCCTCTTGTTAAACTAGCTTGTTGGTTAATATATGATCATGGTTTCGATCATGAACATAGAGATGTTATTAACAACGTGATCATATCATTAGAGAATGATATGATGGACATACTCCTATAGATAAGCGTAGCATAAAAGATCAAGTCATTTCAATAGTTCAATTGCTATATGCTTTCGATACATAGTAACCCACCTTCGACCATGAGATCATGCATATCACCTTACCTGATGGATGCTTTGATGTCATCAAACACCGCGACCGTGAATCGGGTGGCTATAAAGGTGGCATTGAGTGTTTGGAAAGTATTGGTTGAAACACATGGATCAAGAGTGGGATTTGTCCATCCATATGACGGATAGATATACTGGCCCTCTCGGTGGAATGTCATCCAATTAGCTTGCAAGCATGTGGACCTGCTCACAATGGATCACATATCACGGGAACGAGAAGAGAGTACTTATCGGTAACGAGGTTGAACTAGGTATGCAGAGATACCGACGATCATAACCTCGGATAAGTAAACTATCGTGAGACAAAGGGAAATTGGTATCGTATGTAAGTGGTTAATTCGACGCAAAGTAATCGAGAAATATGTGGGAGCCATATGAATTTCCAGATTCCTCTATTGGTTATTGTTCGGAGAAGTGTCTCGATCATGTCCGCATAATTCACGAACCGTAGGGAGACACACTTAAGGATTCGACGTTGTTTGAGTAGTTATGGTATTATGAGAAAGAGACCGAATGTTGTTCGAGTCTTGGATGGGATCCGAGATATCACGAGGTGATCCTAATGGTCCGAGAATAAGATTCATATAAGTAAAGTCCCGCTTTGAGTTCGGGAATGATTCCTTGTTTTCATCGAATGTTCTAGAAGGTTCCGATTATCCGCACTGGGAGGGTACATGAATGTGTCATTACATATTGAATGATTGCATCATGTACTAAGTGTTCTTGCTGTTCCAAAACTGAAAGTCAAACTGCCAGCTTGAAAGTCAAACGCTAAAACAGAAACTGGGAAACAGAAACTGTGGGAAACAGAAACTGGGAAACAAGCAAGAGGTGGTTGGAACCGACTTGGGGAGGAGTCCTCCTGCCAGCCAAGGCCAACCAGGCACTGGGAGGGACTCCCTCCCTTGGCCGCCTCCCACCTATAAAAGGAGGGGGGCCTCCTCTAGACACACAAGTTCCTATCCTCTAATCTCCATTTAGAGCCGCTTGGTTTAGAGCTTCTAATTGCTCTAGCCTCGCTGTTTAGAGCCTTCTAATTGGTGTGTCTAATCCCTAGACCACTAATAGCTCTCTCTCATACTCCACCATACCGCCCGGCTTAAGGCGGCCTCGGGATCTCCCTCTACTTCCTGCACCACGCCAGGCCGAATCATGAGGAGAGTGCTACAACCTCCATTTTCACTGGAACAAGGGAGAGGAAGGTCTTCACGAGTAATCGAACGCAGATCCAGGAAGCGCTTTAACGCATTTAAGGATCGCTTACACGATCTTGAGATCGGAAAGAGTATGACTACATCACCCCACGAGAATCCGCTCTCGTTAAACACTTTGGAATCTTCGAGGGTAAGTTATTCCATCGACTCGTTGCTACAATCTAGTAGATAGATCTTGGCTTGTTTGTTTGTATGCGATAGAAATTTTTTGTTTTCCATGCTACGAACCCCTACACCTATGGGACCACTCCTCGGCCGAGAGGCCATGGAGGTCAGCCTCCCGATCCAAAGACTGGATCTCCCCTAGAATCGACGCCTTCTGGGCACGAAGGTCCGCCCCCAAGTTAGCCCCCCAACCCCTCATGAATTGGCGCGCAATCTTAGCACAATGGTGCCAGATGTCAACCGCACAATAAACACGAGGGGTCGAGGCGACCGCTGCTAACCACCTAGACCGCACCGCCTCCACAAAGCCCTGTTTCTGTAGCCAGAAGGACTCAAAGTGGAAGTGGTTCAATCTAGGAGGTCGGCCGCCACCGGACGAGAAGAGGAGTGGGGTATGATCGGACCCAATCCTAGTCACCGCCTTCAGCGCACACAGGGGGAAGGCAACCTCCCACTCAACGGAGACAAAGACACGGTCGAGGACGCTGCGGATTGGCTAGAGCTGCTTGTTAGTCCACGTATATCTAGCACCCACCCGCACAATCTCGCGGAGGGCGAGATCAGCGATGCAGTCGTTAAACATACGCATCCTAGGGAGGTCCACGTTCGCCGAGCTCTTGTCTTGTACAGAGCGGATCAGATTGAAATCGCCGGCTATCACCACCGGGATATCAGTCCGTTCCACCTTCGACTTGAGCTCGAGCAAAAACTCAGTGGACCTCCGATGGTCCGCGGGGCCATAGACAATAATCACCTCGAATCTGAAGCGAGTCTGGCTATGCGTGAGGGCCATTCTCACGAATAATTCCCCCTGGTCCATATCATCTATCTCAAAGGTATCCTCCTTTGCCCCCAGGAGGATACCCCGGAGTGGCCAGGAGCCGTAACCAGAAAACTTGCAGCCGAGGGCTTCCAACTCGAAATGGTGAAGTCTTGGAGAATTGTGTCAAAGTCGACAATATCCGCAACTCCTGGCGGATGTAATCCTTGATGGGCGCGCCGCCTCAGTTCAACCCCGGATGTTCCAAATGAACATCCGGAAGGCTCTAAGGATGTCCATCCGGACCCTTAGGCCAGGGCGGTCCCCTTAGTGGGGACCGAACGGGCACGGGGGGGAGAAGGGCGAGACGCAGTATCCTTGGGAGGTCTCCCACGTGGCCTACCCGAGGGGGTCGGTGAAGGGTTTCGCGGCATAGTAAATCAAAATTTTCTACGGATGCGAACAGAGGGAAAGCCAAGATCTAATCTAGGAGATGCAATCAATGAGAGAGATTGGATTAGATCTTCATACCCTTGAAGATTCAGACAGTGAACGCTCATTTAACGGGTGATGTAGTCGCATTTCTCCTCCTCGCGATCCGATCCGATCTAGCACCACAAGTGGCGGTGCCTCCGTGAGATGCACACGCAAAGACCTCAACGCCTCCTCCTTCCTGACCAGCGAGTATGGTGGAGAGATAGATTGGATCTACAACACGACGGTGTATATAGTGGAGAATTTCACTGCAGGCTTCGCCTACAAACAAATGGAGGGAGAGAGGAAGGTAGCAAGGCTGCTAGGCTTGGAGGAAGGTGTGTAGTAGTAGGAGGGGCACCACCCTCTATATATAGAGGCGGCCAGCCCTTGCCCTCCTCCAAGCCTATCTCTAGTTTAAACAATTTAAACTCTCCCTTATCTAGAAATCCTATCTCTAGTTTAAACAATTTAAACTCTCCTTTATCTAGAAATTCTATCCCGAAATTTAAACGAGTCAAATCTCTCTAGAATCGGCTGGGCCCTATGGGGCCTTGTGCCCTGGCCCAAAGCGCCAGACACTCCCTCATAGGCCCATGCCCTCCCAAGGTGGGGCCACGTTGGTCCCTTCCGAAGGTTCTAGAAGCTTCCGATAATACCGATTAACCCTAACAATTCAACTCCAAAACTGCAGATCTTATATGAATCTTATTCTCCTGACCATTCCGGAAACTCTCGTGATATCCCGGATCCCATCCGAGACCAACAAAAATTCATAAACCAATTATCCAATCTATCCTAGCTTGAGACACGTTAAATTGTGTGACCCTCGGTTTGAGAATATGCGCATATGATCTTCTATCAATAATCAACGGGTCCGCACCCATATTGACTCCACATTCATCTATGATCATATCGGATGAACCACGATGCCAGGATTCAATCAATCCCATATATATATTCCCTTCGTCTCGCGATATTTTACTTGTTCGAGATTCGATCGTCGGTACCGCCATACCTTGTTCAATCTCGCTCACGAAGTACTTTACTGCTCCGTAATCCGATATCACTTTGTGATTAACTCCTTAACCACATGCTTGCAAGCGTGTTGATATCGACACGAGTGGGCCCAAAGTATATCTCTCCGACTTGGGAGGGACAAATTCCATCTCGATACATACAACCCAACAGATTTCTTCCGATCACCGAGACACCTTTATGATCACCCTCTCATAGGAGGACGTGCTATGACCTCAAACCGTTCTTCCTATACCATGGAGTTGTATTATCTCATGGTCTAAGGAATACAATATTTGACATAAGAAAAGCTTCGCAAAGATGTTCACGATGACACGATCTAATTGCTTTGCTTAGTTTGTCTCATCCATCATATCATTCTCCCAATGAAATGATCTCATTATCAATTGACAACTCATGTCTATGGTTAGAAACCTTAACCATCATTGATCAATGAGCTAGTCCTTAGAGGCGCATTTCAGGACACGTGTTGTTCACAAACCACACAAGTATTAATGTTTCCGCTTAATACAATTCTAGCATGGAATATAAACTTTATCATGAACAAGAATTATAATAATAACATCTTCATTATTGCCTCTAGGGCATAATTCCAATAGTCTCCCACTTGCACTAGAGTCAATAATCTAGTTTACATTTGGCAACAATCTCACACCCATGGCAATCGAGGTGTTGATCATGTTTTACACGTGGAAGAGGTTTAGTCAATGGATCTCATACATTCATCCGTATGTACTTTGCTAATCTTCGATCTCCATCTCGCTATATAATCTCGGATTATATGAAACTTATGTTGATATGCTTGGTCTTTGGATGATATCTTGGTTCCTTAGCGAGTGCTATGGCGCCAAGTGTTGTCACACAATATCTCCAAGGGTCCAATGCACTTGAACCACGCCAAGCTCGGATGAAGTTTCGATCCAAACTCCTTCACTTGACGCTTCAAGCAGCCTATGTATTCCGCTTCCATCAGATCCCGCGATCACGCTTTGCTTGCAGCTTCTCCACTCACAGCCCTCCATTCAAAATATAAACGATCCTGTCTCGAGATTTGGAATCATCCTTGTCGGTGTCGAAACTAGCATCGACGTAACCTTTACGACAAGTCGCTCATCACCCCCATAGACTAAGAACATTTCTTTAGTTCTATTTAGGTACTTTAGGATGTTCTTCACTACCGTCCAAAGGTTCCACTCGATCACTTTGATATCTCGCCACAAACTAAGAGCATTGGACACATCCGGTCTAGTACACAAAGATGGCATACATGATGGAACCTATGGCCGAGGCATAAGGCACTTTGCTCATAGCTTCCTATCATTTCATCAGAATGACACGAGCCTTGCTCAATATCTTACCCGACAACATAGGCATCAACCTTTCTTTGCCTTATCCATTCGAACCTTTTCGTAACTTTGTCTAGGTATGTACCGCTTAAAGCTATCAGCCTTTGTCTATCTCTATAGATTTTGATGCCCAATATATAAGCAGATTCACCTAGGTCTTTCATTGAAAAACACTTGTTCAAATAACTCTTCACATCGTTAAGCATGTTGATGTCATTTCCATAATCAATATGTCATCCACATACAAGTACCGTAAACGCCACCGAGCTCCCACTTTCTTGTAGATACAAGCTTCAGAAATTTGGAACAAATCCAAAACTCTTGATCACTTGATCAAAACGAAGGTTCCAACTCCGAGATGCTTGCTTCATTCATAAATGGAACGTTGAAGTTTGCATACTTTACTAGCATCCTTAGGATCGAAAACCTTCTAAGTTGCATCATATACAACTCTTCATCAATGTTCCCATTGAGGAAAGCAGCTTGACATCCATCCGCCATATTTCATAATCATGAAACGCAGCAATTGCTAATAAAATCCGAATGGACTTAAACATCGCCACGGAGAGAAAGTCTCATCATAGTCAACACCTTGAACTTGTCGAAAACCTTTATGCAAGCCGTGCTTTATAGACGTAACATTACCATCCGCTGCTTTCTTCTTCTTGAATATCCATTTGCACTCAACGGCCTTTCGGTCGCTAGGAGGATCCACCAAAGTCCATACTTGGTTTTCGCCATGGATCCCAATTGGATTTCATGGCTTCAGCCATTTCTCGTAGTCCGCTCATCATCGCCTCATAGTTCAGAGGTTCACCGCCTTCTACCAACAAGACAACAAGACAGGTTGCCGCACCACTCAGAGGGGCACGCGACCTGTCGACCGCGACGCTCAAGAGCAAGATCGTCCAAGCTTCATGATCCTTGTCATTAGCTTCCTCTATTGTTGGTGCAAAGTGCATCGAACAATTTCAGTCGCTACTCTCCAATTCAAGAGAAGGTTCAATAACCTCGCCTAGCTCTACTTTCCTCCCACTCACTTCTTTCGAGAGAAACTCCTTCTCAAGAAAGGAACCGTCTTTATGACAAACACTTTGCCTTCTGCTCGGATAGAAGGTATACCCAATAGTTTCCTTTAGGGTATCCTATGAAGACGATTCGCTTTGGGTTCGAGCTTGTCCGCATCAACTTCGACGAAGCTTCAGATCCCCAAACTTTAAGAAACGACAACTTAGGTTTAGCACCAAACCACAGCTCATACGATGTCGCCTCAACGGATTTAGATGGAGCCCTATTTAAAGTGAATGCAGCGTTTCTAATGCATAACCCCAAAATGATAACGCAAATCAAGAAGAGACATCATTGATCGAACCATATCTAATAGGGTTCGATTCATGCTCGTACACACCATTGCTACTGTGGTGTTCCGGTATGGAGTTGTGAAACGATTCCACTTGCTTTAAGATGCGTGAGAAAATCATAACTCAAATATTCACCTCCACGATCGGATCGTAGAAACTTAATCTTCTCACACGATGGTTCTCCACTTCATTCTGAAATTCCTTGAACTTTTCAAATGTTTCAGATTTATGTTTCATTAAATAGATATACCCATATCTACTTAAGTCATCGGTAAAGTGAGAAATAGCGATATCCACCGCCAATAAACACTCATCGTCCGCATACATCGGTATGTATGATTTCCAACAAGTCCGCTGCTCGCCCATCATACCGAGAACGGGTTTTGATCATCTTGCCCATGAGGCATGGTTCGCATGTGTCAAATGATTCAAAATCAAGAGACTCCAAAAGTCCATCGTAATGGAGTTTCTTCATGCGCTTTACACCAATATGACCTAGACGACAAGCCACAAATAAGTAGTATTATCACTATCTACTTTGCATCTCTTAGCCTCAATGTTATGGATGTGTGTTTCATCCCTTTCGAGATTTAGAAGAAATAAACCATTCACAAGAGGTGCATGACCATAAAAGATGTTACTCATATAAATAGAACAACCATTATTCTCCGATTTAAATGAATAACCGCCTTGCAATAAACATGATCCGAATAATGTTCATGCTCAACGCAGTACATAATAACATTTATTAAGGTTTAAAACTAATCCCAAGGTAAACTAAGGAGAGCGTGCCGACGGCCATCACATCAACTCTTGATCCGCTAACGCCAAGATCGTCACCTCATCCTCGCAAGCCGCTCATTCCGTAGCTCCTGCTTCGAGTTACAAATATTAGCAACCCAACCGTATCAAATACCCGTGCACTACAACGAGGGCTAGTAAGGAAAACATCAATAACATGTATATCAAATATACCTTTGATGGTGCCAGCCTTCTTGTCCGCTAAGTACTTCTGACAGCATGCCCAGGACCCTGTCCTGCAATAGAAGCACTCAAAGGTCCGCTTAGGACCGCACTGAGCTTCTTCTCAACAGGGCATCATTGTCACGCCTTTCTTGAAGGGCTTTGCTCCTTACCTTCTTAAAGGAGGGCTTGTTGACCATCAACACATGATTATCCTTCTTGATGTCCACTCCGCAGCCTTCACTTTGAAGAGCTCGGTGATCGATGGAACCAATCGATTATGAGTCACTACAAAACTTTTGTAGCCGGGAGGGAGTGATTGCGAA
The DNA here is from genome assembly GCA_030063025.1 of Avena longiglumis. Lineage (NCBI taxonomy): Eukaryota > Viridiplantae > Streptophyta > Magnoliopsida > Poales > Poaceae > Avena > Avena longiglumis. The sequence goes on along the minus strand of CP125973.1, from coordinate 69,232,340 downwards.
CTGTCAATCTTGAGCTCCTCCGAATCGTGCATTCCAGCTTGCTCAAGGCGTTGAGTGTAGCCCGACATCTTTATGGTGCTCACTAACTAACTCCCTTCCTCCATCTTGCGCTTAAAGAACTTCGGAGATCTCATATCTCTCAGAACGGGCTTGAGTCTGAAACATGGTTTTCAGCTCCTCGAGAATCTCAAAGGGCCCGGGATAGGTTTCAAAATGATTTTGAAGCTCCGGTTCCATAGAAAACAACATGGTGCTCTTAATCACACCATAATCATCTTTGTGATCGACAGATGCCTTTTCTCATCACCGCCAGCTTGCAGGGGGTCACCTAACGCTTTACTGTGGCATCCCGCAAAACCACTACTAGAAAATCGCGTTGAATTTGTGCATTGCATCGTCATCATCATGCATTGTTTGCCAAAACTATTTTCGCATCGCCCGTTTTGTTTTCTAAAACGCCCCAACTTTAACCAAATATCAAACCCGGGTCGCCGGATTATTTTGTTTTGGCCGCGAGCGGTTTGCAAACGGTCCAATTAAATAAATAAAATTTTTATTTATTTTTGGTGGGGCAGTCGAACGGTCCGAACCGACCGAACAACCGCCCCAGGAAACTGAATCGGTCCACCCCAACCTGCCCCTCTAATTCCTAAACCTACCCAAATTCCTACCCAACCTACCCTCCACCTCACTCCCACCAATCCAGACCCGCCACCTCACTTTTCCCTCACCCCTCACCCACTCAGCATCTGCCACATCAGCCAGCCCTCCCCCTCTCTCTCTCCTCTCCCTCTCACCCCAAACCCCCCCCTGGACTCACAGCCACACAACACACCCGCCTCAAGACACTGCAGACGCACACGCCAACAAGGCAGCCACTCCTCGCCACTTCCCCACGCCTCCCCTGCTGGGACCCACACCGGGCCCCACCACGCGTCCCCGCCCACGCGCGCGAGCGTCCTCCCCTACCTCCTCCTTTCCTCGCCTCCTCTCTCCCACGCGAGGCTCTCCCCGCCGCCCCTCTGCCCACCTTCCAGCTCACGGCTGGCCCTCCCTCACGCCTCCCAAGCCTCCTGAGCCTCTCATAGCAGCCAAGGTCGCCAAGCGCCCGCCGCCTCTCCCTCCGGCCGCCTGTCTACCATTGGCCGACCTGCCGCCGGCCCTTCTTCCCCGCCTCCCCTTCCCACCGACGCCCGCCATCCTCCGCCTCTCTGGCCAGAGCTCCTCCTGCCATTGCCTGCTCAGCGTTCGCCGAGGCTGCCTCCGCCCGGCTCGCCACCACGCAGCCGGCCTCTCGGCCTCCCCTCACGCCTTCCCTACCTCGCTCCCTGCCCGCCGCCTCGGCCCCGCCCGCCCGTCCGCCTCGACGTCTCGCCGCCAACCCCGCCGAGGCCGCCCACGCTTCTTCCCTAACGCCACCGACGTTTGCAAAGCGACTGTTCTAAACGTGGGTCGTGTGTGTGCTGTTGTATCTGGAATCCCTTGTCCTACCTTGTTGTTGTCGAGGATCTTCTCTGATGCTCGTGGTGCTGCGGTCCGATGTGGTTGGGTGCATGAGATGCTCCACATCGCGGTGTCATATGTTTTTCCTCGCCAAGATCTTCTCGATCCCCAAGACCGATCCGATGCCGACCCAAGTCTTTCTCCCGGAACCGTCAAGATCTCCGTCACCAAATCCTCGCGGCCATCCACACGGAGCACCAAGGTCCCCTTCATGGACGCCAAGGCCCAAACCAAGCCCATCGCAAGTGACCGAAGAAGGAGATGCCGCTGAGGTCAAAGGTCTCATCAGATCGCCTTGGTCTTCGACAAGGACCCGACAAGATCGCCTACATGGATGTCAAGTTCCCCTTCATGACCTCGAACCCTCGGAACCGCCAAGTTCGCCGACACGGATGCGACAAGCACTCCGTCCCGGACACCAAGTACTGCTTTCCGAACGACAAGGCCCTAGCAATGGCAAGACCGACCCCGTGGGACCGACAAGATCGGCATGACAAGAACGACACCGAGACCGCGAATGCGCCAGCTCTACCCCGATGTCCGAGAACGATCCCGTCAAGTTCGTCGATCCCTGAACCCCGAGATCTGATCCCCGTCGAACCCTGGACCCTGACCCCGAACCCCGGAATCCCAAGATCGTCGAGCCCCCTCTAATGTGTGAACCCCTTTTCCTCGAACCCTATTTTATAACATAACAACTTGTTGCATATTGAATTGTCATACTCGCATGCATATCTGCCGTTTGGGGGCCTTATGCCGATTCACCTAATGATTAAATATGGGGCCCATATGCGGGCAAATCTAGCCTTATATTGGCCTCATTTAAATTTGTGTAGCGAACCCGATGCTATATTCTACCATGTAAAACAACATTTAAATTGCGGGGTACCTAAACAACTTGAACCATTTAATTAATTGTCGGGACCCCGGTTCCACTTAATTTGACCTAATCGCATCGCACCTTTGCCATGTCATACATCATACATGCATCATGCCGATCTTCTGCCGTGTATTGAATAGTGCATCCGGTGTTTCTTCTAGTGTTTTGCTTCTTCATGATAAGGCCGTTGAGTTGATGTGAGCTTCGTCCCGATCTTCGGATGAACCCTTCGGCAATGTTTTCAGGCGAGCATCTCCCCCTTTCTACCTATCTTACTTTTATAGTATTTACTTCCCTCCTGTTGATCTATTGCTATCTGTGTTGCGATGCTTTAGTTTCCGTACCCGTGATCTACCGTGCAGCCCTATATTGCCTTGGACACACCCTATTACCTGTTGTGTGGTAGATAGTTGGACTTGCGCGCCGTAGTTGCTTGCTCAAGTGCTGATGTGTGTCGCCATATGCCACAGTTGCTGATGTATTGCCGCATGTTGTTGTTGGAGATGGCCCTAGTTTTACTTATTGTTCACTTTAATTTCTGTTTAACAACTAAAATTGAAATAAGCAGAGGCATCGGTGGGTGATAGAAAATATTTGGTTTCCGAACGCCCACTTGTGTCCCGTAAGACCCCGAGTACTTGATTCCTGTTCCTTGTTTTATCGCGCTATCCACATCCGGGAGGTATATGGGACCCCCCTGAGCCAGAGCTTGATTCATTCTTATTTCTTGGGGCCACAAACTAGTTTGAGGTTTTATTTACGATCCTGTACTTATGCCATGTTTTACCGCTTTATTTACGACAGCGAGGTAGCACCTTGTCGCTTTTGGTAAGCGGGATGTTTCTGTATCGACAGTCCCCGATTGGGGACCTCATTGTCGTTCTGACCATCGACGCAAACCTTGAGTCCGTCTCGAGCTTGCTTACGCTATGGTGTACTCCAAGGGTGGCCCTGAAATATTTCAATCCTGTGATTGTTCAATGTGAAAGCCTCGTTGGGTTTTGATTTGGTTTTTCCGAGGTTGATCGAGTGTGTGTTGCTATTGGTGCACCCCGCCGGGTAAAACTTTCTCGAAAGCCGTGTCCATGGATATGGACGACTTGGAGCACGATATCTCGATCATAGACAAGCATAACTAAAGTTTATTGCTCTAAATTTGACTTATAATGACTAGTAATCAGCTTCACTATAATGGAATGGCTAATTAATACGCCCACAATTGCTTGTTTGGTCGCCATGCGACAAATGTATCTGACTAGTAAGTATTGTAACTACAACGAATTGGCTGAATAAAAGTACCAACAACTGCTGGGTTTTGGGATTATCTCATGCTATCTGTATCTGAATAGTAATTGTTGCAACTATAACGGAATGGTTAACTAAAAGGGCCCACTGCTTATTTTATCAGGACGATCATCTATACCTGACTAGTAATTGCTGCAACGATAACTGAACAAATAAAACTGCCAACCGCGTGAGTTCCTCGGTTGACTTCCTCGTTTGGTCTCGAGGGGGAAACACCAGGATGGGTTTGTTTGGTGTTAGCTTCAGGGTGGATCCGGATAGGTCATTCTTATCCCTCTCTAATATCCGTCAGTTGTATCGAGTCTCTATAGGTTGTTCAGTGCATGCTGCCGCTGCCGCTCAGTCCACCATACCTTTGTAGGCGAGGACCGCCGAATTCTAGCCTCGCCGTGTACTGGCCTCAGTACTGACGCTCCTCTTTTTCCTTTGCCCTTTGTCGGCACCCCTTTGTTTAAGCAGGTTTTGAGATCGACGCCGTTAGCAGGGTACCCTTCCGGCTTGGCCCGGGGTTATGGACGCCATTGGTTATTCTTGAGGCTCTAGCCCCATTTGCATCTTGTCCGTATGACGCCTATCGCTTTCAAGGTGATTTGGATCTTTGTATATATATCTCGTATTCTTGACTCTCCGAGTCTCTGTATATATCTGCCTGGGTCCCATCGAGGACTGTTGTGTAATGTTATTACTGCTTTCCACCCGCACGAAGTGCTGGGCACCTTTGAATCGTTTCTATGCGGGTTTGGTGAATTTTTCCCAAACTTGCATAGGTCCGATTCTCGAGGGTGTTACAGTGGTATCGAGCTCGGCCCATGATACCCCACAAGTCCAGCCTGTAGGATAACCTAGCTAACGGCCGAAGTAGAGTGTCAAAACTATTTTCCAAAATCGGTTGGATAGTTCTGAATAGGTCTGATTTTACTCCTTACCCCTCTGCTGTTCTCCTCTTATCCCGACGTGTTTTGAATCCGCTCTCTTCTCTCTCTTCGAGTCCAGGATTTCTCGTGGTTGGTTTTCCATCGTACCTTCAGGGTTTCGCTTTCTTCCTTTTGTAACGGAGGTGCTACGATCAGCAACCTGCAACTTGTCTGTTGTACCCTTCATCCGATCTTCTGTCCTTGAGCTCTTTATCCATATGTGTTCCTTGCCGGATAACAGTGTCGTTGAAAAACATATGAGAAGGACGAGCTTTGGTGAAGTTGGAGTATACCTTGAGCATGTGTTGTTCATGCCAATGGAACCATCGCGGAACCTAATCATTATGTCTTTCATACGATTTCTGCTGGCATTATCCCTTTGTTCCGACACCGCCTATGAAGATCTTGATCTAAATCGAGAGTTGGTTGCATAATCCGTCTATGCGCGTGCAGAGTAATGGTTTGAGTGCGGGATGGAGTAGCTACCCTACCACTGCTCTTATCATTCGCTCTTGTACGTTGAATCAGTGGATCCAGCAGTTTAACTCTATCCATGGAAGTTAGAGGTGGCCTTACCTTCAACTTCGTCCTTTGTTCCCCCGGAGTGTTCACTCAGCGATCAGGAACAACGAACCTTTGTTGGTGGTGTCGCCGATTTCCAGTTGGAAGATGAACCCTTGTTAGTGGTGTCGCGAGGATCTACACAAAGCGAGAAGACGCAGGACGCCGACCTTCCTTCCGGTACCATGAGGCGGATCTCGAGGGCGAGATCCATTGTTAGTGGTGTCGAATTGTGGCATCCCGCAAAACCACTACTAGAAAATCGCGTTGAATTTGTGCATTGCATCGTCATCATCATGCATTGTTTGCCAAAACTATTTTCGCATCGCCCGTTTTGTTTTCTAAAACGCCCCAACTTTAACCAAATATCAAACCCGGGTCGCCGGATTATTTTGTTTTGGCCGCGAACGGTTTGCAAACGGTCCAATTAAATAAATAAAATTTTTATTTATTTTTGGTGGGGCAGTCGAACGGTCCGAACCGACCGAACAACCGCCCCAGGAAACTGAATCGGTCCACCCCAACCTGCCCCTCTAATTCCTAAACCTACCCAAATTCCTACCCAACCCAACCTCCACATCACTCCCTCCAATCCCTGCTTGCCACCTCACTTTTCCCTCACCCCTCACCCACTCAGCATCTGCCACATCAGCCAGCCCTCCCCATCTCTCTCTCCTCTCCCTCTCACCCCAAACCCCCCCCTGGACTCACACACACACACACACACACTCACCGCTGACCGTGACACGCTGCAGCCAGCCACTCCCTGGCCACTCCCCCCACCGCCCCTGTCCCGCGGGACCCACACCGGGCCCCACCACGCGTCCCCGCCCACGCGCGCGAGCGTCCTCCCCTACCTCCTCCTTTCCTCGCCTCCTCTCTCCCACGCGAGGCTCTCCCCGCCGCCTCGCCCACCTTCAGCTGGCTCACGGCCTCCTCCTCACGCCCGCCCGCCTCCCAAGCCTCTCGCAGCTGAGCCAAGCCGCCAGCCCGCCGCCTCGCAAGCGCCCGCCTTCTCCCTCCCTCCGGCGCCTGGTCTACTGGCCACCCCGCCGCTGCCCTCTTCCCCGCCTCCGGCTTCCCCACCGACGCCCGCATCCTCCTCCGCCTCCGCCAGAGTTCCTCCTTGCCGCCTGCTGGCCGCCCGCCAGGCTCCTGAGGCCGTCTCCGCCGTCGCCATCACAGCTGCCCGCCTCCCCGCCTCCCTCACTTTCCCTACTCACTCAAGCTGGCTGCCCGCCGAGGCCCGCTGCCCGCCTCGTCCTCGACGTCCCTGCTCGCCAACCCCCCCGCCGAGGCCGCCTCCACGCGCTCTGCCTTCCCCCTAACGCCACCGACGCCGCCGGCAAAGACCTATTCTAAACGTGGGTCGTGTGTGTGTTTTTGTATCTGGAATCCCTTGTCCTACCTTGTTGTTGTCGAGGATCTTCTCTGATGCTCGTGGTGCTGCGGTCCGATGTGGTTGGGTGCATGAGATGCTCCACATCACGGTGTCATATGTTTTTCCTCGCCAAGATCTTCTCGATCCCCAAGACCGATCCGATGCCACCCAAGTCTTTCTCCGGAATCCAAGATCCTCACACCAAATCCTCGCGCCATCCACACGGAGCACCAAGGTCCCTTCATGGACGCCAAGGCCCAAACCAAGCCCATCGCCATCAAGAAGGAAGGAGATGCCGAGGTCAAAGGTCTCAGATCGCCTTGGTCTTCGACAAGGACCCGACAAGATCGCCTACATGGATGTCAAGTTCCCTTCATGACCTCGAACCTCGAATCGCCAAGTTCGCTGACACGGATGCGACAAGCACTCCGTCCGACACCAAGTACTGCTTTCCAACGACAAGGCCCTAGCAATGGCAAGACCGACCGGGACCGACAAGATCGGCACGACGACAAGAACGACACCGAGACCGCGAATGCGCCAGCTCTACCCGATGTCCGAGAACGATCCGTCAAGTTCGCCGATCCTCGAACCCGAGATCCGATCCCCGAACCTCGGACCTGACCCAACCCGGAATCCCAAGATCGCCGAGCCCTCTAATGTGTGAACCCTTCTCGAACCCTATTTTATAACATAACAACTTGTTGCATATTGAATTGTCATACTGCATGCATATCTGCTTTGGGGCCTTATGCCGATTCACCTAATGATTAAATATGGGGCCCATATGGGCAAATCTAGCCTTATATTGGCCTCATTTAAATTTGTGTAGCGAACCCGATGCTATCTTCTACCATGTAAAACAACATTTAAATTATGGGTACCTAAACAACTTGAACCATTTAATTAATTGTCGACCCGGTTCCACTTAATTTGACCTAATCGCATCGCACCTTTGCCATGTCATACATCATACATGCATCATGCCGATCTTCCGCCGTGTATTGAATAGTGCATCCGTGTTTCTTCTAGTGTTTTGCTTCTTCATGGATAAGGCCGTTGATTTGATGTGAGCTTACCGATCTTGGATGAACCCTTCGACAATGTTTTCAAAGTAGCATCTCCCTTTCTACCTATCTTTTTATAGTATTTACTTCCTCCTGTTGATCTATTGCTATCTCGTGTTGCGATGCTTTAGTTTCGCATCTGTGATCTACCGTGCAGCCCTATATTGCCTTGGACACACCCTATTACCTGTTGTGTGGTAGATAGTTGGACTTACTGTGCTAGTTGCTTGCTCATGCTGATGTGTGTCGCCATATGCCACCTTCTTGATGTATTGCCGCATGTTGTTGTTGGAGATGGCCCTAGTTTTACTTATTGTTCACTTTAATTTCTGTTTAACAACTAAAATTGAAATAAGCAGAGGCATCGTGGGTGATAGAAAATATTTGGTCGAACGCCCACTTGTGTCCCGTGAAGACCCCGAGTACTTGATTCCTGTTCCTTGTTTTATCGCGCTATCCACATCACATCCGGAGGTATATGGGACCCCCAGGCGAGCTTGATTCATTCTTATTTCTTGGGGCCACAAACTAGTTTGAGGTTTTATTTACGATCCTGTACTTATGCCATGTTTTACCGCTTTATTTACGATTATGCGAGTCACGCATGCTTTGCATTATTTTGGTAAGCGGGATTTTTTCAGTATCGACAGGTCCCGATTGGGGACCTCTGTCGTTCTGACCATCGACGCAAACCTTGAGTCCGTCTCGGAGCTTGCTTACTCCGCTATGGTGTACTCAAGGGTGGCCCCAAATATTCTCAATCTGTGATTGTTCAATGTGAAAGCCTCGTTGGGTTTTGATTTGGTTTTTCCGAGGTTGATCGAGTGTGTGTTGCTATTGGTGCACCCGCCGGGTAAAACTTTCTGAAAGCCGTGTCATGGATATGGACGACTTGGAGCACAGTATCTCGATCATAGACAAGCATAACTAAAGTTTACTGCTCTAAATTTGACTTATAATGACTAGTAATCAGCTTCACTATAATGGAATGGCTAATTAATACTGCCCACAATTGCTTGTTTGGTTGTCGCTTGCGACAAATGTATCTGACTAGTAAGTATTGCAACTACAACGAATTGGCTGAATAAAAGTACCAACAACTGCTGGGTTTTGGGTTTATCTCATGCTATCTGTATCTGATTAGTAATTGTTGCAACTATAACGGAATGGTTAACTAAAAGGGCCCACTGCTTATTTTATCAGGACGATCATCTATACCTGACTAGTAATTGCTGCAACGATAACTGAACAAATAAAACTGCCAACCGCGTGAGTTCCTCGGTTGACTTCCTCGTTTGGTCTCGAGGGGGAAACACCAGGATGGGTTTGTTTGGTGTTAGCTTCAGGTTGGATCCGGATAGGTCATTCTTATCCTCTCTAATATCCGCTTGTATCGAGTCTCTATAGGTTGTTCAAGCATGTGCGCTGCGCCACCACCATACCTTTGTAGGCGAGGACCGAATTCTAGCCTCGCCGTGCATCGCCTCGATCTTGACGCCTCTTTTTCCTTTGCCCTTTGTCGGCACCCCTTTTGTTTAAGCAGGTTTTGAGATCGACGTTAGCGTGGTACCCTTCCGCTTGGCCCGGCAGGGTTATGGACGCCATTGTTATTCTTCGTGGCTCTTAGCCCCATTTGCATCTTGTCCATAGTGGACGCCTATCGCTTTCAAGGTGATTTGGATCTTTGTATATATATCGTATTCTTGACTCTCCGAGTCTGTTGTATATATCATTACGTGGGTCCCATCGAGGACTGTTGTGTAATGTTATTACTGCTTTCCACCCGCATTTAAAGTGCTGGTAGCACCTTTGAATCGTTTCTATGCGGGTTTGGTGAATTTTGCCCAAACTTGCATAGGTCCGATTCTGAGGGTGTTACATTTACCAAGGACATAGTCCTTTTGTCCGCCAGACAGAATGATTCTTAGATTGCGGAACCAATTGGTGAAGTTAGACCCATTGTTTCTAAGCTTTTCCTTCTCAGCAAAAATGTTGAAGTTGAAGTTGGATTTGGCCATGTGATCTACAGTATTTGCAAGTACAATTTAGACTATGTTCATGATAAATAGTTCAACTTAATCAAATTACTAGATGAACTCTCACTAAATTCAACATCCCTCAAGTTGTTTAGTGAACACGATCCAAATTCACCACACCTAATCCGATCATCACGAGAAGAGATGTGGTTTCAATGGTGGACAACAAAGTGTCGATCATATCATTCATATGACTCATGCTTAACCTTTCGGTTCTTGTGTTCCGAGGCCATGTCTGTACATGCTAGGCTCGCTGTTAGACCCAAGTATTTCCAGTGCAAACCTTGCACCGTTGTATGTGAGCATAGAGTCTATAGCACCCGATCATCACGTGATGCTTGAAACATTTAACTTTCGAACGGTGCATACTGGGAGAACAGTTTTGGTCTTGATCTTTATGAGGAATCATCTTATAATGCTACCGTCACATCTAAGCATAATAAGATACATAAAGGGATAAACATCACATGCATATAACTTTATGTGACATGGTATAGCCAATTCACAAGAATGATCTCCATCTTGTGCTTCAAGATGATCTCCATCACTCCACCATGATTGCCTCCACCACGAATAGCAACTACAACTATTCCTAACTACTTAGCGATAAAGTAAAGCTATTATATGGCGTATAAGAAGTTGACTCACAGGTCATACACAATTATAAAGACAACCATATGGCTCGCCGGTTGTGTACTCATCGACATGCAAGTCGTGAAACATTACAAAACATGATCATCGTGACACATTATACACATCACATCTTGGGCCATACCATATCACAAAACACTCCTGCAAAAACAAGTTAGACGCCTACTTTGTTGTTGCATGTTTTACGTGGCTTATGGGAGTAGATGCTAAGAACGATTCTTACCTACGAAAATCCACAACGGTGATATTATGGTTGCCAAACTCCGTGTTAATCCCATGACAACTATAGTGAGAGAAACCGACATCCACCACCGCATGTGGTACAAGCCACACGCCAAGTGCGGAGCCGGTCTCGTGAACGACGTCGCTGTAAGGTTGGCCGACCGCTTCAATCTCACTATCCCGCCATAAGAAGAACACAAACAAGAGTCTTGCAACAGAAAACATCAACGCCGCAACAACCATGTTATGCTCTACTCGTGAAACACATCTACGCATAGATCTAGCTCGATACCATCAAGGGTTTCAAGGGCATAGTAAATCAAAATTTTCTACGGATGCGAATAGAGGGAAAGCCAAGATCTAATCTAGGAGATGCAATCAATGAGAGAGATTGGATTAGATCTTCATACCCTTGAAGATTCAAGACAATGAACGCCTGGCGGAACGTGGGTGATGTAGTCGTACTCGCTCCTCCTCGCGATCCGATCCGATCTAGCACCACAAGTGGCGGTGCCTCCGTGAGATGCACACGCAAAGACTGACGCCTCCTCCTTCCTGACCAGCGAGTATGGTGGAGAGATAGATTGATCTACAACACGACGACGTGGTGTATATAGTGGAGAATTTCGCCGCAGGCTTCGCCACAACAAATGGGAGGAGAGAGGAAGGTAGCAAGGCTGCTAGGGCTTGGAGGAAGGTGTGTAGTAGGGGAGGGGCGCACCACCCTCTATATAGAGGGGGCGCCCAGCCCTTGCCCTCCTCCAAGCCTATCTCTAGTTTAAACAATTTAAACTCCCTTATCTAGAAATCCTATCTCTAGTTTAAACAATTTAAACTCTCCCTTATCTAGAAATTCTATCCCGAGATTTAAACGAGTCAAATCTCTAGAATCGGCTGGTCCCTATGGGGCCTTGTGCCCTCGCCCAAAGCGCCGTGACACTCCCTCATAGGCCCATGCCCCTCCCTAAGATGGGCCACGTTGGTCCCTTCCGAAGGTTCTAGAAGCTTCCTAGACAATATCGATTAACCCGAACAATTCAACTCCAAAACTGCACCGCTTTATATGAATATTATTCTCCCACCATTCCGAACCTCTCGTGATATCCCGGATCCCATCCGAGACTCCGAACAAAAAATTCATAAACCAATTATCCAATCTATCCTAGCGCCGAGACACGTTATGTGTGACCAAGGGTTCGAGAATTGCGTATGATCTTCTATCAATAATCAACAGGGGTCTGGCACCCATATTGACTTTACATTCATCGATGATCATATCGGATGAACCACGATGCCGTGATTCAATCAATCCCATATATATATTCCTTCGTCTCGCGATATTTTACTTGCGAGATTCGATCGTCGGTACCCATACCTTGTTCAATCTCGCTCACGGCAAGTACTTTACTCGTCTAATCCGATATCACTTTGTGATTAACTCCTTAACCACATGCTTGCAAGCGGTGTTGATATCGACACGAGTGGGCCCAAGTATATCTCTCCGACTTGGGAGGGACAAATTCCATCTCGATACATACAACCCAATGATACTTTCCCGATCACCGAGAGACACCTTTATGATCACCCTCTCATAGGATGACGTTTGATGACCTCAAAGCTTTCTTCCGATACCGTGGAGTTGTATTATCTCATGGTCTAAGGAATACAATATTTGACATAAGAAAAGCTTCGCAAAGACGAACACGATGACACGATCTAATTGCTTTGCTTAGTTTGGGTCTGTCCATCATATCATTCTCCAATGAAATGATCTCATTATCAATTAACAACTCATGTCTATGGTTAGGAAACCTTAACCATCATTGATCAATGAGCTAGTCCTTAGAGGCGCATTAGGACACGGTGTTGTTCACAAACCACACAAGTATTAATGTTTCCGCTTAATACAATTCTAGCATGGAATATAAACTTTATCATGAACAAGAATTATAATAATAACATCTTTATTATTGCCTCTAGGGCATAATTCCAACAGTCGGCGCCTGGGTGATCTCCCGCACATCAGGGGCAGGAGGGGGATCCCCACTGAGGTCATGCCCAACGGGCTTGTCCTCGGTAAGGATCCGGGAACGTTCCCGCTCCCGGGCATCACGCGCCCGGGCAGCAGCGATCGCCCCCGCATACCCCTCCCGCGCCTTAATGGCAGCAAGCTGCTCGAGACGTGGGCCCTTCTCGCCCCGGAACACGAGCCCGCAGTCATCCACCACCTCGCCAAGGTGAGCCAGCGACACCTCTGAAAGCACACAAAACGGGGAACCAAGCGATCCCGAAGGGTCCGGGACAGGGGGAGGAGCTAAATGGTCGGAGGAAGTACCTGAGAAGTCGTCATGCGCCGCCACCCGGCGCGCGGCCCTCTCATCCACCGTCGGCTCGGGCCCGGACATGCCTGTCCGGGAGTCAGCGAGGCAAACACTGTGGCAGGAGGGGGACGGGGGAGGTGGCCTGGGGGCCCTAGATCGACGCAGCTTGGAAGCCGCCGCAGGGGAGGTAGGGTCACCAGCGGCCTGCGCGAGTCCCAACGGGGCCGGGGTGTCCGGGGCGAGGGAGTAGCACACCACACCGGGGGACCGCGGGGATAGGTTGGCGCAGACGACCATCCCCTCACTCCCCAAGGACTCCAGCTCCAGGGGGGATGAGGCAACCGGGGGGCCGGACGTGGCGGAGAGGCCCGGTGGAGGTTGGAGTCGTACTGCGCGATGTCGAGGTCGAAAGAGATGGGAGGATCCGGGCGGCATCAGCGAGGGAGGTCCACCGGGGCCAGCTTGGCCGGAGCGCTCAGAGACATGGGTCGTCTCCCGGGGAAGAAGGGACCCCCACCGGAGAGGCCAGCCGTCAACGAGGCGGCCGGGCCACCTCCGGTGGCTCCTCGAGCAGGAGGGTCTGGGGTATGGCGCGTCGGTGGAGAGGGACTCGGTCGAAACTGAGTCACCGCTGCCGGAGCGCCTCCAGCTGCCCGGTCGCCACCGCCGAGGGGGGTTGGGCGGGGGGCTAGCCACCGGGGTAACCACCGTCTCGTCAAGCTCCACCAAGAGGTCCCGGCCCACGCGGTCGAAGAAGAAACGGGGGAGCGAGACAGGGAACACCGAGACGGACGGACAGAGAATGCGAAGCCTGATCGCTCCGTGTCCCGCCAGCGAACCCAAGTCCACCTCCGACAGCTTGCCAACCGCCTGCGAGATAAGTGCCACCACCTCCGGGGACCGAGCCTCGAACGGGACCCCGAGGAGGCGCACCGAGACATCCGAGAGGGTGGCCACCGTCTCCTGCGCTGCCGAGGATGGCTGGATGGCCACCTTCAGCTGGTGGATGGGGAGCGTGAAGGAGGAGCCGAGGGTGCACATGCGCAGAAACGCCACCGAGGGGAATGAGACCACGAACTCCGAGTCAGAGATGCGGCGGACCGGCCACTTGTGACTAGGCAGCACCGCGCTGAGCTCCTCCTGGAGAAGGGCCTCCGTCACCGCCACCGAGAGAGGGGGCACCTGGTCCGGGAGGATCGACACCCTCGCCAGAGTCTCCGGGACCGTCATCTGCACGCCCCCCAGGTCGATGTAGTAGAAGCCCCCGTCGACACCGTGACCATAGTACTCCAGAGTCTCCCTGGGCCGCGGGATGGCGGCCGCTAGCACGCTGCCACCCCCTCGCGGCGCCACGGGGGCGAGGACGGGCGCGGGAACCGACGTCCCCGAAGTGCCCGCGGAGGCCGAAGACTGGCCCTTATTCTTCTTCTTGCTCTTTTTCTTCTTCTTCTTAGGGGCCGCCGACGCGTCCACCCCAACCTCACGGCGAGCCGGCACCACGTTCGCGGGAGCGGACGGAAGGGCCTCCTCGCGCCAGGGGCCCACATCCGCGCGGCCAGCCCCCTGCCGGGCCTGCGCCGCCCCGTCGCGGGACAGCAAGGCAGCAGAACAGAGGCGTGCCTCCCGGTCCGCTACCGCCGACGCAGCGGGCGAAGCGGCGGGGACGCCCAGCGGGCGCTGGTGAGGCGGAGCGGGACGGCGGTCGGACGAGGACCGCGGTGGCGGCAGCGACGGGGTGACGGTGGCACCGCTGGCCCGATAGGCGGCGGGCGACGGTCACGGGCAGTAAACGGGATCGACAAGCGAGGAGAGCTGGGAGTGGCGGGCGCTGCGACGCCGGCGGGCTGCGGGGGCGATGCGCCATCAAGGCGGCCAGGTACGAACGTCGGGGCTCGGGGCAGGGGGAGAGTGGCGGCGGGGGAGCGGGAGCAGGGGATACCGCAGTGGACGCGGGGGCCGGGGGACTTAGGGCACGCGGGGTCGCCACCGCCTGGGCCGGGGTGGGCCGAAGTGGCCGACGACCCCTGGGAGCTTGCGACGGGTCCACCACGGGTCCCTGGGCCGACTGGGCCAGACCACCCGCAGGCCGCGGCCCACGGGCAGTCCAGCCGACCAGCCCAGGCGCGACGCTGCGCAGTCCCCTCCCCAACCCTCCGACCCTGCGGCGAGGCGCTAGGGCAGCCTCTAGGGACCCTCCTCGCTGGCGAAGGCCGGGCAGCCCTGTCTGGAAGGAAGTCCCCTGGAGAGGGAGGAGGGCGGACTGACAGCTCGGCCGCGGAACTCCATGCTCTCCGTCCGATAGCTCTCCGTCGAGACGTACCCCGAGCACAGGCCCCTGCGCCACCTCCGACGCGGGCGCCACCGTGGCGAGCACCACCGCGTTCTCTTCGACATCCCCCCACGCGAGCCCGTGCAAGTTGGCGAGGGCGGCCACCTGCTCCGGCGGGAGCGGATTGGGGGGCGGAGGCGGCGGACGCCCGCCGCGGCACGGACCCGGCGCAGCAGCTGCCCCGACCCGCGCGCCGACCTTCACCGAGTGGGCAGGGAACCCGATGGAGCCTTCCGCACGAATTCCCCGACGATCCCGGCGCCGGCGACGACGCCGCGGCATTGAGGAGGACTAAGCGCCGTCCGCCGCAGGATTTGCCGCCGCCACCAGCCTGCCGCAGCCGGCGAACCCGGCTGCCGACGACGCCCGCCACCGCAGCGGAGGGAGGGGCCAGGTCTCCGCTGGCCATGGCGGCGGAGAGAGAGAGAAGGACTGCACGCCGCCGCCCAGGGGAAGGCGCGCCGGCCGCGTCAGATGGGGAACGCCATCCCGCCAGTCCGATCCCAGATAGAGCTCTCGTAAATAATTTGGGCGTTTGTCCCTAATTTCTTCATTGGTTCAACTTCAACCACCAAGGTTTGTGCCACCGTCGTCAACAGCCTGGATTCTCAGCTGGTCTTTCAAGAAATACCGAAATATATAGGTTTTAAATTTGCTTACCGGCGGTCCGTGGTGTGGCCAGGCTTAGAACAGATTATGAAAGTAATGTTTAGTACTGTATATTTTTCTAATGCTCCTTAAGCTTCAATTCCTTTTACTAGTTGCATTTATCGGGATTACTGCATGAACACAATTTGTACCAGGTTGGGGAGGCCTTGGAGGGTGCGCTCCAATTCCACCTTCTAGGCCTGGTACGTTTGCTGGTAGCCCTGGTCTGGTGGCTTCTTCGGATCCTGTTTAGTGGAGTCTAACTAAGTCAAGTCTGACTGATGGAAATTTGAAGTTCCTATCGTGCCATTGAGATCATCATTTCATTCAGTTAGCATATCAATTATTTTTCTTAAAAATTAGTTCATTCACTTGGTAGTCGATTAGAATTTAGTGGTTCAGAGGTGAAGTGCAATTTGTCAGCAATCTATCTGAAGTTTAATTCCAGCATATGTATTGTTAAATGATGATTTTGAAACTTGCTGTGAGAAATAATGTAGTTAGCCCAACTAATTCCAGCGTAGGTGCCGCCATCGACCGCTCTGAACACAACCGGAGCACGACTTTCACCGACAGCCTCACCCACACCAACCCAACCAGGAACCAATCAGCCTCCATGCGTGCAACACGCCACCTGGTCGCACCTGCCTTCACGACCGACCACATCTCCCCGACCAGTCATTGTGTTGCTGGCTCTTCTTCCTCCTCCCTGCACTAGACTCCGCAGCCACTCTCACTTGTCCCTGTCGGTGTTGCGCAGCCAAGAGCGCTACCCCACTCACGACCTACTTCCTCTTCTCCGCAGCTGGCGGGAGGATGCAACATCGCCATTCATCTCCGTTGTCGCCGGCATCATGGGCATGCCAATGCTCCTAGATGATAGACGCCCACACCTCCTTCTGTTGCCTGTCAAAACTCACCGGCGGGCAGCGACGAGCAACACGAAGAGCCGGGAGGCTCCCAGAGCGGCTGGTGGGCCCTGGTCCCTCGGTCAACGGCCCGCAAATCTTCCGGCACGCACGCGTCCTGTCTTGGTTCGAGGGCGTGCCACCTGACCTATACCTGGTCAGGAAGGTGATGGATTGTTCCGATTGGTTTCCTGCACGGTAAATAAGTATACGTAAAATTCGAGCCGTGATCGGCTCCTGTGTTTCTCAGAATCGGCTTTCGAGCCGATTATCCCCATGGCTCGCATTGGATCTATGATAACATGGGGTTTTGCTTAATTACTACAAGCTAAATCGATCTACGATAGTTTGGTGTTTTCACCACGCAACCGAACGTCCACGCCAGAGTTGAGCCTAATAGATACGAAAAATAGTAGAAAACCGATCCTATAGAAGGCCTAAAACCAACATAACGCCAATTCCGAACGTCCTCTAAGATCAATAAACCATACCTTACGACACGGATCGCTCAACCCGCTTGTGAGGCCTAATCACGAGATATTAAACTAAACCTTGATGAACAAGGCACAACTATAACAGATCAAATCGACTAAGCAGAAATCAAGCAAGATGCCACCTTCACACCCGGAGAAAGTGCAAAGACGCCGAGATAGCTAGAGGTAGCATAAATAAGCAATCATAGTAAAAGTATCGATGCTAGCTCTAACAAATCAGGTAAAGGTGTTACTCGCCATCAACAAGGCTTCAAGACGAGTAACACCGGATAACGATAGAATATCGCCTAGATCGCAAGATGCGATCTAGGCAGCATGGCACTTACCCGAGAAAACCCTAGAAACAAGGGGTGGCGATGCCGAGATTGTGTTTGTTGTGAACGTGATTGTCCTCCTTTCGATAACCTTAAGTACATATTTATAGTCCGGAGACTCTCTACTTTTGGAGTAACTTTACAACTCTATCTTTACCTAAACAAACGGAACCTAAACTGAACCAAAACCTACTATGATACAAGATACACGGAAATTCAGCCCAAATTCACGCACTAGGCCGATCCAACCACACGCTGAATATATGTATCTTCTAAGCCCATCTTGATCACGCCCATCCCCTTCAGAGGCCAAAATATGGCGATAACACATGCCCCCGGTTTTGGCAATGATAATTCCAAAACCACTCTATGTGTTTTTCTTCCGGTTTTCCTCTTTTTCTATCGGGTTACGCACGCCGTAACGCGTGGCGTAGGATCGCCACGCTACCCTTCATCATGATGCCTGTCTTCTCAACTCCTCCGCAGCATGATTTGACGATTTTGGCAAGACAACTGGAAACTGCTATGGCATTGAACCGCTTTTCACTATCCTCTTTATTTAAATCCGCCTGAACAGTTCACAGTCCCATCTTCCTCCCGAGCTGTAAAACCCTCTTTCTTCACCGGAAAAACCCTCTTTTCGCCATGGCCTCCTCTCGCTTCCTCCGTCTGTCCTCCCACGCCCAATAGCCTCAAAGCGACCGTGAACCAACTCGAACACCACGACAGCGGCAGATACACTCACTCGCCCCACAATGGTGGTACGAGAGGTTGACTTTGCCGGTCGGTCGAGGACGATGCGTCTCCAGACGGGCGAAGAGAACCTTCAGCCTCGCCGACGGGAGCTGGAGGCGGATACAGCGCCGACGCCCATGTCCCGGATGGCGACCTCTAAAGAAGAGGAAGAAGAAGAGGAGGAGGACACCTCCGAGGAGTACCAGCCGGTGAAGTACTTCCGTGTCGGGTCCAAGACGACGACGATTTAAGACGAGGACGAGGAGGCCCCTACCGCTTCCTCAAGAGGCAATAAGACGACGCTGGTAGCAGCGCCGAAGACAGCGGAGGACGGCGGCGGCAGCAGCGATTTACTCGGCCTCGATTAGGATTTAGTAGCAAGAGCATTAGTAGTAGCAGGACTCTTTGTAATCGACCATCCTTTGCAATCGATCATCTTCAAATGAATGAGAACTGCTCCCAAAGCTTCTCCTTGCTTGTTTGCCCTAATTTCGCCGATAGCCAAAATAGGTCGCTGCCCAAAGAGTCGATGACACCGTATCGGCTCTCATCATACTACACGTATTAAGTCCAACAGTTCAATCGCAAAGAGCCGATGACCACCCATCGGCTTCTCCGAAACCAAAACGCTGACACCGTATGGTTTCATTGCACGTCCATCCTTAGCGTCACGAACGTTGGTGAAAATTTGGTCGCATCTTTAGGCACATCAAACGCCACTTCTCTTCAACGGTAACTCGCGACTTTTTCAAAATAGGCGACTGTGTCCTTCTTTTTTCAAACGGCGATCAAACCTCAATTGCCCATCGAAAAATGTGCCCGAACGAACAACTATCGACCAGCAAGGATGATGATGACGGTTGAAATAATCGAGTTCGTGGCCGACGCCTCCACGCCTCAAGGCATTTCCTCAAGAGCTTGCATGTGCAGCCGGCACCGCTAACTTATGGTGTTTTTTTTTATTCGCCGATTTTCAACGCCGCCCCATATTTTTACCGGCAATCGACTTAGCCGATCTCACGATCGGCCCTCAAGTTTTTATTGTCCCATATCCCACATGCTTGGAAAATACTTCTTGAGATGTGGCCATTGATCGCCATCGAAATTTTTCACCGTCCAACCGCTCAAGCATGTACGCTGCTCTTAAAACTTGGTCGACCTTAATGCCTGCTCCAATTTGGAGACCATTTACCATATGTCGGCCCTTAGTACCCAAGGGCAACATGACTTCCCATACCGGATCTCCAACGTGGAACTCCTTTGGCTTCACCTTCTTGTTGTAGGCACGAGCTACTTTAGCCTTGTTCTCTTTTATTTTCTCAAGCGACCAGCCTAAGCTCACCACATCTTCCACACTCACTCATCAAAGTTGCATATTCTTCTTGCCGTTAGCTCATTCTCGAAAAGTAACACGTCTCGATCCAGCCTAATTTCCCAAGGCAATACGGCTTTTGCCCATAGACCAGATGGTACGGAGAGGTTTTTATCGCCCCATGGCACGACATGCGATACGCCCATAAAGCCTCTGATAAAACCTCATGCCACCGCCTAGGGTGCTCATCGATTTTCCTCTTGATCAGCTTGATAAGACTCTGGTTGGACGCCTCAGCTTGCCCATTTGCTTGAGCGTAGTACGGAGATGACCGTATCGCCTTAATCCTCGTGTCCTCACGTAACTTTCTCGAACTCGTGAGAAATAAAACCGAACCTCCATCGGTTGTGATAGTCTGGGGAATCCCAAACCTATGAATGACGTGCTCTTTCACGAAATCGATGACATCTTTTGAACTTACTGACTTCATAGGGACGGCTTCCACCCACTTGGTAAAATAATCTGTGATGGCCAAGATCCACATGTGGCCCTTGCTTGACGGAGGATTGATCTGCCGATCATGTCCATGCCCCAACCTCGAATGGCCAAGGCTTGATGATGGGATTCATCGATGCGGTACCATCTGGATTTTCCAAATATCCGACATGCTTGACACCCTTTGTAGTACTTAAACAGTCCTCGAGCATGGTAGGCCAATAAAACCCTGATCTCCTGATCAACCACTTCATCTTATGAGCCGAGTGAGTCCCACAGCGCCTTCATGTACCTCGTGTAGGAGCCGATTAGCCTCGGCCGCTTCGACATTTGAGCAATAATCCTTCCAGGTCCTCAGAAACATTTCGCCCCAATAAGCACATACTTCATGGCTCAGACCTTATCCGTTTAGGTGCCCCCGAGCAATCCTTCAAGTAATTGAAGATATCGGCTCTCCAAATCGGCTTCCGTGAGCTGTAACCAATATCGGCTCCACGCTCTTTATAGCTCAAGCCATCCGCAAGATCATTTGCCTCTATGTTCGCGACCATGGATCCAAATTGAAGTTTACGATCGAATCGTGCCATCAACTCACGGCAGTGCAACCATAATGGGAAGAGGACTCGCCTCGACTTGTACTCCTCCGTGAGTTGGGAAATCACCAACTTCGAGTCACCAAAATTTCCACCGCTCGCCTCCGCTCGAGGAGTAACTCCATCCCATGCATTGCCTCGTACGCTTCATTGTTGGTGCGAAGGGTAGACAACCCGATGGAGAAGGAAAATGTTGCCCGGGCGACACGAGCAAAATGCCTATGCGCAGCCATCGTCACAAACCGATCCGTCGAAAACATAGCCCACGCTTTTATGGACGGTCGCTATGTTAGTGTTGATCCTCCGCAATAAGATCAGCCAACCGTCCTTAACAGCTTTCGGGTTGATACCGGATGTCAAACTCGATAATGCAAACATCCATTTGCCCAATCGCCTTTTAACATAGGAGCCGATAGCATGTGCTTTATGACGTCCGACTTGCATATGATGATGACCTCCGATAGCAAGATGTGGCGCAGCTTGGTGCATGTAAAAAACAAACAGAGGCACAACTTGTCGATATCCGGATACCTCGTCTCTGGCCCAAAGATCCTTCGCTATGTAGAATACGACTCGCTCTAGACCATCATGCACTTGTACCACCACTGAGGCGATGGACGTGTCAGCCACTGACAAGTAAATATAGAACGGTTTGTCTGGCTGGGGTGGAACTAACACCGGCGGCTTTGTCAGATATTCTTTGATCTCGTCGAAGGCCCGTTGTTGTTCTGCCCCCCAGCGGAATTCCTCGTCAGCTTTAATTTTCACGAGCCCCATGAACGGCTCTATCCTTCCTGACAGGTTAGAGATGAATCGTCTGACGAAGTTGATCTTGCCGATGAGAGACCGCTCTTTCTTTGTAGTGGGTGGCTTCATTGTTCGTGACCGCCTCCTTACTCTTCAAAGCCGATCTCAATCCGCGTTCATGGACCAAGAAACCCAGGAACTGACCGTTACATTCAAGGCACACTTCTTGATTCATCCTCGGTCGAACTTTCTTGTTCGGTCCAGACGCTGTAGATCGCCCAAGTGCCCTTTGCTGAAGCAGACTTGACCACCACGTCAATGTAGATTTCCACCAGCTTGCCGATCAGGTCGGAAAATATAATTCATGGCCCTCGGTATGTGGCGCCAAAGATTCTTTAGTCCAAACGTCATGACCACATACCGAATAACCCCACCGAACCTGGTACTCAATGCGGTTTTGTGTATGTCTTCGAGCCATAAAATTTGGTTGTAACCAGCATTGCCATCCATGAAACTTAAGATCTTGTGACCAGCCGCGTTGATTAACGTCTCGCTACCGCATCGGATACTCATCCTTTGGGGTAGCCTGTTGAGATCCCGAAAATCTATGGCGACCCGCCATTGGCCATCCTTCTTCTCTACAGGCACTATACTAGAAATCCATTCAGCATACCTGCATGGCCTGATTAACTTGGCTGTCAACATTTTCTCGACCTCCTTCTTGACTTCTTCCAGAATTTCGGCCTTCATTTGTCGTGCTCGCTGCTGAAATGGTCGGAATCCTTTTTTCAGTGGGAGCCGATGCTCAATGATGCTCCTGTCTAAACCAGGCATTTCTGTGTAGTCCCAGGCGAAGCAGTCTGGGTATCGTTTCAACAGGGCGATCATTGGGCCTCGCAGACCCGGATCTAACTTCTTGCTGATAAATGTTGGTCGTGGCTTATCCCCAGGACCAATATCAATCTCTTCCAGTTCATCAGCGGATGTGAACCCATACCCAAGCTTTCCGTCACCTGTCAGGTCGATGCTAAACACAGGGCAAGTGAGGGTGACAAAATAATTTGGGCCGATTGCCTGAATCGGCCCCCTTTTTGATTGCGTTAGTCGAGGGTGGCGTACACCTCATGGTTTTACAATGGCAGGGCGTCTCCCTGCTACGACTACATGATCTGCTTGTCGTATGATCGTTGCTTTTTATTTTTTGTGGCCGATCGCCGGATCGGCCGCATACGATGATCGTGGACCTTTCTACTCTGTCGGGCCGGATAAGACCAGCCTCACCCCGTTTTTGACGCTTCAATGCGCCACAGCCGCCCAAACCGATTCCAGATCGGCTCTTGGTCTTCGCTTCCCGATGTTCATGCCAAAGAATGGAAACCTCGATGGAATCGCTCGCATGGACGACCTCCACTTCATCCCCGCCCCATCAGATAGGCATGCGCATCGTGGATGGAATGCAGCAGTTAGCGTGGATCCAATCCTTCCTAGCAAGACGTAGGTACTTTTGCTGTTCACGAAAAATGACGTGGGTATGGTTTTCCTGCCCACGGTCATCCACGTAACGCCTTGCGCTTCCAAGATCGGCCGTTGAAGTCGCTTAACGTGACGTTGGTTTTGATCAGGTCCGCAGTGAGCGTCCCAAACGCCGTAGCATGGAGTATGGCATATTAATCGCCGCCCGTGTCCACCAACATCTTGCCGACGGGTTGTCCATTGATGTAGCCCGCAGGCTGCGCTTTCGGATGTTTGTAACCCTTCTCTCGTGGCTTCTCAAAGATAATCGCCGTGGGCCGCAGCCAAACTGTACATCGTAGCATATTGGTTCGTGGCGCGCAGAACTCGCCGAGTACGAACACCATGTTAAAGCGAGCACCGATGCTCGTGCATCGGCTTTTATTGGCTTGGGCGCCACTCTTTCCTTGTCGCGCTCCTCCGTCTCGCTTACTTTGACGCCGATCAGGCCGTGCTTTCTTTAGCGTGAGATACTGCGCCAGCTTCTTCTAAGTTACGCAGCCGTTGCACTCACGCTGGGTGTGTCCGAGTCCAGGGCACCACCTTGGACGGTGAAACCTGTCTTCTTCTTTGTCATCCTGGCCTCTCAAGGCCCTTTGCTCGAGCGGACTCCTTAGGACGGCTCGAGGTTGGAGAGGTCCTAGACGCTCGAACACCGACATCGTGCCCTTCTTTTGTTGTCCACATTCGGGCAGTTGTCGGTAGGCAATCGGCTCATTCCCACGCCCCAAAGAATGCTTGAAAAAGGGCAATCCCAATGTTTGTTTGCGCCTTCCTTTTGGGTGGTCTCTGGCGAGGTGCCCATGTCCTTCATTGCCTCCACTGCGGGCGCGTTGATCATGCTTGACGCTCATACTTATTAAGGAGATGCGTGGAATGTGGCTTCGATACCGCACCTCCTCACCTGTTCCTCTCATATCTCCTCATCGTATGGGCGGTCGCGTGGACCAGCCTTCTCTTTCTTTGCCCCGAGAGTGATCACCTCCTTCCTTGTAATGCGTGTCATGGTGGTACCAGACCCGCCATATTGACAACGAACGAAAAGTCCAGTTAACGTCTCGCGGAGCGATTGAGTTCTATCATGTTGACACCGGGAAACGGGTTCGTGTCCACTTTCATGGCGAACTGGCCGAGGATCAGGCGGCCTTGTTCTATTGCCATCTGGATTTGGCGACGTAGCTCTTTGCAATCATTGGTGGTGTGGGTGAACGAATGATGCCACTTGCGATGGTCTCCTCCGTTCATCTCGAGCGGTAGGGATTTTGTGGCCTCGGTAACCTCACCGCTTTCTCTTCAGAAGAATCGAATATCTGCCGGCTTTGCTCACGCCAAGTCAAACCCTTTCAAAGGCCCTATTTGTTTCACCCACTTGCAGGACACGGGTTCGCCGAGCCCACTCGGCCACGGCCACCTCCTGGTCTTGTGTAGGATCATCTTCTTCAGAACGACTGTGCTTACGGGCCTTGAACTGTCTTGGTATAACTCGGTGGCGCTGTTCATACATCGCCGTCAGGCCATGTGTGCCAGTGAGTTGTACTCCACCGAAAGCCATATCCTTGATGGGTGCTAAGAGTCCCAACACCGCCACTCGATTGCTTCCTTCGCTTAAACGAGCCGAGTAACATCTGTTCTTGATGGTCCCGGCCGGATGTATTGACTCACGTTTCTCCTCGCTTCGCAGACTTGCGCCAGTTCGCAATGCCAGCCTCGGTAGCCTCGAATGGTACCGATGTGGAACTGTTCTTCTAGTTGCTTCCAGTGCGAATTGAATCAGTGGCGAGGTGTACCACCCAAGGGTCCTGTTAGAGATTGTGCAAAAATCTCACGCGCATTTGATCCGATGTCAAATCATGCCTAGCTGTGCGGTATCGCTACGTGCTTTCGATCGAGCTTGACCCCTCGACCGCTGAATCTTGAGAACTCGTGGAGCTTATATTTGGGCGGCGGTGGAATCAGTCAAACTCGTAGTACGGCTTTGAGTAGCCGACAGGCGCCTTTTCGCACGGCCGAACCGATCTCTCAGATGGTAGTGATTTGGTCCCTTGAGCTGCAGGGCTAGACTCTCATGGCTTGTTCGATTGGCATACTTGGCTAGCCACGCCTGTTTGTCGGCGTCCATCCTGCACATCGTTGCTCGAACGCCGCCTCAAGATCCTGCAGCAGAACCCCGCCGGACACTCCTGGTTGCGATCCGGGTGCGCGCCAAAGTTGTTGCACCGCACGTAGGCACATATATACCCAAGGGATCTCCTTGGGTGGCTCGAACAGAATTGGCAATCACTGGATCGCCTCGCCTTGTAGACAATGTCACCGATCCCGGCTGGGAGCCGAGTGTGAATGGCGCTGGCCTGGTGTGGAGCGGTCTTTCTCCTTGGTGGGTTCCTAAAGTGGCCCCGACGAGAGTACTGATGTTTCATGATCTCCTGACCACGCGAATCGCGACCCGCTCAGCGTTCACCAGGCTCTCGGTGGCGGTGTAGAGAATGAGCCACCATGTAGTTGACCTCCGTCAGAGCCTCGAGCGTTCCTCCAAGGAACAGACAGATCAACTTCATCGAGAGCACCCTCGGGAGAATCCTTCCACTTGATGCCACGCGCGGGTCCTCTCGAAGAGCCGATGAGGTCGGCTTCAAGAGCCTTTGATCTCGCGTCATACCGCTTTGTGCTCGCAGAAGCTCGTCAGACGTGACCGCCTGTTCTCCATCGCAGCGTCGGACATTGATGTAGACGTTGTTGAATGTCCCACCGTGCGCTGTAATGTGTTGCTGTCAAAACTCACCGGCGCAGCGACGAGCAACACGAAGAGCCGGAGGCTCGAGCTGGTGGGCCCTGGTCCCTCGGTCAACGGCCCGCAATCTTCCGCACGCACGTCTGTCTTGGTTCGAGATGCCACCGACCTATACCTGGTCGAAGGTGATGGATTGTTCGATTGGTTTCGCACGGTAAACAAGTATACGTAAAATTCGAGCCGTGATCGGCTCCCGTGTTTCTCAGAATCGGCTTTCAGCCGATTATCCCATGGCTCGCATTGGATCTATGATAACATGGGGTTTTGCTTAATTACTACAAGCTAAATCGATCTACGATAGTTTGGTGTTTTCACCACGCAACCGAACGCCCCACGCGTAGTTGAGCCTAATAGATATAAAAATAGTAGAAAACCGATCCTAGAGAAGGCCTAAAACCAACATAACGTCAATTCTAACGTCCCTCTAAGATCAATAAACCATACCTTACGACGGATCGCTCAACCCGCTTGTGAGGCCTAATCACGTAGATATTAAACTAAACCTTGATGAACAAGGCACAACTATAATGATCAAATCGACTAAGGAAATCAAGCAAGATGCCACCTTCACACCGGAGAAGGTGCAAAGACGGCGAGATAGCTAGAGGTAGCATAAATAAGCAATCATAGTAAAAGTATCGATGCTAGCTCTAACAAATTGTAGTAAAGGTGTTACTCGCCATCAACAAGGCTTCAAAGACGAGTAACACCGATAACGATAGAATACGCCTAGATCGCAAGATGCGATCTAGGCAAAGATGGCACTTACCCGAGAAAAACCCTAGAAAGGGGTGGCGATGCGCCGAGATTGTGTTTGTTGTGAACGTGATTGTCCTCCTTTCTCGATAACCTTAAGTACATATTTATAGTCCGGAGACTCTCTACTTTTGGAGTAACTTTACAACTCTATCTTTACCTAAACTGAAACGGAACCTAAACTGAACCAAAACCTACTATGATACAAGATACACGGGCAATTCAGCCCAAATCTACGCACTAGGCCGATCCAACCACACGTTGAATATATGTATCTTCTAAGCCCATCTTGATCACGGCCCATCCCCTTCGTAGGCCAAAATATGGCGATAACACCTTCACATCCAGCTCCCGCACGACCGCAACTCTCTCCGGTTCTTCCTCTAGCTGTGCACCTGCATACCACACTCACTGAAGACGTCCTCCGTGCGCATATCCACGGTGGCCCATCCGGGCCCAGATGGGGCCCGAATCTCTACCTCATGCTTGCAGTGTGCCTACCGTGCCACCTCCCCGCCACTAGCTGCCATCTGCAGCAGCACCTCCGCCGGAGAGGAGGTCATCGCCCCCATGGTGGCCAGGACCACCACATGACGGATACCGCGCCGCCTAGCCACCATCGTTGTCTCCCTCCATGATCTCTGCAAGAAGAAAAGTCCTCGCACCGCCACCACCGGCTTTTCCCAAAGGGCATGAGCCGACGGCGAGGAGGAGGAGGGGTGTGGCCGCACTAGTTTTGTTCCGCCTGAGCCATCTAGGAGCGATGGGTGCATGGAGCGAGCCAGGGGTTGAAAGCTACTTTATTTTCGAAGTTATTTAAATGCAAGGAACTATCATGAAGTTGCATGTTTGGTGGCATTCAAGCTTCTCATGGTTGGCCGCATTGACCGGTCAAATGGCTCCCATGGCACCTTTGAAGTATTTCAGCTTGACTTTACGGTTGAACCATCAGAGTGGATGTATGCAATGTTTCTTCTGATGGGCCTTAGACTGAGTTCAAGCTTGTTTTTTTAGGGTAAACAACACTTTATTGACTTAAATCAAATCCTTACGGAGGGCTTCACGGATGCAATCCGGACCCCATCACGAAAAACTGAAAAGATAAACGACTCAGCCCGACGAGCTAAAATGTGTATCGTTACATTAAGCAACCTACCAACATAATTCACATAAGTGAAATCTGGCACCATTGTCTTGATGTCCAGAATGACCACACCAAAGCAACCTTCCTCCCGAAGCTGAGGGCCAATGCACGCCTAATGGCAAGTGTTTCTGCTAGTTCGAGCTTGGTTTGGTCGTGTATCCAACATGCCTTTTTCTTTTGGGGTAAGATCCAACATGCCCTTTGTGTATGCACCTTCTTGTTCCTATCACGAACAGATGATTTTGACGTGTTGGCCGGCTAAAATTGTTTTCACCTGATTCAAATTAGAAGGATTTGGACCTTCGTTTTTATACAATTAGACAAAAATCTAAGTCGTTGAGTTGTTTTTGTTGTTGCAACAACTACCTTTTGACAGCCCATCACACGGGCTAAGCCCAGCTCGATCAAAGGAGAATCCCAGCCCGTTGTTTTTGACCTGAAAGAGAATGTCCTGACCTAACCCTCCGCCGCCGCCGTCACTACCTACCACACACCACTCCACTTGCTCTGCTCCTGGGGGGACGGAATCGAGCTCCCAGCCGGCGACCATGGCGGAGGCCGCCGGTGCAGAAGTACCGGAGCCTCTCCTCGAGCGCCTTCCGGATGTGATCTCCATCTGGGAGATCCTCGTGCGCCTGCCCCCCAAAGCCCTCCTCCGCTGCCGCGCCGTCTGCCCCGCCTGGCGCCGCGCCACCTCCACGCGCGACTTCCTCCTCGCCCACCACGACCGACAGCCCACCTCCCCACTCCTCTACGCCTACGACCGCGGACTCGACGGCGACGACGACAGCAGCAACAGCTTAGACATCATCCCCTTCGACCCCCGGGCAGGGGTCACCACCATCGACCAGCTGCTGCTGCAGCCCATCGTCGCGCGACTTGACCTCAAAATTTTTCTATATGCTGGCCTCCTGCGACGGCCTCCTCGTACTCTATGTCGACTTCCTGGACTTGTGCATCTGCAACCCTGCCACTCGTCAGTATGCTTCCCTCCCGATGCTGCTCCGTGAGTTCAGGCTCTGGGGGATGTACCTGCACAGCCCTACCGGTGAGTACCGACTACTGCTAAACAAACAGATGGATTTGAGGCATGATGATGCGTGCCACGTCTTCACAATAGGCTCCGGCCAGCCGCCGTGGCAAATAGGATGCCCCGATGGGGGAAAACTTATATGCCCAAGGGTACCTCTCCTTTTACATGGTAACCTGCATTGGCACAGAATTAAAAGCCAAACGATAGTGGTATTCGACACCACAGCTGAGTTGTTCCGACAGATGCGTTCTCCCATTGTTTCTGACAACGCTGGCCTGTTCGAGATTGGTGGAATGCTTGGCATGTCTAGCCTTAACAATGGAGCGACAACAATGCATATCTGGGTGATGCAGGATTATGCAGGTGAGGTCTGGTCCTTCAAACACCGGGTTGAATTGCCAGTTGCGCAGCTAAGTGTGCAGTTTGGAGAGTTCAAGAATGGATCCAGTGTGGTGGTTCCATCTGGGAAAGATGATGTGCTCGTGCTGGTCAGATTTGGTGAATGGCTACTTCAGATTGACTCCCACAGCAACCTGGTTGCCAGTTTCCATCATGAGGCCTCGGTCCTTCTGAAGTTCGTCTCAAACAATCTCTTGTTCCACATACCTTCTTTCCGGCACTAGAGGGATATGTTGTGGACGGCTTCCCCTTTCGTGTCAACAGAGTTTCCTCTTTCCGTGTCTTTTTATAGCCCATGGTGAAATGTGGCAAACTATCACCTTTGTTGACGTGAAAATTGTAACCGACTTCTAGAAGAACTTGAAGCACCTCTCTTAACTTAGATGTTTGTACCATGGACCATGGCTAATTTTTCTTCATGAATCCATTGTGTCTGGTTTGGTTTATTTGGAGACTAAGCTCACCGCCACAACAAGATTCCACACATTGTGGATGTGCTTATATTTATCTCATTCGTTGTACTAGGCAGTTATATTTATTTCCTTGCAGACACTGGTTATTTATGAAATCAGCACATATGGATAAAATACTATCTGGTCTTTGGCAGTAAGTGTGTTATCCATACCAGTAATGTTAATCTTATTCTTCATGGAGATCAGTCTCTCTACCTTAATTTTTTTGTATAGCAATACCATCATCTTGCACCCTGGCACTCTTTCTTTTACTCACAACAGGGGCTGTTGTAGATGCCATCTTCTAGCTCCCTTCCTCACGGAGCTTTACAATTCAGAAAATTGCAACTTCTCATGCTCATCCACTTCATAAGTTTGTAATAGTGGAGTTTCACATGTAGCATGTTGCCTGTAGTTACAGGTTTGACACATCCTTCTCTTTTTTTATGGCATATCAAACATTGTTGCTTTTCTATCTAGGTTTTGCCCAGCAGTTTTGGAGATATGCTTTTCTATGGGAACTTATTATGGACATTACATGCTTACACATCTTGTAGCCTTCTGCCTATAGTACACATCCTCCCTTCTTTTGATTCTTGTGGTAGTATAAAACACTGTTGCATTTGTGTCTGCTTTGTGCTATTTAACTTTTGGGATTGTTTTTTACTGGGACTTATTATTACCAAACTCTGCACTATATCCCATATATGTACTTCTGCAGCCTCCTCAACTGTGGGCTATTTCACTCTCTACTTCCCTGAATTCTTCTCACTCCCACTCTTGTTAATCTCATTCCTGCTAAATATGCCAATGAATGTAAAGTTGACAAGCTACAACTAGATGATCTCCATGGTAGGAATTATATGCACGAAATACATACAAGTTAGCTTCTCAGTTATTGTTGATGGAATGATCATCCATCCAGTTGTGAATCAAATAGCATCAGTTAAGTTTGGAATACTTTTTTCAAGTAAACAATCTGGTCACTCTAGCTGTGAATCGTGATGTAGCACCTGAAAGTTTCCGCTGGTGAATTCAGTCCAGCTAACTCGTTGAGCCTGGAGATAAGTACGATTCATGTGTGCTTATGTTACTATTCCTTGTTAATTTTTGATAACTCTGATTCAGTTTCAATCAAGGGAAAATCTGGAGAGACGACGTCAATCAAAGCCTGGCATATGGACCATTACAATTCACAAATCATTGGACAACAAAAGCAGCTTCACTCTGAGCATATAGGACCAAATCAACATTGCTGGAGTCTGAACAGAAGAACCAAATGCTTACTCTTCTGCTCTGGAAATGACGATGGCCAACTTCAGTGAAATTTCCACGTGGCCCTGACCGTCCCTTCCAAAATGCGTGCTCTCCTTTTTCCAAAAATTCAAAAACTGAATTTGCTAGATCCAAAACAATTCTGAATGTTGCATCAAGTTTTTGAGAAGAAATAATACTCCCTCTGTCTTAAAATAGATGCCGCAGATTTGTCAAAACATTGTTTAGTATATAGATTCATCCAAATTTTGACAATCCTGCGATATCTATTTTGAGACGGAGGGAGTAGTTTGTAGTCTGGGTGAAAACAAAACAAAATGAGTAGTTAGAATAACATCTTCTTGTTCTAAAAAAAAAGGCTTTCTTACACAGTTAACAACTCAGATGCAATATTCATGAAACTTGAGATCTGAAACGATATGGAGTCATTCACAGGTGAGATTTCCTTTTCCAAATTTCTGGATGAGCAACCTTTTTTTTGAAAGGAGAGCAAGTGCTCCTGAAAATCGTTTTTTTTTCAGTCTTACCTAGCACTAATGTTATTTCAGTAATAGAATGCAATCATCCGACACAATATGTCGCTGATGTTTCTAGATGGGCTTTGTCGATTCAGTTGTTTACTATTTTTGTTGGGCAGGTGGTTTACTTTTACATACACTCTATGCTGTTTTCCCTGTTCGGAGGATACATACCATGAAAGTAATTTGTTTGACACATTTTTAACATGTACAGTGTACAAGCCCGGGTTGCATATTTTGCCTGCACCTTATTGTTCTGTTTCACCTTAACATGTGTACATAGTATTGTCTCGCCGGCATCTTAATTTTCAAAGCAAAAAAGTTGATGATGCTAAGTGTTCCTACATGAATAACGGTGCTTATGATTTACCGACAGTCTGATTTATATTTCATGATGAATCATTTCGCCTTCGTGTAAGCAATGCACTATGGTTTCAGGCCTTGGCGGCATTAGAGGCAATTTTATTGCTAAACTCGTCTAGACTGTACTACTATGGGTTCGTCTTCTACTTGGAACATCACAGCCTCTTTTGGTTTGTTCTGCTCCACTCTTGCTTATTTCTTCTGGGAGCATCATCAACTATTAAGACAGTATTAATTTCGTAGACAACTCATCAACTGAAGCATCACCACAACGATTCAGCCAAATAAGCAACATCAGCAGCAGGCGTAACATAGCGTTTCAGAAACATGGCTCCTCCTGCCCATAGCCTGACAGACCGAGAAGAGAAGAAATCGATCGACAGAGAAACAATGACAGCAACCCTCAAGGATGAAACTGCAACGACCAACCACTGGGCCTCCTCCTCGGGGGTTGCTAAAGCTCAACGTCGATGGCTCCTTCGTTGATGGCTACAACAATAGTGCTCTGACCAAGTGTAGTAGTGCAGAAGAAGCTGAAGCCTTAGCTCTTTTCTTCGACTAGCAAAAGACTGGACAACAGAACCGATCACCTTTGAATCCGATTGTATCTCAATCGTGAAATCAGTCCTGTGTTGCTGTGCCAATTTGTCGCACCTCAGGGGTATCTTACATGAATTCATAAGCTGTATGTCTGTTAACCAGAACTGGACTTGTGTTTAGCTAAAAGAGCACAAAACTATGCTGCCCATGGATGCACCTGTGTCTGGAGCTTAGGTGCCGAGTGTGTCCGGAGCGTACACAGGCGAAAGGATAATGGTATTCGACATCACAAGTGAGTTGTTCTGACAGATGTGCTCTCCGATTGTTTCTAGCACAGCTCACCTGTTTGAGATTGGTGGCATGCTTTGCATGTCCGACCTTAAGGATGAAGCGGCAACCCAGGATATTTGGGTGATGCAGGATTATGAAAGGGAGGTCTGGACCTTCAAGGACCGGGTTGAATTGCGTTTGCACGGCTCACGTTGCAGTTTGGAAAGTTCCACGATCAATGTGGTGTGGTTGTTCCATCTGGGGATGGTGATTTGCTCGTGCTGCTCAAATTTGGCGAATGGCTACTTCAGATGGACATCGATGGCAAGTTCGTTGCCAGTTTCCATCGCAAATCCATCACTACTACTCAACTTCGGCTCAAACGAACTCTTGTTCTGCAGACCTTCTTTCCGACACTAGAGGGTTATGTTGTCAACACTTCACCTTTTACCTAACAACTTTTGGGCGGGTGGTGATTCTAAATGGCATAATTGGCACTATCTGCATGATCTGCAGTGTGTGTGAACTGGATCCACTATGATCCAGTCATGTTTCTTTGATGATGTATATGAAGTTATGATCAAGAATCTCCGACTGTTACATGGAATCTATTCTTATTTAGAAACCCTTTCGGACCTAAAGGGACTACTGTGCATGCCAATACTAAAATTACCAAGTCAATGTTGATGTATGTGACAACTAATCTGCCTCATGTATGCGTTTTCTTAAAATGGGGAAGTGAATTTGCTTTTTTATGTAATGGTCTCTTTGAACTTACTATTTAGCAGTTACCTGCCCCGTCTCTAATTCTTGAACTGAATTATTGACTTTGCCGATTTATCTCTATCTTCTTTCATTTGGGAGATTGTATAGTGGCCTTCTCAATGCTCAAATTAAGCAATATGTATGTGTTTCATGTTTCTGCATGTTTTTCTTGCTGACGATGAAATGTGCCAAACTGCCATATTTGTTGCCATGAAAGTTACACCTGATTTCCAGAAGAGCTTGGAGCACTTCTCCTAACTTTGATGCTTGCACCATAGTTATTTTTTTTCTTCATGAATCCATTCCATCTGGTTTGGTTTAGAGACTAAGCTCACCACTGCAGGGAGATTACAGATAGTGCAGACATGTTTATATTTATCTCCTGGGAAAAATTGTTGTACTAGACAAACACTGGTTTGGTAGAAAAACAGCACCCAGTTTTATTTATCCATGCCTGTAATGTTAATGTTATTTCTCTCTGTCTTAATTGTTTGGATACCGATACCATCATCTTGCACTCTGGCAGTCTTTCTTATACCCACAACATGGGCATTCAGTTACCTCTGCTGCTGTATTATTTTTGGTGTGGTTTGCATTGCCTTCTCAAACTGCACCTCTGTACTAGGTTATCTACTTGGGAGAGCGGAACAAGATTTGGTGATACTGAGTGTTAAACCTTCCTTAGA
This sequence comes from Avena longiglumis, assembly GCA_030063025.1. Lineage (NCBI taxonomy): Eukaryota > Viridiplantae > Streptophyta > Magnoliopsida > Poales > Poaceae > Avena > Avena longiglumis. The sequence goes on along the minus strand of CP125973.1, from coordinate 69,198,423 downwards.
ACCTTGTTGGTGACATCATCTTTGTTTTTCACCTCCAAACTCTGCCTGCTAACACCATCATCTACCTCCCCTTTCTCATCAGAGCTGAACAATTCATAAATTAGCACCTTTCATGCTCATCCACTTGATAAGTTTGTTGATGGAGTTTTACCTGTAGCCTGTTTCCTGCAGTACCAAGCTTAGCACATCCTTCTCTTCTTCTTTTTTGTTTGTGGCATATCGAACCTGTTTTTCTGTAAACAACATTTTGCTCTACAGTTTTGGGAGATGTGTTTCTTTACTGGAACTTATTATCACCAAAGTTAGCACTGTATGTTATTATCACCAGAGTAAAGCACTATATGTTTATGTTGTTAGAAATGATAATTGAGAATGCTCACTCTTGGCACGGATGGTGATAAGTGCTATTTTTGTTGTCCATGTTCCTTATCAGCTTTTTATATTTCCTCTCGGTGAAAAGAGTGTAGTCTGAGCTTTTAATGGCACCTAAAAAGCTTCCACCTTCTGCATACATACTTAAAAACCTTATATGCCAACAGTGTAGTTCTGAAACTCTCAAATAGTTTATCAAGTTTTGAACTTGACACCATAAATATGGTTCACCTTGCACCTGTTGCGTACTTAAAGACCTATCTCTTTTCTAAAACTAAAGTGTGTAGCGAAGCATATTGTTTTGAATTTGTGATTTGTTTTATCTGCAGTTATAAATTAGTTCAGCCAGAACATGAACCATACATATGTCAGTAGTGTTGGATGGATATTTTAACTCCCGTGCACTGACCGTGCAACTGATTATTTTTTCTTATCTCTGCTGCTGGGGAACATCGTGTGATGCTATCAGCGCAATCCAAGCTATCAAGGTGGCTGAAGATGAGGGATAGAGGATGCAAGGATTGATGATCTGCTGATTGGAGGGAAGTCCCTAAACTGAAATTATAGCCTGCAAGCTTGCTTGAGCAATCTTTTCATATTAGACAACTTATGATGCGGGTTACTTCTACCCGTTGACTAGGGTGGCAAGCGGCACCCGCATAGCTGCCCTCGCAAAGCAGAATATAGACAAAAGGAGATCGCGGAAGCTAGAAAAATTAGAGAAGGATTAGTTAAAAAGTAATGCCGCAACCCGCCCGCTTGACACCCTACCGTTGACCATGCCGTCTAGATCTTGGTTGCAACGATGTGCTAACCAATCAGATGTTGCATTAGTTCTGTAGACAACTCATGAACTGAGACGTCCACCTCCACGTTCCTGCCAAATAAGCAACGTTACCAGGAGGCGCGACATGGTTACTTGTTAATGCCTTAATGGTTTGGTGCCATCGTCAGAAGATCTCACACACGTAGAAGATTGTTAGTTTTCTTGACAAGTGATGCCGACATGATCGAGCTAGCTGATTTACTGTGTACATGGAGCACTGTTGTCAATTGTCATGTCAGATAAAATTAATTCTGTCCCCGTAGTCACCTTGTAGCTTATATATAAAACTAAGTTTTGATTAAATTGTTCGGAGTTTGTCCAAGGATGCAACCTGTAATATTTTTCCAGGTTTTTCTTGTAGGCAGAAATTATTACCGATGTACTATAGTACTTGCAATCTCTGCTTGTGGAGAATGGGTGCAGCAGGGCATGCCAATGTGAGAATAATAAGCTTGTAATATCAGCCTCACACGGTGTCAGTGTTTGATTCAAATTCGATCAGTCTGTTTCATCTGATTTTCATATATTGGCCGCCTGTACTGTCGTTGTCGAGTTCTGTACGGTTAGAACTTGCATACGAACCCTAGCTAAGCCAAAGGCCAGCCCGTTTGAGAGCTGGTGTTCAAATCTCAAAGAGAAGGACAACCGACCTCCGCGCTGTCACCAATCGTCGGCAATACCGCAAGTCCTCTTGCCTTTAGGTTAGCCGACGGCCATGGTGGATGCAGCAAGTGCAGGAAAGAGGAGGCTTCTCCACCTGGGCCTACCGGAGGAGATCGCCATCTGGGAGATCCTCGTCCGTCTACCCCCAAAGCCCTCCTCCGCTGCCGTGCCGTCTGCCGCGTCTGGTACCACGCTACCTCCACCCATAGCTTTCTCCACGCCCACCACGCCCATCAGCCCACCCTCCCCCTCCTCCACCTCTACTATGGTGATTCCCTAGACATTATCCACTTCGACCCCCGGACAGGGCTCGCCGCCACCGACCATCTCCAATCTGTTGCGCGACTTAGCCCTGACCACTTCCGTGTGGAGGCCTCATGTGACGGTATCCTCGTCCTCTCCATCAACACCTGATGCTTCTGCATCTGCAACCCAGCCACTCGCCAGTATGCTCCCCTCCCGCAGCTTTATGGCTTCAGCCTCGAGGGAATGTACATGCATCTTCCTACCGGCGAGTACAGGATACTGGTGAACAAATACCATGACGCATATGATGAATATGCCTGCCACGTCTTCACAGTAGGCTCCGACAAGCCGCCAAGGCACATTGTGATCCCTGATTCGGGGAGGCTGATGTACACTATACCTATCTTGTCCCATGGTAGCCTGCATTGGCACACATGCCAAATGATACTGGTATTCGACACCACAACTGAGTCCTTTCGGGAGATGTGCTCTCCGATTTTTTCTAACAACGCTGGCGTGTTTGAGATTGATGGCATGCTTGGCGTGTATAGATTTAATGATGAAACGACAATCATGGATATCTGGGTGGTGCAGGATTACGAAGGCGAGGTATGGGCCTTCAAGCGTCGGGTTGAATTCTCGATTGCAGAGATCACAGCGCAATTTGGAGAGTTTCACAATCATTGGACTGTAGTGGTCGAGTCTTTCGATGGTGATGTGTTCATGCTAGTCAGATTTTCCAACTGGCTACTTCAGGTTGACATCAATGGCAAGTTGGTTTCCAGTTTCCATCGTGAAGGTATCTTTCCTACTGAACGTCGGCTCAAACAAACTCTTCTTTCGCATACCTTCTTTCCAACACTAGAGGGATATGTTGTCAACGCTTCGCCTTTCGTCTGACAACTTTTGACCGAGGTGGTGAATCTAAATGGGCTTACTGTTAGTATCCTCATGATCTAGAGTGTGTGTGAACTGGATCCGCTATGGGTTGGCTTGTTTCTTTGTTGATGTTTATGACGGTATGACCAAGAAGCTCTAATGGTTGCGTGGATCCTATGCTTATTTAGATACCCTTTAGTATCTAAAGGGACTATTGTCATGTAGATGTCAGTACTAAAAGTTACCAGGTCAATGTTGGTGTATGTGCCAACTAATCTGTCTCGTGTATCTTTTTTCTTAGTAGAAGCGAGTTTGAGTTGCTTTTTTATCTTGTGTTCTTTGGACTTACTAATTTAGCAATCTACCTGCCTCCTCTCTACCTCTCGAACCGAAGAATTGATTTTTTTCCCTTTTTATCTTTGGCTTCTTTCTAGAAATTATCTAGTGGTCTTGTCTGCTCAATATAAAGCAATTGCATGTGTTTTTCGTTTCTATGTTTTATTCTAGCTAACAATGAAATGGCAAACCGTAGGAACGCGGATTTACCATACGTAGGAGGGGCCCCCGGCATCATCTCTACCGCAAGTTAATTGGAGATTCGTGCAAAAGTCTCCCAGTCAAAGCCTTAAAGTGTTTTGCAATTTAAGCCTTTCCAAATGTTGAAATCAACCTGCCCCGTCCCACCCGTCCCCTGCCCCCGAGCGAGGAGCCCTTCCTGCCCCCGAGCGAGTCCCCCCACCTCCGTCGCCCCTGCCCCTGCCCCCTGTTGCAGATCTCCACCCCCGTCGCCCCCACCTCTCGTCGCCCCCACCTCTCCTCCGCCTCCACCTCCCCAGCCCCGACGGACCTCTTCCTCCCCAACCCAGCCTCCACCTCCACCTCCCAAGACGATGCACCTCCTCCACCCAGTCCCACCTCCACCTCCCCAAACCTCCTCCTCCTCCTCAAGTCTGGGGCCGACTCGCCTCCTCCTTTGGCTAGGCATGGCAGCCACAGATCTTGGCTGCATGCCCCAGTGTTTAGCTTTTTCAATCGATTTGTTTTTTTAGTCGATTTGGTTTTTTGTTTTCGTTTTCAGTCGATTTGATTTTATGATTCTCTACTGGTCTTGAGATTCTCATGTTCATAGAACTTGATTTGATCTGGATATAAAAAACAGATCGGTACAAAAACAGATTCTCATGTTCATAGAACTTTGAGTAGAAACATGTATGAATCTTGTATGCTACAAATTCGGTATTGATTGAATCTGTGATGGTAATGATCCGAGGCCCCTCTTTTATTTTCCATTTTTTCTAGATTTTGTCTTTTTAAGGTGAGTTTATTTAGATTGATCTTTGGGCGATTTTTTTAAAATAATACATATTTTTTAATTATTTTTAAAAGTATTGCACGATTTTTGCAATTTACAAATCTAGCACTTTGTCGGCATGGGCCTAGCCGAATGGACCACTCGGCCTGGTCCTGACCGATTCAACTCCATTCGATGAGGAGCGGGCCGACTGCATGTGGCCGCAGGGCCCTCGCTGCCAAATGCTCCATTCGGCAACGTCCTGGCCGAGTGGCCGAATTGGTCATGGTGTGGCCGAGTGCATGTCATCTATTCGTACTATACTAGCTCAATGCGGTGGTTTGTTTTTGTACTATGGATGCCTTTTTCAATCGGCTTGGCTGTGACCGATTGGAGTAATTGTTTGCTCCTAGCTGATTACATGTTGGCAGCCCATTAACTGCCCAGTCGGTGCGGTCCAGGCCGATTGAAGTGTGGTCGGCTTGGCACAGAACCGACAATGTGCTAAATATCAAAATTTTAAATTTTGTGCAATACTTCTCGAATTAATTTAAAAAAATGTATTATTAAAAATAAATTCGCTGATCTTTGTATGTAACAACCTTCAATTTTTTTGTATGGATCATGGTATGAATCTTCTATGGATCTATGTATGAAATAACAAAAAAAGAGGGAAAACGAAAATGATTTCGGTCAAGAATCTGAGGAAAATGTTGTTTTCTATGAAAAAAATATATGAATAAGATTAGAAATTGTCAGTAATCTCGTGAATCTTGTGTGTATCTTGTATGAAACGTTCTTTTTATTAATCTTATTCATGAAATGTACATAACAAAATTATTGATTATTCCTGAAATTTTGCGAGAAAAAATGAGATAAAAAAGAAACAGACATTATGCAAGTATTCTATGGAAAATTTATATGAATATCTCTTGCAAAAACAAGTTTGTAAAACGTGTGAATCTTGTATGAAACTTCTGAATCTAGGATGAAACAAAGTAAGAGTGACTAAATATTGTTAAATAAAAAGTACAAAAATAAAAATTATTAAACGAGATTGTTGAAGAAAAAAATTATGCATGCTTCATTTTTAGAACTAAAATGTACATAAAAAATTGTTGAATATTGCTACCGAAAATATTGGCACCTAAATTATCTTGTATGAATCAGTAAAGATCAAACATAGTTTTAGTTCTCTGATTAAATAACCTTGGACTGATTCCATTTTATCCAAATTGCTTTCCCCAAATTTGGAGGTACGAATATTCTGGGATTCTTGTATGTATCTTCTATGAATCTCGATACACTTGAAAATCCGCGGTAAATGATAAAAAATCTTTTAAATTTTTATGAAAATTGCTTCAATCCCGAATGAAACGTCCATACTTTTGTAGAAATAATACAAGAATATTATTCCTGAAATGTCCTATATGAATATGAATATTATTCCTATGAATCTTGAATGAATATTATACCTAAAATATCCTAGAATATTATTCCTATGAATCTTGGATGAATATTATTCCTGAATATATCCAAGAATATTATTCCTGAAATATCCTAGTATGTATCCTATATGAATATTATTGCCTATGAATCTTGAATGAATCTGTGTTGGAAGATTTCAAATATTTGGAAAATATCCATACTTTCATAGAAATAATCCAAGAATATTCAACCTGCATATTGGCATGTCTCATTTTCAGAATAAAAAAATGTACATAAAAAATGTTGATTATCCGTGAAATTTTGTGAGAAAAATGAGGTGAAAAAAAACAGACATTATGCATGTATTCTGTGAAAAAATTATATGAATATCTCTTGGCAGAAACAAGTTTGTAAAACGTGTGAATCTTGTATGAAACTTTTGAATCTAGGATGAAACAAAATAAGAGTGTCTAAATATTGTTAAATAAAAAGTAGAAAAATAAAAATTATCAAAAGAGATTGTTGAAAAAATAAATTATGCATGTTTCATTTTCAGAATAAAAAATATACTTAAAAATTGTTGAATATTCCTGAAATTGTACGAGAAAAAAATGAGGTGAAAAAGAAATAGGAATGTGTAGAAGACTATCGATTGTGAGAAGACAAACAAGCGACAATTTTTTTAGAATATCCAAAAACGTTAGGGGGTTAGATAGAAAAACTGTAGCAGACCTAAGAGATGAGGTGGGAGGGTTATTTTGTAAAACGCATAGCACGAATCTCTAATAAATGGAGAGCAGAGATGGTGCCGGGGCCCCCTCCTAGGGGTGAATTGCATTGTCCCAAACTGTAACGTTTCTTGACGTGAAAGTGTGTTGGGAATATGCCCTAGAGGTAATCATGTATGATGATATTTCCTATTGTGTTCATAAATATATTAAATTGTCTTTGTATGAGCATCTGATGTATATCATTGAATATGTGATTCGGTTGTGGAACTATGCATTCATGTTGTTCATACTAAATATCCTTGGTCATCGAGGTTGTGCTAGACACACAACTTAGACCAATATGAAAGTCAGCTTGATGACTCGGTTCCACTTGTCATGGACATGGAGATGCTATTTCTACTTACACATATTCGGCTAAAGAGTTTAGCGAGTCGGATTGACCCACATTGAGGTACAACAACCAAATTGTCATTTGTATATCTCAATCAATATAATCATTTGACCTGAGGTTGTTGCATAATTTGAGTTGAGAATCACCGACTTAGGTTCTGTCAAACGCTGATCCGTAACTGGGCAGTTGTAAAGGTAGAGTTCGGGTCGACTGAGAATCAAGCTGCGTGATGTGAATAACCAAGATAAGATTTTGCCCCTCCACTCGGAGAGATATTCTTTGGACCCTCTCGGATGATATGATTCGGAAAGCATGGCCATGCACGACTCATTTAAGTGTTAACCGAGGCGATCGACCAAGAGTTAGTCGGGTGAATCACTTATCTCGGATCGAGAAGAGAGTCAGACTATTTAAGGGATGACAATTATTCGCCTATAGTCTGATAGGCATATCGTGAGGCAAAAGGGATTCGGACACAAATCACATTGGAAAGACAAGTCGTCATGACTCTTTGGTACTTGGGAGTCGGCACGTTCTGCTAGGAGTCGCTACTGACTGATCAATTAAGAGTTAGACTTCAATCGTGTCCAAGTTGCCAAGAAGACTGCTTTGATAGGAAATGGCACCCAGTTATATTTATCCATCTCTGTAATGTTAATATCATTCTTCATGGAGACCAGCCTCTTTGCCTTGATTTTTGGGACACTGATACCATCATCCTACACGCTGGCAGTCTTGATTTTTGGGGTATTCAATTACCTCTGCTGCAGTATGTTTGCATTGCCTTCTCAAACTGCACCTTTATACTAGATTATGTACTTGGGAGAGCGCCGAACAAGAATTGGTGATCGTGAGTGTTGACCCATCCTTAGGACATTGTTCCTGTTGTAATAGATCATCTCCTTATTGGTGCCATCGTCTCTGTTTTCCTCCTCCAAACTCTTACTGCTAACACCATCATCTACCTCCGCTTTCTCATCAAAGCTGAAGAATTCAAAAATTTGCACCTTTCATGCTCATCCACTTGATAAGTTTGTTCCTGGAGTTTCACCTGTAGCCTCACTAGTGGAGAACGGGGCTCTTGTCCCGGTTAACCGGAACAAATGGGGCTCCACGTAGCCGCTGCCTGGCGCGAGAGGGGGAGCAGCATCCGTCCAGGTTCGTACCACAAACCGGGATAAATTCGTCTCTGCTGCGGCAGCAATTTGGTATTTTTCTGTGCCGCGACAGAAAATTTATTTTGGCCACGTTTTTTTGCCACCACATCATTTTGGCCACTTTTTGTGCCACGACAGGGAATTCATTTATATTATTTTTCTTTTTATTTTGTGTTTTACACTCATCAATAAAGGAACCATTATATTACACAACATCATCATGAATATAGAGATCGAAGTGTCGAAAATATTATATTCGATACACGAGTTTCATGCATATATATACAAAATAATCTCCTTTTACGGTCCCTATTGCCTGATATAGCTAACTCCACATGGTATTCTCCTTGGCGGTTTAGGACTTCTTCATCTAAGAATTCCGCCAATTACTCCTGAATTGCTCGTACGCGATCATTTGGCAGAAGACCGCCCCGTAGCCGTTCGATGTAATTTAAAGGAGTTAACATATATGAATGAAACTAAACACAATTGATGGTAATAAAAAACTATGAAAACTGTTTATGTACGTGAAGTTGCTCTAAATTTCTACCCTTCTCACAACACGTCTGACGAATGAACTCGCAAACATAGTATCCATATAAATTATTCCCGGGTCCATGCATCATGCACTTTACGAGAACATAGTTTAATCAAAATAATAATCAAGCATAATAATGGTATCAAAACTAGAATTAAAAAGATGCGCGAATCTAGCTAGTAGTACTTACATCTAGTGGTTGAAATGTAAGATCATCTTTCCAAACACCCCTAGCCTTTTTTATGAACCGTTTCCAAGCGTTGCCCGACGAAGAAAACGAATAAAAAGAGTTATTAATTACCTAATATCAACAAATTCACGGAAGTTGCCGATATAGTGCCATAATGATTGAAATTACCGCTAGAGCATCATCTGCATGTCCTCCCACGTCTCAAGGGGTTTATGTTTCGATTCTATAACTAGTATCCGCCCTTTGTCAGGTTGAATGATTAGCAGAATATAGTGAAAGCTGCACCCACATAACTCATCAATTATACACTTAACATCGAGTAAGCGAAATAGAATATGTACAAGACAATAACATTCACCCGAAGTTGTAAGGAAATAGTATTTCCCTTTTGGTTTCTTGAAACCTTAACGTACTTATAATATTATCCTCTGTATTCTTGGGTCTTTCTTTGAGATTAGCTTCATGAACCCAATATGGATCAATGAACCCAATGTAATAGATTTGTCCTTTTTTGCATTCGAGAATCTTCATTCTGCATAATATAGTGAATATGATTATACATGCAATAAACGAGGTGAGCAAGTTAGAGACATAATTGATAGTACTTATAGACAATATGCACCGACGATCGATTTGTCGATGACGTCTTGATTGAATAACTGAAATAGTTCAACAAATTCAATCATTATCACGTCATATCCTTTCCCGTAATGCTTTTTTTAACTTCTAGCATTATCCAGTTTGTCCCAGCCTTTGAGGCATCCATGTACCAGTTATGCAATCTTCACATTTTTATTGGTAGATTCTTGACCTCCTCAGGTTTGACTAGAGGATTCCCATACTGGTATTTGTATGCTACTTCAGTCGCGGGGAAGTACTCTAACTGGGATAAGTACTTAGCAATACTCATACCTTGAATAGCGACCGCTTCTCCGTACAGTGAAACTAACTCTGGATCTAACTGCTCTTCGACCGCATATTTGCTCGACCCCACATTGGTATGGGAAATCACCTTGAGCGGGGAACACGATTTTTTTTTGTTCTCCGAGCTGGGGAATTGATTTCCCGCTTGCACTACTGCTTTTCGACAGCTTCTGTGCCACATGTGACTTGAGAATAGAGCGCTCATAGTCTGATGACAGCTTTGGCTCAGGTTGGTGAATGCCCTTTAGCATTTTGAACACTCAGGCTTTATCTTCTTTGGTGCTAGGGAACTCTGGCTCTTTCGACTGCTTCAGTTTAGCAAAAAACTCTATCGTTTCCGCCTTGACGATCGCCGTAGTCTCCTCTGGAGTACATTTGTAAGATCTCTTGGGAGGAACCTTTGGTACTTTTGGTAGAGGCTCCTCTTTACGTATCGGTGATCGCTTACCACTCCGCAGAGTAGCGGTGGTACGCTTACGCTTTTCCCGAGGCACTCGGGAGCCGACGCGACACAGCGATGGCTACCGGACATGGCTGCTATTCCGAGATGTGAGGCGGCAGAGATGACTGTGTTAAGGTAGACGGGTGGGGCGGCGGAGAAGATGGAGTGCTCTAAGAAATCGATGGCTTTGGCGTCTGATTTGGAAGCACGATGTATTACTCTCGCCATAGAATGGTGACGTTCTTTGCTTCTCCCAGTTCAGTCACATCCCCTTCACCTGCAGGGTAGTCAAGCCTCAACTGGTGAAATCCGTGCATAACTTCATCCACCCCGATAAAAATGTAGCCCTTTGGAACCGGACGACAACGATAAGTTGGTTCAGGTCCTATTGGTAAGGCATAGCCGACCGGCACCTTCATTGTTATGTTCACAACTTTGACATGTATCTCACAATGTGTCGTCTCCGTGATATCATCCACTGGGTAGCCAACACGAGCCATCGTCGGTTCAGGTCCAATTGGTGCACCATCATCATCGTCATCACCCAGGACCTTGGTGGAAGCCACACTGCTTTTCCGATTATTCGATAGGTTGGTAGCATCGAATGCAGTTTCTACCATATGCCGCTGAGATGGGCTAGTAGTACCTTGCTGGCTAAGTACGTCAATTTTATCTTGTTGCCGCTTTAATTGTTCTTCAATGTTACGCATCCGGTCTACCTGAATATTTGCTTCAATTTCCTCATTTTCCTTTCTCCTCTTATGGCTTTTATCAGCATATTTCTTCCTGTCTATGGGAAACCCAATGCTCCATGGATGGAAGCCTATTGTGCCTCGTGTTCTTCCTTCGTGTTCCGGATTTCCAAGGGCGAGTGTGGGCTCGCCATTCTCTCTATCGGTAATGAACCTCCCCTCCGCAACAGACTTTATTGCATTTCGTATGTCCTCGATGGGAAAGGGATTTTCTTTATGTCTTATGTTATATATACACTTCCCTTCTGAGTCCAACGTGCCCCCATGCCCGTAAAACCAATTCTTTGCATGTTCAATCCAATCGGTTGTCTCTAGGAAGACCCTTTTAGCACGCAGGTCACCCTTAAGTTTCTTCCACTTAGGAATGCCAGTACTGTAGCCACCTTGCCCCATAGTATGGTGATACTTCTTGTTAGCAACATTTTTCTTATTTGTTTTAGACCTTTTCTGAGCTACCGCTGATCTCCTGTACTCCACAAACTCATCCCAGAATAGTTTTATCTTCTCATACTGACCCTTAAAATCCAGAGTCTTCTTTTTCACGATAAAGTCAAGGTGCAATCTTTTCTTCCAGTTGGTGAATTGCTGGGCCATCTTCTTAAGACCCCACTCCTTGACCTTCTGCTGCATGGTAGCGGCATGTTTCTTGACCTCCTCATCTGGATTCTTCGCATTTGGATCCACCTCTACCGTCGGTAGGGTGAAATTAAGCTTGAGCCTCCTCCAAAGTAAATCTTTGGCTTTGTCCGGGACATATAAAGGCGTAACTTCTTCCTGATCAGTAGGCCTATTCCAATCTCGAATAGTGATCGGGAAGAAGTCCCTAACAATTACTCCGCATTGTGCCACAAATTTGTTTGCGACATGAAGGGGATCCATCGGTTTGCCGTCGCCAGCGACTTCTTCTATCCTGTACCTTTCATGGTCTTCCAACTTTTTGGTTGGGCCTTTGCTCTTTGCAGTAGATTTGCTCGATCCGGAGGGCTAAAAGAAGAAAGTGCGTTAATACATGTATATAGACAACAGAGGATTTATTAATTAATATTATATGCACCTCGCCGGAGTTTGTAATATTTAATGTTCCATCGGAGTGGTCGCCTTCTCCCTCACGGAAGCATCGCCTTCCCCATCACGAAAGTCGTCGCCTTATCCCTCAATGAAGTCGTCTCTTCCGGAGAAAAGAGAATCACCCTCACCGGAGTTGTTCAGAAACGTCGATACATCCATATTTTCTTCCCTACGGATCACACCATGGATCAACTCTTCCTTTTCTTCGTCTCTGTCATGTGGTTCCATATTTTCTGCATAGGTGGAAAGCAGATAAGTCAAAGCGGCTAAGGGAGGAGGTTAGGTAGGCGAGATTTGAGGGGCTAGGGCCGGGTGCCGTGGTTTGATGACGAGATCACCTTAAATGTAACCCTAATACATGCTTGATAATTTAAATGAGGTCCGAGAGATATAAACCCTAATTCGGAGAAACCCTAATATATACAATATTTAAAAAAATATTACAATATTTACAACTAAATCCACAATATTTACAACTAAATCCACAATATTTACAACTAAATCCATTAAAAAACTAAATCCATAACGAAGCGATCATTTATGCTGCTGACGGCCATGTCGGAACTTGCATTACCTAGAATAAGAAATTATACCTAAACTTATTACAAAATAGGGTAAAACCCTTTTACTCAAGGTAATCTACCCATAGAGGATGACAATGGGTGGACCCACCTGTCAGCATTTAGTATATTATGGAAATGAATTACTGAAAACATTTAAAGTAAAAAATGGATAATTGCATCATTATGATTTCATGCTAACATCATCAATGGGGGGAGGAGCTCCCTGCAGAGGGACACGGCCTCGGTGACTCGGAGCGCGTGGAGGGGCAAATCCGACTCAGCGTCTCGCGCTAAGCCAGAAACTGGCGGCGCCGCTAGCGGCAGGGTACCAGAGAACCACCTCCGACGAGAACGAGCGGCGGCGACGACATGTGCATGATGGGGCGGCGAACCAGAGGTCAAGGGAGGGAACAGAGGGGCACCAGAGCACCGCAAGCTCACCAGGAGACCGATGGAGGGTGCAACGTCGACGGAGAAAGACGCACGGAGGAGAATCGACGACGGCTGAGGTCGAGGGTGTGGCAGGCGAGCGGCAAACGATGAGGACACGGAAGAAGGGTGACAATGCGCGCGAACATCGAGGGTGGCGCGTGGAGGCCGGCGACAAGTCGACGGTTGGGCAGCCCGACGACGTCCGATCGAGCTTGTCCTCGCGACGGTGGCGTCTCTATTTCAGGTGAGTGAAAGAGGAATGGGGAAGAAGGACAAGGGGCATGCACATTTAACTAGTAGGATCTCTTTCGTCCCGGTTGGTGGCACCAACCGGGACTAAAGGGTCATACATCCCGGTTGGTGGCACCAACCAGGACGAATGGCCTTTAGTCCTGGCTGGAGCCACCAAGCGGGACTAAAGGCCAATTTCAGGCTAGGTCCGAAACGGCGTGCGCAGGGGCCTTTAGTCCCGGTTGGAACCACCAATCGGGACTAATGGTCCTGCTTTTCAAAGTTTTTTTTAGATTTTCTCTCGGTTCGAGCCTTATTTTTTATTTAGGGGTTTAAATTTGTAATGGTTTTTAAATAATAAATAATTTGGAATCTTAAAAAACTTTAAACATAAAAAATGTTTGAATTTGAATAACTAATTCAAAACCATTTTCTGTTTTTTAAAAATAATATAACTATTTAAGCTATTAACCATTTAAAAAAATGACTTAACTAGTATTTTTTCATATTATTTTGGAATCTTAAAAAACTTTAAACATAAAAAGTGCTTGAATTTGAATAACTAATTCAAAAGCATTTTCTGTTTTTAAAATAATTAATGTAACTATTTAAACTATTAACCAGTTTAAATAAAAAATTACTTAACTAATATTTTTTGCATATTATTTTGGAATCTTAAAAAACTTTAAACATAAAGAGTGTTTGAATAACTAATTCAAAAGCATTTTCTATTTTTTAAAATAATCAATGTAACTATTTAAACTATTAAACATTTTAAATAAAAAATGACTTAACTAATATTTTTTGCATATTATTTTGGAATCTTAAAAAACTTTAAACATAAAGAGTCTTTGAATTTGAATAACAAATTCAAAAGAATTTTCTGTTTTTTAAAATAATTAATGTAACTATTTAGACTATTACCCATTTTAAATAAAAATGACTTAACTAATATTTTGTGAAGGTTTTTTCGAGACATAATCAATATACCAAGTTTGATATTTTTTCCTTGCAACTACGTCAGATAATATGACACCACGCGAAGGATTTATATTGTTCGGACAATTTTTGAATTTCTTATGCCCGTTTTGAATTTTTCCCATTTGGAACTAAGATCAAAACGGCGTGCATAAAGATACGGGACGATCCTCGTTAGAAATTGCATTTGATCCCTAAATAAATAACATATTGTGAGTCTAAAAATGATTTTTTCAAAAATTCACGGACGTTAGATTATGTACATGTAGTTCAAACCGGACCCACTTCCTACCGATTCAGCAGACATTTGTCTTTTTCACCCGGGAAGGTCAGAAAGGATTGAGATATCCCGGTTGGAAGATCGTCCATGTAAGGTGGTCTAGTATTTTAGAAAAATGGGATGGTAGCATTCTGAAACAGCATTTTGGTGGTTGCTTCACAAAACGGCCCGTTTTTGCGCTTGAAAAATGGTTTTTCCGTGCGAAAAAAGCAAACCTTTCTCCTGCAACATTATTCTCCATCCTAAGATCCACATGCATGAATAATATGGGCACAGTATCACAAAATATGCCGCGATTCTGCACATAACATCGGTCATTTGGACCGAAAGCCATGAAACCTAGAACATGATAGGTCATTTTGTGAAGGTTTTTTTGAGACATAATCAATATACCAAGTTTGGTATTTTTCCTTGCAACTATGTCAGATAATATGACACCACGCGAAGGATTTACATTGTTCGGATCGTTTTTGAATTTCTTATGCCCGTTTTGAATTTTACCCGTTTGGAACTAAGATCAAAACGACGTGCATGAAGATACGGGATGAGCCTCATTAGAACTTGCATTGGATCTCTAAAAAACAACATATTGTGAGTCTAAAAATGATTTTTTTCAAAAAATCACGGGCGGTACATCATGTACCTTAGTTCAAACCGGACCTACTTCCGATTCAGTAGACATTTGTCTTTTTCACCTGGGAAGGACGGAAAGGTTTGAGATCTCCAGGTAGGGATATCGTCCATGTAAGGTGGTCTAGTATTTTAGAAAAATTGGATGGTAGCATTCTGAAATAGCATTTTGGTGGTTTCTTCACAAAACGACCCATTTTTTACGCTCGGAAAATAGAAAATGGCTTTTCCATGCGACGAAAAGGAAAACTTCCTCCTGCAACATTGTCTCCATCCCAAGATCCACATGCATGCATAATATGGGCACAATATCACAAACTATGGCGCGATTCTACACATAACATCGGTCATTTGGTCCGAAAGCCATGAAATCTCGAACATGATAGGTCATTTTGTGAAGGTGTTTTCGAGACATAATCAATATACCAAGTTTGGTATTTTTCCCTGCAATTATGTCGTGAGTTTCGACACTATTTCATGTGATGACTGGATTCCTATACCAACAATAGGGTTATTGCAGTATTTTTAGCAGCAAATATTTAAGAACTTGTCCCGATGGGAGCTCAACGAACGGAAATAACACGACCCCGCCGCCACGTTGTCAATGCGTCCATGTTTCGCACCCAAACCTTGGTATGAAAATAACCTATTCTATAAGTTACTAGAACACGGTAATTGAGAAAGGTTTAAAGTATCTAATAACAAAGAACTTTTAGCAAGAACAAAATAAACTAAGACGGAAAGTAAACAAGAATATGAACTGAATTAAAGAGATTGTAGTTGTAGGATTGAATGGAATGAGAGAGGGATTCTAGGCTTCAGTCTCAATAGTACTAGATGTGCAAATATATGTATGATCTACAAGATATTACTCAAAAAAATAAACGTTCCCCAATAGATTACCAGTCTGCCACTCTATGTGCACTATGCATGGTTCTCGCGCGTCACCACAAGGCAAAAGGCACTTCCGAACCAAAGGATCACATAAACTCATCTTAGATCACAATAAATTCTAACTTGGTGCCACTAGATCATACCTCAACCTATAATTGAATCAATCACTTACACATGGATGAACGCTAAAACATATAAATATATAATGATATCACAGCCGTGTTCAATCTTACAATTATCAAACACAAGAGAGAGAGGGAGATGGAGATGATGATGGAGATCGATGCGTGGTGGTGGTGATGTCTTCCTTCTCCTCCTCTTCTTCTTGCTTGGATGCCTTGATGGTGATGGTGTTGAGGGAGATCTAGATCTTGGAGGTGTGGTTGAGGCAGAGCTCCGCCGCTATGGAGATTAGATGTGCGTCGGTGCCAGAGCCCCGCCCCTGGAGGGCTATGGTGTTGTTGTGGCTTTCTTTGGCTCCTCCCCTCTTTATATAGGCCTTGGGGGTGCCTTAGGGTACCCATAATACCGTCATATGACTTGGGGAAGCTTATGGAGCCTTTCTGGGGTGAAATCCCGTTGTTTCCGACGTTTTTACCAACTATACGGCGGCCGGCCGTATAGTTGGTCGTCAAACCTTGTGCCTCCCTTCGTATTTTGGTCGCCATTTCTTCATACGAACTCTGTATTGGGCGTTCTTCGGCTCATTGGATTCGTCTCGTCGAGGGCTACAACCCCATAGTTTTTGATTCTTTATTTTGAGAATTTGGAAAAATTGACTTTTTCCAACACCTCAAATGGCTAAGTTTGGTCCTGCAGTTCCTCCATACTATACTCTCTTTGTTCCTTTTGCCTTTGTTTTATCCATAATCATCATCAACACCTACACACATGTCAAAGACAAGAAAGAGTGGTAAAATTCTACCTAAACTACTAAATGTGCAAAGCTCATATTGAATGTAATGAAAATAAGTAATCATGCATATCAGGCATAGCAATAGTTAGATGGAGCATGATATGATAGGCAAATGACACAATTTATATAGCTAAAAAGTGTTGTATTATCACAACCATCATCATGCTGCTTGTATCTTGTGATGGATGGTGTCGCCAACCGGGACTAAATATGAACCTTTAGTCCCGGTTGTAGACACCAACCGGGACAAAACATGAGTCCCGGGTGGCAGCACTAATGACAGACGTGAGTGTCGACATTATATCATGAGTGTTGTTTGTACTAATGGCAGCACTATGTCGTGTTGTTTGTACTATAAATAGGCATCCTTGTGAGTCCTCAGGCATCTCCAAGATGGTTTGTGAGAGCAAGGACAACACTACGACCAGTTTGAGGGAGATGCCACTGAAGCCCAGACCTCCGGCATCTCCAACAAACTGGCCATATATGCACTCCCTAATGTGTGAAATTAGTTAGCTCCCAGGCATATTGATCTAGTTAGAGAAGTTACAAGCTGCACGATGGTGTGCGAGAGCAGGGACAAGACTACGACCAACTTGAGGGAGATGCCACAGGAGCCCAGTCATGCAACATCTCTTTTAAGTTGGTCATAGAGGCACTCCCTAATATGTGACCATGCGCAAGATGGTGTGCGAGAGTATGGACAACACAACGGCCAGCTCTGTGGACAACACTATCGAGTCCCGGTTTGCTAACTGGGACTACGCCCCTTTAGTCCCAGTCCAGCCACAAACTGGGACTAACACTCAAGACATTTATTAATATTAAAAAATCGAGACTACGGAATCGGAACTAAAGGTCTCCTTTAGTCCCGGTCCAGCCACAAACCGAGACTAACACTCAAGAAATTTATTAATATTAAAAAACCGAGAGTACGGAATTGGGACTACAGGCCCCATTTAGTCCCGGTCCAGCCACAAACCGGGACTAACACTCATGGCATTTATTAATATTAAAAAACCGAGACTATAGAATCGGGACTAAAGGCCCCCTTTAGTCCCGGTCCAGCCATAAACCGGAACTAACACTCAAGGTATTTATTAATATTAAAAAATCGAGACTACGCAATCGGGACTAAAGGCCCCCCTTTAGCCATGCTCATATCTAGCCCTATAGTACACAGCTTCAGGGTTGTCTTCGTCTTTGTCTTCGTCATCTTTGTCGTTGCTAGGCGCACGCGACTGGATCCTCAGTCCAGCCATGGCATATTCCGGGGGCACCTGCCACTCCGGCCTCGGATTCACGATGCGTGGGTGAGGGGGCTCCCGGATGACGATGCCACTGCACCCGCGGCCTTCACCACCGCCATCCTTCTTATGGCTCTACGGTGGCTGCGGGCACCGCAGACGAGGATGATCTACCGGCGCGATGTAGCACATCACGCCGATGATAGTACGTTTCAGCCACCACAGGCGACGACCAGCTTCGTTGTGGTTCACCGGGGGGCGTCACCCTCGTACCTGGCGAGATCCCTTTCCTGTCGATTAGCGAAGAAGGCATTTCAGATGTCATAGTTGTCGGGATCCCAATAGGGATCCATCCGCTGCTCCGTCGTGATCTTGAGGCGGAAGCGGTTCGTGATGGCCGCCTGGCGTGCGTAACCTTGAGGCATAGGAGAGACAGGAACCCCTCTAGCGCTTAGCATTCAGTCGGCGGGTAGCCGGTAGCCCAGAGGGCATGGGTAGGTAGAGGCGCACAACGCGTCGGTCTCCTTGAGGGTCAGAATTGCCCAGTATGCGTTGTCCATTGTTGTGAGAGACAAAAATATGGATGTGTGGATAGCCATGGCGCGGTCGGCCTAGATATAGAGGGAAAGGGCAGGAAAACTTAGCGGGAAGCGGTGGGAAATGGCAGAAGATATCTTTAGTCCCGGTTAGTGACTACAATCAGGACTAAAATCTCCGGTCGGGAAATGGCGGGAAAACTTGGTGGGAAGCGGTGGGAAATGACAGAAAATATCTTTAGTCCCGGTTAGTGACTACAACCGGGACTAGAAGCTCCGATCAGAGCGAAAGAGCGGGAAAATTTGGCGGGAAGCGGTGGGAAATAAAAAACCCTTCGTGTGCTGTTATGTTATGTGTTATAGTTCCAAGGAAAAATATTAAACTTGGAAAATTGTAAACATCATAAAATATCCTTCACAAAATGAGCTATCATGTCTCATGACATTTAGGTTCATAATATGCGGCCGGCGGGGCAGATTTGAATTAGAGGTACACAATATGAGGCCATGAACTTCTTCGCGTATGTCCCTTCCTTATGATCGCTTCGGCCGTAACCATGGAGAATCTTCTTTACTTAACGGAATACTTGGGTCAGTTTTCACTTTGAAGGGTGGAATTTCATCAAACTTATTATAATCTTCTGACATGTTTGTCTTGTCCTCTACTCCCACGAATTGCATCAGAAATGACCCGACCATGATCATCATCGGGCTCATATGATGCCCGTTCTTCACCTCCTTCCTCTTTGTTGTCTTCCATTGCATTATCACCGTATTCAAGAAACAACGATGATAGTTATTATCATCATCCTCTTCTTCTTCATTGTCTTCCATCATAACCCCTCTTTCCCTGTGCTTGGTCCAACAATTATAGTTGGGGCATGAAACCTTTCATAACCAGGTGTCCATGAATAATTTTTGAGGAAGAGTACTCTTTTTCATTCCGACACTGAACACATGGACAACGCATAAAATCATTCTCTTTGTTTGTCGTAGCCACATGGATAAATTTATCCATGCCCTTAAGGGCAGCCACAATGTATGGCTAAAAGTAGTTCTATACTGGATTTTTGGCTTTTGGAACTAGTTCCATATATTTTGGGACTAGTTCTAAAACCAAAAAAACTGGGAACCGGAGCATGTTCCTGCTCCGATGCTAAATCTCACTCCCTCAATAGAATAATATTTCTTCCAACTGCCAAATTAGCAAACCGAACCGACATGCAAAGTACGCACGGCGAAAGTGCCTAAGACGCTCCGGCGTCCGCATGGATGACCATTGTCGGGTTAACCTCGGGTAGGTCGAGACGGGAAAACAGAGGTACTGCCCATTGTTGCCGAGCTACGGCCTAGGTCGGAATCGTTGATATGTCGGCCGATGAATGGAGGCAAGAAGCACGTATACAGGTATCAAGTGGTTATCTGGCCGAGTTAATGAGAAACTCGGCCGGATTACCCAGATGATCTTCATGCAGGTAAGGAACGAGCCGAGTAACATGAGGTAAGGCCGGGTTAAACGAAGCTTGCAGGAGAAGGAGAAGCTTAGGGTCAAACCATAGCTGCAGGCTAAAGGAATCAACAGGCCAAGCAAGAGACAAGGAGGCGCAGGGACGAGGGGCGAAGGAGGTCACGGAGGTGACAAAGGTCTTGGCCCGAGGCACGCAGGGGGCCGCTGGAGCTTTGCCGTCATTAGAAGGGAGACAGGGAAAGGAGGCCGCCGAATTACTACTTTGGGACAAGCATATTCCTCGAATATGCTTGCCCCGTCAGCCCTAAGGGCACCCAAGGCACCCCTTTATAAGGGGAAGTCTGGACCCTGAAGGGGGAGAGAGGTCCTTTTGAGCAACGTTAGGCTGGGGAGATTCACATTGTTCCCCTGTAAACAGCTCGAGGAGCACTTGTAACCCATCAAGAGAGAAATAAAGTTCACCACTTTGGCAGCTTGAGTGTAAAAACAGTTGCATCTTCCCTCCCCAGATCCCACTAGCATCCATTGGCCCCATACTTTAGCCTACCCATGGCATCTGCCGTGCCACCACCACTACAGGTGGCGCCCACCGTTGGGCCAGCAGCGTTGCTAGCTGGAGTTGTGATCCGGACGGGAAACTTCATCAACACCGCGGCGCGTTGTTTACGGTGGTCCGGAAGATTTGGTCTCTGTGACTATGTCGAGACAATGCAGGAGCTTCAGGGGAAAACTCCCAGCAACGGGATCTTCATCGGCTGGCGAGCCAGCAGGGTCTACATCGGCGTCGACGTCTCCGACGTTTATCCTCACCAGTTTGTTGTTGCAGGGGAACCACCACGAAGCACAGCGAGCTGTCCGTCAGGAGAGCGTCAGGACAGCGGCGTCGAGGTGATGGTCGCAGCAGGGCACCAAGCGGAGCAAAGATGGCGGGTCAAGCGGGGAGCCCGCGGGTGCGAGGTCCGCCAAAGCAGATTACACCGCAAACCGCTGAGGTAATTCCGCGGTGGCAAACCCGGCCGAACTACGACACCACCCCAAAGGCACCAAGAGTGAGAGGACCACCTGGAGAGACCAGAGAACATTCTTCAAGCAACTATAGATAACTTAACTACACCTGTGGCGCCGATACTTGATCCGGCAAATGCTCGAGCAGAGTTAGAAACCAGGCGAAAGTCTTTGGTAGAGGCACAAAAAGTATCGACCTGCGGAGTCCTTGAACAGACCACGAGAGAATATGCAAAAGCTAATAAGCGATATCGCACCCGGCGGGTGGACGAACTGAGATTAAGAGGAAAGAACCTCATGAGTGATATTAACAAAGAGCATGAAGCTCACAGAGCGAATCGAGGCGAATTAGGTTTGCCGAGGTATAGTACCGGCGAAAAACCTAAGAGCGGCGAATGCCGACATTGGAACTAGAGGGGTTAACAGGGGAAGCTCGGCAGAAGCAACAAGAAAGAGTGAATGAGCTGGTGCGCATCGCGAACCAGCAAAATGAGGAAATGCTCAGAGCTAACCCGGCAAGACCAGGGGCTTCACGAATGGTTCATTCGGCAGGGGCAGCACCTGCTTTATCTGCGGCAGCAGCATCTTCACCCGGAAACAACGCTAGAAAAGAAAGAGCAGTAACCTCAGGGAAGAGGAACAAACAAATTGTCCCATACGACCCAGCAATAGCTGGAAAGGCAAATGAGAACAGAGGCAATGCAGGCCGAGGTAATAGTGGAGAGAGAAACCACGGCCGTGTGGAAAGGGACGGCGGCGGCGAGGTAATGGGGAACGGCGGAAAGAACCTGCAAGAGACAATCACGAAAACCAAACCCGGCGAAATAAGGAGAAGTGCCGCTCAACCCTCAACCAAGACACGAGCCTCGGCAGAAAGAGAAGTGAGGCCAGCTCGCTACAATCAGTGAATGAAAGGTATAATGATGGATATTCGAGCTAGAATACGTAAACCGGGAGGAGACAATCACTATGGGATGCGAGGATAGAATCTGTCTGACTTACCGACAAGTGATGCAAGGGTAAAGTTAGATCGGTTATATCGGTCCGAGCTGTTGGAAGAGCAAGGTCCACCGGTCCGGCGTGTTTTGGACCACGGATCATGGGCGAACCACCGGTACCAAATTTTCAGTTGGCAAGAGGCACAAAAGCGTACAATGGAAGTACCAAGCCGCAAGACTGGTTAATTGATTATGCTACAAGATGAAAATAGCAGTGGCAACTTGAGATGGGCGGTGAGGTATGTCCCGCAGATGTTGGAAGGACCAGCGGTATGGTTGAATAATCAACCAGCAAAGATCAACTGGTTAGATTTTGAAGAGATGTTTGTCGAACTTTACCAAAGACATACAAGAGACCGAATAGACCACGACAACTAGCCATGTGCAAGCGAGGCCGAATGAAACAGATAGAGTTTTTAACTCGGTGGTGTAACCTAAGAAATTCATGTGAAGGAGTCATTGAATCATAGCGATCGCTTGGTTCGCGCAAAGGCTGCCGCTATGGCAAGCAGTGTAGCAACGCTGCAGAGAGATATGCCAACCACATGGCGGAAACTATCGAATAGCGGACTCCTATGCTTTGGGTGATCCAACCCAACCAGAGTTAATGTCGAGATCATCGTGAGCAAGACCAATACACGAGAATTGGCGGATCATCTAGGCGTGATTTTAGAGGAAGGAGAAGAGAGGAGAGGCGGATTATAGATATAACTCGGCCCGGTGGCAGTGGCCCAAGAACAGAAGTCACGGAGTAACTCAATGCGTAAAAATGGACCTCAACAGTGGACCGCAAGAAATGACGGAAAAAGGCAATGGACCCCGAGCAAAAGAAGCAATGGCAAGAGAAGCGAAGTATACATTTGAATCCATGTTGGACCAGTGTAAATTTCACATCAAACCCATCTAGACCAGCCAATCACACAACCCGGCAATGTGCTTGGATGAAAAATGCGATGGGAAACCCGGCAGGAGTACAAGCACCCCATCAGATGCATCAACAACATCAGCCGCAGTTAACTGGAGCAAATACGCAACAACTGATGCTGCCGCCCCCTCCTCCGAGGTATGATAACTCGGATCGGAGGGATGCGGTGCATCAAGTAATGAACCAGGGGCAGGACGGAAGGATAAATCCGGCAAATACTGGACGCAATGATTACAGAGAACATCACCAGACTTACTGCGTGTTCACAACAGAACAGCAGGACAAACAGAGCGTGCAGCGCCGACATATGGAAGTAAATGCAGTTGTACCAGCAGTGCCAAGATACCAGCCATGGTCAGACCAGGAGATAACTTGGAGTATAAAAGATCACCCCAGAATAATGCCGAGTCCAGGATCATACGCACTTGTGTTGGATCCGACATTTGTGGGACCAAGCATCAATGTGAAATTCTCAAAAGTACTCATTGATAATGGAAGTAGTATCAATATCATGTACAAAGATACCATGCACAAGCTCGGTATATCACAGAACATGCTGCAATCCACAAGGACTATTTTCCATGGGATAGTGCCAGGGCTTTCATGTGAGCCCATTGGTAAAGTCCGAGTGGACGTCCTATTCGGTACAAGAGATAACTGCAGAGCAGAAAACTTGGAATTTGAGGTGGTTGATCTGGAAAGCTGTTATCATGCTCTACTCGGACGGCCAGCGATGGCCAAATTCATGAGCATGTGTCATATAGGTTATCTAAAGATGAAATTACCGGACCACAAGGGGTGATACATTGAGGGATTACAAGAAGTCAATGGAGTGTGCCTCGGCGGGTCAAATTTGGCGAATCATTGGTCATAGCGAGAGAAAAGAAAAGGATTCAAGAGGTAGCAGCCCTCACGGTCGGCACAATTAAGCATGCGGCATTGGCCAACCCTCATGGCGGCGTTTCTTTCAACCAACCAAGGAGACGAAGAAAATTCAGATTGATGAGCGGTTCCCAGCGCCTCATCACTATCGGTGCAGGTCTCGACGCCAAATAGGAAGGCGAGCTCACCAACTTCCTCCGTGAGAATCGGGACATATTTGCATGGTCCACTCAAGATCCGCAAGGTGTCGAGGAGTTGGTGAGCACTCTTTAAACGTCAGGCCGGGCGCGGCGGTGAAGCAACCTCTCCGCCGCTTCGCCGAAGACAGAGAAAAGTGATAGGAGATGAGATAGCTCGGCTTCGCCGGGTTTATCATGGAGGTGCTTTATCCGGATTGGTTATCAAATCCGGTGCTAGTAGAAAAGAAGAAAGATGACCCTAATGTAGCCATTGTGTGGCGAATGTGTATCGACTACACTAACCTAAACAAGGCGTGTCCAAATATCCTTTTCCATTGCCTAGAATAGACCAAGTCATTGACTCGACCGTGGTTGTGAGTTGTTATCATTTGTAGACGCGTATTCGGTTTCCAGATACCGTTAAATCCGGCCGATCAAATAAAGACTGCATTTATTACCCCGTAAGGGGCTTATTGTTATCGCACGATGCCCTTCGCCTGAGAAATGCGAGCAACGATCAAAGGTGCATGCAAAAATGTTTACATGATCGATAGGGAAAAATGTACAAGTATATGTGGATGATGTAGTCATCAAAACTAAGGAAAGCGTAACCTTGCTAGAAGATATACTGCAAACTTTCGAACGAGAAGGTTCGAATGAAACTTAACCGAAATGCACATTTGGCGTGCGGCGGAAAATTACTCGGTTTCCTTGTGTCCAAATGAGGTATCGAGGCTAACCCGCGAAGATACGAGCAATAGAAAAATGGAATTGCCGAGGTGTTTGAATGATGTACAAAAATTCACGGGTTGCCTGCCTCGCTTAGTCGATTTGTATGTCGGCTAGGAGAAAAGGCATTGCCACTCTATCAGGTGATGAGAAAGTCGGACAAATTTTGGACTCCCCAGCCGACATTATGCTCCACGAGTTGAAAAAGATGCTAGTTACGGCACCCATTTTAGCTTCTCCATTATCGAAAGAACCTATGCTACTTTATATAGCTACAAATCGAGTAGTTAGTACTGTGGTGGTAGTAGAACGGCTTGAAGAGGGTAAATCAGTTCAGGCCAGATTATATTATTTAAGTATTATCCACTTCAAAGCAAAATTATCCACATTATCGAAGATGGCCTATGGAGTATATATGGCAAAAAGCTTAAGCATTACTTTGAAGAGCATCCAATCGTAGTAATATGTGAGGCACCCATAATGACATATTGAACAACAAGGACGCAAGTGGCGAATAGCAAAATGGGCAATCGAGTTATCACCGTATGCTCCACAATTTGATAGGAGAGATGCAATTAAATCTCAGTCGTCGCCGACTTTCTCGTAGATTGGGCCGAGGTGCAATATGAGCCACCCTTGCGGATCCAAATTCTTGGACAATGCACTTTGATGGTTCCAAACTAAGGAACGGTTTGGGCAGGAATAGTCTTGACCTCGCCTAAAAAGATCAATTGAAGTATGTACCGCAAATACATTTTGCGCGTCCAACAATGTTGCAGAATATGAAGCACTAGTCCATGGATTAAAAGTCGCAAAGAAATGGGAATACGCAGAATCCTATGCTACGGTGACTCGGATCTGGTAGTCTGACAAGTGTCGTGCACTTGGGATGCATTAGATGCTAACATGGCTTTATCTGATTCCATGTGCGTAAGATCGTGGATATTTTGAAGGATGTGAATTCCACCACATACCACGAAGCGAAAATGGCCAGCTGGACACATTGTCAAAATTAGGATCAACTCGGCAATCGATTCCGCTGTATAGCCCTGAGCACCTCGAGAAACCGCCAATAAACCCATCACGTAATCCGAATCAATCTTTATCCCGGAAGGTTCTGCAGAGAATCATACACCAATGGAGGTAGATCCATGAAAAATTCGGAACCCCTAAGGAGGGGGACCAAGTAATAGCGATCATGGAAAGGGCCGAGGTATGTATGTCGGAGAGAGCATGGAGATGACAGTGAAATCACTGCAAAGAGCAACGCCGACATGGGCAACCCATATTTTCGTACCTAAGAGACGCAGATTGCCGAGTAATGAAGTATTAGCGACAAACCGTCAAGAGCAAAGGCCTATACAATCATAAACAATGAGTTATATAAGAGAAGCGTAACGAACATATTGCGATGCGTGAGTCCCGCAGAAGGTCGGAGATCCTTCTAGATATACACCAAGGAGAATGTGGGCACCATGCCTCGTCTCGCTTTAGTAGCCAAGGCATTCAGCATGGATTTTATTGCCAACGCGTTAAGAGAGGCGTAAGAGTTAGTCAAGAAATGCAATGGGTGTCGTAGATATGCAACTGAATACATATGCCGTGGCGAGTTAAAAACAATACCCATTACTTGGCCATTTTACGTGTGGGGTTTAGACATGGTAGGGCCTTTTAAGCCGGCAAGAGGAGGAATGACCCACATCTTGGTCATGGTGACAAGTTCACAAAATGGATTGAGGTAAAACCAATCAAAAAGTGTGATGGGCATACAGCGGTGAAATTCCTCAAGGATATCATCTTGAGATACGGATACCCACAGATTATTACGGATAATGGCACGAACTTTGCGAAGGAGCTCCGCTAGATTTTGCCAAGAGAAACACATAAGACGGATGTGGCCTCGGTGGCTCACCCAGATCCAATGGGCAAGTCGAAGATCTAATGGATTGGTTTTGTCAGGAATAAAACCACGACTAGTAGAACCATTGCAAAGGTCGGCAGGATGTTGGATTGAGGAATTACCAGCAGTATTATGGAGCCTCAGGACTACTCCGAACAGATCAACAGGTTATACACCATTCTTTTTGGTATATGGGGCGAGCCGTCCTTCCATCGACATAATACATGACTCGCCAAGAATTACTCAATATACATCTTCGTGAGGTGAATGAAGTAGCTCGGCAAGATGTAGACCTGTTGGAAGAAGCAGAATTGACATTATCACGATCGACCATTTATCAACGTAACTTACGGCGGTATCACAAAGAGAAAGTGAATCCAAGAGTATTCAAAGAGGGGGATTTGGTACTCCGGCTGGTGCAACGCACGGCCGGCATGCACAAATTGTCACCCCCATGGGAAGGACCATTTATCGTGAGCAAAGCATTGCACAACGATGCATACTATCTGATTGACGCCCAATCACCTGGAGAAGGCAAGGCAAACAAAGTCGGGCGAAAGCAAACGCCTGGAATGTGGCTTTACTTCGGCCATTTTACTCGTAGGATTATGTCTCAAGGTCACCAATGATGTACTTACACCTCGACACCCAGAGTGGTGACTCGGGGACTGCCGAATGTTATATTTATTTCATATCGTGTATGTAAACCTCGGCGCCCTGAGCAGTTACTCGGGGACTGCCATATGTGATGTTATCTCATGTTTGATGTTTAAACCTCGGCACCCAGAGCAGTTGCTCGGGGACTGCCATATGTGATGTTATCTCATGTTTGATGCTTAAACTTCGGCACCAGGCGATTTACTGGGACTCCCATATGTGATGTTATCTCATATTTGATTTGATTTTGGACCTCGGCTTTTGCGATTACTCGGGACCCATATGCAATGATTATTAAGTATTATATGTTTAGACTTTGGCATCGGGCAATAGCTCGGGACCGCCGTATCTTATACTTATCTCTTTTCGCGTTGCACTTGAACATTGGCGATCGGGCAAGAACTTCGGAGAGTGCAACGTGTTATTTTCTTTTCGTGTTACGAATATGCATCTTGGTGCCCAAAGCATTGACTCAGAATTATCATAGGGTTGTCAAATTCATGAACACATAAACTTTAGCACTTAAACCAACAACTCGGAAACTATGAGCCAACAAGGCAAGAATTGGACGAGCATTCACTTAACTAAGAGTCTCAAAGGATAGCAAAAGAGCCTCGAATCATACGAGTTGATAAATTTTTACATTGAACACCCGGCATACCAGGATCACGAATAACTTAGGCATCGTTCGCTGGAGGAGGAACCACTTGATCAAAAGTGGGCACTCAAGTAGGAGGAACTTCGCGAGGTTGCCTCCTTCCGCCGACCTGTGAGTGACTTCGCGGTATCACGGGTTGTTCAGAGCGTCAAGACTGTGTAGAATGCCGGTGCCTTTCGAGGAAGATCGTGCATCACCATTGCTATCCGAGCTTGAGCTAGAGCTATTGGATGTGGCGAATCATCTTCACCTTCCCGTGCTCAGCAGTAATCATCACCCAAAGCATCTTCACCGCCTCTTCATCCGAATCTTGAGAAAACTCGGCCCTTCATTCCAAATGTGCACATCGGCATACTCGACAAGCTGGAAAGCCCGAGCTTGTCAAGAGCAACAAAGGTGGGATCTTCAACCCACCGGAGCCGATCGCAGATTCATCGAATGTCAAGGAGATATCTTCATACCATGACATGATTACAAGAAGGGCCATGTCGGCACCAAGACGCACGCAGATTCCCTCAAAGACTCAATCGCTTCTCGGATGCCTTCAGCCCCACCAATAACTTGACCTCGCCGATATCGTGGAGACCCGAGGAATTCGGCGAGTGCATGATAAGCTTTGATAGCAGCCTCCACCAAGTCCGACCCATGATTTTCATCGGACCAAGCTGCCAACGAGAACCAAGAAATCCTCCATCGAGTATTCAAGTCAGCGATTAGCTTCACCTCGACGACGCGAGCCGCAAGAACAGCTTTAGTACTCACGGGTTTGGACTCGGGAAGTGACTCATAAAACATGGACATGTCAAAGGATAGTAGCGACAAAGAAAAAATCAGTTCGGCCAGGCCAAATAACTACGATGGATATAGCTCATCATTATTTGAAGATCCTTAGCCCAAATAGCTTTACTCTTCTCGAAACGAGCAATTTCCTCGCTCAAACCGAGTTTTAAGCTCGGCGACTTTGAGGAGTTCTTTGCTCTTCTCAAATCCAGTCGGCTCTTTTCCAAAGAGAATTCTTGATCAACCTTTTCTAGCTCGGATTTCAGAGAGCTTGAGGAATTCACTTCGATCTCAAAGGCTATCTCATCATCCTTCTCTTGCAATTCCGAATGAACTGCTTTGTTCTAAAAATGAAGCATCACGTCGTGCATGGGCACGCAATCTTGTTATGACGCTGCAAAGTCTTGCAACTCGGCTTTACCACAACCCAACGCAATAAGGAAACTCAGCATAGATACTAAAGAGGAAGGAGCAAGGAAAGGAAACTAACCTTCCAAGGACTTGACCTTCTTTTCAAGGCGGATATTGAGATTATTGATATTACCTATTCAGCAAAAAAGTAAGCGGCGCTCGTGGACAAGTATATAAGAAAGTTGGGAATAAGGAAAAGAAACTATCAACTCACCTTCTTCTTGCGACGCGTAACTTTCTCATACTTCTCTTCCAACTTGCGGTGCAAGAAGAGCAACCTCTGGAACTCGGCAGTCCGTCGATCATGGGCAACCTAAGAAATGGAGCACAATGATAAAACAAAAGTTAGAAACTACAACACATCCGAATCAAGCTAAGCTTACTTCGGCTCTAGGTGGCTGGATATTCAAAGCTATAACAGATCCGAATCAAGCAAAGCTTAATTCGGCTCTAGGTGGCTGGATATTCAAAGCTATACCAGATCCGAATCAAGTAAAACTTAATTCAGATCTAGGTGGCTGGATATTCAAAGCTATAACAGATCCGAATCAAGCAAAGCTTAATTCGGCTCTAGGTGGCTGGATATTCAAAGCTATAGATCCGAATCAAGTAAAACTTAATTGATCTAGGTGGCTGGATATTCAAAGTTATAACGATCCGAATCAAGCAAAGCTTAATTCGCTCTAGGTGGCTGGATATTCAAAGCTATAACAGATCCGAATCAAGTAAAACTTAATTCAGATCTAGGTGGCTGGATATTCAAAGCTATAACAGATCCGAATCAAGCTAAGCTTACTTCGGCTCTAGGTGGCTGGATATTCAAAGCTATACCAGATCCGAATCAAAGAAACTTAATTCGCATCTAGGTGGTGGATATTCAAAGCTATAACAGATCCGAATCAAGCAAAGCTTAATTCGGCTCTAGGTGGTCGGAGATTCAAAACTAGGCCGGATCCGAGTCAAGAAGGACTCAACTTGGCTCTATGAAGGGAAATTCAAAGCTACGTCAAAGCTAAACAAACTATGAACTAGGTGGCGAACTAATGGAACCTTAGAAATAAATACGTCAAACTTCCAAGCATACAACAAGTTATTTCCTTGCAAGTTTCGGGGACTAGAGTATGATAACATGTGGAAAATAATTTAAGACCGGAGATAAAACAATTACCGCATTCATTTTGTTCAGATCAACGATAAACCGGGCGGCTTGGTCGCGACCATTGATGTCGAAAGCTGGAAGGTTGATTAATGGATTGCCCTCAAACTGATGACATTCCGATTATTGGCATATTCAACGCGCTCGAGGCTATTACCGCTAGTCCGGGTTAAAACTTTACCGGCAGGCGGTCCAACAGTCGCGAGACTCTTATGAAGAGCAAGTCGATGCCGATGGCCGAGGTGATGCCTTTGGCGATCGCTCCTTGCGCAGTGCCTGCGATACTTGGTTGAGAGGTGCCGGCAAGACTTTTTCGAGAAGAGGTCTTGACGGCGATAACCTTTCTCCTTAGAAGAAGCACCGGCAGACGTTGCGTCTCCGAGGTAGGAATCCTTAGGAACGAGAGGTTAAGCTCGAGAGCGCCGGTAGCGATCTTCTCGGAGGTCGGTGCGACCATAGGAGCTGCCGGAGTAGATGGAAGCTCAATTGTAACGCTGGGGCCCATAGAGGCAGTGGCTCAACGAAAACATCGGAGGGCGGATCGGATCCGGATCAATGGGAGAAACCTCGGGGCATCACGGGCGAGCGGTGCTCGAGGGGAGAAGCAGGACGAATAGGACTAGGAACTCTCGTGTCATCAGCGGGAGGAGGAGATGGCGGCCGAGTCGGACGGCTAGTCATACTAGGACCGCCGGGTTTAACAGACAGAGGAGCACTGCAAAAATAAGAAAGAAGATTCGTTAGACTGAGAAACAGAAAGAGAGAAACAAGAAATATAGGCAGAGGAACTTACCCGGCAACCCCGGGCATAGTCTTGCGCCTGGGAGGATTCGGAGCGGATTTCTTTACGCGCTTCTTAGGAACCGCATCCGAGGCCAAGCGGGAGCCCCTGTTTCCCGAGATAACGGGAGGAGAAGCAATGGGTTCGGCGTCATGAACTGGCGGCCGGATTAGCTGGGAAAGCGAAGCGAAATGCATAAGAAATAGGCATGGCGGCAACTACCTCAAGAATTTGGACCTCGTCTGAATCACCTTCCTCCTCCGCTACCGAGGTTTTGCCATGAGCAGGATCTGACTTAGGACGAACTCCTCGAGTCCGTACTCCTATCCCCGGCATCCTCCCTTTTACTTGGTGAACCTCGCACGACAAAGAAAGAAAATCATGAAAACCAGACTATAAAACTGAGGAAAAGCAGTGATGAGGATTGGGCTTACCTCGGGAGGAGGATTGTCGGTGAACGGTTTCAACCCCAGTCCAGTCATCGTGCATCTCCGTCTTGAAAATAGCTCGGACGCTTACAGATGAGGTAGTTGTCCAACTCCACGGTCGAGACTCGGTTAGGGTCCAGGACCACTCATGTAGCAGCTTGTGGGTCCTTTGTTGAAAGGGCAGATCCGGCTACTAATAAAGTGGCCATCAAGTCCTCTCCGCATAACCGGCTCGAATCAACTCCTTCAGAATCTCAAGGCCTCGGCTAGGGCATGAGTCTTCTTCGGATTATATAGCCAATTCACTTTGGAAGGGGCCAATTGAGAACGGTGGGAGCCGAATCTTGTCTTCGCCCTCTGTTCTTGGCGTAGAAGAATGACTTGTGCCATTTCTTGCACGACTCAATCCGGTGACACGAGGGAACACGGATTTCCTCCGAGTGTAATAGGCGCGCCCACATTGGGTGAGCAGCTTCTCGGAAGGATGCAGATTTGTCGGGAACAACGTTGGAGCGGATCTGGAAGAACTTGACCAGACATGTCTTGATGGCCACGGTCAAGTAACCCTCGGCCGAGATAAAAGCGGAAAGAAGCTATGGCGTTCGCGGGAAGATGATGCGGTGAAGGTCAAGTAATCGAAACTCTCTAGCAAAATCGCTAAGAGGAAGACCCGAAGCAGCGGCGAAGTGGGACATGAAGACCACATACTCACCCTCTCGAGAACTGGAGAGGATTCGCCGGGTAACGACAGAAACCTCGGCAGAATCCGCCGAGTTCGGATGAGCCATTCAATCTCATGGCGCGAGATCAAGAGCCTGCCACGATCCACGCCAGGCCGAGCCAGCGTCGCCGTCCTCAACTAGAGCACCGCTAAATGAACTAGACATAGTTCCGGGAGAGATCGCGGAGGAAAAACTAGCGGCGGAGGAGGGCTTAGAGCTACGTGGCCCGTCGGAACTTTGCAAGAAAACAATGGCGAAAAGAGGAGAAACCGTCGCCTGAGTACGGAAGTTACGCGGATCGATCTAGAGCAAGGACAGGGCAAGATGGCCGGAAAGGACTCACCCGCGGCGGAGACACCGCCGTAGAGCGCGGGCGGAAAAGGCCGAACGATGCCGTAGAATCCTCGCCGGCGGAAGCTCTGAATGGCGAGCGGCGGCGGAGCGGCGAGAGAGCACACAGACGAAGGGAGGAAGGAGAGCGGACGCGAGCGATAAGGGGAAAGGTGAACCCAACGGGCGCGTTTCCCCACTTTATAGGCAAGCAATGAACAGGGGAGTGGGATCGTGGGTGTGGCAGTTACCCGTGTGGATCGTGGGGTAGCACGAACGCACGACGGTGAATGGAGCCACACCAACGGCCACATACAAAGAAAAGTTGTTACGATCCCAAGAGGAGCAGAACACGAGGCGTCGTAACGGCGGCGAGCACGAGGGTTCACCGTGGCTTCGAGAAATCGAAAAGGACCTAAAAACTAGGATAGCAATGATGGGGTAACACGTAGGACTTAGCGTATGGAGGAAGGAGCGAGAGAACCTCGGACAAGGCCGTATGCGGAGACAAGACTAAAGAAGGTGTTGAAGCTGATATAACCCGGCCAAAATAATTGTGAGGCCACACCAGCTTCGGGACTAATGTCGGGGTTAACCTCGGGTAGGTCGAGACGGGAAAAACAGGTACTGCCCCGTCAAGTTGCCGAGCTCTGGCCTAGGTCGGCGAATCGTTGATATGTCGGCCGATGAATGGAGGCAAGCACGTGTACGGTATCAAGTGGTTATCTGGCGAGTTAATGAAACTCGGCGGATTACCCGGATGATCTTCATGCGAGGTAAGAGCAGGCGAGTAACATGAGGTAAGGCGGGTTAAGCGAAGCTTGCGGGAGAAGGAGAAGCTTAGGGTCAAACCATAGCTGCAGGCTAAAAGGAATCTGAACAGGCCAAGCGCAAGAGACAAGGAGGCGCGAGGGGCGAAGGAGGTCACGGAGGTGACAGTGCTGAAGCCCGAGGCACGCAGAAGGGGGGCCGCTGGAGCTTTGCCGTCATTAGAAGGGAGACAGGGAAAGGAGGCCGCCGAATTACTACTTTGGGACAAGCATATTCCTCGAATATGCTTGCCCCGTCAGCCCTAAGGGCACCCAAGGCACCCCTTTATAAGGGACAGTGGACCACAAGGGAGAGAGGTCCTTTTGAGCAACGTTAGGCTGGGGAGATTCACATTGTTCCCCTGTAAACAGCTCGAGGAGCACTTGTAACCCATCAAGAGAGAAATAAAGTTCACCACTTTGGCAGCTTGAGTGTAAAAACAGTTGCATCTTCCCTCCCCAGATCCCACTAGCATCCATTGGCCCCATACTTTAGCCTACCCATGGCATCTGCCGTGCCACCACCACGACAACCGCGGTCAACAGCAGCTTGGCCGTCCGTCCACTCGCGCCGCTCACCGCTGGAGTAGTCAACCGGCTGCGTGGCTGCTCCTGTCGCTTGCCCCGCCCGTCGCCGGGCAGCCGCCGCTCGATCTGCCCGCCGTTTGATCCGCCCGTCGCGGTACAACCGCCTCTCGATCCACCCATCGCTGTATAGCCACCGCTTGGGTCGCCCATCACTGCTACTAGGCTACGCCTTGCCGGATCTGAGAGCGGGAGAGAGGGGAGAAAGTAGAACAAGATGAAGTGCATGGAGAATGGGGAATTTTTCACAGCGGTGAACTCGCGCGAAGAAGAAGGGGTGAGAGAAAAATTTCGCATTGTTTATTCGGTGCTGGGACCCACAATACTGATATTTAGCGATAGCAACGCTGTAGGGCTGTTCACAAATTCTACTACGTTGCCAAACCGTTCGTTCTGTCTGATTTAGCGATACACACGTTGTGGCTGCCCTAATGTACCCGGTTTCACGCCGGTCACTATACATCCATTTCCGACTGTTCATCTGCATCATATAATTAACTTTATCAAAAATCATTATAGAACATCACAAACAGTAAAATGACCAATTCACATCGACATATGCATTGTATCAATGACAAATGAAAAGATAAGGTTGTTAACCTCGACCGAGGAGAAAAGAAAGAGGAGAAAGCTCAAGTGTTGCTCGGGCACCTCCTATATTTTTGTTTTGTGATAAATCAAACGGGATCATTCACTCAAACATTTCATTGAACACCTCGCATGCATAGGAAAAAAATAAACTACCACACACCTCTCACACCTTCCACCAAGAAAAAACAAAGGAGGGGAGGCAGAGGGCTGGGGCGGCGTATTTATAGAAAGCCGGGGTTATTCGTCCTGGTTTGTAACACAAACACAAACCGGGACTAAAGGTATGCGGCGGGCCACGTGTCTGGCGCGATATGTTTAGTCCCGGTTTGTGTTACAAACCGCGAAGCATACTACGGGACGGAGACCTCCGCCTCCCGAGCGACGCGCCGGCCGCTCGAACGCGAGCATTAGTACCAGTTCGTGGCGAAACCAGGACTAATGCTCTGTATGAAATGGCCATTTTCTACTTGTGCATATTTCTGCAGTACCAAGTTTAACACATTCTTTTATTCTTCCTTTTTGTTTGTGGCATATTAAACGGCTTTTCTTTGTAATCAATATTTTATCATCAGTTTTTTTAGATGTGTTTCTTTACTAGAACTTATTATCACCAAAGTTAGCAATAATAACATATCACAAGAGTAAGCACTATATATGTAGTTCTGCCATCCGTGTTAGATATATGAATAAACGTAGGTTGACAAGCTACACTTAGATAATTTAGACTATATAGTCCCATGGTAAGAGTTGTGTCCTCCCCATTTTAGAAAGACTCCTAGTAAATTTTTTATATTCGCCAAAAATAGATGTTGACAAAAGAAACCCCTCCTTGGTCACTCTCGCCCGAGCGGCTCCGTAGGCAACCCACAATCTAGCCGCCGGTCCTCCTCCCCTTATCATCCCTTGGCC
Organism: Avena longiglumis; assembly: GCA_030063025.1. NCBI lineage: Eukaryota > Viridiplantae > Streptophyta > Magnoliopsida > Poales > Poaceae > Avena > Avena longiglumis. The sequence goes on along the minus strand of CP125973.1, from coordinate 69,162,915 downwards.
AGCGCCGCCGCCCATGCTTGCGACCATGGCCTCTCGGCAAAGGACGAAGGGAAGGAGGGGGATTCATGGCGGCAGCTCCATGGGCGATGGTGGGGTGGCAGCAGAGGATCTTGGCGTTGCGGCCTGATCTAGCTAGGGACTAGAATCCAGGATGGAGATTTGGTGGCGGACGACGCGACGCTTCCATCGGTGGCGCAGCAGTGCCATGGATCTTGGCCTTAGGTTCAGATCTTGGTCTTGCCAACTGCCATGGATGAACTTCGTGTGTGCGGCTGCCTCCTCCTTTTCTGATCCGTCTGGCGGTGTGGGGGCCTACTTGTGTGCTCGAATAATGGATGAGGTCCTAGGATTCTATCATGCCAAGATGAAGATCTGATGTCAGTCCCCATCGATCTAGTGGGAGTGTCCTATTCCGGTAGGCTCCAGCAATGAACTTCCATGGGCGCATATTGCCTGGATATTAATATGGATAGAATTCGACCATGCACACCCGTGTTTTTATTTGACCGTTTGGTCTTAGAAGGAGTGCTGTGAAGCTCTACTAATTGTTACTATTATGGGCATGCTTTCTCATTCTATAGTTAAGTCAACCGGCGGAGAAGGTCATGGAAACCGAGATCTAGGGACTAGCAATGGTGATTCGACTCTCTTTGTTGGGATGATGAATCGGGTTCTAGATTTTTGACTTGGAGTCATGGAGAAAGTCTAGGATCTATGATCGGACGACTACGGCGCTTGTGCACCGTTTTCTTCTCGGAGGCGTCGTTTTTGGAGAAGCTGTACTTCTGGTGCTATCTTGATGATGTTAGTACTGCTGTTACAAGGAGTAAATCTCTATAGCAGGATTTTTAAATTTTTTTTTTGGGTTATGTGCATCGTTAATGACTCTAGGGCAATGCATTGTTGCAGAGCCTAGGTGTAATTGGTATCTTTGATATATTAGTATATACTATTTGTCAAAAAAAACTTTTATATTCACAAAAACCTGAGTAGTAATACTCGCATGTGCGAAGGGGCAGTATAATTCACCATATTTTTTATGCTGTACACTGTATTATTACATGTGTACCCGATATGTTTATTCTAGAGAATGGGTGTAATATAGGAGGTCAGTGAGATATTACCTCAATTTCACATGGAAATAATTTGGTCGTCTTCCTGTGTTGCTAGCTAGCTAGGCGAGCCCCCTCATGTCGTCTCCTCTAGGCGTCTGAGAGGGCGAAACCTTATCCCCTCACTGCCAATGTGTAGCACCCCGAGAAAACCACTACTAGAAAATTATCTGTTATTTTATACTTTATGCATCATCATGACGTTATCATGCACATGTCTGTCTAAAACTATTTCCAAAAGCCCTGGTTTTGTTTTCTACAAATAGCCCCTCTCTATTTCAAATATCAAACCCTGGTCATTCCGAATATTTTAGTCTAAAAAAAACCCTACTTGCAAAAGATTTTGTTTTAAATATAATTAATAAAATGTTTTATTTAAAACCCTAGGGGAGGCAGACAACCGGTCAGACCCAATAGGCCCAACCGGATCCCACCTACAACCCCAGATTCCTAAACCCGTCCCCACCAAACCATAATCTTGTCAAACCTCAAACCCTAGACCTTATCCTACCCAGACTCCACCCCAGCCGCCGCCACCCCCTGGCTTCACACCTCTAGGCCACACCAAACACACCATCACGCACACCACCGTACACACGCGCCCACCCTGCACGCTCCACTCCGCGTCAAAACCACGCGTCCCAGCCGCGAGGCCCCGCACGCAACCCTCCTGCGTCGCCCCCGCATGCTCCCCGCAACCTCCCAGCGACCTCGCGTTCTCTGTGGCTCGTCGCTGCCAGGACCTATTTCCCCTAACCGAGCAAGCTCCTATCGCCGCCGCTGGAACCCCAGGGCTCCACTGTCGCCGCTCGAACGACCTTTCCCCCCCTCGCCCCTCCGCAGCCCTCCCCCAGCGCGGCCGCTCAAGCTCGTCGTTCGCCGCCGTCTCCCCGAGTGCGCCTCTCCCCGAGCCCGCTGGAGTCCACCGGCTCCCTCGCATGGTGTCCCGTCGCCAGACGCCTTCCCGGACGCTACCTCCTCCCGGCCCGGCCTCCATGCCCTCCCCGCCCGGCCATCTCCTCCATGCCGCTGCACGAGCTCGCTCAGCCGTGGTGGGCTCCTGCCACCTTGAGGCCTAGCTCGTCCCCGACCCCGTCTGTGAGATGGCCGCCTACAACCGTCATCCGACCTCTAGCACGTCTCGACGCCCTCCTGCAACCAGGTCTTCTGCACCAAGCCTGTAGCACGCCCGTAGAGTGTTCGCCCGAATGTCCAAACAGGATTGTGCATGTTGAATTCCACACCGCGGTTCCAACTGATACCCCATCGAGATCGACCGTGTGAAACTCCAAGATGTCCATGCCCGCATTGTTGACTTGTCTAGTCGCCCGAGAATGATGACAAGACCCCGTCAACAAACATCGACGCTTCGGGTGAACCACCGGCGCCGAACCCGGCACCGGCAAATGAAGTTGAAACTGCCAAGCTCTCCATCCTAGAAAATCAAGACCCCGGACCCAAAGGCGCCGAGACCCTGAGTGTGCCGACACGGATTCGAAGACAAACCCCAAGACCTTCGCCCCACCAATGTGTGACTCCTTTCCGAGCCTTATTTTTATTAAATGATATATACCTTGTTGCATATTAAATTGTTCATGTCGCGTCCATATTGTGTGGTTTGGGGGCCTTATGCCGATTCACCTAAATTAAATATGGAGATTATATGCGGGCAAATCTAGCCTTATATTAGCTCCATTTAAATTTGTGTATCGAACCGGTAACTTATCTTGCCCTGTTAATACAACATTAAATTACAGGGTATCTAAACAACATGAACCTAATAATTAATTGTCGGAACCCCGGTTCCATTTAATATTGCCTAATTGCATCGCATGTTTGCCATGTCATACATCATACATGCATCATGCACGATCTTCTGCCGTAGTATTAAATAGTGCATCTGGTGATTATCTTAGTGCTTTGCTTCTTCACGGATTAGGACGATGAGTTGATGCGAGTGTCGACCCGATCTTCGGACAAATCTTCGATAATGTTTTCAGGCGAGCAATCTCCCCCTTTCTACCTATCTTACTTTTATAGTATTTATTCCCTCCTGTTGATCTATTGCTATTTGTGTTGCGATGCTCTAGTTTTCGTACCCGTGATATCCCTTGCAGCCTTATATTGCCTTGGACACATCCTATTACATGTTGGTTGGTAGATAGTTGGACTTGCGCGTCGTAGTCGCTTGCTCAACTGCTGTTGCGTGTCTTCAAGTACCACAGTTGTTGGAGTAATGCCGCATGTTTAATGTTGGAGATGATCATGGATTTAATTACCGTTTAATAACTAAAATTGAAAGTAGGTAAATGCAGAGGCACCGGTGGGTAATAGACAATATTTGGTTTTTAACCGCTCACTGGTGTCCCGTAGTACCCCGAGTTCTTGACACCTGTTCCGAGATCGAGCGCGCTAACCATGTGTGGGTGTGTGGGCACCCCATCGATTTAGTACCGATTTCAAAGCATCTTGCTTTGGGGGCACAAAGTAGTTTGGGGCTTTATTACTATCATGTACTTATGCCATGCTTTACTGCTTTATTTACGATTGCGCGTGGAGCGCCTGTACTGTTTAGGAACCCCGTGATACGTTTTCGCTGTATCGACAAGCCCAGTCACACTTTCGGGTTCCCAGTCGTTTACAGCCGTCGACACAAACCCTGGGTCCGTCTCGGAGACCGGCCGACTTCGTTACGGGTAGCTTAGTGGGGTGGCCCCCTGTGCTTGCTTTGGGTCTGGGAAACGTCGTGTCCGAAACCCCGTCGACATACCGTTGGGTGTATGTTTTGTGATCTTGTACCTACCTGATCTGACAACAAGGGTGTAGGTGCGTGTGGAAACTTTGGTGCACCCCTGCAGGGTTAAATCTTTTCGAGAAGCCGTGTCCGCGGTTATGGACGACTTGGAGCACAGTTCTCGATCATAGACAACTATAACTAAAGTTTACTGTTATAATTTGACTTGTATCCGATATGACTAGTAACCAGCTCCACTACAACGGAATGGCTAAATAAAAGTACCAACAACTGCTGGGTTTGGGATATCTCATGCTAATTGTATCTGACTAGTAAGTGTTGCAACTACAACGGAATGGTTAACTAAAAGTGCCCACTGCTTATTATATCAGGATGACTATCTATACCTGACTAGTATTTGCTGCAACGATAACTGAATAAATAAAACTGCCAACGGTGTGAGTTCCTCGGCTGACTTCCTCGTTTGGTCCCGAGGGGGAAAGACCAGGATGGGTATGTTTGGTGGTAGTATCAGGTTGGTTTCGAATAGGTTTTCTTACCCCTCTCTGATAGCCGCTATTTGTATCGAGTCTCTATAGGTTGTTTAGTGCATGCCGCGCTGCTGCTTCAGTCCACCATACCTATGTAGGCGAGGAGCGCCGAATTCTAGTCTCGTCGCATCGTATCGATGACCGCTCTTTTTCCTTTGCCCTTTGTCGGCACCCCTTTTGTTTAAGAAGGTTTTGAGACCGACGTCGTTAGCAGGGTTACCCTTCCGGCTTGGCCTGGGCAGGGTTATGGACGCCATTGGTTATTCTTCAGGGCTCTTAGCTCAATTTGCATCTTGTCCGTACTCGAACGCTGTACCGTTTTCAAGGTGATTTGGATCTTTGTTCTGTATAACTGTATTCTTGACTCATTGAGTCGCTGTTGTATATATATGTTTTGTGGGTTTCATCGAGGACTATTGTGTAATGATATTACTTCGTTTTCCACCCGCACGCAAGTGCCTGGTGGGCACCTTTGAATCGTTTCTATGCGGGTATGGCGGGAAGCGCTGAAACTTGCATAGGGCCGATTCCGAGGGTGTTACAGAGTGATATCAGAGCTCAGCAGTTACAATACCCCACTGGTCCAGCCTGTAGGATAACCTAGCTAATGGCCAATGTAGAGTGTCAAAACTATTTTGCAAAATCGGTTGGATAGATCTGATTAGGTCTGCTTTTACTCCTTACCCCTCTGCTATTCTCCTCTTATCTCTACGTGTTTGAATCTACTCTCTTACCTTTTCTTGAGTCCAGGAATTCTTGTGGTTGGGTTTCCGTCGTACCTTCAGGGTTTCGCCTCCTCCTCTTGTAACGGTGCTTCCACATCCGACCTTCATGCTATCTGATAAATCTTGCATCTGTTGTACCTTTTAGTGGACCAAAAATTCACTAAAAAATTTCTTCCTATCCTCCGGTGTTTCCGATACGACGAAGTCAAGTACATCAGACCTGATGAGAATCTCCATCCCTCCTTAATTTCTGAACCTCGCTTGTTGAGATCTTCAGTCTGAATTCCGAAAGTTGGTTGCATAATCCGTCTGTTTATGTACATAGTAATGCTTTGAGTGCGGGATGGAGTCGCGACCATACCATTACTCTTATCATTCGCTTTTGTAAATTGAATGGTTGGGTCAATGCAATTTACTCCTTCCGCCGAAGTTAGAGGTGGCCCTATCTTTTGAGACCTCTACCTTCGTCCTTTGTTTATCCGGAGCGTTCTCTCGACGAACATGGACAACGACCCCTTGTTGGTGGTGTCGCCGATTTCAAGGCTGAGAAATAATCCTTGTTAGTGGTGTCGCGAGGATCTACACAAAGCGAGAAGATTCAGATCGCCGGCCTTCTTCCCGTATCATGAGGCGGATCTCGAGGGCGAGATCCATTGTTAGTGGTGTCGAATTGTAGCACCCCGAGAAAACCACTACTAGAAAATTGCCTGTTATTTTATACTTTGTGCATCATCATGACGTTATCATGCATATGTCTATCTAAAACTATTTCCAAAAGCCCTGGTTTTGTTTTCTACAAATAGCCCCTCTCTATTTCAAATATCAAACCCCGGCCATTCCGAATATTTTAGTCTAAAAAAAAACCTACTTGCAAAATATTTTGTTTTAAATATAATTAATAAAATGTTTTATTTAAAACCCTAGGGGAGGCAGACAACCGATCAGACCCAATAGGCCCAACTGGAGCCCACCTACAACCCCAGATTCCTAAACCCGTCCCCACCAAACCATAATCTTGTCAAACCTCAAACCCTAGACCTTATCCTACCCAGACTCCACCCCAGCCGCCGCCACCCCCTGGCTTCACACCTCTAGGCCACACCAAACACACCATCACGCACACCACCTGCACACGCCCACCCCACGCTCACTCCGTCAAAACCACGCGTCGGCCGCGAGGCCCCAAGACGAACCCTCCGTCGCCCCCGCATGCTCCCCGAAACCTCCCAGCGACCTCGCGTTCTCTGTGGCTCGTCACCGCCAGGACCTCTTTCCCCTAACCGAGCAAGCTCTTGTCGCCGCCGCTGGAACCCCAAGGCTCCACTGTCGCCGCCCGAACGACCTTTCCCCCCCTCGCCCCTCCGCAGCCCTCCCCTAGCGCGGCCGCTCAAGCTCTCCGTTCGCCGTCGTCTCCCCGCGTGCGCCTCTCCCCGCGCCCGCTGGAGACCACCGGCTCCCTCGCATGGTGTCCCGTCGCCAGACGCCTTCCCGGCCGCTACCTCCTCCCGGCCTGGCCTCCACGCCCTCCCCGCTCGGCCATCTCCTCCACGCCGCTGCACGAGCTCGCTCAGCCGTGGTCGGCTCCTGCCACCTTGAGGCCTAGCTCGTCCCCGACCCCGTTTGCGAGATGGCCGCCTACAACCGTCATCCGACCTCTAGCACGTCTCGACGCCCTCCTGCAACCAGGTCTTCTGCACCAAGCCGGTAGCACGCCCGTAGAGTGTTCGCCCGAATGTCCAAACAGGATTGTGCATGTTGAATTCCACACAGCGGTTCCAACTGATACCCCATCGAGATCAACCGTGTGAAACTCCAAGATGTCCAGGCCCGCATTGTTGACTCGTCCAGTCGCCCGAGAATGATGACAAGACCCCGTCAACAAACATCGACGCTTCGGGTGAACCACCGGCGCCAAACCCGGCACCGGCAAATGAAGTTGAAACCGCCAAGCTCTCCATCCTAGAAAATCAAGACCCCGGACCCAAAGGCGCCGAGACCCCGAGTGTGCCGACACGGATTCGAAGATAAACCCCAAGACCTTCGCCCCACCAATGTGTGACTCCTTTCCGAGCCTTATTTTTATTAAATGATATATACCTTGTTGCATATTAAATTGTTCATGTCGCGTCCATATTGTGTGGTTTGGGGGCCTTATGCCAATTCACCTAAATTAAATATGGAGATTATATGCGGGCAAATCTAGCCTTATATTAGCTCCATTTAAATTTGTGTAGCGAACCGGTAACTTATCTTGCCCTGTTAATACAACATTAAATTGCAGGGTATCTAAACAACATGAACCTAATAATTAATTGTCGGAACTCCGGTTCGTTTAATATTGCCTAATTGCATCGCATGTTTGCCATGTCATACATCATACATACATCATGCCCGATCTTCTACCGTAGTATTAAATAGTGCATCCGGTGATTATTTTAGTGCTTTGCTTCTTCACGGATTAGGACGATGAGTTGATGCGAGTGTCGACCCGATCTTCGGACAAATCTTCGACAATGTTTTCAGGCGAGCAATCTCCCCCTTTCTACCTATCTTACTTTTATAGTATTTATTCCCTCCTGTTGATCTATTGCTATCTGTGTTGCGATGCTCTAGTTTTCGTACCCGTGATATCCCTTGCAGCCTTATATTGCCTTGGACACATCCTATTACCTATTGGTTGGCAGATAGTTGGACTTGCGCGTCGTAGTCGCTTGCTCAACTGCTGTTGCGTGTCGTCAAGTACCACAGTTGTTGGAATAATGCCACATGTTTAATGTTGGAGATGATCATGGATTTAATTACCGTTTAATAACTAAAATTGAAAGTAGGTAAATGCAGAGGCACCGGTGGGTAATAGACAATATTTGGTTTTTAACCGCTCACTGGTGTCCCGTAGGACCCCGAGTTCTTGACACCTGTTCCGAGATCGAGCGCGCTAACCACAGGTGGGGTGTGTGGGCACCCCCATAGATTTAGTACCTGATTTCAAAGTATTGTACTGGGGGCCACAAAGTAGTTTGGAGCTTTATTACTATCCTGTACTTATGCCATGCTTTACTGCTTTATTTACGATTGCGCGTGGAGCGCCTGTACTGTTTAGGAACCCCGTGATACGTTTTCGCTGTATCGACAAGCCCAGTCACACTTTCGGGTTCCTAGTCGTTTACAACCGTCGACATAAACCCTGGGTCCGTCTCGGAGACCGGCCGACTTTGTTACGGGTAGCTTAGTGGGGTGCCCCCCCGTCCTTGCTTTGGGTCTGAGAAACGTCGTGTCTGAAACCCCATCGACATACCGTTGGGTGTATGTTTTGTGATCTTGTACCTACCTGATCTGACAACAAGGGTGTATGTGCGTGTGGAAACTTTGGTGCACCCCTACAGGGTTAAATCTTTTTGAGAAGCCATGTCCGCGGTTATGGACGACTTGGAGCACAGTTCTCGATCATAGACAACTATAACTAAAGTTTACTGTTATAATTTGACTTGTATCCGATATGACTAGTAACCAGCTCCACTACAACGGAATGGCTAAATAAAAGTACCAACAACTGCTGGGTTTGGGATATCTCATACTAATCGTATCTGACTAGTAAGTGTTGCAACTACAACGGAATGGTTAACCAAAAGTGCCCACTGCTTATTATATCAGGATGACTATCTATACCTGACTAGTATTTGCTGCAACGATAACTGGATAAATAAAACTGCCAACGGTGTGAGTTCCTCGGTTGACTTCCTTGTTTGGTCTCGAGGGGGAAAGACCAGGATGGGTATGTTTGGTGGTAGTATCAGGTTGGTTCCGAATAGGTTTTCTTACCCCTCTCTGATAGCCGCTATTTGTATCGAGTCTCTATAGGTTGTTTAGTGCATGCCGTGCTGCTGCTTCAGTCCACCATACCTATGTAGGCGAGGACCGCCGAATTCTAATCTCGCCGCGTACTGGTCTCAAAGATCGACCGCCTTCTTTTCCTTTGCCCTTTGTCGACCCTTTTGTTTAAGCAGGTTTTGAGATCGGCGTCGTTAGTGGTTACCCTTCCGGCTTGGCTGGGCAGGGTTATGGACGCCATTGGTTATTCTTCGTGGCTCTTAGCTCAATTTGCATCTTGTCCGCATCGAACGCTGCATTTTTCAAGGTGATTTGGATCTTTGTTCTGTATAACTGTATTCTTGACTCATTGAGTCGCTGTTGTATATATATGTTTTGTGGGTTTCATCGAGGACTATTGTGTAATGATATTACTTCGTTTTCCACCCGCACGCAAGTGCCTGGTGGGCACCTTTGAATCGTTTCTATGCGGGTATGGCGGGAAGCGCTGAAACTTGCATAGGGCCGATTCCGAGGGTGTTACATAATGTTCCCCACCTCCTACTCTCCCCTCCTCATCGCCCCCGGATGGCCGCCGGTCAAAGGTGCGCAGTTCCGGTGAAGGGGCGGCGAGGACCTAGATTTCTCGGCTCTCGTGCGGCGAAGAGAGGAGAAAGCGGCGCTGGTCGGGGCATGCTCGCCGTGGACGAGCTGCTAGGTTCTCCCTGCTTCAGTGGGGTGGTCTTCCGATGGTGATCTCGGTGGCACTAGTAGGAAAAATCTTACCCATGATGCACCTAAAAAGGCTACCGGTACGCCACGGGTAGCGCGCCACTGGTAATAGTTACCCGTGGCGCATCACACGGTGCGCCATAGGTAGTGCGCCATATGTAGAAAATCTGATGTAGCACGGCTAGGTTTTTTGGAAAACAAAAAATTAATTTACAATGCACTTTTATAGAAAACACCCTAAAAAGATAACAAAAGGAAATCGAGTCCATCCCTGCAGCCTCTCGGTGTAGCTTCCTCCATCGTGGCAAGCAATAGCATGGGAAGACGGTGGCGAGCAGGAAACATGCAGTTTGACAGCCGGCTACGGGCATAGGGGTCTAGGGGTGACACAGGTGCCCGGGGAGGCGCAATCTTGCGGGCGGAGGCAGTGGCCGGATGCGGGCGTCGGGGTTGAGGTAGCAGTAGCGTATTACCGTTGTAGTGCTTGGGGACAGAGACGATGTCAGGATAGAGCGTAGGAGGCCAAAGGCGAGGAATAGCTCGAGGTCTAGGTGGCGGGGACGAGCTCGAGGTCGAGGCGACGAGCTTGAGCAGGAGAGGAAGGAGGGCGTAGGAGATGAGCTCATGACGGAGAGCTCGCGGAGGCAGCGGTGCTTGTGAAGACGAGGGAAGAGGAAACCAGGGCGCTAGCGGTTGGCGGCGATGCTGATCGGGAGGAGGCGACATGGGGTTGGCATGTGTGTGGCGTGTGTGGTGTTGTTTGTGTTTGTGTGGGTGAGGTGTTATCCCTTCGCCCATTTTGCATCAATGCCAAATACCTGTGGCACACCAATATGGGGTGCGCCATGGGTAAGTGAGTCCCTTTCGAATTTTAAATTTTGTAGCAAAATCTATAAAACAAAAAACTCCATTTTCCTTTTTTTTTTAATTTGAGGATTTTAAAAAGATCCATAATGGTCAAAGACGTTGAAATTGGATGTAACTTTTCATGTAGATGCTTTTTCATATATTACACTTTTTATCCGATGGCGTATGCAAAAGTTAGAGCCATTTTAATTAAACATAACTTTTTTACAAAAATATGTTGAAATTCATGCTTATTATTTTTTTAACAACTAGATCACCTAACATAACTACATATCAAAGGATTTTTATATTTTAGGTTCCTATCATTTTATTTAGATTTTTAAAAATCGAAAAGAGCGACCTACAAGGGTGTGTGTGACCACACATACCTGTGACGCACCCCATACCGATGCACCATGAATAACAAATATACCCGTCGTGCACCGGTATGGGGTGCTCCACGGGTAAGGGGGCGCACCATGAGTAAGTTGCTACATGTGACACACCTATATGTGGTCCACCATAGATACTGGTGTCCCACGGCTATGCAACCTACATATAGCTGTTTTCCTAGTAGTGAGGGAGGGGTTCGCGATTTGAGGCGACAACCTCAAGCGGAGAGGAAGGAGCCGATCTGGTAGCGGACGATGTTTCTTGATGCAAGATGTCCTCCTTGGCTATGCGGGCAGCGAGGTGGTGGTAGGTGTGGGTCGTGGTGCAGAGGCTGCCTCGATGGCCTCGTAGCGCAAGATCTAGAGATGGTGCTACCCCTGATGCCTCCTGTGAAGGAAATTTGACCTAGAGGCAAATAATAAATGGTTATTATTGTCATATTTCAATAAGTACGTAATAATTTCATATTGTACTATAACTGTATCAAGTGGAAACATTTCTACATGTGTGATATGAAACAGTAGTCCCTAGTAGCCTCTATTAATACTAGTTCGTTGGGCAACAGATGATCAAGATTTCCTGATCATGGTTGATAGTGCCAGTTGACAACGAGGTCATATCATTGGTGAATGATATGATGGACATTACCCAAATATAGCGACACAATCAAGTCATGAGGGTCATCATTGCAATAGTTAGAAACGTAGTCTCCTTCTCCTTAGACCATGAGATCATATTAATCACTATTTCTCGATGCTTCTTGGACTGCAACAAACGTCACTCAGTGAAATGGTGATTATAAAGGTGTAAGTTGGGTATTCCAGAGGAACATGTTGAGGCTATAAATCAAGTCCGGGATTTGTTCACCCAGTGACGGGTAAGATAGACAAGGCCGACTTGGTGAGATTACACACATAATGTTGCAACATGTGACTAGGTCACGGGGATGTAATATCACGGTAACAAGTGAAATAGTACTTGTCGGTAATGAGATTGAACAAGGTATGTGATACCAAATGATTGGATCTCGGACAAGCCGTATCGAATAAATAAAGGGAATTGGACTCGACGTTCACGGTTCAAATGACATTGTCATTATGGAATGTACAAGGGATCAATATGGGCATCCTGGTTCTGCTATTGATCATTGATGGAGATCATGTTTGTGCCATTCCCGAGCCGTGGGGAGATACACTTAAGGGTACGATGAGCTAGCGATCATATGTAAGTGGGAATCATAGTAGAGAAAGAGAAGACAGAAGTGTTCCGCGGAGAGAGATCCGAAGTTGTTCGGAGAAAGAAAAGTAAATTGGAAATGTTCCATTGAGAGAATCGAAATCGTTTCGGAAAGTTCCGAAGTCATTCGGGGAAATCGATGGGGACCTTTCGGGTCAAATCGGATTTTTAATATGTATTTACATATTAATTAATGTAATTAATATTAAAATCTAATTTGAAAGGGTATTCCACTAATGGGTCAAACTTCCTAGGGAAGAAGGGCCCATGAGGGAAAACCACAAGTGGGAGGGCCCATGCGCCTAGGGCTGCCCCACCTTGGCATGCGGCTAGGGTTAGGGTTTGGGGTACCCTAGGGATGCCCCCTCCCTTGGTCGCTGCCCCCTTCCCCTCTTGGCCGCCTAGGGTTGCCTTGGTGGTGGTGGAGGGGGTGAAGGGTGCCTCCCTTCCCCTATATTAAGGCCCCCCTTGGAGGAGGAGAGACACAACAAAGGGAACGAGTTGGGAGCTCTCCTCCCTACTCTATGCGCCTCCTCCATAACTCTCCTCTTTCTACCTCTAGTTGTCTAATTGTGCTAGTATGGTCCCATGGAAGGACTGCTTGCGCAAGAGATGACGCACTAGCAGCACACCTTTGCGCTACAGAGATTCCAAGCCAGAGATCTACTTCTGCACTCCCTATAGGGATCAGGGAGACATAGGTCTCATCGTACACCGTATGTGTACAAAACCATGAGGGGCCACACTTGGGGCACCTTGGATGTCGTGAGCCGGACGACTGCATGACGATGGATCAAGGGGTGACTAGCGAGGAGCTTCGCGACCTTGAAGTCGTCTACGAGCATGACTGCTTCAACCACGTTCCCCTTGGAACATTAACCGCTTTCGGAATATAGGGTTATGTATCCTAAACCTTCAGCCGTTACTATATTACTAATAGATATATCTTGGGCATTAGGGAGATCCGACGTAGGATTTTTTTGTCTTCTGTACCGGAACCCCAACTTGTTGTCCCAACTCCATGGCCCCGGATTCTAGCGGTTGGCATGGGTGGTCAGTGGTGGGGATCTTGACTAGGGAAACCCTTGGACAGTAGTGGAAGACAAGATGCCGACGACGCTGCGAGCGTCGGCTTCCTTCTTGAAGGTGACATCAAGGTTCAATCCCCCTCCCCATCCTACCTGTTCCGAGTGAAATACCTATTTTTTGTATTGGGTGGCGGTGGCGCTGCGACATCATTCCCCTTATTAGAGACGTCACCTTAGAACATCGACTACAGTGGACGAGCGCGGCGGCGACGAGTAGAGCAGTTGGTAGCAGTTCCTCTTTCGTTGGCAACGCGGTTGCTCCTGATACTTGTTGTCTTTCTTCCCTTTTGTTCGTGCTCTCTAGTGGGTCAATGCCCTCGGTCCTAGGCGAGAGGGGAAGTGATCCCCTCTCGAGAAACAATAGATTCTTGGTGGTAAGTTGAGCTAAATAGAACCTTGGCAGTGCGCAACAGGGATGTTGTCACCCCATTCCACTACATCTTCATTGGCGATCATGCCTGGTAGTTTGTGTCCTACAAGGTGCTCTGTACCATGGGTGGTGGTGGTGTTCAAGTTGCGCTGACATGAGGAAGTAGTGCTCAAAGTCCTCCCCTTGCCAACCTATTTGTCAATGTGTGTACATGCTTGGGTTAAGCTTCTCCACCTCTTGATAGGTGATACATCGTAAACGTATCTATAATTTTTGATGCTACATGCTTGTTTTGTACCAACTATCTTATGTTTTGTCTACACTTTGTGGTAGTTTTATATATTTTCTGGAACTAACCAATTAACAAGATGCCACAGTGCTAGTTCCTGTTTTCTGCTATTTTTGGTTTCAGAAAAGCTAGTAAGGAAATATTCTCGGAATTGGACGAAACAAAAGCCGAAGTCAATATTTTACCGTAAAGAAGACGCAGTCCAGAGGGTGAACGAAGAGGTGCCACAGGGCGGCCATACCATCCCCTGGTGCGGCCAAGGGTGGGCCTGATACGTCAGAAACGTATCTATAATTTTTGATGTTCCATGCTTGTTTAATATCTACTTTGCTTTTCTTTGTCTATACTTTGAGGTGTTTTTATATCTTTTCTGAAACTAACCTATTAACAAGTTGCCACAGTGCCAGTTGCCTATTTTCTTCTGTTTCTGGTTCCAGAAAGGCAGAAAATCAATATTCTCGGAATTGGACGGGACAAAAGCCAAAGTCAATATTTTACCATGAGGGACACGAAGTCCAGAGGAGAGACAGAGAAGCAAACCAGGGCGGCCAGACCCCCCTAGGCGCCGGTGGGCCCACCCCGTGCCTAGGTAGGGTGTGGGGCCCCTGGACGTCTCCCAGCCTTACCTCTTCGCCTATAAGAAGCCCCCGATGCAGAAACCCTAGGCACCCGATCAAAACTCTACGAAACCTTCTGTAGCCGCCGCCACCATCGTCCCTAGATCGGAAGGGATCTGAAGTTCTTTCTAGCACCCTACCGGAGGGGAGATCATCCCGGAGGCCATCTTCTCTGGTATGATGCATGAGTAGTTCCACCTTGGACTACGGGTCCATGTAGTAGCTAGATGGTTGTATCTCCTCCTTGTGGTTTCATGTATAGATATTATGAGCTCCGTTCATGATCAAGATCTAATTTATTTGGGTATCCGATGGATATTGAGATTACTATGTAAAATTGCTTAATGGTTTTGTCTATTTGGTTCTATCATGTCTGTGTTTTTTGTGATCTTGCATGCTCTCCATCGTTAGTATCTATCTTAGCCAAGTAGTTGCTAGTGACTCCAAGAGGGGGTATTTATGCTCGATAGTGGGTTCATGCCTCTAGTTTCCAAGGGAAGTGTAAATCTCTTGATTTGTAGATGTGATGTTGCCACTAGGGAGAAAACAACGGTCTCTTGTTCATGGAACAAGTGGATTGTTTACCTTACACACTTTTCATAAAGCAGTTGTATGTTGCTTGCAACTTAATACTGGAGGGGGTTCGGATGATAACCTGAAGGTGGACTTCTAGTCATAGATGCAGTTGGATGGCTGTCTATGTATATTTTTGTATTGCCCAATCGAATCTCATATGATCTTTTTGTCTGGTATTGCATTGTTATGCCTTGATCAGTTCCTGTCAATTGCCCTGTTGTAATTTGTTTACCCTTCATGCCATGTTATTTATCTAAGGAGAACACCTCTAGTGAAATATGGACCCCGGTCCAAGCTTTACCATTGATACATCCTCCACTGTTACTTGTTTACTTGCTGCAAACCATTACCTTCCACACCATACATTTAATCCTTTGTTACAGCAAACCGGTGAGCTTGACAACCTCACTGATTCGTTGGGGCAAAGTCTTGAGTTTGTGTTGTGCAGGTCTCCGTGTTGCTTGCAACACCTGTGTGACGTTTCCTTCCTCCTACTGGCTTGATAACCTCGGTTTCTTACTGAGGGAAAACTTGCTGTTGTGATCTTCACACCTTGATCTTGGGGTTTCCAACGAAGCGTCCCACGACAGTACTGGGCGCCATCAACAAGCTTTTCTGGTGCCGTTGCCGGGGAGGCTAAGGACGTCTTCACAAGGGGAGTCCTCCACAACCTTTCTCTTTACTTTGTTTTTAGTTTGCTTAGTTTCTTTTGATCGGCTTTGTTTGCCTCTTTTCGAAAACTCCAAAAAAATTAGTCTAGTTTGGTTTGCTTTCTTTATTCAAAAACACAAAAAAAATTAGTTCTTACTCTAGTTGGTGGTCTGTCATTGCCTTGCTTGGTCATGCTTTCCATCAATGGATGGATTCTTTGAAACTAGTGCTTATTGGCAAGGTGGGTTCACAGAATAACAAAAGTATTATTATAAGGAACACCATTTGTCACAAAAAGGGAAACACTCATGGGAACAAATTGATAAGTTGAAAACTATTGCTAGAGACGTGTGCTCTACTTATAATGTTACTTATTGCTTTGATAAAGCTTGTTGTTGTAGGAGGTATAAACACCTCCCTTTTCAATGTGAGTATAATGATAATGTTACCATATCCTCTTATGTTAAAGGTAATTCTGACTTTTATGATGTGGAACAAATTGAAGAATTTATTTCCTTCAAGGGTGCATTTGAACTTGCCAGTTTGCTTGAAAATACTGATGATGCACCTTATAAGCATGAGGTTTTTGAGATACTTAAATTTTGCTCTGATAATTACAAGGAAGAAAATGGCTATATTCTTGAATATTTTAATAGGTGCTTTCCACATTTGGAAGAGACTAATGCCTTGCAGGAGCCTATGGAAGAAGAAATTGCTGAAACTAAAAGCTCATTATATGAAAAAGAGGAGGAGAGTGATGGTCAAGAGGAGGAAGAATGGATCTACCCATGCCTACCTTCTAATGAGAGTAACTCTTTATCCCTTACATTATTTGATTGTCCAACATGCTTACCAAAGGAGGATGAATGTTATGTTCCTGTGGATCCTTTTGAAATATATACTTTAGGTAAAACCCATGAATGTTTTAATCCCACTATTTTTGAGCTTGATAGAAATTATGTGTTTATAGATCATGAAAAGCATGCTTTATGTGATAGCTATATTGTTGAGTTTATTCATGATTGTACTGAAAATTATTATGAGAGAGGAAAATATGGTTGTAGAAGTTTTCATGGTACTGAAACACCTCTCTATGTGCTGAAAGTTTTGAAGTTATATTCTGGTTAGATTCTTGGAATAATTTACCTTTAGCCTAGTCTTACCCAAGGCTTTTATCTTTTGCTCTTGATAATAATTGCTCAGTTCAACAAGCCATTGCATTAGTCCAGCTGGAGGAGGAATTTCAACTGCCATTATCGGATGAAGCCAATGCAGAACTTTTAAGGTTACAAATCCAACTGCAACATGTCATCATTGACCCACATGTACGAGATAAATGGGATAATAAGTTGTCAAAGTCTGGGGATTACTCTGTAAATATGGTGTACAAATCTCACTTCAATATGATCCCAGATCATTTCCCTTCTAAGTGGCTATGGAAGAGTAAATGTATGTCAAAGCACAAGGTCTTTGCTTGGTTAATCTTACATGATAGAATTAACACAAAGGAAATGCTAATAAGAAGACATTGGAATGTGACTACTGATTCAGATTGTGTGTTATGTCCTTGTCAGACTCTAGAGGATTGGTCTCATTTATTCTTCAAATGTAACTACAGTGTCAGAGTTTGGACATATTTACAGATCAATTGGGTACGGGTTCATGTCTAGAAATGTTAAAAGATGCAAAGAACAGGTTCTCAGGCCCATGTTTTGTTGAGATAGTCATCTTAGCTTGCTGGAATATTTGGAGACAAAGAAACAATAACATTTTTAAAGGGATGAGGCCAACTTTCAAAGCATGGAAGGTTGTATTTGTCTAAGATGTCTCATTGCTCAAACATAGAATTAAAAGTTCTAAAGTTGCAGTACTATCAAATTGGATTGACAATCTGTTGTAATTTTGTTTTTCTAATTAGCTCTTTAGCTTTCTTTTTTCTTTAACATTTTGTACATATTTTTGAACCTCTAGTTAATTTTGAATAAAGGGCAGTGGGGGTCTCCCCTGCAGTAGATAAGCTTCAAAAAAAGTTTTGAAGTTACTCTTGTTTTATCTTCCTATGCTTGTCACTTTGTTCTTTGTGAATTTATTTGTGTACAAGATTCCGATGCATAGGAAGAGGGTTAGACATAAATGTGTTTTGAATTTTCTTCTTGATACTCTCTTTTACTTCAATTCATATTTCTTATGTGAGCATCTTCTCAAACTATCATGCCTAACTTAAAGGTGTTAAAGACAAGTACTTGTTGGGAGATAACCGAAGAGTTTCCTTGAGTCTTGGAAGTTATTACTTTAGTAATGACCTCTCTTTATCCTTTTTGTTTGCTTTTTGTGCCAAGAATGACCTCTAATGAGAGGGAAGTAAGATTTGGGGAGTTGCTGTCCCGAAACAGATTTCTGTCCTCCACCAAAAAATTCGTGAGGAGTCTCTGTAACCCGGATTGAGCTGCAAATTTACAAATAAATCCCCCAGTATGTTAGATAACTTTCGTTAGTTCAACACTTTTTTATTTGAGCAACAAAAGATTTTAGAAAAAAATGGTTTCTACCTGCTGGTCTGTTTTGACAGATTTCTGCCATTATTTGCATTTGCTTCTTATTGATTCCTCTTTGAGTTCTCTTTCGGGGAATTGAGCTTTTTGAAGGAGTTTCTAAAGTAGCTTGTGTTTTTAGTGAAAAGTCTTGCTGTTCCAAAGCTTTGCCTAAAGGTCTATTATCTTTTGAATACACTAATGTTGCTAATGAAGATTGTGTGAAGTTTTGTATGAAGGAAAAATTTCAGGTGTAGAGAGAGAATGATGTAATGATATGAAGAATGGACAAAATCTCAAGCTTGGGGATGCCACCTGGTGTCACCCCAAGAAATGTCCAAGAGGTACAAGCGTCAAAGGGGATGCCCAAGGTATCCCCTTCTTCATCAATAAAAATCTCAGGTCTGTCTAGACACTTTGTTTTTATTGTTTCATGCACTCTTGTGATTATTCTTGGAGCGTCTTAGTTTTCGTTTGGTTTGTTTAGTCTGACTGAATAAATTAGTTTGGACCCTCGTTTTCGATGAGTTGTTACAAAAAATTGCTTGGTGTTGGAAAGGAGTAGGAATTTCCTGCTTGAAAGTGCAAGAGGAGCTTGCATTGACTGTGACTTAGACTTTAGCATGGCATGATAGGTGTTGTTTTAACCTTATGATTAGTGAATATTGTTGTAGCAGGTATTGTTCCAAACAATTGGGATTGCTTAGAGTGCCTTGAAAGAATTATGCGTTGTTTTAGCATGCAAAAGCATAGTATTGTGGTATTCTCCTTTGATGCTTTGTTTGGGTTGACTTGGCACATGCTCACACCATGTTATGACTATGACAAGTCACCTTAGCCTCTATGATCATTTAGTCCTTAACTTGTAGTACCACTCTATGCTTTGATTAGTAATGCTTTGTTGCTCTGCATGATTTTGGCCATTATTGATCTCTTAGTTGGTTGCTCCCAGTATTTTGCTAGCCTCCACTTGTATGAGTAAGTTCTACTCATGCTTCCAACTCCCAAGAAACCAAGTTATTCCAAAGTGTACACTATAAACTCCTATGCATGGTGTGTTACACCATTCCAAGTATATTCTTGTTTTCATCTATATTCCAATTAAACAGTATTTTGTTATGTGAAAACTTAGTGATTAAAGCCCTCACAAACTTGATGGCACACTTTATATTCTTTGCCCCTAATAAAATTGAACCATTGTGTCATCTATGTTGTATATGCTTGCACTTATACGTTGGAATTAGCAGAACCGTGCTGTCACGGGGAACATTTTCAACATTGCACTTGTACTTTGTACTCAGTTGATATCATGTTCTTTTGTCTATGGATGTCACCGGTGTGAAATAAACAGGGAAGTCCATGGAGTATGTATTTTGTGTTAGAGAAACACCTGGGCCGCTATCCTAAGCCATGCCTAATCATGGTGGAAACTTGCAGAATCACCATAGTGAGCTATCTATGAAGCATCCTCAATAAAAAGCTATGCATATAGTAAATAAAAAGATCAATGAGATGCTCATTGTCTGCTTGCCTTGTCATTTTGGTTATGGAATAACTCCTATACCATGTGCAAGGGGAACCCCGTTGGCGGTTCTCTATGATACGCATGTACTTACAATGACAAGAACTTACAGGTAACTGAAGTTGAGTAGCATGAGGTGTGGCCCTCGTATTCAAGGGACTTGAGATTGCCAACTTATACTTTGTCAAGCATATACTCCATATTTTGTTCACTTTAACCTTAATCACTTCAAGATGCTTATGATAGGGGCAATGAGGGCTGAAAGCTAATAAGTACCATAATTTTTGGAAGCTCTTTTTGAAACTTTAAATCCATGCTTCCTTTATGAAAGGCCTTTCTTCCACCATTATTTGAGTCTCCACCTTCTACTTTTAGGCACCATTAAGAGAGCATAGTTGTCATTCTGTGTGCAGTGTCCCAAAACTTATTGATTGATGCATATTGTGATATTACTTGTTCTTGTGCTACTTGTTTCTAGTCACCCTTGTGCACTTTGAAGGTGTCATATGCATCTATTTGCTACTCTATCAGGGACAAGCTGATTGCCACTATGCCATGTTTTCTGTATGTGAAACAAGCAAACGTTTTTCAATGCATGTTATTCATGATCTTTGTTTATAGCCTTTCATGTTGCATGCATAGTTACTATGTCCTATCATTAGAACTCCATATTTCATGCACATGTTTAGAGTTCTTTGTTCCCAGCTTTCAATGCTTGCAAATGGTTTGATCTTGGTTTTGATGGTGCATGTCACCTTAAAAATTATTCTTTTTATCACTTACCTACTCGAGGACGAGTAGGAGTTAAGCTTGGGGATGCTTGATACGTCGGAAACGTATCTATAATTTTTGATGTTCCATGCTTGTTTACTATCTACTTTGTTTTGCTTTGCTTTGTCTACACTTTGAGTTGTTTTTATATATTTTCTGGAACTAACCTATTAACAAGTTGCCACAGTGCCAGTTGCATGTTTTCTTCTGTTTTTTGGTTCCAGAAAGGCAGAAAATCAATATTTTTGGAATTGGACGCGACAAAAGCCAAAGTCAATACTTTACCGTGGGGGACACGAAGTCCAGAGGAGAGACGGAGAAGCGAACCAGGGCGGCAAGACCCCCTAGGAGCGGGTGGGCCCTTCCCGCGCCGGGGTAGGGTGTGGGGCCCCTGGCCGCCTCCTAGCCTCGCCTCTTCGCCTATAAGAAGCCCCCGATGCAGAAACCCTAGACACCCGATCAAAACTCCACGAAACCTTGTGTAGCGCCACCACCGTCGTCCCTAGATCGGGGGGATCTGAAGTTCTTCCCGGCACCCTGTCGGAGGGGAGATCATCCCGGAGGCCTTCTTCTCCGGTATGATGCGTGAGTAGTTCCACCTTGGACTATGGGTCCATGTAGTAGCTAGATGGTTGTATCTCCTTCTTGTGCTTTCGTGTATAGACCTTGTGAGATCCGTTCATGATCAAGATATAATATATTTGTAATAATGCATGTTGTGTTTGCGGGGATCCGATGGATATTGAGATTACTATGTCAGATTGATTAATGGTTTTGTCTATTTTATTCTATCATGTCTGTGTTGTTTGTGATCTTGCATGCTCTCTGTTGTTACTAGCTATATTGGCCAAGTAGTTGCTAGTGACTCCAAGAGGGGTATTTATGCTCGATAGTGGGTTAATGCATCTAGTTTCCAAGGGAAGTGACAGAAATCTCTTCGGTTGTAGATGTGATGTTGCCACTAGGGAGAAAACAACGGTCTCTTGTTCATGGAACAAGTGGATTGTTTACCTTACACACTTTGCTTAAAGCATTTGTCTGTTGCTTGCAACTTAATACTGGAGGGGGTTCGGATGATAACCTGAAGGTGGACTTCTATTCATTGATGCAGTTGGATGGCGGTCTATGTATATTTTTGTATTGCCCAATCGAATCTCATAGGATCTTTTTGTCTGGTATTGCATTATTATGCCTTGCTCAGTTCCTGTCAATTGCCCTGCTGTAATTTGTTTAACCTTCATGCCATGTTGTTTATCTAAGGAGAACACCTCTAGTGAAATATGGACCCCGGTCCAATCCTTACCATTGATACATCCTCCACTGTTACTTGTTTACTTGCTGCAAACCATTACCTTCCACACCATACGTTTAATCCTTTGTTACACCAAACCGGTGAGCTTAACAACCTCACTGATTCGTTGGGGCAAAGTCTTGAGTTTGTGTTGTGCAGGTCGCCGTATTGATTGCAACACATGTGTGACGTTTCCTTCCTCCTACTGGTTCGATAACCTCGGTTTCTTAATGAAGGAAAACTTGCTGCTGTGATCTTCACACCTTGCTCTTGGGGTTTCCAACGAAGCGTCCCACGACAACAATGGGTGCCATCAGGGCCAGCACCAGGGCATGGTGTGTCCCCCCTTGTCCTCAACCGACCTTGCCCCTTCGCCTATATAAACCCCCTGAGGAGAAAACCCTAAGTACCCGATCAGATATCCAGTAAAAAGTCTGTAGCCTCCACCACCATCGTCCCTAGATCGAGAGGGATCTGAAGCTCTTCCCGGCACCCTGAAAGTGCAAAGGAAATCGCCTAGAGGGGGGTGAATAGGCTTTTAAAAATATTACGGTTTAGGCTCAAGTAAATGAGGAATAAAACTAACGTTTAATTTATTGAGCACAAAACCTAACCACTAGGTTCACCTAAGTGCACCAACAAACTATGCTAAGCAATACAAGAAACAAGGTGATAGCAAAATATAAATACATCAAGCATGATGGCTATCACAAAGTAAAGTGCATAAGTAAAGGGATTGGTTGAGAGATAACCGATGCACGCGGAGACAAAGATTTGTTTCCCGAAGTTCACTTCCAAAGAAGCTACGTCTCTGTTGGATAGGTGCGATGGTGCAATGCTCTCCGAATGCCACAAATGGCTCACCTCGAGGTGTGGTGGCTCGATGCTCACCCAACGCCACACAAGGCCTCACCCCGGATGCGGAAGCACGCAACTCACCGACGCCACAAAACACTCACCCTATTTGTCGTGGTGGTGGCACGGCAGATGCCATGGGTAGGCTAAAGTATGGGGCCAATGGATGCTAGTGGGATCTGGGGAGGGAAGATGCAGTTGATTCTACACACAGGTGACCAAGGCAAAGATCTTTATTTCTCCTTCTTTGGGCTACAGGTGCTCCTTGAGCTGTATACAAGAAGGAAGAACTTTACCAGCCTGACGGTACTATCAATGAGCCGATCCCTCCTTCAGGGTCCAAGCCTCTCCTTATAAAGGAGAGTCTTGGGTTCCTTTAGGGCTGATGTGGCAAGCATATTCAAGGAATATGCTTGTCCCAATATAGTAGTTCGGCGCCCCCCTTTCCCTGTCGCTCCCCTAATGACGGCAAGGTTCCAGAGGGCCCCTCCTACGCGCCTCGGGCTTCAGGACTGTCACCTCCGTGACCTCCTTCTGCCCCTCTGTCGTTCTGCGTATTTGTCCGTAGTGCTTGGCTTTGCTCAGATTCTCCCTAGCCTGCGGCTAGGGTTTGACTTCAGGCTTCTCCTTCTCCTGCAAGCTTCGTATTATTCGGCCCTGCCTCCCGTAGCTCGGCTTGTCCTTTATCTGCATTAAGATTACTCGGTCTAACCCAGCCGACTCACGAAGTATCTCGGCCGGGTAATGCCTTGCCATTACTATAAGGGTCCTGCCCTTTACTATCTTGGCCGACCTCTACATGATTCGGCCAACTCAGACTGTAACTCGGAAACTAGACGGGGGACATCCTTTCGTCTTTCCCCGTCTTTACCCTATCCGGGGTTATCTCCCCAACATTAGTCCCCGAAGCTGCTATGGCCCCGCCGAAAACCTCGGCCGGGTCGTATCAGTTTCATGACACACGTCCTGTATTGTTTCCGAGTTATTCCTTTCTCGTTCGAGGTATCGTATCTTCTCGTCGCCTCGTCCTCGTGTCATCCCCATCATTGTTTCTCTGGTTTTTGTTCCTCTACTATTCTTGACAGGCCACGATTATCCTTTGCGCTGTTGCCGCACAACGCCTCGTGTGCCGTTTCCGTTGGGGATCGTGACCTTCTTTGCTACCGTGTGGCCCTCGGTGTGGTTCCGCTCAACGATGTGTGGTCGTGCGGCACACACGATCTACACGGCCAACCGCCACACCCACGATCCCACTATCTTGCTAGCGGCTCGGTTATAAAGAGGGGCGCTGTAGCATCCCAGTTGTCTAACACCTGTAATGCTACTTGTTATAATAATAAAAAGGGCCACTTCCAACATATAATTGTTGCATCATTATCATATCATGCTCATTCATCATGTCACCTTGCATTTGAGCATCATATAAAACTCTTTTCTTGTTTGGTTCTTATCTCATGTGCATGATTAATTGTATTTGCCTCTTGATATTGTATCTGGCTCTTGATATGTTGTTAAATGCCCAAGTTGAATTGGGGCATATCTCTTTTTGAACTCCACCACCTTTCTTCCACCACCTTTTAAATTCCACCATCTAATTAATATGAGCTTGGCATTTTTACTTGAGTTTATCTCTAGCTCATGTTGGTTGGTTGGTTTCCACCCATAATCTTTTGCTTGGCCTTTGGGAATGCATGGAAGGATGCCATATGAATTTATGTTGTTTTCACAAGATAAAGACATGGCATATATTGTTTGCATGGGCCATGCAAGTGCCACCTCTTTCTGACATTTGAAGGTTGTTTGTTGATTTGCTTGCATGGATCACTCCTTCCTTGCTTGATCTTGTTTTGGTTGTTTAAAACCCTAGCTCACCCCTCTCTCTCTACCTCCCTAGCTAATCTTTAAATCTAATCACCTAATCCTCTTTTCTCTCCCATGCTTTCACCTGTGATCATGTGTGTTTTCCTCTTAGGCATCTTGGCCTCTTCTTGCCTCTCCTCTTAACCATTTCCTCTATTCAAACCTCCTGGTAACAAAGTTCAAAAGTTTTGAAAACGGTAGCTGGTTGGGTTTGTATTAGAATGAAACAAACAAATCAAACAAAAATAAAAGGAAGAAAAAATAAAGAGAGCAAACTGGCAGCCCAACCAACCCGTTGACCCTAGCAACCCCAAGCAGGCGACTCCCCGGCCAACTCGTTCCCCCTGCCCGATAACCCTCCACTCACGGCACGTCCACAGCTTCTTCCCGTCGCTTTTCCTCTCTGCAGCCTGGCCCGGCAAAGCCCGGGAGCGGTGGCGTCTCCGCCCGTCAGCGTCACCCTCCTTTTCCCCCTTCTTATCCTCGCCCGAAGCCTCTCAGAACCCTATCCCTCTTCCCATCCTTCCTCGCAACCCTCCGCCGCCATGTCCCGACCGACGCCTGCTCTGGCGCCCGTCTGAGCGTGTCGCGAGTAGCCTCGTTCCCGCTCCCGTACTCAAGGTGCCAAGCGAACCTCCTCGTTTGTTTTCTGGTCCTGCCCTTCTCCCCCTGCCTCTAGCTCGTCGTTGACATCGTTGTCTGCAGGTGGTGACCCGTAGGCGACCCTTCCCGGCGTGCTTCCGACGACCTCGCGCCCCCACGTCGCCGGGAATTGGACCCTGAAGGACCCCGCTAGCTCCGCCTCGTCTTTCCCCCTCGCGTCCACCGGTGAGCACCCTTCCCGAGCCCTGCCGCCTGGCGCTTCACGCTCCACGCCGCGCCGCCTCACCAGTCTGGAACACGAGCGGCATCGTGCAGTAGCAGCAGCGTTTTTCCCCTCTGTTCGCCAACGTGCCCCGCCCGTTGTAGCCTAGATCCGTCGTCGAACCCTTAACGAAACTTGTAGCTGGTACATCCCCCTTCGTTTTAGGTTTTTACGGTTTAGTGAAATTCGTTTTCGTTTGCTCGCCATCTTCGTTTATATCTGGGGTCAGCTAGCAGTTCTTCGGGTTCGTCGTCAGTTTGTCAGATAAAACAGCTCCTGACGTTTTTCCATTTAGGCCCCTAGGGCTCCTGGATATCAACCCATGACCCCCACCGCTTGACCTCTGCGTTTTATGCAAAAAACCCTGAGGAACCCCCTTTTCCCCACCCGCGGTACAAACCCCCTTGGTTCCACGTGGCAGCCCAGTCAGCACCCCAGGTCCCACCTGTCGGTGTCTATAGCTAGGTTAGCCTGAGTAATAAGATGTTTCATTTAATTCAAATCAATTTTCAAATGCATTCAAATTTAATTGAATTCATAACTTATTCTGGTTTAGAATTTGAATTCAAACCTTATATGAAAATGATTTGTTTTGAATGTTAATTCAAATCTTTATTCAAATATTTTCAAAAATTAATTTAATTAATTAACCTTTGACTTTGACCCAATTTGACTAATTTTGACTAAAAATAAAATTAAATTCATAATTCCAAATAATGCAAATAATATATGTTTTGAATCAGAAAAATGAGGAATTCAAATATGCCATTCAAAATATTATTTGAACATTTTAAATTCAAGTTGAGTTAATTTACACAAATGCCATGGAACTAAATAATTTCACAACTTTTGTTTTAGAATTCCAAATTTAGCAAATGATATGTCTAAAATGATCATTTCGTGAGACCTTTCTGTTTACGCTACCCATGACTTTAATTGCAGCATGCATCATATAAAAATATAGGGTACAGCAAATGTTATGACAACAAATGTGAAAACTCCATTAAAATGTTGTTGTTACTTGTCTTCCACATCTCACCATGCCATGCTACCTTATTGCCATGTAAAATGTGCATCATTCATCATGGCATGATTGTTTGCTTACGCATCTTATTCATATGCTTGTGCTTTATATTCATGTTGGCCTTGTTTGTTTGGTTTTTCGGATAGAACCTTTGGCGGGGTTGTATCAAGAGAACCAGGAGCACTACCGAGATCCGTCCCTCGCTTCAAGCGAGTTGTCGGGCAAGCACTTCCACATGCTTGCATACATACATACCTATTGCCTCTATCTTATTCTTGCATCATTGAGTCGCGATTGCATTAAATTGAATCCCAAGTATGCATAGCCTTTACTTTTAAACCCCACCAAGCTTGTTCCCCATCCCATGAGCCATTACTAGGAGTTGTTTGAGCCATGCGAGTCGGAAACGACATCGTAGGGTATGTGAGAGTCTGTTGGAAAGAGGTACCTAAACAACTTAACACGAGTAGTAATGGGATAACTAATGAAAGTGGCATCGGTGAGCAACATCTGCTATTTGGTTTTCCTGCTCACTTGTGTCCGTAAGACCCAGTACTTGATTCCTGTTCCTTGATTTATCGCTATCCACATCCGGAGGTATATGGGACCCCACAGGCGAGCTTGATTCCGTCTTATTTCTTGGGGCCACAAACTAGTTTGAGGTTTTTTACTATCTGTACTTATGCCATGCTACTTTCTGTATTTATATTGTGCGAGCACTGCATGTCTTGTTAGGATCGGGACACGTTTCGCGGTATCGACAAGCCCAGCCACACTTTCGGGTTCCCGATCGTTTCCGCCGTCACCCAAACCTTGAATCCGTCTGAGTCGCTATCTCCGTTCGGGATCTACTTAAGGGTGCCCCTGAAATATTTCTGAATCTGTGATTGTTCGTGAAAGCCTCGTTGGGTTTTGATTTGGTTTTCGAGGTTGATCGGCGTGTGTTGCTATTGGTGCACCCGGACCGGTTAAACTTTCAAAGCCGTGTCCATGGATATGGGCGACTTGGAGCACGGTTTCGATCATAGACAAGCATAACTAAAGTACCGCTTTAATTTGACTAAGTAACTTGACTAGTAAATAGTGCAATACTCATGGAATGGTTAATAAAATTGCCAGCGGATGGGGGTTGTTAAATCCGCTTCCTTGTTGGTAGCGAGGAGGAGGATGGATCGATGAGATTACCATTATAGCTGTTGTTCTTAATTCACGGACATCCGTCTATCATTGGTTAGGCGGATGGTTAGCGTTATCTCTAGAACTGCTAGGGTTTATCTTTCGGCTGCAATTCGTCACCCAGGTTGTGTCCCCTTTAGAGGCATTAAGACTTCTTTGAGTACCCTTAGGGTCTCACCCGATAAATTATTGGTTCGGATGAGCAGTACCCTCGGAGACGGATCTTTGGGTGGAAGAAGAAGCCGAAGATGTGGGCAACGATCGTTCGGTGTAGAGATTCCGGGAACGGGGATCCGTGAGACCTATAGTTGGGGATGTGCTTATTTCTATGGCATCTTATGCCGATTTGCTTCTTATCCGTACTCGGATTTTGTTGCCGCTTCCGCATGATACTCTGATGTGTGTTGTATGAGGAAGTATCCTAAAATATAGATCTATCTAGGTCATTTGAATCTTGCCGTATGGCGTTGCTATATTTCCTTTCTTTCTAGATGGTATGGCTCTGATGTACTCTTGTATGGTGGCTTGCGTACATGCCCACTTGTGTACGTAGTTGATCCCTTCGCCTGCCGATTACGCCGCCCGTACAGGTCCCGTTGAGAGGGTAGTGGTTGGGACGTCTGAAAGGACTACCAGTGAGTGGCTTTTGGGGCCCCACTATTTCAACCACTACCACTCATCCGAGCTTGTATCTGGGCGTAATTCACGAGTAGTTACAATTGGTATCGAGCAATCCCGACCTTGAGGTTTCAAAAGCGGTCGTTGTCGATCTAGCAAATATTTTGGTAGTTATGTATATTAGGGAAAAACAAAAGCGAGTATGACTGCTTTCACTTTTCTTCTTACCTCCCACCCACCCTTTTCTGGTAAGGAAGTGCAACGTTTTCAATCCTCTTCTCAAGATTCAAACTAGGACTCACGTGTTCTGGGTTTCCGTAGTACCATAGGTTGTGTGTGTGTGTGTAATCCCTTGTCTATCTGTTGCATCCAAGTTGTTATCTTATCGCCTTTGGTTATCAAGCTGTTGGTACATTCCATACCAGGGCTTTTGCAAACCGACGCAATCTATCTTCCTCTTTGTATCCGACGCTATCTTGTTTGGGGTGTTCGTTTCCGTAGTACCAATCTTTAGGTTTTCGCGAGAAGAAGGGGTTAGGATATGTGTTCCACTTGTTCATGTGAGTAATGATTTGAGTGCGGGATGAATTAGCGACCATACCACTACTTTTATCGTTCGCTTTTGTATATTGAATCGGTAGAGTCACTAATCTTGATTCGTTAAGTAATTTTAGCATCTATTGGTATTCTAATGCGAAATTTGTGGAAAATTTTTCTTTGATATTTTGTGTACCACACTCCTTTTCGATCGTGTGCGATATGCTTAATATCTTTTAGGTGCTATGAACTTTGTTGATATTTTAATATCATCTCGATAAATTGTATCCTTTAATCTTGGTTAATTCCATCTTGGTACTATTTTGGATTATTACCATCTTCCATTATAATCTTGACTTGAGTTTTATATCAATGACAGGATGGCTCCACCACGCGTCGAGGAGGACATACCTCCGAGGCTGGGCTCAGCTGTCAAACATAGCTAATGCTTTGGCGGCAATGCAAGAGAACCAAAGGCGCTTTGAGGAGTGTCGGAAGAAATGAGTTTGCTCCACTTCCTCCACCTCCCAAGCGTGGAGACATCAAGAGCTTCCTCAAGTTCAACCCTCGTCGGTTTGATGTTTCGACCGACCTACGGGCGCGGATGATTGGCTGCGTGAGATCTCAAGGTTGCTCGAGACTGCGATGTTCGGAGCGAGTGGGTCAAGTGTGCTACCCACCTTCTCAAGGAGATGCGCTCTTTGGTGGGAGAACTACTTGAAGGCAAGGCACTTTGGGTTCCGGCCTACTTGGGAGAGGTTCCTTTGGGCGTTCAAAGCAGTTTCTCTCGAGATTGTGATGGAAAGGATGAAGGAGGCTTTCCTCAACCTGAAGCAGGGAAATGATAACGTAAACACCTATATCAGGAACTTCATGAATCTATCGCGTTATGGTGGTGATGAGGTGTCTGATGACAAGAAGAAGCGAGAAAAGTTTGGGCAAGGGCTCAATCGTCGATCAAGTATGCGATCACGCATGCAAGGCAACTTTCTGGAACTACTGACACATCCTTTGCAAGAGGAGGCAAGCGGGCAAATGTTTGAGGAGTCCAAGAAACACAACAGGATGCATCAAGCTCTGCGATTATGGAAGCTCCTTCTAAGAGGCGTGTGCGGGTTCCTAACACACCGTCGCTCCGGCTCCACCAAGACCTGCAAGTTTCGCGTCAAGGCCACCAAACTTCACCGCTGCGGCTCCCGGGGCTACAACAACCATTACCACAGGCGCTGGCGGAGTCCACAGCTACTCGCTCCACGTCCACATGGTGCTTGTTTCACATGTGGAGATCATGGACATCCCAACTGGAACTGTCCAATGAAGAACAAAGCTCTCCCTCCACCCCCGCCAAGATCTGCAACAAGCTCTCCTTCGGTTCGTGCACCACCGCCTCGGGCTCTCAACATCAACACCAAGCCCGGGTCTGCGGTTGTTCGTGCAAACTGCGTTAACGCCGCTCAAGCTGAGCATGCACCTGGAGTTGTAATGGGTATTCTATCCGTTAACTCAGTCCCTGCACGAGTTCTCTTTGATTCTGGTGCATCGCATTCTTTTGTGTCGCACAAGTTTGCAGACGAGAATGAGTTAGTCTTGGTTCCTATCTCTAAGCGGTTGGTGGTACAATCACCGGGTTCAAACATGAGGGCTGAACATATCAGTCATGGAAATCAAGTTGAGATTGGTGGTTCTTCCTTCTTGGCTTCTTTGATTGTTCTGGGAAACTCTGACATTGATGTCATCTTGGGCATGGATTGGTTGTGACAAATGCAAATGTGATTGATTGTCTTTGAGCTCGGTGTCTCTGAAGATTCGAAGGCCATATAGTCTTTTCTCCAAGTCGACTCCTGTCCGGCTCTTTTCCTTGGCAGCTCGAATGATGATGCTATGGAAGCTATTGAGTGTACCGATGTCTGTGAGTTCCCGGATGTCTTTCCTGAAGAGTTGCCGGGTATGCCTCCGGATCGCGAGGTTGAATTCGTGATTGAACTTGAACCTGGAACGGCTCCTATCTCTAAGCGGCCATATAAAATGGGTCCTTCTGAGTTGGCTGAACTCAAACGACAACTTGATGAACAAGAGAAGTTGGGTTTCATTCAACATAGCACTTCTTCTTGGGGTAGCCCAACAATCTTTGTGAAGAAGCGTGACAGAACCGATAGGCTATGTGTTGACTACCGGGCTCTCAACGCTAAAACCATCAAGAATAAATATCCTCTCCCACGGATAAATGATCTATTTGATCAGCTAGCAGGAGCTGTGGTGTTCTCTAAGCTGGACTTGAGAAGTGGTTATCACCAAATCAAAATCCGCAAAGAAGATGTGCCCAAAACAGCTTTCACCACCCGCTATGGCCTGTATGAGTACACGGTCATGTCTTTCGGTCTCACCAACGCACCTTCTACCTTCTCGAGGCTGATGAACTCCGTTTTCATGGAGTAACTTGATAAGTTTGTCGTGGTATATCTGGATGACATTCTGGTATATTCCAAGTCTAAAGAAGAGCATGAAGAACACCTGCGGTGTGTCCTAAACAAACTTCGTGAGAACCGCTTGTATGCAAAGTTCTCAAAGTGTGAGTTTTGGCTGCCTGAAGTAACATACCTGGGTCATGTTATCTCTAAGGGCATTGCAGTCAACCGAAACCGTGAAGACAATAGTTGAATGGCTTCCTCTGCTAATGTCAAGGAAGTGCGGAGTTTTCTCGGCAGCTAGCTATTGCCGTCGCTTTGTTCGAACTTCTCGAAGATAGCAAAGCCTCTTACGATCTCCTCAAGAAAGGCAAGAAGTACTGTGGACTCACCTTGTCAAGAAAGTTTTGAGACACTCAAAAGAAGCTCACTTCCACACGGTCTTGGTTCCTCCGGATACATCTAAGCCTTTCCGGATATTCTGGCGCCTCTTTGCAAGGATTGGGTGCGGTCCTGATGCAAGAGAAGCAGGTGGTTGCTTATGCCTCTCGTCGATTGAAGGCGCATGAAATCAACTATCCACACATGACCTTGAGCTAGCGGTTGTCTTTGCTTTGAAGCTATGGAGGCACTACTTGCTTGGTAACGTTGTGAGATCTTCTCGGACCACAAGAGTTTGAAGTATATCTTCACTCGGCTGATCTCAACCTTGGCGGAGGAGATGGATTGAAGCAATCAATGACTTTGATGTGACCATCAACTACACCGGGCAAAGCAAACGTCATGGCGGATCGCTTAGCCGTAAAGCTTATGTCAACAACCTCATGGTGGAAGAGCAACATCCTCTCTTGTGCGAGGAATTCCGTCAGCTCAACCTAGAAATTGTGGAACAAGGGCATCTCCTGAACCTTCTGGCTACTCCTCTCTTGGAAGAACAGATTCGCTCTCGTCAGCTTGGTGATCCGCACACCAAAAAGCTCATCTCTAAGCTTGACCTTCCGAAGTATGAATCCTTCCACGTTGATGATCAAGGCACGCTCTTCTTTGAACACCGGATGTTTGTTCCAAACTACCCGGGTCTGAGAGACCAAGTTCTCAAGGAGGCACATGATTCGGTTCTTTCTATCCATCCTGGCAGCACAAAGATGTACATGGACTTGAAAACACAATACTGGTGGCCTGGGTTGAAACGGTATTGTGCCAAGTATGTCTCAGAATGTGATGTCTGCCGCAGAGTGAAGGCTGTCCATCAGAAACCATTTGGTCTTCTACAGCCATTGAAACCCCCGGAATGGAAATGGGAGAAAGTAGAGATGGACTTCATCACTGGTATTCCAAGGTCGCAGAAGGGCAACAATGCAATCTTTGTTGTCATCGACAGGCTTTCTAAAGTGTCTCATTTCTTCCCAGTCAAAGAAACAATTTCTGGAATTCAGTTGGCTGAGCTCTATATCAACAGAATTGTCTCTCTGTATGGGGTTCCACTTTAAATCAGTTCAGACCGTGGGAGCATCTTCACCTGAAAGTTCTGGGAGAGTTTCCAAAAAGCTTTGGGAACAAAGTTGAACTTCAGCACTGCTTACCACCCTCAGTCGCAAGGACAAGTGGAGAGGATCAATCAGATTCTGGAGGATATGCTTAGAGCTTGCGTCATCTCGTTTGGCATGAAGTGGGAGGAATGTCTTCCATATGCTGAATTGTCCTAAAACAACGACTTCGGAAGAGTGCGAAGATGGCACCATTTGAGGCTCTCTATGGTGCAAGTGCAGAACTCCGATTGGTTGGTCGGTGCGGAGAAAGAATCTGGTTTGGCCCCGACATCGTAACTCAGCGGAGGAGAAGGTGCATATCATTCGGAGAATCGAAGATTGCTCAAAGTCGTCGGAAGAGCAACTATGACAGGAAGCACAGATATGGTGTATGTCCTGGTGATCTCGTCTACCTTTGTGTCACTCCCATGAGAGGAACACACCGCCCGGTATCAAAGGAAAGTTGGCTCCTAGATACATCGGTCCTTTCAAGATCGTGGTAGAAGAGGAGAAGTTGCTTATGCACTTGAGCTTAGAAAAAACTCAAAGTCCATGATGTTTTCCACATATCTCAGCTCAAGAAGTGCTTCAAAGATCCCGGCAGGACCGTGGATCATGAGCTAATCGACCTCCAAGAAGATCTGTCTTATCAAGAACACCCCACCAAAATCCTTGAGACCGCAGAACGTAGGACTCGCAACAAGTCCATAAAATTCTGCAAGGTGCAGTGGTCACACCATTCTGTCGATGAAGCAACATGGGAGCGTGAAGATGAACTCCGTGCCAACCATCCTTCTCTCTTTGTATCTTCTTCTTCTTCCTAGAATCTCGGGGCGAGATTCCTGTTTAGTGGGGGAGAGTTGTAGCATCCCAGTTGTCTAACACCTGTAATGCTACTTGTTATAATAATAAAAAGGGCCACTTCCAACATATAATTGTTGCATCATTATCATATCATGCTCATTCATCATGTCACCTTGCATTTGAGCATCATATAAAACTCTTTTCTTGTTTGGTTCTTATCTCATGTGCATGATTAATTGTATTTGCCTCTTGATATTGTATCTGGCTCTTGATATGTTGTTAAATGCCCAAGTTGAATTGGGGGCATATCTCTTTTTGAACTCCACCACCTTTCTTCCACCACCTTTTAAATTCCACCATCCAATTAATATGAGCTTGGCATTTTTACTTGAGTTTATCTCTAGCTCATGTTGGTTGGTTGGTTTCCACCCATAATCTTTTGCTTGGCCTTTGGGAATGCATGGAAGGATGCCATATGAATTTATGTTGTTTTCGCAAGATAAAGACATGGCATATATTGTTTGCATGGGCCATGCAAGTGCCACCTCTTTCTGACATTTGAAGGTTGTTTGTTGATTTGCTTGCATGGAGCACTCCTTCCTTGCTTGATCTTGTTTTGGTTGTTTAAAACCCTAGCTCACCCCTCTCTCTCTACCTCCCTAGCTAATCTTTAAATCTAATCACCTAATCCTCTTTTCTCTCCCATGCTTTCACCTGTGATCATGTGTGTTTTCCTCTTAGGCATCTTGGCCTCTTCTTGCCTCTCCTCTTAACCATTTCCTCTATTCAAACCTCCTGGTAACAAAGTTCAAAAGTTTTGAAAACGGTAGCTGGTTGGGTTTGTATTAGAATGGAAACAAACAAATCAAACAAAAATAAAAGAGGAAGAAAAATAAAAGAGAGAGCAAACCTGGCAGCCCAACCAACCCAATGACTTAACCCCAGCAGACTCCCGTGACCCGTTCCCGCCCGATAACCCTCCACTCACGGCGCCGTCGCCCTGTGCTTCTTCCCCGTCGCTTTTCCTCTCTGCAGGCCTGCGGAAGCAGCCAGAGCAGGAGGCGGTGGCCGTCTCCGCCGTAGCGTCACCTCCTTTCCCTTCTTATCCTCGCTGAAGCCTCTCAGAACCCTATCCCTCTTCCCATCCTTCCTCGCAACCCTCCGCCGCCATGTCCCGACCGACGCCTGCTCTGGCGCCCGTCTGAGCGTGTCGCGAGTAGCCTCGTTCCCGCTCCCGTACTCAAGGTGCCAAGCGAATCTCCTCGTTTGTTTTCTGGTCCTGCCCTTCTCCCCCTGCCTCTAGCTCGTCGTTGACGTCGTTGTCTGCAGGTGGTGACCCGTAGGCGACCCTTCCCGGCGTGCTTCCGACGACCTCGCGCCCCCACGTCGCCGGGAATTGGACCCTGAAGGACCCCGCTAGCTCCGCCTCGTCTTCCCCCCTCGCGTCCACCGGTGAGCACCCTTCCCAGGCCGCCTCGGCCGCTGGCGCTCACGCTTCGCCCGGCCACCGCTCACTGCTTTGAGCAAGCGGCATCGTCGCGATAGCGGCGTTTTTCCCTCGTTATCGCCAACGTGCCCCTTGCCAGCCTAGATCCGTCGTCGAACCCTTAACGAAACTTGTAGCTGGTACATCCCCCTTCGTTTTAGGTTTTTACGGTTTAGTGAAATTCGTTTTCGTTTGCTCGCCATCTTCGTTTGTATCTGGGGTCAGCTAGCAGTTCTTCGGGTTCGTCGTCAGTTCGTCAGATAAAACAGCTCCAGACGTTTTTCCGTTTAGGCCCCTAGGGCTCCTGGATATCAACCCGCAGCCCCAGACCCCACCGCTAGCCTCTAGACGTTTTATGCAAAACCCCCTGAGGAACCCCCTTTTCCCCACCCGCGGTACAAACCCCCTTGGTTCCACGTGGCAGCCCAGTCAGCACCCCAGGTCCCACCTGTCGGTGTCTATAGCTAGGTTAGCCTGAGTAATAAGATGTTTCTGTTTCAGAATTCAAATCAATTTTCAAATCTGTTCAAATTTAATTGAATTCATAACTTATTCCTGGTTTAGAATTTGAATTCAAACCTTATATGAAAAATGATTTGTTTTTGAATGTTAATTCAAATATTTATTCAAATATTTTCACAAAATTAATTTAATTAATTAACCTTTGACTTTGACCCAATTTGACTAATTTTGACTAAAAATAAAATTAAATTCATAATTCCAAATAATGCAAATAATATATGTTTTTGAATCAGAAAAATGTGAGGAATTCAAATATGCCATTCAAAATATTATTTGAACATTTTAAATTCCAAGTTGAGTTAATTTACACAAATGCCACTGGAACTAAATAATTTCACAACTTTTGTTTTAGAATTCCAAATTTAGCAAATGATATGTCTAAAATGATCAGCTCGACGAGACCTTTCTGTTTACGCTACCCATGACTTTAATTGCAGCATGCATCATATAAAAATATAGGGTACAGCAAATGTTATGACAACAAAATGTGAACCAAAACTCCATTAAAATGTTGTTACTTGTCTTCCACATCTCACCATGCCATGCTACCTTATTGCCATGTAAAATGTGCATCATTCATCATGGCATGATTGTTTGCTTGGCGCATCTTATTCATATGCTTGTGCTTTATATTCATGTTGGCCTTGTTTGTTTGGTTTTTCTCGGATGAACCTTTGGCGGGGTTGTATCAAGAGAACCGAGAGCACTACCGGATCCGTCCCTCGCTTCAACTGAGTTGTCAGGCAAGCACTTCCACATGCTTGCATACATACAGTACCTATTGCCTCTATCTTATTCTTGCATCATTGAGTCGCGATTGCATTAAATTGAATCCCAAGTATGCATAACCTTTACTTTTAAACCCCACCAAGCTTGTTCCCCCATCCCATGAGCCATTACTACAGGAGTTGTTTGAGCCATGCGAGTCGTAGAACAGCATGCGTAGGGTATGTGAGAGTCTGTTGGAAAACGAGGTACCTAAACAACTTAACCTGAGTAGTAATGGGATAACTAATGAAAGTGGCATCGGTGAGTAACATCTGCTATTTGGTTTTTCCTGCTCACTTGTGTCCCGTAAGACCCCGAGTACTTGATTCCTGTTCCTTGATTTATCGCGCTATCCACATCCGGGAGGTATATGGGACCCCCAGGCGAGCTTGATTCCGTCTTATTTCTTGGGGCCACAAACTAGTTTGAGGTTTTCTTTACTATCTGTACTTATGCCATGCTACTTTGTATTTATATTGTGCAAGGAGCACTGTATCTGTTAGGATCGGGACACGTTTACAGGTATCGACAAGCCCAGCCACACTTCGGGTTCCCGATCGTTTCTGCCGTCCACCCAAACCTTGAGTCCGTCTCGGTCGACTATCCGTTCACGGGATCTACTTAAGGTGCCCCACGAAATATTCTGAATCTGTGATTGTTGTCGTGAAAGCCTCGTTGGGTTTTGATTTGGTTTTAGAGGTTGATCGGCGTGTGTTGCTATTGGTGCACCCGGGTAAAACTTTCTGAAAGCCGTGTCGCGGATATGGGCGACTTGGAGCAGTTTCGATCATAGACAAGCATAACTAAAGTACCGCTTTAATTTGACTAAGTAACTTGACTAGTAAATAGTGCAATACTCATGGAATGGTTAATAAAATTGCCAACGGATGGGGGTTGTTAAATCCGCTTCCTTGTTGGTAGCGAGGAGGAGGATGGATCGATGAGATTACCATTATAAGTTGTTCTTAATTCACGGACATCAAATCTATCATTGGTTAGGCGGATGGTTAGCGTTTATCTCTAGAACTGCTAGGGTTTATCTTTCGCTGCAATTGCATCACCCCAGGTTGTGTCCCCTTTAGAGGCATTAAGACTTGCTGAGTACCCTTAGGGTCTCACCCGATAAATTATTGGTTCAGATGAACAGGTACCCTCGCAGGACGGATACTGGGTGGAAGAAGCGGAAGATGTGGGCAACGATCGTTCGGTGTAGAGATTCCGGGAACGGGGATCCGTGAGACCTATAGTTGGGGATGTGCTTATTTCTATGGCATCTTATGCCGATTTGCTTCTTATCCGTACTCGGATTTTGTTTGCTTCATGATACTCGATGTGTGTTGTATGAGGAAGTATCCTAAAATATAGATCTATCTAGGTCATTTGAATCTTCTTGGTATGGCGTTGCTATATTCCTTTCTTTCTAGATGGTATGGCTCGATGTACTCTTGTATGGTGGCTTGCGTACATGCCCACTTGTGTCGTAGTTGATCCCTTCGCCGATTCGCGCCGTCTGGTCCCGTTGAGAGGGTAGTGGTTGGGACGTCTGAAAGGACTACCAGTGAGTGGCTTTTGGGGCCCCACCGTACTATTTCAACCACTACCACTCATCCAGGCTTGTATCTAGGAGCGTAATTCACCGAGGTAGTTGCAGGCGCGGCGCCTGGGAATTCACTTTCCCCTTTTCGCTCGCCCGCGCCCTTCTTCTTCCTCTCGCCTCTCGCCGCGCGTTCATCTGAACCTCCGACGGTGAGGACTCCGCCGTGTCGCTCCGTCGGCCTCGTCCTTGTTCGCTAGCTCCGGCGTCGTTGCCAGTGAGTTCTTTCCGGTCCCGTCGCCT
The DNA here is from genome assembly GCA_030063025.1 of Avena longiglumis. NCBI lineage: Eukaryota > Viridiplantae > Streptophyta > Magnoliopsida > Poales > Poaceae > Avena > Avena longiglumis. The sequence goes on along the minus strand of CP125973.1, from coordinate 69,124,787 downwards.
AGGCTTTCCTTTAGATCCCTCTCTTTCCCTTTCGTTTTCGCGCGGTGGTTCCTTTGTTGCTCCGCCGCCGTTTCTGTGTAGAATCACGACGGGGCCCCGTAGTTCTAAACTTTCCTCCGCCGCTAGTTCTTCCTCCACTGCTTTCTCCGGCGAGCCCATGTCTAGCTCCTTCAGCGGCTCCCTGGTAGAGGACGACGACGCTGGCTCTGGGCCCGAGCGAGGTTCGTGGCAGGGCTCCTCCGTTACTCGCCGCGAGATTGAGTGGCTTATTCGGACTCGGAGGATTCCCGCCGAGGTCTCCTGTCGCTTACCCGGCAGCGAGTCCTCTCCGGATCTTAGAGAGGGCGAGTATGTAGTTTTTATGTCGCATTTCTCGCGCCGCTTTGGTCTCCCTCTTAGCGACTTTGCTAGAGAGTTTCGCGACTACTTCGGCCTTCAGCCGCACCATCTTCCTGCAAATGCCATCGCTTCTCTTTCTGCTTTTATCTCTGCCTCGGAGGGATACTTCGGCCTATGGCCGTCCGTGCATGTCTGGTCGAAGTTCTTCCAGATTCGTTCTAACGTTGTCCCTAACAAGTCTCTGCACCCTTCCGGCGCTTACTCAATGTGGGCGTCCATTACACCTCGGAGTCGTGTTCCTCGTGTCACGGGGCTAGAGTCGTGCAAGTGGCACAAATCCTTCTTCTATGTCAAGAACAGGAGCGGAGGACAAGATTGACTCCGCATTCTCCATTGCACGCCCTCCAAGGTGAATTGTACTTATAATCGAGGAAGAGTCATGCCTTGGCGAGGCTTTTGAGATTCGGCAAAAAGCTGATCCGCAAGATTCTGTGGCGAGGACTTGATAACTACCTTTATTAGTAGAATCTGCCCATTCGAAGCAGACGCACAAACTACGCTACATGGCGGTCCTCTTGACCCCAACCGAGTCTCGACCGTGGAGCTGGACAACTATCTCATTTTTAAGCGTGTCAAGCTATCTTCAAGACAGAGATGCACGAGGAGGCTTGGATTGAAGCCGTTCACCGTGGCGTCCCCTCCGAGTAAGCTTAGCCACGGCGTTACATTTCCAATTGATTTCGTAACTGTTCTTGCTAATTTTCCTTTTTCCCGTCTTACAGAGGTTCGCAGAGCAGAAGAACGAGGATGCCGAAGTTTTGTCGCTTCCGGAGCCCGCGGACCGGAATACCCCGGACACTGGGGAGCCGGACTCGGAAGAGTTCGTCCCTAAGTCGGATCCTGCCCCGGCTCGTGCTCGTGGCAAGACCTCGGCCCACGAGGAGGAAGGTGATTCGGACGAGGTCGAAGTTCTTGAGGTAGTTGTCGCAATGCCCATTTCTTATGCATTTCCGGGTTCTACTTTCCCAGCTAATCCGGCCGGTCAGGTTCACGACGCCGAGCCTATTGCTTCCCGGCCCCCTGTTACCTCGGGGAAACGTGGGGCTCCTGCTAGCGCCTCAGAGGCGGCCCCCAAGAAGCGAATGAAGAAATCCGCTCCGAATCCTCCCAGGCGCAAGACTATGCCTGGAGTTGCAGGGTAAGTTCCTTTTGATCATATTTCGTGTTTCTCTCTTTCTGCTTTTCATCCTGACGCCCTTCTTTCTTTCTTATTTTTGCAGTGCTCCGTTTTATGTTAAGCCCAGCGGTCCTAGCATGACTAGCCGCTTGACTCGGCAGCCGTCTCCTTCGCTCGCCGAAAATACCAGGATTCCCAGTCCTGCTCGTGTTACATCTCCTTCAGCTCCGAATCAGTCGCCCCCTCGTCACGATGTGCCTGAGACTCCTTTTGTTGACATCGATTCCACTCGGCCCTCCGAGATTTCCACCGAACCAGTTGCCCCCTCTATGGATCCGAGCGTCTCTACCGAGCCTCTTTCTACCCCCGCAGTTTCTATAGTAACTCCAGCCCCGGCCAAGGACGTCATTATCTCGGTGCCCTCTGCGACCGTAACCCCTCCGGCTCCTAAAAGCACTGTTCCTATTGCCGAGGTATCGACTCCCGCTGATGCCTCCTCTAAAGCAAGAAAAGTTGTTGCCACCAAGGCTTCCACTTCTCAGAAAGGTCTTGTCGGCTCTTCTTAGCCGAGTATTGCCGATGTGCTGCGCAAAGGAACTGCGCCCACCAAAGCCTCCGTTACTTCGGCCACCGGTACCCATCTTGCTCTTCATAAAAGCCCTGCGACCGTGGTGGTTACACAGCACGTCCGGGGTAAAGTCCTAACTCGGACTGAGTGGGAACGACCTCATTTCGTGGTGGAATACGCCAATAATTGGAATGCTGCCGATCAGTTTGAGGGTAATCCAATCAGTCGGCCATTTTAGCTTTCCGACATTGGCGGCCGCTTGGATCAAGCTTCCAAGATCATTCTTGATACTAACAAGATGAATGAGGTAATTGCTGTTTTGCGGAGTTTTGATTAATTCTCCAGATGCTACTATATATTCTAGTCCCCGAAACTTGCAGGGAAATAACTTGTTATTTGCTTGGAAGTTTAATAATGCTCTACATAATTTAATTTTAACTTTAGGGTTCGAATCTATATTCGACTAGATCTGCCTTAAACCTTGCTTGACTTTCGTTTTAGTTGATCTTGGAATATCCAGCCACCTAGATCCGGGTTAATTTTCGCTTGACTCGGATATGTTTTGGCTTCGAATATCCAGCCACCTAGATCCGGGTTAAGCTTCACTTAACTCGGATCTGTTTTAGCTTCGAATATCCAGCCACCTAGATCCGGGTTAAGTTTCGCTTAACTCGGATCTGTTTTAGCTTCGAATATCCAGCCACCTAGATCCGGGTTAAGCTTCACTTAATTCGGATCTGTTTTAGCTTCGAATATCCATTAATCGTTTGCTCCATTGTTCAGGTTGCACATGATCGGCGGACTGCCGAATTTCAAAGATTGCTTTTTTCACACCGAAAATTGGAAGAAAAATATGAGAAAGTTCTCCCTGTGGTGAAAAAGGCTGGTAAGTCGATAATTCTTTTCGACATTCTTATTGTTTTGTATGCGAGATGTCGGCTCACTTTTTTGGTGAACAGGGAATATCAATAATCTCAACATTCGTCTTGAGAAGAAAGTCAAGAGCCTGGAAGGTTAGTTTCCCTTTTACCTTACACCTTCCCCTCTTTAAAATGTGAGCTAAGCTTCTTTTATTTCGTTTGGCTTTGGTAAAGCCGAGTTACAAACCTTTGCAGCATCTCACCAAGATTGCACGCCCATGCCTGACATGATGCTGCATTTTTTAGAACAAAGCGCTACTCATTCGGAGCAGCTAAAAGAAAAGGATGATGAAATAGCTCGCCTGCGCGCCGAGGTGGAGGCCCTTAAGCTCTCTCAGAAATCCGAACTAGAAAAGGTCGATCAGGAATTCTCCGAGGAGAAAAATCGGCTAGCTCTGCAACTGCAGAAGAATAAAGAGCTCCTCGAGGCTGCCGAACAGAAAACTCGTGGAATGAGTGAGGAGATCGCTCGCTTTGATAAGAGCAAGATCGACTGGGCTAAAGACCTTCAGATAATGATGAGTTATATTCATCGTAAGCTTCTTAGCACGGCCGGATTATATTTTTCTCTTTGTCCCTGCTGCCTCCTGATGCATTCGTGTTTTGCGCAGGTCACTTTCCAGAAGCTAAGCCTGTGAGTTCTAAAGCGGTTCTTGCATCTCGAGTGCGCCGAGGTGTCCCTGTTGACGCTGACTCAGAGTATTCGATGGAAGATTTCCTGGTTGCTATCGGCGCTGCAGTTGGTCCGATGAAGATTATGGGCAGGGATTTGGTGCAGGCAGCCATCCGAGCCTACCATGTTCTGGCGAATACTTGGGACTCGATATCAAGAGGTCAATTGCTGGTGAAAAGATTGATGTCATCTGAAGCAAGCGAGTCTTTGGAGGAATCGGTAAGCGGCGAAGCTGATATGGCCCTCACTGTTATCATGTCATGGTATGAAGACATTTCTCTTGATATCCTGAGAAATTTGCGCACTGGTTCCCGTTGGGTTGAGGATCCCACCTTCGTCGCTCTTCGGCAAGCTCGCGCCTTCCAGCTTGTTGAGTATGTCGACGTGCATACTTGGAATGAAGGTCCGAGTTTCCTTCCAAACTCGGACGACGAGGTCGTAGTCGAGGATGCATCGGATAACGATTCAGCTAAGCAAAGGGAAGATGAGGATGACTTGGCTACTTCTGGTGACTCCACTTCAAGCTCGGATGGCAACGGTGATGCGCGATCCTCCTCCAAAGGTACTGGGCATTCAACTGCGCAAACTGATGCTCCTCAGCAGCCTCGGGCTTCCGCCGAAGTCGCACTTGGGTCTATGGAGGGCGACGCAACCTCGGCCGAAGTGCCTCCTACCTCGGAGTGCCCAGCCCCTGACCAAGTTGTTGCCTCTCCAGCTAAAAACGTTTAAGTCATTTCTTATCCCTGGTATGCCGGGCGTATGATGTACGCGAAACATTTGTCCGTTTTCTGTATGGCATGAATTTCTTTTGCCGTGTGTTGCTGAGACACGCATGTTTGTAATTGTTATCACTTTGTCTAAGTGGTCTTGTTTGTCCGAATCCTTGCTGTGTTGGCCTGCGATTTCTTAATTTCGGGATGTATCTTTACCTCCGCACTCCCGTGGTTTAGCCAATAAATTTAAGTGTGAGTTCCGAATATCATATGAGTTTGAGCTGTTCTCACTTTGAATGTCGAAGTTTGATACCTTCTTTGTATCAAAGGTTAACCACAACTTTGGAACAATATATGGCAGTTCCCGAGTTACTGCCTATGACGCCAAAGTCTAATGTGTAAACCAAACTTCGGAAATAATGTACAACGGTTGGCGATTCGCTGCTCAAGGTGCCGAGGTTTAGTACACTAAAATTGGAAAATCATACGGCAGTCCCCGAGTCACTGCTCTGGACTCCGAGGTTTAAGACATAAGATGAAATCGAAATAACATTTGGCAGTCCCCAAGTCACTGCTCTGGATGCCGAGGTTTAATACATAAGATGAAATTGAAATAACATATGGCAGTCCCCGAGTCACTGCTCTGGATGCTGAGGTTTAATACATAAGATGAAATTGAAATAACATATGGCGATCCCAGTCACGCTTTCTGGATGCGAGGTTTAATACATAAGATGAAATTGAAATAACATATGGCGTTCCAGTCACTACTCTAGATGCGGTTTAATACATAATTGGCCTTGATCTTGAGATAGCATACTACGAGTAAAATGGGCGTAAAGCTACATTCCATGGTCTTTTGTTTCTTCATGACTTTATGCTTCTGTTCTTTCGAGGGTGAGCATCGATTAGGTAATAGGAATCATTGTGCAATGCTTTGCTCACGACGAATGATCCTTCCCATGGAGGTGATAGCTTGTGCATCCCGGCCGTACGTTGTACCAGTCGGAGAACTAAATCCCCTTCTTTGAACACTCTTGGATTCACCTTCTTGCTGTGATATCGTCGCAAGTTCTGCTGATAAATAGCTGATCGTGATAGCGCCAGCTCTCTGGCTTCTTCTAGCAAGTCAACAGTATCTTGCCGAGCTACTTCATTTACCTCTGAAGTTGTATATTGAGTAACTCTTGGCGAGTCATGTATTATGTCGGCTGGAAGCACGGCCTCTGCCCCATATAACAAAAAGAATGGTGTATAACCCGTTGATCTGTTCGGAGTAGTCCTGAGGCTCCATAATACTGCTGGTAATTCCTCAATCCAACATCCTGCCGACCTTTGCAATGGTTCGACTAGTCGTGGTTTTATTCCTGACAATACTAGTCCATTAGACCTTTCCACTTGCCCATTAGATGCTGGGTGAGCCATAGAGGCAACATCTAGTCTTATGTGTTTCTCTTGGCAGAACCTAGCAAAAGCTCCTTCTGCAAAGTTTGTGTCGTTATCTGTAATAACACTGTATGGGTACTCATATCTTAAAATAATATCTTTGAGGAATTTCACTGTCGTGGGCCCATCGCATTTTTTTATTGGTTTCACTTCAATCCATTTTGTGAACTTGTCCACCATAACCAATATGTGGGTCATCCCCCCTCGGTCCGGCTTAAATGGTCCCACCATGTCTAAGCACCACACAGAAAATGGCCAAGTAATGGGTATCGTTTTTAACTCGGACGACGGCGTGTGTATCTTGGTTGCATATCTCTGACAACCATTGCATTTTCCCACCAACTCCTTGGCTTCTTTCAACGCCGTTGGCCAATAAAACCCATGCCTGAATGCTTTGGCTACCAAGGCACGAGATGAGGCATGGTGTCCACATTCTCCTTGATGTATATCTAGGAGGATCTCCTGGCCTTCTGCCGAACTCACACACCTTTGCAATACACTTGTGACGCTTCTTTTATATAGCTCATTGTTTATGATTGTATAAGCTTTTGATCTCCTTACAGTCTGTCTTGCTAACACTTCATTATTCGGCAACATCGCATCTTTAAGGAAAGAGAATATGGGTTGCGCCCACACCGGTGTGATTTTTTCTGGTGTTGTCTCACGGTCTATTTCCATGTTTTCCGCCGACATAAATACCTCGGCCTTCTCCATAATTATGCTTACCTCTGCTGTCCTTCTCTTGGGGAGTTCCGAGTTATATTGCTGGTCTACTTCCATCGGCACATTATCTTCTGCTGAATTTGCCGGAATAAATATAGATTCGGATTCTGGTGATGGGGTTATTGATGGTTTTCTAAGGTGTTCCAGGGCAATGCCCGGGAGAATTGACTGCCTGGTTGATCCTAGTTTTGACAACAAGTCTGCGGCATCATTTTCTGCTCGAGGTATGTGGTGAAATTCACACCCTTCGAAGTATCCACTGATCTTTTGCACATGAAATCTGTACAAAGCCATATTATCATCTAATGCATCCCAATTGCCTGAGACTTGCTGTACTACTAAATCCGAGTCCCCATAGCATAAGATTCGGCGTATGCCAATCTCTTTTGCTACTTTCAATCCATGGAACAGTGCTTCGTATTCGGCTACATTGTTTGATGCTGCAAAATGTATTTGTAGCACATACTTGGTGATCTCTTTTAGGGAGGTTAACACTATTCCTGCCCCAAACCATTTCTTAGTTTGGAACCATCGAAATGCATCGTCCAATAATTTGGGTCCGTGATGGTGGCTCATCTTGCACCTCGGCCGAATCTCTGAAGAAGTCGGCGACCGCCTGAGATTTGATTGCATCTCTCCTATCGACTTGTGGAGCGTACGGTGACAACTCGATTGCCCATTTTGCTATTCCGCCACTTGCATCTTTGTTGCTCAATATGTCGGCTATGGGCGCTTCACAGATCACTTTGATGGGATGCTCTTCGAAGTAATGTTTAAGCTTCTTTGCCGACATGTACACTCCATAAGCCATCTTCTGATAATGTGGGTAATTCTGCTTTGAAGCTGATAACACCTCGCTCAAATAATACACCGGCCTCTGTACTGACTTATCATCTTCGAGTCGTTCTACGACGACTACAACACTCACCACTCTGTTGGTAGCCGCTATATAGAGTAACATAGGCTCTTTTGACAATGGAGAAGCCAAAATGGGTGTTGTGACCAACATCTTTTTCAACTCATGAAACGCATTGTCTGCTTGTGGAGTCCAAATGAACTTATCTGATTTCTTCATTAGTTGATAGAGTGGTAGTGCCTTCTCTCCCAGCCGACATACAAACCCGGTGGCGAGGCTAGACATCCGTGAACTTTTGTACATCATTTAGACACCTTGGCAACTCCATTCTTTCTCGCCTTTATCTTTGTTGGCTTGGCCTCTATACCTCGGCTAGATACGAGGAAGCGTAATTTTTCTGCCACGCAAAATGTGCATTTTTCCGGATTAAGCTTCATTCGGAACCTTCTCAGGTTCGCGAAGGTCTGCCGTATATCATCCAATAGCGTTTTGCTTTCCTTGGTTTTGATGACCACGTCATCTACATATACTTGTACATTTTTTCCTATCTGTTCGTGTAGACATTTTTGCATGCATCTCTGATACATTGCTCCTGCGTTTCGCAGGCCGAATGGCATTGTGCGATAGCAATAAGCCCCATACGGGGTAATAAACGCTGTCTTTATTTGATCGTCCGGATTCAACGGTATCTGGTGAAAACCAGAATATGCGTCTACAAATGACAATAACTCACAACCAGCGGTCGAATCAATGACTTGGTCTATTCTAGGTAAGGGAAAAGGATCTTTTGGACACGCCTTGTTCAGGTTCGTGTAATCGATACACATTCGCCATACAATGGCTACATTCGGATCATCTTTCTTCTTTTCTACTAGCACCGGGTTTGACAACCAATCCGGATACAGCACCTCCATGATGAACCCATTGCGAGAGGTGAGCTATTTCATCCCTATTATTTTCTCCTGTCTTGGCGAGCGGGAGAGGTTGCTTCACCGGCCTTGCTCCTGGCCTTACATTTAGAGAGTGCTCAGCCAACTCCCTCGGAACACCTTGCAAATCCTGAGTTGACCATGCAAAGATGTCCCGATTCTCACGAAGGAAGTTGGTGAGCTCGTTTTCCTATTTAGCGTCTAGGCCTGCACCAATAGTAACGGTGCATTCTGGGAATTGCTCGTCTACCTGAAACTTCTTTGTTTCTTTAGTCGGCTGAAAGGAGACACTTCCATGTGGATTGGCCAGTGCCGGCATATTCAGCTGTGCCAACGGAGCGAGGGCTGCTACCTCCTGAATCCTTCTTTTTTCTCTTGCTATAACCAATGATTCGGCCAAATTTGACCCAGCTAAAGCACATTCCATTGACTTCTTGTAATCCCCTGCTACTGTTATCACTCCTTGTGGTCCGGGTAGCTTCATTTTCAGATAACTTACATGACAGCTGCCCATGAATTTGGCCAGCGCGGGCCGTCCGAGTAGAGCATGATAACAACTTTCTAGATCCACCACTTCAAACTCTAAGTTTTCTGCTCTACAGTTATCTCTTGTGCCGAATAACACATCCACTCGGACTTTACCAATGGGTTCGCATGAAAGTCCTGGCACTATCCCATGGAAAGTGGTCCTCGTGGACTGCAGCATGTTCTGCGATATTCCGAGTTTATGCATGGTATCTTTGTACATGATGTTGATACTGCTTCCATTGTCAATGAGTACTTTTGAAAATTTCACATTGATGCTTGGTCCAACAAATGTCGGATTCAACACGAGTGCATACGACCCTGGATTCGGCATTATCTTGGGGTGATCCTTTATGCTCCAAGTTACCTCCTGATCTGACCAAGGCACATATCTTGGTACTGCGGCATAATCGCATTTACTTCCATATGCGGTACACACTGCTTGTCTTCTTTGTTCCGTTGTGAACACGCAATAATACTGATGATGTTCTCTGTAATCATTGCGTCCAGTATTCGCTGGATTTGTCCTTCCATCCTGGACTTGGTTCATCACTCGATGTACCGCATCTCTCCGATCCGAGTTACCGTACCTCGGGGGAGGAGGCGGTAACATCAGTTGCTGTGCATTTGCTCCAGTCAACTGGGGTTGATGCTGTTGATGTACTTGATGGCGCTGAATGCCTGTGGGGTTTCCCATTGCATTTCTCATCCATGCACATTGGCGGGTCGTATGGTTGGCTGGCTGGATGGGTTTGATGTGAAATTTACACGTGATCTAACATAGATTGACGTGTACTTGGCCTCTCCGCCATCGCTTTTGTTCGGGGTCCACTTGTCTTTTCCTCATTCCTTGGTGTCCACCGCTGAGGACCATTCTTACGCCGTTGAGTCGCTCCGTGACTCGGCGGATCTTCTTCTTGCGCCACTTGGGCCGAATTATATCTATAATCCGGCCTTTCTTCTCTTCTTCTTCCTCTGAAGTCACTGTGCCTGGATGACCCGGCCAAATCTCTTGCATATTGGTCTTGTTCCTCCCGATGATCTGCCGACATTAATTCTGGTTGTGTTGGATCTCCTAATGCGTAGGAGTCCGCTATTCTGATAGTTTCTGCCAATGTGGTCGGCATATCTCTTTGCAGACGTTGCCACAACACACTGGCATAACGGCATCCTTGAGCGAACCAAGCTATTGCTTGCGACTCTATAACTCCTTCACATGAGTTTCTCAGGTTACACCATCGAGTTAAAAACTCTCTATCTGTTTCATTCGGCCTCTGCTTGCACATGTCTAACTGTTGCGGCCTGTTTGGCCTCTTGTATGTGCTGGTAAAGTTGCTGACGAACATTTCTTCAAAATCCAACCAACAGTTGATACTGCCCGCTGGTAGATTAATCAGCCATACCCTAGCTGGTCCTTCCAACATTTGTGGGACATACTGTACTGCCCATCGTAAGTTCCCACCCGCTATTTTCACAGCAGTGGAATAGTCAATCAACCAGCCTTGTGGCTTGGTACTCCTATTATATGTTTTCGTGCATCTCCCTAGCTGAAAGTTCGGCACAGGTGGTTCACCCATGATCCGTGGTCCAAAGCATGTCGGACCTGGTGGACCCTGTTCTTCCAACAACTCGGACCGGTATAGCCGGTCCAGCTTCACTCTTGCATCATTTGATGGCAAATCTCTGTACAGAACTCTGTCTTGCATTCCATAGTGGTTATTTCCACCATGGATCGCATATTCCATCTCGGAATAACCATCATTGTACCTTTCATTCACTTGATTGTGGCGAGCTGGCCTCGCTTCTCTTTCCTACCGGGGTTCATGTCTTGGTTGCGGGTTGAGCGGCGGTTCTCTCCTTATTTCGACCGGGGTATTGTTCTCATGATTGCCTCTTCCGAGTTCTCTTCTGCCGAGGTCTCCATTGCCTCGGCTTCTGCCGTCTTTCTCAATACGGTCGGGATTCCTCTCACCACTGTTACCTCGGCTTCCATTGCCTCTGTTCTCGTTTGCCTTCACGGCTATTGCCGGATCATACGGAACAATTTGCTTGTTTCTCTTTCCTGAGGTTACTGCTTTGTCCTTTCGTGCATTATTTCCGGGTGAAGATGTTGCTGCCACGGACAAGGCAGGTGCTGCTCCCACTGAGTGAACCATTCGCGAGGCCCCCGGCCTCGCCGGGTCTGCTCTGAGCATTTCTTCGTTTTGCTGGTTCGCGATGCGCACCAGCTCATTCACTCTTTCTTGCTGTTTCTGCCGGTCCTCGCCGGTCAACCCCTCTAACTCTAATGCTGCGGCATTTGCCGCTCTTAGGTTCTTTGATGGGGTACTGTACCTCGGCAAGCCCAAATCAACTGATTCCGCCTTATGAGCCTCATGCTCCTTGTTGATATCATGTATGAGGTTTTTCCCTCTCAATCTTAACTCGTCCACCCGTTCGGGCGCGACGTCAAGCTTATTAGCTTTGGCATACTCTCGCAGGGTCCTGTTTAAGGACTCCCGCAAGGCCGACACCTTTTTGGCCTCTACCAGCACCTTTTTCCTGGTTTCTTCTAACTCTGCCTGAGCATTCGCCGGATCAAGTATCAGCGCTACAGGCGTAGTCAAGTTTTCTATGGTTGCCTGAAGAATGTTCTCTGGCCTTTCCAGAGGTGGCCCTCTTACTCTTGGTGCCTTTGGGGTAGTGTCCTGCACCACGGTCTGGTTGGTCACTGGAGGGATTACCTCGGTGGGTAGTGGTGATGTCTGCACAGGTGCGCCTCATGCGCTGTGGCGGGTCTCGATCGATCCGGCCGCTACTCCCGCTTGCACTCGGCCGCGACCATCACCTCGACGCTGCCTACGGGACGCGCTCCGCGTGGACGACTCACAGCGCTAAGAGGTGGCTCTCCTGCAACAACAACTTGGTGAGGATAAATGCCGGAGATGTCGACGCCGACGTAGACCCTGTGCCCGCCCAGGCTGATGAAGACACCGTTGCGCGGGGGAGTTTTTCCCCTGAAGCTGCCCGCATTGTCGCTGACGTAGTCATAGAGATCAAACCTCTGGACCAAGCCAGAAACAACGCGCTCGCCAGTGTTGATGAAGTTTCCTGTCCGGATCATAACTCCAGCTAGCACCGCTGCTGGCCCCACGGTGGGCGCCAACTGTCATGGTGGTGGCACGGCAGATGCCATGGGTAGGCTAAAGTATGGGGCCAATGGATGCTAGTGGGATCCGGGGAGGGAAGATGCGGTTGATTCTACACACAGGTGACCAAGGCAAAGATCTTTATTTCTCCTTCTTTGGGCTACAGGTGCTCCTTGAGCTGTATACAAGAAGGAATAACTTTACCAGCCTGACGGTACTATCAATGAGCCGATCCCTCCTTCAGGTTCCAAGCCACTCCTTATAAAGGAGAGCCTTGGGTTCCTTTAGGGCTGATGTGCCAAGCATATTCGAGGAATATGCTTGTCCCAATATAGTAGTTCGGCGCCCCCCTTTCCATGTCGCTCCCCTAATGACAACAAGGTTCCAGAGGGCCCCTCCTGCGCGCCTCGGGCTTTAGGACTGTCACCTCCCCCTCTGTCGTTCTGCGTCTTTGTCCGTAGTGCTTGGCTTCGCTCAGATTCTCCCTAGCCTGCGGCTAGGGTTTGACTTCAGGCTTCTCCTTCTCCTGCAAGCTTCGTATTATTCGGCCCTGCCTCCCGTAGCTCGGCTTGTACTTTATCTGCATTAAGATTACTCGGGCTAACCCAGCCGACTCACGAAGTATCTCGGCGGGGTAATGCCTTGCCATTACTATAAGGGTCCTGCCCTTTCCTATCTTGGCCGACCTCTACACGATTCGGCCGACTCAGACTGTAACTCGGAAACTAGACGGGGAACATCCTTTCGTCTTTCCCCGTCTTTACCCTATCCGGGGTTATCTCCTCAACACTATTCTCCCGAGTGCGCACCACAAAAGTCGAGCACTCGCTCCTCTATGGGACGCTTGAGGGCGGTCACCGAACCCGTACAAGATTGGAGCTAACTCCACAACTCAATTGGAGGCTCCCAACAACAAAGCCACAAAAGGCTACAATGCAACAAAAGGCCAACAATGCCACAAAAGGCTACAAGACCACAAAAGGTCAACAAGACCACAAAAGGTCAACAATCCAACCACACAACCGTCTAGGGTTCCAAGGAACCCAAGAGAAACAAGCCCACAAGCTTGAACTCGCCGAATCTTCGAGGAGAACTCAAACCTATGCACCAAATGCAAGGGCAAGTCCTTCTTTCCCAAATTCCAACAAAGCTACAAAAGCTATTGGGGGAATAAGGGAGGAAGAACAAAAGAGGAGAACACAAAACTCTCCAAGATCTAGATCCCAATGATTCCTTCATAAAGAAGGGATTTAGATTGGGGGGATTGTAGATATAGATCTCCTCTCTCAAATCCCTCAAAAAGATGCAAGAATCATAGGAAGGGAAAGGGGAGAGGGAAAGCTTCTTCAAGGTCAACAATGGAGGAGAGAGAGAAAGCCAAGAACCAAGAAAATAGCTTTTGCCCAAGAAGGGGAAGAGGAGCCCCTTTTAAATGGCTCCCAAATCTGCCAGTTATGGGCATTCGCGACCCTGGCCGGAACTTCCGGTGGGATCCCGGAAGTTCCGGTGGCACACAGCCAATGATCAAAAACTGCGATGCGAGAATTTGAAAACGCGAGTCCTGGTCGGAACTTCCGCCAGTTCACCGGAACTTCCGATGGGAGCGAAACTTCCGGTGGAAGTTCCGACAGAAGTTCCGTAAAATAGAGCAAACAAAAATAGAGAGGTTGCTGAACAAGCGGAACAAGAGCCGGAAATTCAACCGGAAATTTCAAGGCAACTAGGCCTGGCGGAACTTCGGTCCTGGCCGAACTTCCGATGGGGCCGGAACTTCGGAAAATCTGACTGAAGTTCCATCAAATACAACAACCAAACAGAGAGAATACTGAACGTGAGTGGAAGAAGAACCGGAACTTCCACCAGAACTTTCGGCGGAAAAAATGCCCTAGCGAAACTTCCGATGGGAAGCCGGAACTTCCGGTCAGGGAAATTCTAGAAACCAGAAAACCAGAAATGCAATAACTTTTGCATCCGAACTCCAAACGGGATGAAACCAATTTTGTTGGAAAGATAACGACAAATAAAATCAAAATATTGAGTATCACCTTGGGAGAAAATACCATGAATATATATGTGAAGTATCCCCCAAGGTGTGGAGCCAAAAAACTCGCAAGATAAAAAACCGCAATAAGATATGCAAGTGAAATCCTTATTTGATGAACTAAAGCTTGTTATGATGATGACCACAAGCTCTAGATCCTCTCATGGACAAGAACCAAAGAACAACTAAGAAAGATGATGCTATGAATGCAAAGGTTTGAGCTCTCTCCGAACGATGCAAACGAGACACCCGGTTGAGAGCCCCTCTTAATAGTACGGCTGTCTATCCTAAACCCAGTCTCCCAACTAACAACACGAGACCGTCAAAAGAGAAGCCCTATCAAGAACATACCTTTGCCTTGAGCATCCCACTTGAACTTGATGTAGACCGTCTTGTTCTTCTATAGTGGGAACACCTTTCTTGTTTGCTCTTGCTCGCTCTTGCTTGATGAAGACTTGAAAATTGCTCCCCCATACTCCATGGGGAAACCTCTTCTTGAACTTGTATTCATCACTCCATGAACACGAGGATGTCAAGCTTCAAGCATGAGATCTTCTAGAGATGGCGCATCTTGAGCTCGCCCTTCTTCATCCCTTCTTGAGGTTGATCCAACTTGATGCCACTCTTTGCACTTGTCTTGATCAACCTTCAAGCTCCTTCTTTCTTCATGATTCCAATGGGCACAAATCCCTTAACATTTCTTCAACTTTCAACCTTGAGACCAACACATGTCCCAAGCGTTGCCAATGGACAATCCTACAAGTGAAACTCAATTTACACATTAGTCCATAGAGATTGTCATTAATTACTAAAACCACACATGGGGCATACATGCCCTTTCACACCCTATAGGATAGGGGAGATCACCCTGGAGGCCTTCTTCATCACCATGCCATCCTCCGGAGTGATGCGTGAGTAGTTCATCCTTGGACTATGGGTCCATAGCAGTAGCTAGATGGTTGTTTCTCCCCCTTTGTGTTTTCATGTTTAGATCTTGTGAGCTACCTATCATGATCAAGATCATCTATTTGTAATCCTACATGTTGTATTTGGTGGGATTCGATGTGTACTACGTCAAGATTGATTATTGATTCTATCATGGCTATGTTATTTGTGATCTTGCATGCTCTCCGTTGCTAGTGGTTACTCTGGACAAGTAGTTGCTTGTGACTCCAAGAGGGAGTATTTATGCTCGATAGTAGGTTCATGTCTCTAGTAATCTGGAGGAGAGACAGAAACCTCCAAGGTGGTAGATGTGTTGTTTCTACTAGGGAGAAAACAACAATCCTTTGTCCAAGGGAAATTGTATTGTTTACTTCACACACTTTGCTTAATGCAATTATCTGTTGCTTGCAACTTAATACCCGAGGGTTGTTCGGATGATATGCCGGAGGTGGATTATTATTCATAGATGTAGTTGGATTACGGCCTGTGTATTATGTTGTAATGCCCAAACGAATCTCGTAGAAATCATCATGATATGTACATGCATTGTTATGCATTCTCAATCTGTCAATTTCCCAGTTGTAATCTGTTCACCCAGCATGTTATTTATCTTATGGAGAAACACCTCTAGTGAACTGTGGACCCCGGTCCATTCCTTCCCACTGATATTCAATCTACCGCCTATTGTTTACTTTCTGCAATTGCTTTCTTCCACACTATATGTTTAATCCTTTATTTTCAGCAACCTGGTGAGCTTGACAACCTCACTGTAAGTTGGGGCAAAGTATTGTGGTTGTGTTGTGCAGGTTCCACGTTGCTAGCAACACCTTGGGAGATGTTTCCTTTCTCCTACAGGTTCGATAACCTTGGTTTCACAACTGAGGGAAAACTTGTTGATGTGCTCATCACACCTTTCTCTTGGGGTTTCCCCAAAGGTCTACAGTAACTGAGCCGCATCAATAGGTGCGACGCCCTTCGATCCGGGTAAGAAGGTGGAGTGATTTCTCGGATGTGGAAACGAATACATTGCGACATTGCCTCTTGGAGCTGATGATGGTGTGAGTTCCTTAGTGGCGTACTTCCATCACCAAGCTTCTTCGACTATCAGAACACGAGTCTGGAAAAAGTTGTGCTTAATCTTCAGATTTTCTTTGCCTTTTGTATTCAGGGCATGTAAGCTTCTTTGCATCACTATGTATAACTAGTTTGTACTAGGCTTTCTTAATTTAATTTTTGGATCTTTGAGCCTTTTATTTTAAAAAAATATACATGGAGTATCACCTTCAGGAGGCTTGCTCTAGTATAATTCCGTTGTCGAAACTCAGTTTGGGTGCCAAGATCATTAGACAATTAATTAGTTTTGAAATTAGACTTCGCCCTCCTAAGACCATGTCCGAACCCTGATGTATCCCGACCTACCGTCGTTACCACATCAAGGTCTCCAACATATGCCAAGTCGTCATGAACTTAAAAGGTGAATCATATCCTCTATGTGATCCCACTTCCTATCTTATTGAATGGTATACTACTTCATACTCCTCCCTATGACCATGATAGGTTCACACTGACAAGCACGGAGATAAGGGAGGAAGGACGAAACTTCAAGCCTGACAAGACGGAGGCTTGGAAGAGGAGATGGAAGAAGAAGGCCATTCCGGCGAACAAACCGGCATCGCCGAACCTATCACCGAAACCTCCTAGCCCATTATGGCGCCAAACCCGGCGGACCCGACGCCCGCCGAAAAGGCCCTTGGTATGCCAATCCGGTGAAGACCGGAACAACCCGGCGGTCGGCGAAACATTTCAGCGACAAACCCTGCGCCGCCAAACTTCTTGCCGAAATACCTATCTGTGCACAGATCTGGGTTTGATGCCCTAGAATATTCCCCTTACATACTTTTTTGCCTATTTTATCCCGAAACTACCCCTTGTTTAGTGTTGCCCTATAAAATAGAGCCCTCTGACGAGGATCGATCTCGTCAATGCCCATTGTTATGAGCTTGGGTTTTGGAGAAGATGGGGTCTTTGGAGATCGTGGAGCAATGCACAAGCAACGGGACACGAGATTTACGAGTTCGTGCCCCGAGGGAAAAACCCTACTCCTGCTTGTCTGCTCTTGATTACGGCGGAACCGGTGGTTACAGGGGTGCGCAGATGCAATTTGGCGTGGAGGTGTGTATGTAGTGAGATGAGAGAGCCTCCTCGTCGTGCCCTCCTAGCCTTTATATAGAGATAGGCAGGTCCCGGTCGTAGATCTATTCGGTTACAAGTTTAGGGTTTGCCCCTTTGAATATTATATCTGTTCTAGTCTTGCTTTCCAAGGATCCGAAGATGTCATGGGCTTGGGCCACCCGAAAATCTTCATGGGCTGCGTATATTCTTGTGGGCCTTCCTCGGGCTGGACCAGGTATGCTAATGTCGTGTACCCGTAGGGTATAACCATGTCAGTAGCCCCCGAGTGTTCAGTCAGATCGTAGATTCGGCTGAGGACTCTTCAATATTTTGGGTGCAGTCGTTTCTGTTTATCAGAGAAAAGAATAATTTTAGTGCATAGGGATTGTTGATGCGTGAGCCTGACTCTCCTGATGGATCAGGGTCAGTTAATTGTCTAAGGACAAAAACAAGACGATCTTCTTCAGATTCGAGTCCCTAGACTCGAACCCAGAACAAATGCTGGCGTAATTCGACTCAGGCCGCTGAGGTCTTACAGGAGTCGAATCCCAGTAGTTTTCAAAAGATGTACCCAACGCGTCCGTCGGGATTTTCATGGCGACTGCTGGCACGGATTTATACTAGCAGAGCATAGTCAGGTGAGTTACCAGGCCATCAGATGATATCCGTAGGTCTTATCTTTGAGTCGCAGACACAGCATCCGAAATTTTATCACCGCGGAGGTGTTTCGGGTGGCCAAGGAGGATGTTGCTCACTTAGCGTTGGTTGGGGCAAAGTTGCCAAAAAGTTTTTGCATTTTGGTCTGAAGTTTTGCAGTCGAAGAAATTCATAGGGTGCGCGACCAGCGCTCCCTATGGGACTAGCCCCCGAGTGTCTGTTCGAGTCGAAGACTCGATCACAGACTTGATTTCAGCCGTTGTTAGCTTCAGGTCCATAGGACACAAATTTTTCGGATGCTTGAATCAATCCTCCCTATGGGAGTAGCCCCCGAGTCTGTAGTGGAGTCGTAGACTCGACGTAAGACTCAAAGAATAGATCATTGGTTTAGTACCTTATTTGTGTCTCGGGTGCGCGGCCAGCGCTCCTGATAGGAGTAGCTCCCGATTAGTTGCTTGAATCGTAGATTCAAGTGAGTACTTTTGTCATCCGTAGATTTCTAACCGTTGTTGGTGTGGTTTTGATGACGTCAGTGCTGACGATCGGTGACCTCAGGCGTCTGCGGCGCCAGAGGTGATGTGAATGGACGAACGTGGGTCCCACTTTCTGACTTTGAGTTGACTGGTCATGCGCGACGTGGCGAGAATTACGGCGTCTCCTCGATTTCCATGCATAGTGGACGGCGTGCGAGCGACGGTTCACTACTGTGTTGACATGTGGACGGTAGGATCTGATCCTGACGTTACGGCTTCCGGATGAACGGTCCTCGTTCATCGTCTTCATCCTTATAACCGTGGGGAAAACTATAGTTTGTTTTCACCTTAGCCATTTGCTTTCAACTGCTTCCATTTTCTAGAGCTTTCCCTTTGCGTGCTGGACGTTCTCCGATCATTACCTTCCTCTTTCTTGCGTGCACACCATCGTTGTCGACGCTCCGCGATGGGCAAGCCAAAGAATGTATCCACCATAGGGGGCACCAGTGCTGCTGTCGGCGGCAAGAAGGGCACCGCCACCGCTCGCATCACCGATGGTGGGTGGTGACGCTCAGAGACGTGCGAGGGAGATCTGCGCAAGCTCCATGAGCGGGCTTTAATCCCGCAGGATAAGGAGGCCATCGAGATCACCGATGATGAGGTAACTCCCCGTCCACCCGCAGGGTTTCGGGTGATGTTTGTCGCGTTCGTTATTCGCGGCCTCTCTTTCCTAGTCCACGATTTTCTTCGGGGATTGTTGTTTTTCTATGGCATCCAACTCCACCATCTCTCGCCAAATTCTCTTCTCCAAATCGCCTGCTTTGTTGCCTTTTGCCAGTGCTGGCTCGGCATCGAGCCGCACTTTGGCCTCTTCCGGAAGCTCTATTCTGTGAAGAGGCAATCCGGCTCCGACGGAGTTTATCCGATTGGTGGTTGTGTCATTTCTCTTCAATATACTATTCTTTTCTTCTCTTTCTCTATGTTCGAGTCCATCCAATACTAGCGGAGGAAGTGGTTTTATATCCGTGACTCCATAGTGGACGGGCAAAGCTTCGGCCTTGCGCCTTTCGACTCCACCCAGGAGATCTTGAAGAAGAGATCCTGGAAGAATCATATCCTGGAGGGCGAGTTGGAGGAGGTAGAGGAGCTCTACCATCGGGTGGAGGCTCTCCAGGTGGTTGCGGGGAAGGAGGTTAACGGTGTAGACATCATCCACAACTTCCTCAGACTTTGGGTGCAGCCACTCCAGGCCAGGACGCATCCGATGTATCTTTACTCTAGCCGCCACAACCCAACGAGAGTTTCGACCGAGGAGCTTTCCAAGGGGGACCTCGACAGAGTTCTTCGTCCATTGCTGAAGTTCAAGTCTGATGAGGACCTTCCGGGGAAATTGCTGACGCCCCCATTCAGTGCCGCGAGACCGGTTCCGCAAGTGTAGATCTGCGACGTGCGTGTAGCGCTTTATTTTCGAGTGCTCTTCCTTGTAATTTCTTGTACTGACAGTTATGTCTTCATTGTGCAGGGGCTCAAGGTGGCTGGCATGGTGCCTCCGCTACCCGAGAGGTTTTCGATTGCTCCAGAGAACAAAGTTGTGGACTCCGAGTCCGAGCTTCCACCAGCGCAGTCGCCAATTGAGGAAGCTCCCGAGGCAATCGAGGGACAGACCCGAAAGCGGGCATGGAGCTCGAGTGAATCTTTGGATGCCTCGACTCTGCCAACGCCTAGGGACCCGTCGTTCCTTGTCCGTCACAGCAGAGGTGATGATGCTTCTTCCTCGCCTATCCCGGCCGTGCTTGTGCGGGCTATGGCGCCACAGCCGCCGGCAAAGAGGAAGAAGGAAGAGTAGAAAGGCAAGAGGGCCCTGCCTGTTTTTGACTTGAGCGACATGGACTCATAAGTGCCTTCGGATGCATTTTGCTGCTTTTCTTGTCTTCTTTTCTTCTTGCTTTTTACTGGTGCTTTTCTTTTCAGCCACTCCTCTGAGGGATCTTTTAGAGACGCCACTCAGGAGGAAGTAGGGGAGTCGAAGATGATGCCTCCTCCCTCTGAGACGGTCGCCACCTCTGGGGGCGCAGCTCCGAACCCCTCTCCGCAGGTGGTTCGAGTGGTCGTCTCCCAAAAGACTACATCGGGACCTTCAGAGTCTCCGTCTGAACATGTAAGTGTTTTCTCTCTTGCTGTGGGGGAGCCCCCGAGCCATATTTTCATATGATCTGATGATTGTTGCTTACTTTCTGCGTGTCTCGGGGGGGGGGGGCTGAGCGTTTTCATTTGTTTGATGTCTTCTTGTTTCTTGGGCGCAGCCCCCGAGCCCTTTTTCTGATACTTTGTTTCTTCTCACAACCTTTTGTTTGTGCAGCAGCACCTAGCACTGGAGGCCAGCATGCGACAGCTTCAAGGTACATATTAAATTGATCCTGTTCTTTTTAGTCTGCTTGTTAGCTTGTGAAGCTCATGTATGTTCTTGTTGCCTTGTGCAGATGAGAATAACACTACCCTCCGCGAGCTTGATGCTCTCAAAAAGAGCCTTGGGCGAGCGGAGAAGAAAGCCGAAGATGCCGTTGGGGCGAAGGAGCACCTCGAGCAGGAGCTATGTAACACCCTCATAATCGGTCCTATGCAAGTTTGAGCAAAATTCGCCAAACCCGCATATAAACGATTCAAAGGTGCCCACCAGGCACTTTCGTGCGGGTGGAAAACGAAGTAATAACATTACACAACAGTCCTCGATGGGACCCACAAAACAGATATATATATATATAACAGCGACTTCATGAGTCAAGAATACAGATATAATATACAAAGATCCAAATCACCTTGAAAACGATAGAGCGTCCAGCTACGGACAAGATGCAAATGGGGCTAAGAGCCCTGAAGAATAACCAATGGCGTCCATAACCTGCCTGTGCCAAGCCAAGGGTAACCTCGCTAACGACGCCGATCTCAAAACCTGCTTAAACAAAAGGGTGACAAAGGGCAAAGGAAAAAGAGGCGTCGATCGAGGCAAGACAGCGAGTCTAGAATTCCGGTCCTCGCCACATAGGTATGGTGGATCAAGCGGCAGCGCAGATGCACTAAACAACCTATAGAGACTCGATACAACCGGCGGTTATCGAGAGGGTGAGAATGACCTATCCGGATCCAACACAAGCTAACACCAAACAAACCCATCCTGGTATTTCCCCCTCGAGACCAAACGAGGAAGTCAACCTAGGAACTCACACCGTTGGCAGTTTTACTTATTCAGTTATCGTTGCAGCAATTACTAGTCAGATTTAGTTAATCGTCCTGATAAAGTAAGCAGTGGGCACTTTTAATTAACCATTCCGTTATAGTTGCAACAATTACTAATCAGATGTGAATAGCATGAGATAACCCTTAACCCAGCAGTTGTTGGTACTTTTATTCAGCCATTCTAGAAGTTGCAATACTTACTAGTCGAGATACAATGGTCGCAAGCGACACACAAAGCAAGCAATTGTGGTATTATTTAGTCATTCCATTATAGTGGAGCTGATTACTAGTCATTATAAGTCAAATTTATAGCAATAAGCTTTAGTTATGCTTATCTATGATCGAGATCAGTGCTCCAAGTCGTCCATATCCGCGACACGGCTTTCGAAAGTTTTACCCGGCCGGTGCACCAATAGCAACACACGATCAACCTCGGAAAACCAACTCAAAACCCAACGAGGCTTTCACGGTGAACAATCACAGGATTGAAATATTTGTGGGGCCACCCTTAAAGTAGACCCATAACAAAGTAAGCAAGCTCGAGACGGACTCAAGGTTGTGGGGACGGTGTGAACGATGGGAACCCAAAAGGGCTTGTCGACACAGCGGAATCGTGCCACGATCCTAAAGACGGTGCTATCTGTCGCACAATTTAAATACATAAGTAGCATGGCATAAGTACAGATAGTAAATAAAACCTCAAACTAGTTTGTGGCCCCAAGAAATAAGACGAATCAAGCTCGCTGGGGTCCCATATACCTCCCGGATGTGGATAGCGCGATAAATCAAGGAACAGTATCAAGTACTGGGTCCTACGGGACACAAGTGGGCGTTCGGAAACCAAATATTATCTATCACCCACCGATGCCTCTGCTTATTTCAATTTTAGTTGTTAAACAGGAATTTAAGTGAACGATAAGTAGAACTATGATCAACTCCAACGTCAACGTGCGGCAATTTATCAACAACTGTGGCACTTGACGACACGCAACAGCACTTGAGCAAGCGACTATGACGCGCAAGTCCAACTATCTACCAAACAACAGGTAATAGGATGTGTCCAAGGCAATATATGGCTGCAAGGGATATCACAGGTACGGAAACCAAAGCATCGCAACACAGATAGCAATAGATCAACAGGAGGGAATAAAGACTATAAAAGTAAGATAGGTAGAAATGGGGAGATGCTCGCCTGAAAACATTGCCGAAGGTTCAACCGAAGATCGGGGCGAAGCTCACATCAACTCAACGGCCTTATCCGCGAAGAAGCAAAACACTAGAATAAACACCGGATGCACTATTTAATACTAAGGCAGAAGATCGGCATGATGCATGCATGATGTATGACATGGCAAAGGTGCGATGCAATTAGGTCATATTAAGTGGAACCGGGGTTCCCGACAATTAATTAATAGGTTCATGTTGTTTAGATCCCCCGCAATTAAATGTTGTTTATCAAGACAACAGATAGCACCGGTTCGCTACACAAGTTTAAATGAGGCCAATATAAGGCTAGATTTGCCTGCATATGGGCCCCATGTTTAATTATGCAGTGAATCGGCTTAAGGCCCCCAAACCAATGATATGCATGCGAGATGAATGCCAATTTAATATGCGACAAGGTTATATTTCATTTATAAAATAGGGTTTGCGGGAAGGGGTTCACACATTAGGGGTCTCGACGATCTTGTTAGGGTTCGACGAACTTGGGGGTTCCGGGGTTCGGGGTCGGTCTCAGGGTCCAGGGTCTAGGGTTCGATCTTGGCGTAACATTCTCGACCATCGGGGTAGGTCTTGTCGCAACCGGGAAGCAGGGCTTGGTTGGCGTCGGGGGCGCATCGGATTTTCCGGTCGAGGCGTTTCTTGTCATGCGATCTTGTCGGGTTCCACGGGGTCGAGCTTGCCGTTGCGAGGGTCTCGTCGGGCCCCACGCCATCGAGTCGGTTCTAGCGTCCGGGAGCGTCCTCGTGGCGATCTTGCCGTGTCGAGGCTCGGCCTACGGTTCCATGTCGAAGGTCTTGGGGTTCCGCGGTCTTCGGGTTCCGAGAGGGTTCTTGTTGTTCCGCTTCGAGAAGATCTTGTCGGTGGTCTCTGGGTCGCGCAATTTCCACTTGTCCACGAAGAAGATCATGTCGTTCCCTTCCGTGTAGAAGTCCTTGTAGATGCCCCTTCGAGTGTCTCCGGTCCGATGTAGGAGACTCCCGGTTACCTCGGCGGAGTTCTCGGGTTGCCCGAGATCGGCTTCGATCGACATCCGGTTCGGTCTTCGGCGTCGAAAAGGCGTGCAGGAGTTCCGTCTTGATGATCGGGTAGCTCATGGCGTTCGAGATGGTTCTCTTCGGTCATCGGTTGGAATTGCGCGTTTGGTGGTCGATCTAGGCGGATCGACGGTGCATCTCGAAGGGGACGAGCTCGGCGAGGTGGGCTGGACAACGTGAGGGGACGGCCGCGCTGGAGACCGGCGACGCCCGAGGGGGGCAGGCGGCGCTTTCGGGTCGGCAATGGCCGAGCGGGCGCGGCTCGCCGGAGGCTGGGGAAGGCGCCGACGACGGAAGGCGGCAGAGGCGCGGCCGAGGAAGGCGGGCGGCGCTGGCGCCGGCGGGAGAGAGGAGCAGCGGCGGGCGAGGGCGACGGCGGCGGGCGCGGGAGGCGCGGAGGCGCGTCTGGCCGGAGCGGGCGTGGGGAGAGCGCGCGTGGGAGCGGAGAGGCGCCACGGGCGGAGGGTGGCGAGGCGGGGGCTGAGGCGGGAGGAGGGAGGTGGTTGGGCGCGTGGCGGGCTCATGGGCGGGTGGAGCAGGCGGGCGGGCGGGCCTCAAGCTGCCACGGCTCTTGGCGGTGAGCGGCGACGCGGGAGGCGCTGAGGGAGGAAGAAGACGGGGGTCGGGGCGAGCCGGGCCAGGAGGATAGCGAGGTCGGGGTCCCGGGCGCTGGCGGCGGCGGATGCGGGGTAGGACGGCGAGGGCGAGCGAAGGAGGGGAAGAGGAGGACGGAGCGGCGACACAGATGGAGGGGAAGGGGAGACGCGCCGGCGAGGAAGAAGGGAGAGGCGCGGGCGCAGGAGGTTGCGAGCGAGTGGAGCGTGCGTGGGGGAGGCGCGTCGGCCACGCGGGACAGGGCGACGTGGGGCAGGCAGGTGGGCCTGGGCGGTTGGTGGGCAGGAGAGACAGGGAGAGAGGGGGTGGTGCGTGTGTGGAAGTGTGTGGGGGGCTGGTGGAGAGAGGAAGTGGGGTTGGGTCTAGTCTAGGTGGCAAAGGGATTGGGTGAGGGAGAGGAGGTGAGGTGGCGTCCAATTGGTCGGGTGAGGTGGAGGCTAGGTGTGGGTAGTTTAGTTGGTAGGTTTAGGAATAGCGGTGGGCCGATTTAAAATGGGGTGGTCGGGTCTATCCGCCCGTTCATTGCCCATAAAATAATATAATATTTTATTTAATTCTAAACGCACTGCTTGCAAAACATAGCCGACAACAAAAATAATCCGGCCCGGGTTTGAATTTGAAAACAAGACAGGGCGTTTGGAAAACAAATCGGGCTTTGCGAAATAGTTTTTGACAAACAACACATGATGATGACGATGCAATGCACAAATTCAACGCGATTTTCTAGTAGTGGTTTTGCGGGATGCCACAATTCGACACCACTAACAATGGATCTCGCCCTCGAGATCCGCCTCATGGTACCGGAAAGAAGGTCGACGATCTGAATCTTCTCGCATCGTGTAGATCCTCGCGACACCACTAACGAGAGGTCGTTGTTCGTGATCGTCGAGGGCACACTCCGGGAACAACAGGTCGAAGGTAGAGGTATCAACAAATAAAGCCACCTCTAGCTTCGATGAAAAGAGGGAACCTATGCATTCTCTTCCACTTCAATGTACAAAAGCGAATAGAAGGGGTAGTCGGCATGGGGGCCAATCCATCACGCACCCAAACTATTACTCTGCACCATCAGTAGAAAAGAGTGCAACCATTCTCGGAATCAGACTGAAGATCTCGACAAGCGAGGTTTGGAACAACGGAGTGATGCAGACTCTGCATCGGATCTGGCGTAGATGATGTCGTCGCGTCGGGAAACACCGGATAACACAAACAGGGAACAAAGAAGGGTGCCACAGTAGGCGGATTCCTCATGCAGCTTGAACACCGGACAGTAGAACACCGTTATCAAAGAGGAAGCGAAACCCTGAAGGTACGACGGAAACCCAACCACGAGAAATCCTGGACTCGAAGAGAGAGAAGAGAGTGGATTCAAAACACGTAGGGATAAGAAGAGAGCAGCAGAGGGGTAAGGAGTAAAATCAGACCTAATCAGAACTAACCAACCGATGTTGCAAAAATAGTTTTGACACTCTACTTCGGCCGTTAGCTAGGTTATCCTACAGTGGATCTGGGGTATCGCAATCGCCGAGCTCGATACTCAGTAACACCCTCATAATCGGTCCTATGCAAGTTTGAGCAAAATTCGCCAAACCCGTATAGAAACGATTCAAAGGTGCCCACCAGGCACTTTCGTATGGGTGGAAAACGAAGTAATAACATTACACAACAGTCGATGGGACCCACAGGCAGATATATATATAACAAATGACATGAGTCAAGAATACAGATATAATATACAAAGATCCAAATCACCTTGAAAACGATAGAGCGTCCAGCTACGGACAAGATGCAAATGGGGCTAAGAGCCCGGAAGAATAACCAATGGCGTCCATAACCCCTGTGCCAAGCCGGAAGGGTAACCCCGCTAACGACGTCGATCTCAAAACCTGCTTAAACAAAAGGGTGCCGACAAAGGGCAAAGGAAAAGAGGAGCATCGATCGAGGCCAAGACAGCGAGTCTAGAATTGGCGGTCCTCGCCACATAGGTATGGTGGATCAAGCGGCAGCGCAGATGCACTAAACAACCTATAGAGACTCGATACAATCAAGCGGTTATCGAGAGGGTGAGAATGACCTATCCGGATCCAACCTGAAGCTAACACCAAACAAACCCATCTGGTATTTCCCCTCGAGACCAAACGAGGAAGTCAACCGAGGAACTCACCGCTTGGCGCTTTACTTATTCAGTTATCGTTGCAGCAATTACTAGTCAGATTTAGTTAATCGTCCTGATAAAGTAAGCAGTGGGCACTTTTAATTAACCATTCCGTTATAGTTGCAACAATTACTAATCAGATGTGAATAGCATGAGATAACCCTTAACCCAGCAGTTGTTGGTACTTTTATTCAGCCATTCCGTTGTAGTTGCAATACTTACTAGTCAGATACAATGGTCGCAAGCGACACACAAAGCAAGCAATTGTGGCAGTATTATTTAGTCATTCCATTATAGTGGAGCTGATTACTAGTCATTATAAGTCAAATTTATAGCAATAAGCTTTAGTTATGCTTATCTATGATCGAGATACTGTGCTCCAAGTCGTCCATATCCGCGGACACGGCTTTCAGAAAGTTTTACCCGGCCGGGGTGCACCAATAGCAACACACGCTCGATCAACCTCGGAAAAACCAACTCAAAACCCAACGAGGCTTTCACGACTGAACAATCACAGGATTCAGAAATATTTCAGGGGCCACCCTTAAAGTAGACCAACGAAGTATGCAAGCTCGAGACGGACTCAAGGTTGTGGGACGGTGTGAGAACGATCGGGAACACAAAAGCTGGCTTGTCGACACCGCGAATCGTGCCACGATCCTAAACGATGGTGTGCTATCTGTCGCAATTTAAATACATAAGTAGCATGGCATAAGTACAGATAGTAAATAAAACCTCAAACTAGTTTGTGGCCCCAAGAAATAAGACGAATCAAGCTCGCCTGGGGGTCCCATATACCTCCCGGATGTGGATAGCGCGATAAATCAAGGAACATGTATCAAGTACTCGGGGTCCTACGGGACACAAGTGGGCGTTCGGAAACCAAATATTATCTATCACCCACCGATGCCTCTGCTTATTTCAATTTTAGTTGTTAAACAGGAATTTAAGTGAACGATAAGTAGAACTATGATCAACTCCAACGTCAACGTGCGGCAATTTATCAACAACTGTGGCACTTGACGACACGCAACAGCACTTGAGCAAGCGACTATGACGCGCAAGTCCAACTATCTACCAAACAACAGGTAATAGGATGTGTCCAAGGCAATATATGGCTGCAAGGGATATCACAGGTACGGAAACCAAAGCATCGCAACACAGATAGCAATAGATCAACAGGAGGGAATAAAGACTATAAAAGTAAGATAGGTAGAAAGGGGGAGATGCTCGCCTAAAAACATTGTCGAAGGTTCAACCGAAGATCGGGGCGAAGCTCACATCAACTCAGCGGCCTTATCCGCGAAGAAGCAAAACACTAGAATAAACACTGGATGCACTATTTAATACTAAGGCAGAAGATCGGCATGATGCATGCATGATGTATGACATGGCAAAGGTGCGATGTAATTAGGTCATATTAAGTGGAACCGGGGTTACCGACAATTAATTAATAGGTTCATGTTGTTTAGATCCCCCGCAATTAAATGTTGTTTATCAAGACAACAGATAGCACCGGTTCGCTACACAAGTTTAAATGAGGCCAATATAAGGCTAGATTTGCCCGCATATGGGCCCCATGTTTAATTATGCAGTGAATCGGCTTAAGGCCCCCAAACCAATGATATGCATGCGAGATGAATGCCAATTTAATATGCGACAAGGTTATATTTCATTTATAAAATAGGGTTTGCGGGAAGGGGTTCACACATTAGGGGTCTCGACGATCTTGTTAGGGTTCGACGAACTTGGGGGTTCGGGGTCGGTCTCAGGGTCCAGGGTCTAGGGTTCGATCTTGGCGTAACATTCTCGACCATCGGGGTAGGTCTTGTCGCAACCGGGAAGCAGGGCTTGGTTGGCGTCGGGGGCGCATCGGATTTCCCCGGTCGGGGGCGTTCTTGTCGCATGCAGATCTTGTCGGGTTCCACGGGGTCGAGCTTGCCGTTGCGAGGGTCTCGTCGGGCCCCACGCCATCGAGTCGGTACTAGCGTCCGGGAGCGTCCTCGTGGCGATCTTGCCGTGTCGAGGCTCGGCCTACGGTTCCATGTCGAAGGTCTTGGGGTTCCGCGGTCTTCGGGTTCCGAGAGGGTTCTTGTTGTTCCGCTTAGAAAAGATCTTGTCGGTGGTCTCTGGGTCGCGCAACTTCCACTTGTCCACGAAGAAGATCATGTCGTTCCCTTCCGTGTAGAAGTCCTTGTAGATGCCCCTTCGAGTGTCTCCGGTCCGATGTAGGAGACTCCGATCGGCGGAGTTCTCGGGTTCGGCGAGATCGGCCTTCGAGTATCGACATCCGGTTCGGTCTTCGCGGTTCTCGGCGTCGAAAGGCGTGATTTGTGTTCCGCCTTGGTCGGGTAGCTCATGGCGTTCGAGATGGTTCTCTTCGGTCATCGGTTGAATGCAGCGTTTTGGTGGTCGATCTAGGCGGATCGACGGTGCATCTCGAAGGGACGAGCTGAGGCGAGGTGGGCCCAGCGACAGTGGAGGGCACGGCCGCTGGAGACCGCGGCCCGTAGAGGGGCAGGGCGCCGGTTGCGACGGGCGGCCGAAGGCGGCGCCGGAGGCTCGGGTGGCTCGACGAGGGGGGCGGCGAGGCGCGCGGCGGAAGGCGGGCGGCGCCGGGCCGGGCAGGGAGAGAGGAGGCGGCGGGCGAGGGCGGCAGCGGGCGGGAGGCGGCGGAGGCGCAGGCCGGAGCGGGCGGGGAACGCGGCGGGAGCGAGAAGGGCGCGCCACGGCGAGGGAGGAGGCGGGCAGACGGAGGCGAGGGAGGAGGAGGTGGTCGCGCTGCGCGGGGCTCGCGGGCGGGTGGAGCAAAGCGGGCGGGGCCTGGCCGGGCCAGGCTCAGGGCGGTGGCCAGCAGGGAGGCGCCTGGGAGGAAGACGGGGTCGGGCGAGGGCAGAGGAGGAGCGAGGTCGGGTCCCGGCAGGGCGGCGGGCGATGCGGGTAGGGACGGCGAGGGCGAAGGAGGGAAGAGGAGGACGGAGCGGCGACAGATGGAGGAAGGGGAGACGCTAGGGCGGCGGAGGAGGCGCGGAGGAGGTTGCGAGCGAGTGGAGCGTGCGTGGGGGGGCGCAGGCGCCACGCGATGAGGCGACGTGGGCAGTGGGTGGGCGGAGGGGCGTGAGAGAGAGAGGGGTGGTGTGCGTAGCGTGGTGGTGTGTGGGGCAGGGGGCGGGGCTGGTGGAGAGAGGAAGTGGGGGTTGGGTCTAGTCTAGGTGGCAAAAGGGGATTGGGTGAGGGAGAGGAGTGGGTGAGGTGGCGTCCAGCGATTGGTCCGGGTGAGGTGGAGGCTGGGTGTGGGTAGTTTAGTTGGTAGGTTTAGGAATAGAGGTGGGCCGATTTAAAAATGGGGTGGTCGTTCGGGTCTATCCGGCCCGTTCGACTGCCCCGCAAAAATAATATAATATTTTATTTAATTCTAAAATGCACCGTTTGCAAAACATAGCCGACAACAAAAATAATCCGAAGGCCCGGGGTTTGAATTTGAAAACAAGACAGGGCGTTTGGAAAACAAATCGGGCTTTGCGAAATAGTTTTTGACAAACAACACATGATGATGACGATGCAATGCACAAATTCAACGCGATTTTCTAGTAGTGGTTTTGCGGGATGCCACAAGCTAGCTGACGCAGCTGCGGCCAAGGAGCGCCTGCAGCAGGAAGCTATGGACCGCGAGGAGTAGCTCGCCACTGCCATGGATTTGCGCGAGAAGGAGGTGGCCGAGAAGCTGATGGCTGCTGCCAAGGCCATTTTGGGTGAGTGATCTTGCCTGTCTGTTCTGTTTCGGCTGCTTTGTCTCCCTTCCCTTATTCGTTTCTTTTGTTGTCTTGTGCTCCAGATGCTTCGGGCATTGAGTTCAATCGCAGCGCCTTGGAGCATGGGAGTGCTCTAGACGATGCTGCTGCGGCGGTCGAAGACCGCTGCAGTACTGCTTCTGGCTCCCTTGCCAAGGCCAAGGAGATCCTCGGGCGCTTCTACAAGGAGCTCGTTCCCAAGGGCGTCGTCCTTGAAGATGTGGATTCTTTGGCGGAGGCGCTATCAGCGGATGCGCCTACGGCCTACAAGCGCAAGCAGAAGGGCATTGGCGCTTCCATGGGATTGGCCATGGCCATGGCATCTAGGGCAGAGCTAGATCTTCATCGGGTCACCTCCCAGATGCCTATGGCTCCCGACGGTTCAGAGAGCCTTCGCTCTCTATGCTTCTCGATGTAAGCGCTATGGCCAAAGCTCATTGACCTGCTGGCAGAGTATGCGGCGAAGCAGCAGGAGGAGGTCAAGAGCAGGCATTCTGGCTCCGAGGCCACTCAGGATGCGGCTGCTTAGGCTTCGTCGTTGTAGTTGTATAATAGTGGCCTCTTCTTTTGTTGTAAACTTTGACGAACAGCCTCCGTGTGCCACGTAGTGGCCTTTTGTTGTATATAAATGATCCTTCGAGATGTTGCTCAATCGTGTGTTGTTCATACTCTTGTCTGTTTTTTTAGGGACCTTCGGGTGAGGACCCCGTCGATGCTTCGTCTACTCCGCAGCCGCGACCGTCCTTGGATGGTGCCTCGTAGCTTGTTTTCCTTCGTGACCGCGTCTGCAGTCTTGAGAAGGAGATACTTGGCATACGAGGTCATGTGGATGTATGGAAATCGAAAGTGGAGCGAGCTACCACCAGGGAGGAGTATCTGGTGGGGGAGCTGCTGCAGTTGGACGAGCAGCTGGAATGTAAGTTTCTTAGAGCTGTTGCTCGTTTTCGGATGCGCCTGGTTTGCGAGTCATCTTACTATGTAGTTGCTGCAGGTGCCAACCTTGTTCCGAGGGAGGAGAAAGAGCGAGTTGTAGTTCGGATCAACTGCTTGACTCAGCAGGATATGGAAGCCAGAGGTTTTTCTGGATGGATCGCGACCGTGCGACGGTCCTTGCGACTATGAAGGATTGTGCTCATTAGGTGTCCCGAGTGCTGAGGCAGGTGAAGACTTCGCTGGCGTCGATTCTACATGTCATGTTTCCCCTTGATGAAGCGCCACCAGCTCTCTTAGAGATGCTGGCGAAGTTTCGAGACGTGCGTCATGTCAGGGAGTTGGTGCGGCACCAGTTGGTTGCGGGGGTGAAGGCCGCCCTTTCCCTCGTGCGGCTGCATCGCCCTGATCTTAATCTTGCGGTTGTGGCGGCTGGGCCGCCTCCTCGGCCAGATGGTGGCCTATGGGACATGCGCCCGTACTACGCGGCTGTTAGGCAGTATGCCGAAGAGATTGTAGATCTTTTTGAGCATCATGCGCAGGTGATCCTTCAACGTAGATAGGTCCTGTAAAAAGATAGATGTAAAACTTGTATGTATTTCGACTGTGCATATTGTGCCCTTTGTTGTAAAGGTTAATTGTATTTAGCACGTGGTGCCTTGTTGTATGCATGCCCTTTTCGTTAGCCTGGCGTGATCAGCTACTCAGGTGCACATGCTTTATCCTCAGTCGACGAAGTCGTGAGGTGAGGGTGAGCCCCGAGTGTGTTGCAACAGGAAGAAATGTGAGTAAAAGATAAATTTTCGCGCGAGACACTTAGCTTTATTCATATCATAATGATGAGGTACATTATTCGGTTGAGTAGCCTTAGCTGAGTAGCCTTATTGAAAGTAAACAGGGGGATAGCTAGGGGTAGAAGCGTCGTAATTGTGCGACGTTCCATGGGTTGGAGTATGCGACTCCAGACTCCATGTGCTTGAGGTTGTAGGCTCCACCTGGGATGACTTCAGTGACGATGTAGGGTCCTTCCCAGGGTGACTCGAGCTTTTTCGGCCACTCTTGTTTGAGTCGCAGGACTAGGCCTCCTTCGACGAAGGACCTCGGGCGTAGCCGGTGGCTATGATAGTTGCGGAGGCTCTGCTGGTAGACCGTCGAGCGGGCCGCGGTGATGTCGCGTGCCTCGTCGAGTGTGTCGATGGCGTCTTCGAGTGCGGCCGTCGATTCGGCTTTGTTGTAGGCGACAACCCTAGGGGCCTTATGGCGCACTTCTACAGGTAGCACGACTTTGGCTCCGTGCACCATGAAGAAAGGCATGTAGCCCGTTGAGCTATTTGGCGTTGTGCGCAAGCTCCAAAGAACGGAGGGTAGTTCTTCTGTCCAGGATCCCGCGAGCCGTTCAAGTGGGCTGAGGAGGCGTTTCTTGATGCCGCCTCCCACGAGACCGTTGGCCTTTTCGACCTCTCCGTTGGTTTGCGGGTGCGCCACAGAGGCATATGATATGTTGATCCCTAGTCCTTCACAGAAGTCCTGGAACTCTTTGGAGATGAAGTTCGACCCGTTGTCCGTGATTACGCTATGGGGCACACCAAACCTATAGACTATGGATTCAAAAAACTTCACGGCCGTTTTACCCTTTTGGTTGGTAACGGGCATGGCTTCGATCCAGTTGCTGAACTTGTCGACTGCGACTAGGAGGTAGACATGGCCTCCTTTCGAGGATTTGGGTAGTTTGCCGATCATGTCGAGGCCCCACTAGGCGAAGGGCCAGGCCAGAGGTATGGGCCTGAGCTCCGATCCTGGTGCATGTGGTTTATCTGCGAACTTCTGGCAGCTGTTGCACCTTCGAACGATGTCCTTGGCATCGTTCATAGCCGTTGGCCAGCAGAACCCAGCTCGTAGAGCTTTGGCAACGAGGGCGCGGCTGCCCGCGTGATGGCCGCGGATGCCCTCATGGATGTCTTGGAGGATGGTTTTGCCGTCACCGAAGTTGATGGACCTTTGGAGTACACCCGAAATACTGCGCTTGTACAGCTCGCCATTGATGATGGTGAAGGCCTTGGACTGACGAGATATGTGTCGGGCATCTGTCGGGTCATCAGGCAGTTCCCTGTTTATCAGGTACCGAAGGTACGACTACGTCCATGTTTCCTCGATTGCCATGTGCATCAGGTTGACCAACATGACCTCTGTGTCGAGTTTTTCGGGTCCTTCCTGTCCTTCGGGTAGCGCAGCCCCCGAGCACTCTGCTTCTTCGTTTGATCCCTTGGGGAATTTCCTTTTGATGGATGGCACGCAGATTTGTTCAAGAAACACTCCTGGTGGTACCCGCGCGCAGGTGGAGCCGATGTTGGCGAGTCTATCGGCTTCCTCATTGCTTTCTCTGCCGACATGCCAAAGCTCGCAGCCGTCAAAGTCTCCTTCGAGTGAGTTGTAGAGCGCGCGGTACGCGATCATGTTGGTGGCGTGTGCGTCGCACTCGTTCATCGTCTGCTGGACGACGAGGTTCGAGTCATCGTAGATGACGAGGCGTGTTGCGCCGCAGATCTTGGCCATCTTCATGCCGTGGATGGGGGCCTCGTATTCGTCCTCGTTGTTGGAGGCCCAAAATTTCATCCATAGGACGTACTTCATCTTATCGCCCTGCGGGGATGTCAGTATGACTCCGGCTTCTGCTCCAGCCTCGCTCTTGGAGCCGTCGAAGTGAATTGTCCATGATTGTATCATGTCCGGGGTGTCCGGCAGCTGCATTTCCATCCAGTGGACGAGGAAGTCTGGTAGGACCTGAGACTTGATCGCATGGTGCTTCTCATAGACTATGTCTAGAGGGGATAGCACGATGCCCCACAGGGCCACGCGTCATGTGGCTTCCGGGTTGTTCAGGATGCTGTTCAGAGGTGCCTCGTTGACGACCATCCCCTGATGCTCCTGGAAGTAATGGCTCGGCCGACGATCCATCATGAACACTCCGTAGGCGAGTTTCTAGTAGTGAGGGTATCTATGTTTTGTTGGCGTCAATACCTCACTGAGGTAGTATATAGGGCATTGGACCCCATGGGTCTTGCCATCTTCGGGTTGTTCGACCACGAGCACGGTGCTTACCACCTGATGTGTGGCTGCTATGTATAGCAGTAGAGGCTCGCGTTCCTTCGGCGTGACCAGGACGGGCGAGGTGGAGAGCATCCGCTTCAGATCTTCGAATGCGTCATCTGCTTCAGATGTCCACTCAAATTTTTCAGCTTTGCGTAGCAGCTGGTAGAAAGGCATGGCCTTTTCGCCCATGCGGCTGATGAATCCGCTCAACGCCGCGATGCGCGCAGCTAGCTGCTGGACACCTTTGAGGTTCTTCGGTTTCTCCATGGCCAATATGGCCCAGATTTTCTTTGGGTTCGCCTTGATTCCTCGTTGGGAGATGAAGTAGCCAAGTTGTTGGCCAGATGGGACGCCGAAAGTGCACTTTTCTGGGTTGAGCTTTATCTTGTAGTGATCAAGGTTGTCGAACGTCTCGCGGAGATCGTCGTTCAGCGTCTTGGCCTCCCTTGTCTTGATGACTATGTCGTCGACATAGACCTGTATGTTGCGGCCTATCTGGCTCTTCAGGCATGCCTGCATGCACCACTGGTACGTTGCATCTGCGTTCTTTAGCCCGAAGGGCATTGTGTTGTAGCAGAATACTCCGAACGGCGTGATGAACGCCATTTTTTCTTGGTCTTCGACCTTTAGTCGAATCTAATTGTAGCCTGAGTGGGCGCCGAGGAAGGAGAGTTTCTCGCATCTTGCAGTCGAATCGATGATGTGATCGATCCGAGGGAGAGGGAAGTGGTCCTTCGGACAGTGCTTGTTGAGCGATGTGAAGTCCACGCACATCCACAGGATGTCCGTGTCCTTTTTAGGGACCAACACAGTGTTGGCCATCCACTCGCTTTCCTTGATCTCCCTAATGAAATCAGCATCGAGCAGTCTGTTGACTTCGACTCAGACGGCTTCGGCCCGTGGCTCGGACAATCGTCGGATGGATTGTTTGACGGGCTTGGCATCTGTAAATACGTTGAGTGCGTGCTCGGCGAATTCCCTAGGAACTCCTGGCATGTCCGCAGGACACCAGGCAAAGATCTCCCAGTGCTCATAGAGGAATTCTACAAGCACGCTTTCCTATGCGGGGCTGAGGTCGTTGGCGGTCAGCGCCGTCTTGGAGGCGTCCGTCGGGTGGACCTGCACTTTCTTCGTGTTGACTGTTGAGTCGAACGACATGTTAGGTGCGTTTTGCCTTGAGACTAGGGGTGCCCTGTTGTCTGTCAACTCTCGAAGCCTTGTTAGTTCCTCCTGCATGCCGAATGACTGAGAGATTCTGTTGAAGTCCTTGTCGCACTGGTTGGACCGGGTGAAGCTCCCCTGGACCGTAATGACGCCCCTAGGTCCTGGCATTTTGAGCAGTAAGTATGCATAGTGTGGTACTGACAGGAACCTTGCGAATGCCATGCGCCCGAGGATGGCGTGGTATTGTGATGGCCAGTCCACCACTTCGAACTCGAGTCGTTCACTCCGAAAATTGTCGGGTTTGCCGAAGATGACGTCGAGCCATATCTTTCCCAGGGGGAATATTTCCTTCCCTGGGACTATGTCGTAGAATGTTGTGTCGGATTGTTCCAGGCTGCACAACGGGATCCGTATTGCTGCTAGCATGCTGGCGAACATCAGGTTGATGCCGCTGCCGCCGTCCATGAAGACGCGGCTCATCTCAAAACCTCTGATCTGCGCCTCGAGCACCAGGGAAGCATGTCCTGGGCAAGGGATTTGTCGGGGGTGGTCCGAACGGCTGAATGTAATGCAGGACTCCGAATCGCTGAGGTACTTAGGGACGGCGGGTGGAGCGGTCACAGCCAAACTGACCTGGCGGGTGATCTTCTTTTGTACCCTGTTTGTCGGGCATCCTTTTTGGATCATCAACGACCCTTTCGGCACGGGGTGCCCGTTTAGGCCGTTGTTCTGCGTGGGTGCGATCAGGTGATTCGGAGGTCCCGCAGGTGGTGGTGGAGGAGCTCCATGGGCGATGTCGCCTGGTGCAGGTGCGTGTCCGAACCCAGGGTTCGGGATATGATGCCTCATTTGGGCCAAGCTCTCGCTGAGTTTCTAGAACTCGTGGCAGTCCTTGAGCATATAGCTGGCTTTCTTTTTGCCATTCTGCTTGTCGATGTAAGAGTGGATGGTGCACGGGCCCGACAACTTGTCGTATGCCGAGGATTCGTCGTCGCGGCCACGGCGTTGCCACTTTTGCATTGAGCGTCCTCCATCGCGGAAGTTGTTTCCACGGTATTCGCCACTGTTGCGGTTGCTTTCATTGTGGCGGTATTCGCCACTGTTGTTTACACGTGCCATTGGGCCATACGGCTTTCCATGTATTAATTAATTATTCATTAATTAATCGTAAAATACAAGCATGCTCTTAAATGTAAAAGGACATCAAGCGATCACAGTTGTCCTCGTGTTTGAGTTTGACTGATTTTGGAAGAGAAGGTTGGAATGGAGCACACACCCAACTTCAGATGGTGTCCGTGTTTGTTTCAAATCGGGTTTATCATCTATCTGTGTTGCATTGCAGTTATCTGATTTTGACACGTTGGCATGGGAACAGCAGAAAGTCATCCACGTCGTCCCGTCTCATCCTTCTTCTTGCACGGTTAGACCTTCTTTTAAACCTCTCTCGTTCATCTTGTACTATAACTCTATCGTTGTCGAGTTGTGTACGGTTAGAACTTGCAAACGAACCTTAGCTAAAGCCCAAGCCCACCGCCCGTGGCAGAGCTGGTGTAATTTAATCTGGAAGGGAAAGACGTACCTCTCTCTAGCCACAAGTCTGCACCCTCCAGTACAGCCGACGGCCATGGTGGACGCAACAAGTGCAGAAGCGACGCCTCTCAGCTGCGGCCTACCCGAGGAGATTATCGTGTGGGAGATCCTTCTCCTTCTGCCCCCGAAATCCATCCTCCGCTGCCGCGCCGTCTGCCGCGCCTGGCGACTGGCCACCTCCACTCGCGAATTCCTCCTGGCTCACCACAGCCGACAGCCCAGTCTCCCCATCGCAGCCAGCTTCGAGCATGGCGACACCCACATCCTCGGCTTCGACCACCAGGCTGCCCACAACGCACAGCCCCATACCGTCGCCTGGCTTGACGGGGCCTTCTATCTAGCGGCCTTCTGCGATGGTCTCCTCGTCCTCTCCAGGGATGGCTCGACCGGAACCTATTTCTCCATCTGTAACCTGGCCACTCGTGAGTATGCACCTATCGGGGAAGAGCGGGACTTGAACATCCTAGGGATGTACCCGCACCGCCCTACCGGTGGCTACCGGTTGTTACTGTACCGTAAGAGCAAAAAGAGGTCGATGCTGGCACATATGTTGCCTCGAGGTCGAATTGGCTGCTACGTCCTTACATTGGGCTCAGACCAGCCCCCGAGGTACATCGGCTGGCCGGAAACAGGCTCAGAGCTGCGTTTCAAGACACCTGCCTTGGTCCGTGACAACCTGCATTGGCTGACAGTAAAACATGAGACTCAAACGAAACTAGTGGTAGCATTCGACACCATAGCCGAGTCTTTCCGCCAGATGGGTGCTCCAGTTGTTCCCGACGAATCAACCATCTTTGAGATGGATGGCACACTCGGTATCTATACCCGTAACATCTATGCCACAAAAACTGTTGATATATGGGTTCTGCACAACTACGAAAGCGAGGTCTGGGACTTAAAGTACCAAATTGAATTGCCGGTTGCCGACATCATGAGGCGATTTGGAGGCCATGAGTACTTTTGGAATGTGAAAGTTGTTCCGGGGCACAGTGATGATGTGCTCTTGCTCATCGGTTTTGGTTGGTGGCTGCTTCACATCGACACCCAAGGTAGATTGGTTGGCAGTTTCCGTAAAGGTAGCCCAGGCGTATGTGTTTCTAACTTTTTGCTCAAACAAAGTCTTGTTCAGCATACCTCCTTCACGGCACTGGATGGTCATGTTGGAAACGCTTCGCTGTTCAAATGACAATTGTTGTCGAATCCTCCTAACCTACAATATCTATGAACTGGATATATAAAGCATGACTGCATGAGCCTACTGGTTTTGTTTATTTTCATTGATGGTGTATACAAATTTATAACCAGAAGCTCCTACTGTTAGGTAGTTGCATGAATTTTTTCGATACTTTTTTGGTAGAAGTATTGTGTAGTGTTGATGTTAAAATTAGTTACCGAGTCGTTTTGCCCTGCTTTTGAAATACTTTATAGCTGACCCGTCTCATGTCTCTTTTTTTCTTTGGCTGGGGAAATGTCTTTCCTTAAACTGTTCAAAATTTGAAAACCGTTACTATTCAAAAAATTGTCCAATTTTAAAATATTCAGATTTTTTTTAAAAGAAAAGGACATAAAATAAAACCAAGCAAGAACCTACAAAAAGAAACCGCTAGAAAAACTCAAAAACTCGAACAAAAACTTACCAGGAAAACAAAACCCGACATAGTCGGACTCAGCCCAACACGCCATACCGCTCAGGAATTGCCCCAACGACCTCCGGAAGGAGACGAAGACCCTCAATTTGATGGGTGGGAAAAATACCTTGCCGGGACGGACAATCCGAATTAGTCATATTTGTCATGGATTGAACGAACGATGCCTGCGTGGTATTAAATTGTTTTAAATTGCATGCATCTAGGTTGAGTTATTGCTTATGCATAGATTACAATAGCAGTCTAATAGGCAGAATAATAGACATAATCTAGACACGGGTTTTAGTGTTTAAATTAATACGAATTTAGATATAGATACTTATTTTGAAAGGGAAGTAGTACATGTTACTCGATTCCAGTTTTGTACTCCCTCCTTGCCATGATATAGTGCATATGAGATTTTTAAAAAGTCAAACGCCATCAACTTTGACCAACTTTATTGAGAAAAATATTTGTATCTCTAATACCGAATATATACCATATGCAAATATATATTATGATGGATCTAATGGCATTGAGTCGGTATTCTTGTATCTTTTCCTACATACTTGGTCAAACGCTGAATATGCCTGCCATGTCTTGGCACTGGGTTCCTGCGAGCCGCCGAGGGCCGAGGCACATCGGGTGGCCGGAGGCAGCGAAAGCGATACGTGCAGTCACACCTGGTGCCCTGTTCCGTGGTAGCCTGCATTGGCACTTGTATGAGGAGAGTGGAAGCAACATGATAATGGTGTTCGACACCACAACCCGAGTCGTTTCGGAAGATGGGTGCTCCCGTTCTTCTTCCTCCGGTTGTTCCTGGCGGCGCTGACCTGTTTGAGATGGATGGTATGCTTGGCATGTCCAGTTTTAATCTTGAAGCGGCAGTCGTTAAGGTTTGGGTGATGGAGGACTATGACAGCGCGAGGTCTGGGCCTTGAAACACCGTGTTCAATTGCCGATTCCAGATATCAGCACGCAGATTCAGAACTTGCGCAGCCATTGGAAATTAGTGGTTGCGCCTTGCGGTGGTGATGTGCTTGTGCTTGTCAAATTTGGTTGGCATCTAGTACTTCAGGTATACATGGGTAGCGGTACCAATCGCGCATACCTCCGTCCTACTCATCTTCAGCTCAAACAAAGTCTTGTTCGACATACCTTCTTTCCGAAACTAGCTGGTTATGTTGTGAATGCTTTGCCTTTCAACCCTTCATCCGAATACTACGAGTCAGGTGGTGCTTCTGAATAGTATAGCTCTCAGTATCCTCATGAGCTGCAATGTCAAGTTATGATCAAGAAGCTCTTACCGTTGCGTGGTTGCCTGAAGGGTGGGACCACTGTCTGTGTTGATGCTAAAATTACCAAGTCTTGTTGTGTGCGTTTCAATTGTGGGTTGACTAGCTAATCTGCTTCATGTCTCTATTTTTCTTGAACGGGTGAATTGACTTTGCTTCTTTATCTGGTGATCTTCTTAGAGCATCTCTAGCATATCCCGAAAACAGCCGGCCCAAAACACGTTTTAGACTGTGGAAAACGCATTTCTCAAGCCTTGCTCTTGGAACAGACACCGAAAATCTGGCCCGTGAAACATAATATTTCATTTCACGGGTCCAGTTTGCTGTAGCTGTTCCACACGAGCACGCATTTGAACCATAATTAAACCATAAATCAGAATTTCATAGTTTCAACACAAGCAAACGACGATGCGACAGTTCAAAGTTTTACATCATATTTACAATCATCCTACGCCACCAAAAAGTTACATGGTGTCAACACGTAGAGTTTGGCCTCAAGCAGCACCATGAACGACATGACCACCGCTTGCCGAAGCACCACCACCATGAACAACATCACCAACTCCATCATCAACACCACCACCAACACTCGCCGAAGCACCACCACCACCAAGACCAAGAGCTTGTTTCCTCCTCTCTAAGATCTCCATCCTTGCAATCTTCCACCATTCCAATTGAAATGAATCCATTTTTGTTGGATCCATTATCATGATCTTGTTTTCTTCGGCAATTAATTTGTCCATGCATGCACCAAGGTAACATCCTCATCCTCCATGTAGTTCACCGCGCGAGGCCTTGCTGTCCTTCCAGCTGCCACTTCGAACAACCCCTCTTTCGTCTCCTCCACCTTGTCCTCCCCCTCAGCACCGTCGCCCGCATAGTCGCCATAGTCTTGCTCCCCACCCCCCTCAACGTCGTCACCATTTGGCCCAAGTGGGGATCCAACAACATCCACCTCGTTTTTGTTCAACAAATTCGTGAACAAGGCCGGGACGTGGTGAGCATCATAACTACCGACGAGAACGAGTAATGAGATCAAGCATGATTGGAAAAAATATGGGCGATTGAAATGAATTAAGACAAAGAATTTTCCATACCTTTCGCTCGTTTGCACAAGAATGTCTTGGGTGTCGGCGTTGATGGGCGCCGCATTAATCGCCGGGCGGATGGAGGCACGGCAGGAGTACAACGGCTGGCCACTGTCTTCTTCAGCGCATGGGTGCCCTTGACAGCCGGCTTCTTCTTCTCCTTCTTTGCCAGGGGGATGTCGGACGCGGCGGCGGCCATGGCAGTGGAGGTGGAGGCGGGCGCCAGTGCTCCTTCAAGGGCTGCGCGCTTCCGCTTCGCTACGGCGGAGCCCGACTTCGGTAGCCAACATCATGGACACGAACAGCTTTCAGCGGCGGCACCCGATGGAGGGGGATGGGTCGATTGGGATGCCGTGGCGTCTCCGGTAGCCGTATTGCAGACGGATCCGGAGCCCGGCGAGGCAGGATGGCGCCGGAGGAGGCAGATCTGGCGGCCGTTGGAGGAGTTCTCCTTAGTTTAGTTGTTTGCACCGTTTTTTCACGAATAAATTTCATTAGGTTAGGTTTGGAGAGTAGAAGCATCTCCACTCGTACCCGCATAGAGGTCCAGCGGTAGCTCTTTTAGACCTCCGCTGGTCCAACATATCATGCTCCACTTCTTTTTGTGGTTTGTGGAGCATCAAACGTTGTCACTAGAAGTTTCCTCGTCATGAAAATGTCACATTCTACTTCCCTACAAGGGAGAAACGAGTATTTACCGTGCATGAACCAGACGCCGTAATTGACGGTAAAGTTCCAGTGCTTAAAATGGGGCTATAAATTAGTTTGTTGTGAGCATGTACCAAATGTTAATTTTGTTGTCTATGTTACTTATCGGCTTTTATATTTCTCAAAATAGGCTTTCGCCCTACTTTATAAATAAAGCACATCTAGATATAATCGAGTTCCGCCTCATACAAGCATGGCCAAAGCCAAAGCGAAAAAAGAAAAAGATACCATCTTCTAGGGCCTCAACACAGACTAGCCCAAAGAAACCGAAAAAGAGTAGACATCACGGGGGCGAGAAAGGAGGGGGTTAGGTGTCGAGAAGTGATGTGTCGTCACTCTCATAGCCTGTAGGATGTCGTCTAGGTGCTCCCGGTCCCGCTGCCTAGCGAGCAGGTGTCACTGCTGTCTGCGGGTAGGGAAGAAAGGAAACAAATAGAGTTAGAAGAACGGCTTGGGAAGATCCACTCAATCATCATGTTGTTTCACACGTTCCATAATGTCCAAAATCAAGGCCACAAACACTATCCAGAAGAGGTAGCGGCTTCTTCCAGACCGGGTTGCCTCCGTTTCTAACAACTCCCCGAGGTCTGGCAGGCCCAAGAGCTTATCATATAAAGCTTCAAAGAAACTGAGGGGTAGGACATGTGAACGTAATATGGGTGTACGTCTCCGGTGTCCCACGAAGTGGACACAGACCATTGCCTAGGCCATTAGTTTAGCAACTTCGACCCCTGAGGGCAGACGGTCCCTAAGGAGCTAGCTACCAAACAAAAATCCAAATACTAAGGGGGAGGGGCCTTCCATAAGGGGGTCGTCCATCCCAGCTTAGGACTCTGGAACGCCGAACAAACTGAAAAGCCCCCCGCAGAGGAGGGCCACTAGGAGACCGAGTCCCTCTCTCATAGGGACTCTGGTAGCAAAACACGCAACCTCTAGAGGTCTATAGCCTCGATGATATAGTCAAGGATGCGCGAGGGAGAAGCGGGAGGAAGGTGCAAGAGAAGATCATCAAGAAGGAAGGTTCAGTTCGGACAGACAGAAGCCCTGAAATTGAAACGGACGTGGATTCTTC
The DNA here is from genome assembly GCA_030063025.1 of Avena longiglumis. Taxonomy (NCBI): domain Eukaryota; kingdom Viridiplantae; phylum Streptophyta; class Magnoliopsida; order Poales; family Poaceae; genus Avena; species Avena longiglumis. The sequence continues at coordinate 69,081,887 of CP125973.1, read as the reverse complement.
ATACGAACTCCAAATCAAGCAAATAAGTACTTGTTAGAAAGATAATTCCGAGAGCTTTCCAACGAGTACTTACACGTCTCCAGACCCCGGATAATTCGGCCCCCACACCCCTGGACAATCCTGCCCTGCTTTAGAAATTCTGCTAAGGACTTTGGGCGCGTCATGCAGTAAGGGGGGCGGATAATCCGCCCCAGGGAAGATAATCCGGGGGGGGATGATAATCCGCCTCTACTTAGGGCGGAAAGTCCGGCCCTAAAAGTTACCATCAGATCCGGACGGATCTGACAGTATCAGTCATGTTTTTGTTTCGCGTTTTTCGGACGTTCCGGCGGCCATATAAGCCTGGGAACGCCCTCCAGATTAGGTTAGCTTTTGATTTGAGTTGATTAGTCTAAAACTATCATGTGTGTTGCTTGGTGAAGCATCCCTCCAGGGACGGCGATGACGTGTTATCTATCGCATTTATATTGTCGCGGAGGTTTTTGTGTTCATCAAGGATTGTCGTATTTTGGTTTGAGGCATGGTGATATTCATCACGTTACTTGCTGGATTCGTTCCTCTTCTTCAGGTGACGTCCATTGGCGTTGTTGGAAGAATTACTATCCGGGTGTCTCGCTGTGAAAGATAGGGACAAACTAAAGGATCATCGGGTCGATCCGTATCAGTTGGTATCAGAGGCCAGTGTTGCTCACGGCGAGATTGTGTTGATTGATCTAAAAATCGCGTTGCAAATCGGATCGGCGAGAACTCTGGCTGTGTAGATCGGATCTCAAGATCCGTTCTGTTTCGTGTTGGGGCGGATTATCCGGCCCCGCCAAGGGAGGAAAATCCGGGGGGGGGGGGAATCCGGCCTGGATATAGCCACGTTTCTGTTCTGTCTAGTTGGTGATAGAAGTTTCGGTCAGAGATGGATTATTTTTCTGGTGACTTTTATGGAAAACGGTGTGTTTCTGGAAAGAGATCTGGTGATGTGTACAATGACTATCTCGACATCTTGAACGGTGTAGTATGTGATGATTCTCAAATCAGGTGGAAACTGGTTCACAAGGCAACATATGATGAATATGAGTCGTGGGAGCGTCACATTCAAGATGGTTTTTACAGATGTTATACATATGAGTATTTGGATAATCCTACACGTGTGCTTCTTGCATTGCGACGTGTAGATGAGGAGATAGCTCGTTGGTGGGATAAAGAGATGTGTGAAAAGGACATTATAGATGCAACTTGGAAGGACTTCAATAATTTTTTGCGTGGCTATTTTATGGCCCTTGAATATAGTTTCGCAGTCGCCCAGGGTTGCCGCTGTGTCTATTCTGTCTCGTGCAAAGGAGGTCGCAGAAGTTGTTCCAATGCAAACAGTTAGCGTGACAGTGACAAAACCTTCTGAGGAGAAGCAATCTGTTGTTGCCGAGGTTGTTGTCTTCACTGAAACTACAGTGGAAGAGGTTGAACCATTGAGTGGGCTAAATATGCAACTCAAGAGAGTACATGATGAGACTTGTATGACAGCGAATAGAGGCCAGTGTTGGAATTTATTCCAGGCGCAGTGCATGATCAAAGGTAAAGCATGCAAGTTGATTATTGATGGAGGAAGCTGTACTAATGGCATTAGCAAGACAATGGTGACAACGTTGGGGTTGTCCACATGGCGTATTCCTGAACCTAAGCATCTATAGTGGTTAAATAGCTGCGGTATGGTGAAGGTAACTCATAAGGTGCGTGTGCCATTTACAGTTGGTGATTATGTTGATGAGATTGAGTGCGATGTGTTGCCATTGGAGGTATGTGGGCTGTTACTTGGTCGTCCATGGCAGTATGATCGTAATGCGTTACATGCTGGGAGAGCAAATACATATTCTTTTGTGCATGATGGCAAACATCGGACTTTGAAGCCTATGAGAGATGATCAAATCAAGTCCAATGTGGTGTTGGTGGTTCGCAAGGAGAATTTGCATAAGGCTAAGACACAACCAGGGCTAGCTAAGGTGCAGCATGAGGAGCATGATGCGAAGAGCGTGAGTGGTGATATTGCTCCATGCCTGTAGATGACAAGCCAGTTGTTCTTGTTAGTGACAACCCGGTTGAAGTCAAGCCTCTTATTGATGAAGGAAAGGATATGTCAGCATGTGTTCCATGTGTTCCACTTCCAGTTCGTGTTAACATCGGTGTTCAGACCGATGACGATGTTGTTGATCATGTTCGGGTGCATATGGTGTCGCGGGTAGTCAGCCACAGTTTTGTTATAACACCTCAGAGACGTTTTGTTGGAGCAGCAGTGTGTGTGCATAGAGGCAAGGATGGACATGTTCGTCAGTTGTGTGGTCCAGGCATCACTTATCTTATGCATGTTCGTGCAAAGAAGGTCCATGTTCAACAGCCACGGGTTCCAACAACAGTTGAGAAGAAGAAAAAGATGGTGGCGACTAGGTCCAAGCTTATGTGGAGAAGAAAGGAGGTGCATCCACCCAGGATTGTATCAAGTCAAGCAGGCCAAGCAGGAGGATGTGGTGAGATAGGCAAGCAAGACATGAAGATGGCGAAGACACGTGATGATTTTGTTGATTTCACGCCACCCTTTCGAGAAGACCCTCACGTGTTGGGGACAACGCTTTTTGAGGGGGGGTGATGATATGGGCAAGGATGCGCGAGGGAGAAGCGGGAGGAAGGCGCAAGAGAAGATCATCAAGAAGGAAGGTTCGGTTCAGACAGACAGAAGCCCTGAAATTGAAACGGACGTGGATTCTTCATACGAACTCCAAATCTAGCAAATAAGTACTTGTTGGAAAGATAATTCCAAGAAATTTCCAACGAGTACTTACACGTCTCTAGACCCCGGATAATCTAGCCCCCACACCCCTAGATAATCTTGCCTGCTCGAAATTGCTAAGGACTTTGGGCGTCATGCGAAGAAGGGGGATAATGCCCTAGGAAGATAATCTGGGGGGGTGATAATCCGCCCCTACTTAGGGCGGAAAGTCCGGCCCTAAAAGTTACCATTGTTGGAATTATGCCCTAGAGGCAATAATAAAGATGTTATTATTATAATTCTTGTTCATGATAAAGTTTATATTCCATGCTAGAATTGTATTAAGCGCAAACTTTAATACTTGTGTGGTTTGTAAACAACACCGTGTCCCTAGTACGCCTCTATGGACTAGCTCATTGATCAATGATGGTTAAGGTTTCCTAACCATAGACATGAGTTGTCAATTGATAATGAGATCATATCATTGGGAGAATGATATGAAGGACAGACCCAAACTAAGCGAAGCAATTAGATCGTTTCATCGTGTTCATCTTTGCGAAGCTTTTCCTATGTCAAATATTGTATTCCTTAGACCATGAGATAATGCAACTCCCTGGTACCGGAAGAAATCTTTGAGGTCATCAAACGTCATCCTATGAGAGGGTGATCATAAAGGTGTCTCGGTGATCGGAAAGTATCTGGGTTGTATGTATCGAGATGGAATTTGTCCCTCCCAAGTCGGAGAGAGATATACTTGGGCCCACTCGGTAATCGATATCAACACCGCTTGTAAGCATGTGGTTAAGGAGTTAATCACAAAGTGATATCGGATTACGGACGAGTAAAGTACTTGCGTGAGCAGATTGAACTAGGTATGACTGCAAGACGATCGAATCTCGCAAGTAAAATATCGCGAGACGAAGGGAATATATATGGGATTGATTGAATCCTGGCATCGTGGTTCATCCGATATGATCATCGATGAATGTGTGGGAGTCAATATGGGTGCCCAGACCCCGCTGTTGATTATTGATAGAAGATCATGTCCGCATATTCTCGAACCCACAGGGTCACACACTTAACGTATCTCGACGCTAGGATAGATTGGATAATTGGTTTATGAATTTTTGTTCGGAGTCTTGGATGGGATCCGGTATATCACGAGAGGTTCCGGAATGGTCCGGAGAATAAGATTCATATAAGGCGGGCAGTTTTTGGAGTTCGAATTGTTCCGGGTTAATCGATATTGTACCGGAAGCTTCTAGAACCTTCCGGAAGGGGACCAACGTGGCCCCACCTTCCGGGAGGGGGCATGGGCCTATGAGGGAGTGTCCTGGCCGCATTGGTCCAGGGGCACAAGGCCCCATAGGGCCCAGCCGATCCTAGATAAGTTTAAACTCGTTTAAACTAGAGATAGGATTTCTAGATAAGGGAGAGTTTAAATCGTTTAAACTAGAGATAGGATTTCTAGATAAGGGAGAGTTTAAATTGTTTAAACTAGAGATAGGCTTGGAGGAGGGCAGGGCTGGCCCCCTCTATATATAGAGGGTGGTGCGCCTCCCCACACACCTTCCTCCAAGCCCTAGCAGCCTTGCTACCTTCCTCTCTCCCTCCCGACTGTTTGTAGGCGAAGCCCTACAGCAGAAATTCTCCACCATATACACCACGTCGTCGTGTTGTAGATCCAATCTATCTCTCCACCATACTCGCTGGTCCGAGGAAGGAGGAGACGTCGAGATGCTGCACGTGTGCATCTCACGGAGGCACCACCACTTGTGGTGCTAGATCGGATCGGATCGCGAGGAGGAGAAGCGAGTACGACTACATCACCCACGTTCCGACGAACGTTCCGCTGTGCGAATCTTCAAGGGTATGAAGATCTAATCCGATCTCTCTCGTTGTTTGCATCTCCTAGATTAGATCTTGGCTTTCCCTCTATTCGCTCCGTAGAAAATTTTGATTTACTATGCCGCGAAACCCTTCAATGGTATCAGAGCTAGATCTATGCGTAGATGTGTTTCACGAGTAGAACGCAACATGGTTGTTGCGGGCGTTGATGTTTTCTGTTGCAAGCCTCTTGTTTGTGTTCTTCTTATGACGCGGGATAGTGAGATTGAAGCGGTCCAGGCCAACCTTACGCGACTTCGTTCGCGAGACCAGCTCCGCACTTGACGTGTGGCTTGCTCCACACATGCGGCTGGTGGATGCCAGTTTCTCTCACTATAGTTGTCATGGGATTTACACCGGAGTTTGGCAACCATAATATCACCGTTGTGGCTTTCCGTAGGTAAGAATCGTTCTTAGCATGCTACTCCCATAAGCCACGTAAAACATGCAACAACAAAGTAGAGGCGTCTAACTTGTTTTTGCAGGGAGTGTTTTCGTGATATGGTATGGCCCAAGATGTGATGTGTATAATGTATGCGATGATCATGTTTTGTAATGTTTCACGACTTGCATGTCGATGAGTACACAACCGCAGAGCCATATGGTTGTCTTTATAATTGTGTATGACCCAGTCAACTACTTATACGCCATGTAATAGCTTTAATTTATCGCTAAGTAGTTAGCAATAGTTGTAGTTGCTATTCGTGGTGGAGGCAATCATGGTGGAGTGATGTAGATCATGCCGAACGCACAAGATGGAGATCATTGCCAAGATTGGCTATACCATGTCACATAAAGTTATATGCATGTGATGTTTATCCTTTATGTATCTTATTATGCTTAGATCGCGACGGTAGCATTATAAGATGATTCTTCACTTAAAGATCAAGATAAAACTGTGTTCTCCCAAGTATGCACCGCTGAAAGTTAAATGCTTCCAAGCATCACGTGATGATCGGGTGCTATAGACTCTACGCTCACATACAACAGTGCAAGCCGCTTTTGCACACGCGGAAATACTTGGGTCTAACTTGACGAGCCTAGCATGTACAGACATGGCCTCGGAACACAAGAACCGAAAGGTTAAGCATGAGTCATATGAATGATATGATCGACACTTTGTTGTCCACCATTGAAACCACATCTCTTCTCGTGATGATCGGATTAGGTGTGGTGAATTTGGATCGTGTTCACTAAACAACTTGAGGGATGTTGAATTTAGTGGGAGTTCATCTAGTAATTTGATTAAGTTGAACTATTTATCATGAACATAGTCTAAATTGTACTTGCAAATACTTAGATCACATGGACAAATCCAACTTCAACTTCAACGTTTTTGCTGAGAAGGAAAAGCTTAGAAACAATGGGTCTAACTTCACCAATTGGTTCCGCAATCTAAGAATCATTCTGCCTGGCGGACAAAAGGACTATGTCCTTGAGAAAGCGTTAGGTAACCCCCCTGCCGTAGATGCGCCGGCTGATGAAAAAGTTGTTTATCAGTCGCGCAAGGATGATTATGATTTGATTAAGATCGTCATGTTGTATGCTATGGAATCGTATCTTCAAAATCGTTTTGAGGAGTTCGCCGGGCCCTTTGAGACTCTCGAGGAGCTGAAAAACATGTTTCAGACTCAAGCCCGTTCTGAGAGTTATGAGATCTCTAAGAAATTCTTTAACTACAAGATGGAGGAAGGGAGTTCCGTTAGTGAGCACGTCATTAAGATGTCGGGCTACACTCAACGCCTTGAGCAACTGGACTGCATGATTCCAGAGGAGCTCAAGATTGACACTCCTAGCTACAAAAGTTTTGTAGTTGATCACAATCAGATTGGTTCCACCGATATGATCACTGAGCTCTTTGCTAAGATGAAAGTAGCGGAGGTGAACATCAAAAAGAATAATCATGTGTTGATGGTCAACAATCCCCCCACCTTTAAGAAAGGTAAGGGAGCAAGGAAGCCCTTCAAGAAAGGCGGCGGCAAGCGCTGCCTCGCCGAGAAGAAGCTTCGTGTCTGGTCCTAAGCCGGACATCGAGTGCTTCTATTGCAAGGACAGTCCTTTGGAAGCGAATCGTCCAAGTACTTAGCGGACAAGAAGGTGGCACCATCAAAGGTATATTTGATATACATGTTATTGATGTTTTCCTTACTAGCCCTCGCTAGTGCCCAGGTATTTGATACGGTTCGGTTGCTAATATTTGTAACTCAAACAGAGCTACTAATAGACGGCTTGCGAGGATGAGGTGACGATGCGCTGGCAACGGATCAAGAGTTGATGTGATGGCCGTGGCACACTCTCCTTAGTTTTACCTTCGGATTAGTTTTAAACCTTAATAAATGTTATTATGTGCCCGTTGAGCATGAACATTATTTCGGATCATGTTTATTGCAAGACGGTTATTCATTTAAATCGGAGAATAATGGTTGTTTTATTTATATGAGTAACATATTTTATGGTCATGCACCTCTTGTGAATGGTTTATTTCTTCTAAATCTCGAAAGGGATGAAACACACATCCATAACATTGAGGCTAAGAGATGCAAAGTAGATAGTGATAATACTACTTATTTGTGGCAATCGCTGCTAGGTAATATTGGTGTAAAGCGCATGAAGAAACTCCATTCTGATGGACTTTTGGAGTCTCTTGATTTTGAATCATTTGACACATGCGAACCATGCCTCATGGGCAAGATGATCAAAACCCCGTTCTCCGGTATGATGGAGCGAGCAACGGACTTGTTGGAAATCATACATACCGATGTATGCGGGCCGATGAGTGTTTCGACGCGCGGTGGATATCGCTATTTTCTCACTTTTACCGATGACTTAAGTAGATATGGGTATATCTATTTAATGAAACATTTGAAAAGTTCAAGGAATTTCAGAATGAAGTGGAGAACCATCGTAACAGAAAGATTAAGTTTCTACGATCCGATCGTGGGGGCGAATATTTGAGTTATGATTTTCTCACGCATCTTAAAGCAAGTGGAATCGTTTCACAACTCACGCCACCCGGAACACCACAGCGCAATGGTGTGTCTGAACGCCGGAATCGAACCCTATTAGATATGGTCCGATCAATGATGTCTCTTACTGATTTGCCGTTATCATTTTGGGGTTATGCATTAGAAACCGCTGCATTCACTTTAAATAGGGCTCCATCTAAATCCGTTGAGACGACACCGTATGAACTGTGGTTTGGTGCTAAACCTAAGTTGTCGTTTTAAAGTTTGGGGATGCGCTTACGTCAAGAAGTTGATGCCGACAAGCTCGAACCCAAAGCGGAGAAATGCGTCTTCATAGGATACCCTAAGGAAACCATTGGGTATACCTTCTATCACGTAACCAAGGCAAAGTGTTTGTCGAAGAACGGTTCCTTTCTTGAGAAGGAGTTTCTCTCGAAAGAAGTGAGTGGGAGGAAAGTAGAGCTAGACGAGGTTATTGAACCTTCTCTTGAATTGGAGAGTAGCGCAAGACCTGAAATTGTTCCGGTCACCGCACCAACAATAGAGGAAGCTAATGACAAGGATCATGAAGCTTTACGATGTCGCATCTGAACGCCGCAGTCGACAAGGTCGCGTGCCCTCCCGAGTGGTATGGCAACCGTCTTGACTGTCTTGTTGGTAGAAGACGGTGAACCTACGAACTATGAGGAAGCAATGATGAGCCCGGACTCGAGAAATGGCCGGAAGCCATGAACCAATTGGGATCCATGAGCGAAAACCAAGTATGGACTTTGGTGGATCCTCCTAGCGACCGAAAGGCCGTTGAGTGCAAATGGATATTCAAGAAGAAAACGGACGCGGATGGTAATGTTACCGTCTATAAAGCACGGCTTGTCGCAAAGGTTTTCGACAAGTTCAAGGTGTTGACTACGATGAGACTTTCTCTCCGTAGCGATGTTTAAGTCCATTCGATTTTATTAGCAATTGCTGCGTTTCATGATTATGAAATATGGCGATGGATGTCAAGATCGCTTTCCTCAATGGGAACATTGATGAAGAGTTGTATATGATGCAACCCAAGGTTTTGTCGATCCTAAGGATGCTAGTAAAGTATGCAAACTTCAGCTCCATTTATGGACTGAAGCAAGCATCTCGGAGTTGGAACCTTCGTTTTGATCAAGTGATCAAGAGTTTTGGATTTGTTCCAAATTGCTACGAAGCTTGTATCTACAAGAAAGTGAGTGGGAGCTCGGTGACGTTTCTGGTACTATATGTGGATGACATATTGATTATTGGAAATGACATCAACATGCTTAACGATGTGAAGAGTTATTTGAACAAGTGTTTTTCAATGAAAGACCTAGGTGAAGCTGCTTATATATTGGGCATCAAAATCTATAGAGATAGACAAAGACGTCTGATAGCTTTAAGCCGTACATACCTAGACAAAGTTCAAAAGGTTCGTAATGGATAAGGCAAAGAAAGGTTCAAAGCCTATGTTGTCGTAAGATATTGAGAAAGGCTCAGGTCCATTACGGTAAATGATAGGGAAGCTATGAGCAAAGTGCCTTATGCCTCGCCATAGGTTCCATCATGTATGCCATGTGTGTACTAGACCGGATGTGTCCAATGCTCTTAGTTTGACGAGCAGATATCAAAGTGATCCAGAGTGGAACACCGATGACCGTGAAGAACATCCTAAAGTACCTAAATAGAACTAAAGAAATGTTATTAGTCTATGGGGGATGAACAGCTTGTCGTAAAAGGTTACGTCGACTAGTTTCGACAGACAAGGATGATTCTAAATCTCGCACGTGATACGTGTATATTTTGAATGGAGGAGCTGTGAGATGGAGAAGCTGCAAGCAAAGCGTGATCGCGGGATCTACAAAGGAAGCGAATACATGGCTGCAGAAGCGTCAAGTGAAGGAGTTTGGATCGAAACTTCATCATCGAGCTTGGCGTGGCTCCAAGTGCATTGGACCCATCGAGATATTGTGTGACAACATCGCCATAGCACTCGCTAAGGAACCAAGATATCATCCAAAGACCAAGCATATCAACTAAGTTTCATATAATCCGAGATTATATAGCGATGGAGATCTCAAGATTAGCAAAGTACATACGGATCCGAATGTCGCATCCATCGACTAAACCTCTTCCACGTAAAACATGATCAACACCTCAATTGCCATGGGTGTGAGATTGTTGCATGTAAACTAGATTATTGACTCTAGTGCAAGTGGGAGATCTGGAATTATGCCCTAGAGGCAATAATAAAGATGTTATTATTATAATTCTTGTTCATGATAAAGTTTATATTCCATGCTAGAATTGTATTAAGCGCAAACTTTAATACTTGTGTGGTTTGTAAACAACACCGTGTCCCTAGTACGCCTCTATGGACTAGCTCATTGATCAATGATGGTTAAGGTTTCCTAACCATAGACATGAGTTGTCAATTGATAATGATATCATATCATTGGGAGAATGATATGAAGGATGACCCAAACTAAGCGAAGCAATTAGATCGCTTCATCGTGTTCATCTTGCAAGCTTTTCCTATGTCAAATATTGTATTCCTTAGACCATGAGATAATGCAACTCCTGGTACCGAAGAAAGCTTTGAGGTCATCAAACGTCATCCTATGAGAGGGTGATCATAAAGGTGTCTCTCGTGATCGGAAAGTATCTCATTGTATGTATCGAGATGGAATTTGTCCCTCCCAAGTCGAAGAGATATACTGGGCCCACTCAAGAATCGATATCAACACCGCTTGCAAGCATGTGGTTAAGGAGTTAATCACAAAGTGATATCGGATTACGAACGAGTAAAGTACTTTGTGAACGAGATTGAACTAGGTATGACGCATCGACGATCGAATCTCGGGCAAGTAAAATATCGCGAAAGGGGAATATATATGGGATTGATTGAATCACGGCATCGTGGTTCATCCGATATGATCATCGATGAATGTGGGAGTCAATATGGGTGCCTGCACTCACCGCTGATTATTGATAGAAGATCATGTCGCATATTCTCGAACCCGCAGGTCACACACTTAACGATCTCGACGCTAGGATAGATTGGATAATTGGTTTATGAATTTTGTTCGAGTCTCGGATGGGATCCGGATATCACGAGAGGTTCCTAATGGTCCGAGAATAAGATTCATATAAGGCAAAGCAGTTTTTGGAGTTCGAATTGTTCCGGGTTAATCGGTATTGTACCTAAGCTTCTAGAACCTTCCGTAAGGGGACCAACGTGGCCCCACCTTCCGGGAGGGCATGGGCCTATGAGGGAGTGTCCTGGCTGCATTGGGCCAGGCACAAGGCCCCATAGGGCCCAGCCGATCCTAGATAAGTTTAAACTCGTTTAAACTAGAGATAGGATTTCTAGATAAGGAGAGTTTAAATCGTTTAAACTAGAGATAGGATTTCTAGATAAGGGAGAGTTTAAATTGTTTAAACTAGAGATAGGCTTGGAGGAGGGCAAGGGCCGCCTCTATATATAGAGGGTGGTGCGCCTCCCCTACACACCTTCCTCCAAGCCCTAGCAGCCTTGCTACCTTCCTCTCTCCTCCCGACCGCTTGTAGGAAGCCCTGCAGTTAAATTCTCCACCATATACACCACGCCGTGTTGTAGATCCAATCTATCTCTCCACCATACTCGCTGGTACGAGGAAGGAGGAGAAGTCGAGGTGCTGCATGTGTGCATCTCACGGAGGCACCGCCACTTGTGGTGCTAGATCGGATCGGATCGCGAGGAGGAGAAGCGAGTACGACTACATCACCTACGTTCCGACGAACGTTCCGCTGTGCGAATCTTCAAGGGTATGAAGATCTAATCCAATCTCTCTCGTTGTTTGCATCTCCTAGATTAGATCTTGGCTTTCCCTCTGTTCGCTCCGTAGAAAATTTTGATTTACTATGCCGCGAAACCCTCCAACCATTAGATCCGGACGGATCTGACTGTACCAGTCACGTTTCCGTTTCGTGTTTTTCGAACGTTCCGGCGGCCATATAAGCCTGGGAACGCCCTCTAGATTAGGTTAGATTTTCATTTGAGTTGATTAGTCTAAAACTATCATGTGTGTTGCTTGGTGAAGCATCCCTCCGGGGACGGCGATGCCGTGTTATCTATCGTATTGATATTGTCGCTGAGGTTCTTGTGTTCATCAAGGATTGTCGTGTTTTTGTTTGAGGCGTGGTGATCTTCATCACGTTACTTGCTAGATTCATTCCTCTTCTTCAGGTGACGTCCATTGGCGTTGTTGGAAGGATTACTATCCGGCTGACTCGGTGTGAAAGATCGGGACAAACTAAAGGATCATCGGGTCGATCCGTATCACTCAGCCAAACTAAAGTTCCTACGAAACAGGATGTTCCAGCGGCCCTCGAGGAATGCCCCGGACACCAACATCGAGGGGGAGGCGCAGAGAGTTGGGAACTCGTAGCATAGAGGAGTAGCTGAAAGCCACATGTCCATCTAGAGGAGCACCTCCCTCCCGTCATCTACATGGAACGAGGCCTCCAGCGTAATATCATTTTTGATGTCCCGTATAGCTCACCAGAATTGGAAGCCTTCTCGGCACTCGCATGCTAGTAGGGGTCGGCTGTGGAGATATTTGTCTTTAATGATCTGCAACCATAGACCTCCATCGTCCTTAAGGATACGACACACCCATTTTAGCATCAAGGCCACGTTGAAGCAGCGCGACTCAAGAATAGCTATGCCTCGAAGGATCTTGGTGGCGCATAAGTCAGCCCATTTAACCATGTGGTATTTTTGGTGACTGCCCCTATATTTCCTCTTAGTGAAAAGAGAGTAAACTTATCTAGGAATCTTCCGACCTGGTGCAAAACTTTGTGCGGCTTAAGGACATATCCAGCTATGCAACCTATTATGGATGCCTAAATCATCCGATTTGGTCTGTTTAGGTTGGTCCGTGAATGGATAATTGGTCACGGTCCAACATGCTAGGCTAGTACCCCGGCGGCCCGACCCATTCCGTTTGTGCTGGCTAAATTTTATCCTGGCATTGTGGCCACCGGTGCCGATCGCCGGTGTGTTTTCAACGACTTCCAGCCGCTATCGAACCACCGACCAACATTTAGGAAGACTCAAAAGGAGACGTCACGCCAATGAGGCAATCCATGGCCTAGTTTTTATATTTCAAAATCTTGGGTACATCCATGGATTGCATACATAGCTTGGGGACTATAAAATGACATAGTATGGGCCCTAGCGTCATCTAGTAGTCGGAGTCCAAGTGGTAGTGATAGCGGCACATGGTCACGTCGACGACCTTGACAGTGATCATGTCGTATATGTTGTACTTAAAGATAAGGAAGTGTCTGACTTCGATGACGTGCGCACGGACGAAGACCCTCTAGACGTTGTGGAGGTACATATGGCTGAGGTGGTGGAACATCACCTCCATGGACCATAGGCCGTTCAAGCCGTAGGGTAGCCGCAGTACGAGATGGTGGGGCTCTTTCCTATCGACCACCGATGCGAACTTATGGGGAGATGGATCCCATTGAAAATGTCGCCCAAATTCATGGTGACACCGAATTCATAGTCGGAGAGGTCGACAACGACGGGCTCGAGAGATGATGGTGGCGACGGGGACGGTGCCAGATACATGCTCTGTCTTTGGCCCCCTCCCCTTCCTCGGTGATCTCAGCCATGCCCCATCCTGGTGGTCGTCCTAACTGCCCTCTCCTCGATCCTATATGCCACTGGCCATGGCTACCGCGATGCTTGTGGTGGTGGTGGTGGTGAGGAATCGAAGAAGATGGAAGTGGAAAAAGTGGCCATAGGTTGCCTGTTAAAAATGCCAAGGCATTGGATGCCAGCGTGGAGGACGAAAAGCCGACATTGATGAGAGCCAGCAGCTAGCACAGACGTCGGGCGGGACCGCCAGCGCAGGAGCATAGGTGTTAGACGACGCGGCCAGCGCAAGAGTCATCCTACCTCCATTGATGGATAGAGGAAGAATGCCGTTGGGTCACTACCATGCGGGCCCTTGGCACACGCCGAGGACGCGCGTACTTTCTGGCTCGATGTATTGGTGCCCAAATTTGATGGACCGGATTGGTCATGTCGTTGAAGATGTCCTAAGCCCAGCCCGTTTGAGAGGCACTATCCCAACCCGGTACGAACATGGGTTAAACCCATTCCATGTCCATCCCCTCGAAACATCTTATCTTCAATTTTCCGCCGCTAGCCCAACTTCATAACTCGGAATTGGCAGGATTGTTAACACCATAGCAACACAGAAGGTTGATTTGGCTAAGTTCATAATCTTACAGAGAAGGAAATTAAGCCTTAACGATGTGCTCACTTATGGATGCATGTCGAGTAATTAACGACTTAAGCTAGAGAATTTGTAGTTAGGTGAATCATACTTCACACAGTTCAGATTATGCAAGCAACTGGAATTCTTCTATTGAATTGCATGCACTAGCCAACTAAATCAAAAGTCTAAACTGATTGAAAGAGCTAGACAATTTATTTCAACACTCACCCTATGTCTTTGCCTTTGGCCTATTGTGACGCATGTTTAGGGAGCCGTAATATTTATTTTTAATTCTTGTGTTGGACAGAATTTGATCCTAGAACCTCCTTCTCTGATATGATATTAAATTGCATGCACTAACCAACTAAATCAAAAGTTCAAACTGATAAAAAAACTATGACAATTTATTTCAACACTTCTTAGTCAATTGCAACATGGGGTTTCTGTCCTTGCTAGAAGTGGAACACCCGCAACTCTGAGCTTCATATTGAAAAGAGTGATTTTGAACTGGCTACCAGAGATCACAATGACTTTGTCTTGCTGGATATTTGCATTGCGTTATTTCCACATATTTTTGTAGCGGTGCCCTCATGTCTTTCCATGACGATAAGTACCTTTAATACTTTAGAATGAAAATATGATTTTTTTAGTATATGTCTTCAATAAGACAATACAAATAAACAATAATATACCAAAACAAAGGTCCTTTTTAGATGAAGGATAAAAAATTAAATCCTTAATAAAAATCAAGTACATATTAGGTTTAAGAGGCGATCGTATGATGGCGGTTGTAAAACCCCATCTAGGATTCTGATCCCATCGCCGGTCATGCCGCCTACAGTAATATTACATCTACAAACAAAACCTACAAAATTTCCTTATGAAAGGGTACCGTGATTAGTATGTTCTCCAAATTTCAGCAAAAAGAAATCTGCACCAACCACTCCGCTACACGCCAGCCCCTAGGTTTAGTCTGTAACAATCTTCCAGGAAGGCTAGCATTATTGATAACGCCGGTATATGCTCCACCTCCGGTGGCCTTGGGCCTTGGGCCTAAGAGATGTGGCAGATCACGGCCCATTGTGTTTTTTGTTTAAATTGTTTTTTCGTGTCCTTTTTAGAATGGTGAGGCAACAACATCCTAAAGTCAGAATAAGGTCATTCCGTCTTATCCTCACTCTAGTGGTGTGTCTAGCGTCGGTGAAGGACGCGTGGAGTCATGTTCCGGTGGATCTACAGGGATCCAGTCAATTTATGTATTTGTACGATTGTCATCACAAGCGATGGTTGCAATTCTCGTGCGTTGGTGTTTTGGAGCATTAGCACGACGACTTGCCGTCTGTCTACTACAATAAATTCTACAATGACAAATTTTTCCCGACTCTGATGGTGGAGTGGCGAACATATGAACTTACTTTTAGGCTTTTTTATACTCCCTCCGACCCATATTACTTGACTTAGATTTATCTAAATTCGAATGTATCTAGACATATTTTAGTGTTAGATACATCCGAATCTAGACAAATTTGAATCAATTCCGAGAGATACTATATTTAATGATTAATAATAAATTGGTGATTTTTTCAAAAGAATTGGTTTAACAGGCCTTTGTTGGGGTACTTTTTATTTGCAAAAATATACATAGGCTAAGCCCAGCCCAAGTCCACTCCTATTCTTTCCCGAAAGGTCAACACAAGTCCTCTCCTTCCTTTGCTCAATGAAAGAAAAAAAAAAGTGCCCTCTCGCTCCCGAGATCGAATCCCCCACGGGCGACCATGGTGGGGGCCGCAATCGCAGGAGGAGCGACGCCTCTCCGCTGCAACCTCCCGGAGGAGATCGTTGTCTGGGAGATCCTCGTCCTCCTGCCCCCCAAATCTCTGCTCCGCTGCCGTGCCGTCTGCCGCGATTGGCGCCGGGCCACCTCCACCCGTGACTTCCTCCTCGCCCACCACGCCTGCCAGCCCAACCTCCCCATCCTCTGCGGCTACAAAAACGTCGGCGAAGGCGAAGATCTGTCCCTTTGCATCATCCCCTTCGACCACCTGGCAGGGCTCACAGCCGCCGACCAGCTCCAGTCCATCGCCCGACTGCAACCCCTGCAGCTCCTGCGCTCCTGTGACGGCCTCCTCCTCCTCTACAACCACAACAGGCACTACGCCATCTGCAACCCGGCAACTCGTCAGTATGCTCCCCTCCGGCAGATCAACGACTTCACAGTTTTAGGAATGTACGGGCACCGCCAAACCGGCGAGTATCGACTACTGCTATACCCGGACAGGTTGATGGATGATGAGCTACCAGCTGGCATTCAACATGGCTGCTACGTCTTCACATTGGGCTCCCGCCAGCCGCCGAGGCACATCGGGTGTCCGGAGTCAGAGGAACTGATGTTCGAAACAAGTGTGCTAGTCCGTGGTAGCCTGCACTGGTACCCAATTCAACCTGGGAGCAAAAGGGGCATGATAATGGTGTTCGACACCATGGCCGAGTCATTCCGGCGGATGCATGCTCCGGTTCTTCCTGGTGACATTAACCTGTTTGAAATGGATGGCATGCTTGCCATTGCCAGCTTTAATCCCGCGACGGCAATCACTGTTATCTGGATCTTGCAGGAATACGGAAGCGAGGTCTGGACCTTCAAGTGCCAGATTAAATTGCAGGTTGAGGAGATCAGGGCACACTTTCAAAAGGTCGACAGTAATTGGGATGTGCTGGTCACGTCTTCGGATGATGATGTGCTCGTCCTGGTCCAATCTGGCCAGTGCCTACTTCATCTCGACATCGATGGCAAGTTGGTCGGCACTTTCCATCACAAGTGCCTTCATTCTGATATACTTCACCTCAAACAAAGTCTTGTTCTGCATACCTTCTTTCCTGCACTAGATGGTTATGTTGTGAACGAGCCGCCGCCTTTCTTGTGAACTTCTCAAGGCTGCTGAGTGACCTGGCTCTTCTTGTCATCCTAGCTAGATGTTAGTATCCTTATTATGAGCTGCAGTATGTATGCATTGGATCCGCTATGAGCAAACTAGCTTCTTTGTTGATGCATATAAAGTTCTGATCAAGAATCTTTGATTACATAGCTGCATGAAATCTATTGCTTGTGTCGACATCCTTTCGGAATAAAGGGACTACTGTGCGTGTCGGTGCCAAAACTATCAACTCATTTTAGGGTGTGTTTGAAGCATGTGCCAACTCATCTGCCACATGTCTCTATTTTCTTCAACTTGGGAATTGACTTCAGTTGTTTATCTATGCCTCTTGGGGTTTTCTATGCACTTAGCAATCTACCTGCCACATGTCCCTATTTCTTGAACTGAAGAATTGACTTTGTCTTTTCATGTTGGTCCTCTTTTCTGAGTGATTATTTAATGGTCATCTTAATAATCAATATTTAGCAATCTACATGTGTTTCATGTTTATTTGTTTTGTTCTAACTAATGATCAAATGTGGTAGATTGTCCTCTCCGTTGATTTGCAAGTTGCACCTGATTTCTGTAAGAGCTTAGAGCCCTACTCCTGAAGTTCAATAATTGTACCGTAGTCGATTTTTCTTCATGACAACATTGCATCTGGTTAACTGTGGACACACTAGGAGACATGGGTGTAGTTGTCTCCTTTTAGGCAGCTGTTGTATTTTCGTAGGAAAAAAACTTCTGTCTAGCAACATTTTCCTTCATGCGACAATGTACGTAGTTGTTTCATTGTCATGCTACATCGATGTACCAAATGCTCAGGTACCACATTGTGTCCATGTTGAGACTCTGTGGTTGCCTCCCATGAGCCTTGCTCATTTTCATCTGTAAGCAGTGCATGCCCATTTCCATAACTAATTACTGAAGCAAAATTATTCGGAGATACAGCTGTAAAGCACGAGGAAAGGTCATTTGTATAGTAGCTACTGCATGTCTTATGTGCTGTCAATCCTCTGCTGCATATGTATTATGTGTGATTACAGATCAATTGTTCAGCTTCTCAAATGTAGGCTACACAACAGCCAATTTTTCTACTGTGTGATTCTTTTGAAGGGCCTGGTTACATATTACCCTACTGATATGCAGTATATAAATTTCAAAATCTGGATTGGTAATATATTCCAGTGCATTCGTGATCTTAAACTGGCGGTATAGCCTGGCCATATGGCTTGGGGCTTCTGTTCGAATCTAGATTAGTACTATAATATATTTCAGTGTGTATCAGCCAATTTTTCTACGCGTATGACTCTTTTGGAGTGCCTGGTTACATAGCACACTATGGATATGCAGTAGTATATAAGTTCAAAATCTAGATTAGTAATATATTCCAGTGGTTTTTTGCAATCCGAAACTGGTGGTATAGCCCAGCCATATGGCTTGGGGCTCCATTCTGTCTAAATCTAGATTAATAATATATTTCAGTGCGTTTGTGATCTCTACATGTGTTTCCTGTTTCATTGTTTTTTTCTAGCTAACGATGAAATGTTGCGGATTGTCATCTATGTTGACTTGCAAGTTGCACCTGATTTCTGTAAGAGCTCAGAGCGAGCGCTGTTAAATAATTGTGCCATTGTCAGTTCTTCATGAATCCTAGCCGCTCGTGCACTAGTTGCATGCAATGCATAGAACGCTGCGAATTATTTGTGAAATATTCTTCCAAAAACATCGGTACAAAAAACAATCCTTCGGCGTACACGAAAATGTTCACGATTGTCAAAATAAAATGTATGTATAAGATAATCACACAACTGGTGAGAATTTTCTTGACAGAGAAAAAATAACAGCACCTATATGCATGTTTCACCTTTTTTGTAAAATTTCACCGATCTATTAAAAGCATCAACAACAATACAAAGAGGTCTAAAATTTTAAAAAATAAAAATAGATCTTTGGACCACCTAGCGACGTATATGAACGAAAATGTTAACACGTGTCAAAGAAAATGATCAACCAACTCTTTAAATACATTTGATAGGCATAACGACATTAATTGCGGAGAAATATTTTCATGACACATTCATTTATTTCAAAAAAGATTGTTCCGTAAATTGTTAGGTATGAACAATAGTGATAAGCACTTGCAATGTAGACGGATTTTGCCGTGGTGGCCGCATTTCACTCAATGCCTCCATTATATTATTGTTACAAACACAATTTGGATTTATTTTTGATAGTATAGATCTTATCAATTTAGTACTTCCTTCGATCCATATTACTTGTCGTTGAAATGGATGTATCCAGCACTAAATTATGTCTAGATAGATTTAATTTAGTGACAAGTAATATGGATCGGAGGATGTATATAAAATACAATATACCACTTGCAAAGAATTTTTTTTCGAAAAATAATTAGATAATAGATATCTTTTTTAGGGGTTGATAGATTTTTTTTTGTTTTGAGCGGAAAGATGATAGATACCTGGGCTAAGCCCAGCCCAGGAGAAAGATGGTGACCCTTGTTTCTCCATTCATGCCGTTCCCGAAAGGTCACCACAACCCCTCTCGTTCCACTGCTCAAAGAAAAAAAAAACTCCTGTTCGTGAGATCGAATCCCCACCGGCGACCATGGCGAAGGCCCCAACGGCAGGAGGAGCGACGCCTCCCAGCCGCATCCTCCCGGAGGAGATCGTCGTCTGGGATATTCTCGTCCGCCTCCCCCCAAAGTCCGTCCTCCGCTGCCGCGCCGCCACCTCCACCCGCGACTTCCTCCTCGCCCACCACGCCCGCCAGCCTTCCCTCCCCATTTTCTGCGGCTCCGAATACGACGGCGCCCGCCACCAATACTTCTTCGGCTTCGATCACCGGGCTGCTGCCGCTGACAGCCAGCTCCAACCCGTTGCACGGCTTGACGATTCCTTCAACCCGGAGGCCTCCTGCGGCGGCCTCATCATCCTCTCCAACCATAGCAAGACTGGCACCTGCTACTCCGTCTGTAATCTGGCCACGCGTCAGCATGCTCCCCTCCGGCAACTTTCGGGCTTCCGATTATTGGGCATGTATCCACACAGCCCTACGGGCGAGTACAGGCTGTTACTCCACCATGCTCTCATCAATCTGCTGCCTGAAGGCTGAAGGTCAAGTTGGCTGCTACGTCTTCGCATTGGGCTCCGACCAGCTGCCGAGGTACGTCGGGGAGCCGGTGGCGGCAGCGTCAACGTACTTGCACACGCCTGCCCTGGTCCGTGATAGCCTGCATTGGTACCCGGTGCATCGTCAGAGTGACCCACATCAATATCTCGCCGGAAGCAAAGTGGTAATAGTATTTAACACCACATCTGAGTTGCTCTGGCAGATGCGTGCTCCAGATGTTCCTGCCAGGTCACGTGTTTTTGAGATGGATGCCATGCTCGGCATCTATAGCTTTGACGAGGGCATGAGAACGGTTGACATATGGGTGTTGCAGAACTACGAAAGCGAGGTTTGGGAGTGGGTGTACAGTGTCAAACTGCCGGTCGCAGAGATCAAGGGGCAGAGTCGATGTTTTTATGGCAATTGGACCGTCAGCGTTGTGTTGGTGGACGGTGAAGTCCTCTTGCTGGTCAGTTATGGCGGGTGGATGTTTTGCGTCGACATTAACGGCGAACTGGTTGACAACTTCCATCGTGATGGCCAAAAGATCTATTCTTGGGGTCTTCGGTTGAAACAAACCCTTGTCCAGCATTCCTTCTTCACAACACTTGAAGGTTATGCTGTGAACGCTTTGCCTTTCGTCTGATGGCTATTGAATGAGGTCTGGTTCTTCTCAGCGCCTAGTGAGCTGCAATATCTATGAACTGGATCAATTATGAGCCTGTTGGTTTTTTTTTTGTATTGATATAAATAAGGGTATGATTAGAAGATCCGAATGTTAGGTGGTTGCATAAATCTATGCTTGTTTCGATACACTTTCGCGTTGTAATAACTTGATGATTCTGAAATTACCAAGTCATTTTGTTTTAATCTTGAAATATTTACCAATCGATCGCCTCATGTATCTATTTTCCTGGGCCTAGGACTTTGCTTTGCGTTGTTTATTTGTTAGTGGTTATTCTTAGTAGTAGTCAACTGTTAGCAATCTATATGCCTAATGTCCCTATTCATTCAGCTAGGCAATTGACTTTGCTCTTTATTATTTATCTAGCGCTTTCTCTTATACTACTCACTTGTTAGCATTCTATATGCCTTGTGTCCCTATCGTTCAACTAAAGTACTGAATTTACCTTTTCATCTAGTGGTCTTCTTAATAGTCAATATTTATCCTGTTTCTACCCCTTGTTGTAGCTGATGATGAAAATAGACAGGATTTCCTCTTTGTTGACTTGCAGGCTGCATCTGACTTCTAGAAAAGAAGACAGTTAGAACACTACTCGTTAAACTTAAATGGTAGCATCATAAGTCAATTATCAATGAAATGCTTTGTTATAATTCATTTTTTCTTCATGATTTTGTTGAATCTGGTTAGATGGGTTTTATTAGAGACAAGATCACCATTACAGCAAGAACTGAAACCAATATTTGTCTCTTCCGAAGAGCAGTGTGGTATTCTTGTAGAAAAGACTAGTACTGCATTTCCGGGTGGCCCTGGATCTTGGGGCCCTGAATTTCTGCAGGATGCAAGCTCTGCGCACTCGTCCGTTTATTCAACTAACATCTTTGAAAGGAGAAAAACAGAACAATTCATTCAGTTCGATGGCTAGTGGTCCAGTTGAGTTTTCAGGGAATGACGGTGCAATATGCAACATACAATGAAGCATGCACTAGTCGTTTAGCTTTCTTATCGTTTTTGATGGATACCTCTGATTATCCGAAGCTGAACGAATGTTTGCTGCACAGCTTGTACATCCTCTGCTGCTTGCTCCAAGATTGCTGTGGCCCGTTCTTTGGGCACCCAGGCTGAGGCGGCCCTTCTGACAGTGTGCCGAACATATCCACCAGAGCAAACAATTCATTGGGTTACAGACTTACAGTCCTTGGCCTAAAATATTCTCTGAAGAACTCACCTGGGTGAACATTCCAGATTTCCAGCTGTTGACAGTGTTCCTTTGCTACCCTATAAATACTAGTGAAAGCCTTTGTCTTTTACCTCTTTAAGATCATTATATGCAGTCTTAACTAGTGGTAAATGTTACTCCCTCCATCCAGAAATAACCGACTTAGGTTTGTCTAGACTTGAATGACATCTATACACTAGATACATTATATGCAGTCTTCCCTAGTGCTAAATGTTAGTATTTATGCGGTTAAGTTTTGCTCAAGCTGACGAGTAAATGTGGCTCTCGGGTTGTTCACTTGCTAGCTTCACCTGATTGTGAGCTGAGCTTGGAGCTCACCTCCGTCCTTCTGATAGTGTGCTGAGCATATCCACCGGAGCAGATATTCTCTGAAGAACTCACTTGGGTGAAAACCTTTGTCTTATCTCTTCGAGATCATAATATGCAGTCTTACCTGGTGCTGAATGTTACTTCAGTGACTAAGTTTTGCTCAAGCTGGCAATTGTATGCGGCTCTCTGTTTGTTCACTTGCTGGTTTCACCTAATTGTTAGAAGAGCTTGGAGCTCTACTCGTTACGTCGAATGGAACGGGTGCATTGTGGTCCAACATTTCAGTTAAATGATGTGTCACAATTCATTACATGAACCCATTCATCTGGTTCAGCAACTGAGACGTTATGTTATAATCACGTCTTTCCGTTGCATTGCTAGGAAGTATGTCTGTCATTTCACTTTAGCTGCTAAACATCTTATAGACTTAAAAGGACCAGAACTTGTATTCGTGAGAAAAAGAGAGGTTTCTCCTTGTCAGGTTCAGGTCCCAAAATTGTTAGTCTTTGGACACTTCATTTTCCTCGGCGAGTGACGTTGGTCGAAAGAAGATTGCTTCAAGCAGGACATACCAGGAATACAGTTGCAACTTGTAAAGTTGAAATGCCATTCTGATCATTTGTTACTGCTGCTCGGCTGCCCACATTTTTTTTCGAGGGAGGCTGCTGACATAAATCTGTAGGCTACCCATGGTCGATTTAGCAGGCCAGCCCAGACCAGGTCCGCGGATCCTGACTGAGCCAGCCCACCTAAGAGAACAAGGGCTAAGAGCATCTCCACTCGTCTACCCAGGATGCCGATCCGGACGCCGAATTTTGGTCCGGACGCCGAAAATCGGCCCATCGCGTATCCAAGGACCTGTTTTCGTCCGGATTTTGGCATGTTTTGGTCCGGCCTACCCAGGCCATACCCAGGAACCCGGGTACGCCCTGGGAACGCCGGACTCAGCGAAAACGGGCGTGGGCCAGCTCTGTCGGCGAGAGAAGGCACCACTCCCGCCCATTCGCCGAGCTCCCCCGCCCTTTTCTTCCCCCTCCCGCCTTTCTCCCCCTTTCCCCACGCTGAAGCTCCACCGATCACCGCCGCCCGCCATGCCGCCCAAGAGTTTCGTCCAACCCAGATCGATCCTCGGCGAGGGTCCGGCGGAGAAGAAGGCGAGGAAGCCGAGAGCACCGCCAACCAAGCCAGAGGGCATGTCCTCGGCGGAGTGGGAGAAGAGGGAGCAGGTCAGGCAGATCTCGTCGGCCGAGCGGAAGGACAGGAAGGAGAGGGCGAAGCTCCGGCAGCAGCAAGCGGAGGAGGAGAAGGCGATGGTGAAGGAGGCGACGGAAGAACATGCGATGGCGAAGGCGAAGCAGGCGGCGGCGACGCGTTCGGCGTTGATGGTCGCGCCGTACCCACCACACTGGGGGAGCCAGGCGAGCGTCGGCTCGCCCATCGGCTTCTCGCCGATCTCTCCGGGCAACTTCCAGGAGAGCCAGGCGGCTGCTCGGGAGAGGTACTCCTCGTCGCCGGAGTTCGACGGCGGCTTCAACCCGAATGTGCTCTTCCCCTGCCCGGCGCCGCGCCACCCTTCGCCGTTCGGCGTGGACATCAACGTCCCCTACTCGACCTCTCCGGCGTACGCAAGCCCTGCTCTGCGCCGCGGACCGCTGCCTTTCGGCGGAAGCTCGGCAACCTTCGGCGAGGCCGACGCGCGCAACCTGTTCGGCGGAATGCCGGGCGCACTTCCGGCCGGCATGACGCCCGAGGCCTACATGGAGGACCTGATCGCGACAGGCTCGGCCTCCAACCACCCCTCCTTCTTCACGGAAGAGCAGACCCGGGCCGACGCCGAGCGCGGCATCGAGTCCCAGGACCTCGTCGACGTCGATGCCGAGGAGACCCAGGCCGAGCAGACGCATCCAGAGGACGCCGAGACTGAGGCGAAAGGCAAGAAGGGGAAGAAGACGGTGGACGCTCGGCTCAAATGGACCGTGGCCGAGGACACCTGCCTCGCCGAGGCTTCGAAGACAGTGAGCATGGATCCGATAACGGGCGCGAACCAAAATTCCGACAATTATTGGCGGCGCGTGTAACACCCTCAGAATCGGCCCTATGCAAGTTTTAGCGAAAACCGCCAACCCGCATAGAAACGATTCAAAGGTGCCCACCAGGCACTTTCGTGCGGGTGGAAAACGAAGTAATAACATTACACAACAGTCCTCGAGGGGACCCACAGAACATATATATACAACAGCGACTCAAAGAGTCAAGAATACAGATTTACAATACAAAGATCCAAATCACCTTTAAAACGATATAGCGTCCAAGTACGGACAAGATGCAAATGGGGCTAAGAGCCCTGGAGAATAACCAATGGCGTCCATAACCCTGCCCAGGCCAAGCCGGAAGGGTAACCCTGCTAACGACGTCGATCTCAAAACCTGCTTAAACAAAAGGGGTGCCGACAAAGGGCAAAGGAAAGAGAGTAGCGGTCGATGATCGAGGCCATTAGCGAGGCTAGAATTCGGCGGTCCTCGCCTACATAGGTATGGTGGACTGAAGCGGCAGCGCAGCATGCACTAAACACCCTATAGAGACTCGATATAACTATCGGCTACCAGAGAGGGATAAGAAAGACCTATCCGTATCCAACCTGATACTACCACCAACCATACCCATCCTGGTATTTCCCCATCGAGACCAAACGAGGAAGTCAACCGAGGAACTCACAGGTTAGCGGCGCTTTATCTATACAGTTATCGTTGCAGCAATTACTAGTCAGGTATAGATAGTCATCCTGATATAATAAGCAGTGGGCAATTTTAGTTAACCATTCCATTGTAGTTGCAACACTTACTAGTCAATTATACGATTAGCATGAGATATCCCAAAACCCAGCAGTTGTTGGTACTTTTATTTAGCCATTCCGTTGTGGTGAAGCTGATTACTAGTCATATCGGGTACAAGTCAAGTTATAGCAGTAAACTTTAGTTATAGTTGTCTATGATCGAGACCTGTTGAAAGGATACGGATGTCGCCTAGAGGGGGGGTGAATAGGCGATTAAAACTTTTCCTAGAGTGGCTCAACAAGGGCGGAATAAAACTAGTGTTTACTTTGTAAAGCACAACCTAGAAACAACTAAGGTTTACCTATGTGCACCAACAACTTATGCTAAGCAATACAAGCAACAAAGTGATAGCAAGATATATATTACTTCAAGCACGAAGGCTATCACAATGTAAAGTGCATAAGTAAAGAGCTCGGGTATAGAGATAACCGAGGCACGCGGGGACACCGATATTTTACCGAGTTCCTCCCAACATGGAGTACGTCTCGTTTGGAGAGGGGGTGGTATCAAACCACCAACGCCACAAAAGGCCTCCCTTATTCTCCGGTGAATCTCACCCCAATGGGATCGATCCACGCTTCCACTATCGGTGCACTTGTCGGTGGCAACCGGAACCTCTCACAAGGTTGGGGCACAACTCCACAACTTAATTGGAGGCTCCCAACAAATGCCACAAAAGGCCTCAACAAATGCCACCAAGGCCACAAAACCGTCTAGGGTTCCAAGAACCCAAGAGGGACAAGCTCCAATGAGTAACACGAATCAAATCCTCCAAAGAGAACTCAAACCGATGCACCAAATGCAAATGGCAAGAACACCACAAAGGTGCTCAAATCCCTCTCTCCCAAATTCCACCAAAGCTACAAAAGCTTATGGGGGAATAAGAGAGGAAGAACAATGGAGGAAATCCACAAAAGACTCCAAGATCTAGATCCCAATATGTTCCCCTCACTTAGAGGAGAGATTGATTGGTGGGATAGAAGATCTAGATCTCCTCTTTCAAATCCCTCAAGAATATGCAAGAATCATTGGAGGGATTGAGAGAAAGCAAGCTCAAGAAGGTCAACAATGGAGGGGAAAACTTGCAAGAATGGTTAGGGAACCATTGGGGAAGAAGGCCCCTTAAATAGGTTCCCCGAAAATCCAACCGTTGAAGCCAAAAAAGCACGAATCCCGGTACTACCGGACATTCCCGGTACTACCGGACAATCCCGGTACTACCGGACAATCCCGGTACTACCGGACAATCCCTGGGGATCCCAGGTCGCCAAACGCACCTTTTTCAGTACCGACCGGTACTACGAAGCGGTACTACCTGACCTCCGGTACTACGGACCACAGTCCGTACTACCGTCATCCACGAATGAAACGGCCATAACTTTTGCATCCGGACTCGATTTTGATGATCTTGGGCTCGTTTCAAGAGGACAACAAGCTATAAAAGATAATGCAAAGAAACATTATAGTCCAGCAAGGAGGATAGATCCAAATGATGAAAGGTTTAACCTCTATCAAAAGATGAACCGATAAAACCTTCAACATCAAAAACGTAATAGAAAATGCATATGAAACTGTTGATGAACGAGCTTGTCATGGAGATTAACACAAGCTCTAAATCCTCACATGAGTAAGAACCAAATAATGGAAGGTTTTACCTATCTCTAAAATACAAACCGGTAAAACCTCCAAGATCAAAATGCAATAAGATATAAAAGGGAAATCCGTTTTTGATGGACTAGAGCTTGTTATGGAGATTACCACAAGCTCTATATCCTCACATGGATAAGACCAAATAACAACCAAATATGATGATGCAAGTATGCAAAGGTTTGATCTCTCTCCGAACGGTGTGACCGAGTTACTCATTCGAGAGCCCTTCTTGATAGTACGGTTATCTATCCTAAACCTGGTCTCCCAACAAACATGAGACCGGCAAAAGGGAAAACCTATCAATATTATACCTTTGCCTTGAGAAATCCACTTGAGATTGATGTAGACGATCTTGTCCTTCTCAAGATGGACACCTTTCTTGATTCCTCATCATCGATCCATGATCACCGAGGATGGCAAGCATCAAACATGAGATCTTCTATAGATGGCGCATTTTGAGCTTGCACAACACATCTTCTTCTCATTTCATCTATCTTGAAGTCAACACATGCTCCAAGCAATGCCAATGGACAATTCCTACAAGTACAACTTAATACACACATTAGTCCATAAAGATTGTCATTAATTACCAAAACCACACATGGGGGCCCAACATGTTCTTTCAATCTCCCCATTTTGGTAATTGATGACAATCTAAGAGGGTTTATATAAGGAATTTTAATGAATAAAATGGTAATACCAATATCAAATACTACAAAGTATGTGATATTGGTACCACCATCATATATAGAGCAAACTCCCCACAATCTATGCATGTGTGATGAACTTGAATTTCGTTGCATATATTGCCAATCATTATCATTGAGGAGTTTCTATATATACCACATGCTAAGCAACAACAAAGATGCAAGAGCATGAGAAGCAAATGCACAAGAACAAACTCAATGCATAAACCAACTTCCCTTAAACCCTCTAAAACTTCTCCCCCATTGACATCGATTGCCGAAATGGGTGACAAGTTTTAGAAGGCAAATATAGTAATAATTCCTCCAAAGGTGTGCCTTCGCACATATCCAATGATGAATACTTGGGAGGGAGTAGAACTATATCGAGGACCCTAAGATTGCAAAAAAAAGTCAAATAATGCAAGCAACTACAAGGTCCGACAAACCAATTTGAAAACAACGAATGAGTCCAAATGGAAACAACAAGATATTATGATATGAGCAAAAGAGTGTTTTAAATAACAACTAGAGAAGCTCCCCAAGATTTGTGCACAATTCAAAATAAATGTATTGGAATACATAATGCACAAATATGGAATCCTTGCTCCCCCATAAGCATTTAAAACACAACAAATGTGAAAGAATGCAAATGAGTATTATTAAATGAATTAGATGAGCTCCCCAAAGAGCATGCACCAATTATGATAATTGCATTTGGGAACAAAGTGCATAGTCATGGAATCCTCACTCATCCAAATTCATTTAACAATACACGGCATGAGAGAACTAATATGAGTGTCCGAAGATGTAGACAAGAGGAATAATCACTCATAGGCAAATAAATTTGGAAGCCACCAAAGAATAAAAATAAATAAAAGGTGGCATCCAAGGATTAAAAATCAATTAAAATTATCTTCTCATATGTGTATATGTCTATAAGTGGAAAACATCATAGATACATATGCCAACAAATAAATATGCACACATAAAGAAGATATACAAGAAGGCATATGAAAAGCAAAAATGAAGTCATAATATATACCAATAAGATTTTTTGCTTCAAAGCATGGCCCAAGGCTCACATATATCTTATTGTACATTAATGAGCTTCAAATACCAACACACTACATATATTACAACTATCACCAATGGAAAAGGAGAAAGTTGGAATATATGGAGAAAGGCAACAAGTATCATAAGAGAAAATGGACTAGCAAAATCTCACTATTGCACATGAGAGAAGTTGAGGAAATGATAGACAACAAAATTGCTAGATTGACATATTTGGGATTGGAGGATCATATGCATGATTTTGTATAGTCCCAATTGTATGCACTCATCTCAACTTATACACATATACAATAGAGAGTCCTCTTAATAGCATGGCTAGAGATGCAACAATAAATACACAATCAAAGAAACCATGCCAAGATGCAACCTACAAAAGGTTGGAAGCAATATAAATATGCATGATCAAGAGATACTTGTTACCGAGGTATAATTGGTAGGATGTAGATGATATGAATTCATTGATCATCCTAGCTTGACTCAACTTTTCATGTATGCACCACTTCTTCAAAATCGAAGGACAAGCATCCAATATATCTCCAATGTACCTAAAACACAATTAAGTACATGGTCCCCAAACTCATTGGGCCCAAAGTAGTTAGAGAAACTACAATACATAGGAGAGACTCCACATAATTATGTGCACATTGATATGAAATTGAATTTCATGCACAACTTAGCCGATGGGAATTGGTGGAGTTTCCCATATATATCGGATCAAAGAAAGCATGCCATAATATAATCATATAGTAAATATGCATGCATGAAGCTTTCAAGAACCAAAAAGGAGATACAATTTGAACAAAACACCAAGTAAACCGAGATGGCACACACAAGAGTGTGACAAGACAAGCGGTGTCCAAATTGTATCAAAGAACCAATTCAACACATGAAAGATCACAAGTTCAACAAATGAACTAGGCATAATCCAAGGAGCAAAAGATAGATAGAAATAAAAATTCTCAAGGATTTATCTCATTATAAAATGGTCAAATCAAGAAACAAGGAATGAGACAAAACCAACTCCCAAAAAGAGCAAGGTTCCAACAAGAAACCAAACTCCCCAAACTTCACATGATGGCACAAGTACCAAAATGAAAAGATTGAGGTTCCAAGCACATAAAACACGATATGGATCAAACAATGAAGCATAAATATGAGTGTTCTAAATAATATAGGAGAGCTCCCCCATAGATAGTGCATTATGTAGGATTTTCCTTTTAAATTCAAAATGCACACAAATGGGATCATCACTTGCACCTACAATAAGTAAAACACAAGAGGATATCAATAAAATAAGAAGATCCACAAGAAGCAAGGAAGGCTTGGGAGACAACACAAAACATTTTCTTGGCCAAAGATAGAATAAAATTAAGCAAGGGACAAAGTGAATATGATCAATAAATTCTACCATAAGTTGGGTACTCATTGTCCAAGGACAAGAAATAGAATAATTTTCCCAAGGTAGCTTGCATGGATATCCAAGATCATAGTCACAACAAGAAGCATATAACTAAATATAAGAAATTGAGCATGATACTTCGAACAAGATTCTTGGTAGCTTCCCCAAGTCACACAATCACTAGTGAATAGAGAAACTTGAAGCAAATGGTTTCCATGAGGATATATATATCTAAATATGAGGAAACGCATACCAAGAAACACTCTCATATACAAGATCCAAAATAAGATCAATAAAGCCATTCATGCAAATAGGAACTTGTATGAGCTAATGTGTCACATAGGCGCTAGATAATTATCAATATCAATTCTAAGTGACATAACCTCGAATATTCACATTTTCTAGGATTGTAATATGCACTAAGCATAAGACTCCCCCATAATGTGATACTACCATAAAAACAACACGAGGCAAAAGGATACAAATAGAGATAATTAATGGACATTATAAAACTTAAATTTCTCATGAGGATTATACCACATAGAGACTAGACAAGAATCCAATATAAATACTAGGTGGTAATCCTCATGTACACACATTTTTAGTATTGTGGAATGCCTAAGCATAACACTCCCCCAAAATAGGATAATCCATTAATTTCTCACAAGAGCCAAATAGGATACCAAATATAACCAAGCAAGGCTCAAACACAAGAAACACACATACATGGTGTGCCACCTAATCATACACAAATAATCTTGATTTCAAGATAATTAAGTGGATATCACAACATGTACAAAAACATGGAAGATACAAAACCAACACATGCACAAAGGGGCGAGTAACTTTCAATGTAAAGAGTTTAGCATATGTTACGCAAGGAGGAACATTGTAAATATAATATAATCAAGATAATCAAAATGGCTTGACAATAATAATTGATGAAGATCCCTCAATTCTTCATAATGTAGCCAAGACTCCAATGCCCCCCAGAACACACCTATTGATCAAGTTTTGGTTTGTTGGTCCCCAACCAAGTTGGGTCCTAAGAGGTTAGTCACAATAGGTTTGGCAACCCAAATGGTTCTTTTCTTGACACCACATTGAGCACCAACAAATTTGGCAAACACATTGCCAACCTCATCCTTCCAAAGAGAATAAGCATCATCAATAATGATAGGGTTGGATGAGGAGATACCGAGAGTGCATGAGGAAGAAATATGCCCCTTTTCACGGCATATGTAGCAAGTTCTATTCTTGCCATCTTTCTTCTTAGGAGAAGCCACAACTCGAGGAAGAGCTTGAGTAGTCCTCTTAGGAAGAGGCCCATTAATGACTTGAGGTGGAGCTTGAGGCCGCTTCCCTTGTTGCTTCACACTAAGAGGCTTTTTCTTCAATGGGCAAGATCTAACATGGTGCCCTTCTTCCTTGCACTTGAAGCAAACAATGTTGGCCGGATTCTTGACTTGATCTTGGCCATTCTTCTTGTTGTCCTTGTGCTTCAACTTGATAGTGGACTTGTTCTTGACATTAGATTTGAATCCAAGCCCACTCTTGTCATTGGGGGATTTTTGCATACTCAAGATTTTGTTGAGTGTGACCTTCCCTTGTTGACCCTTTTTCAAGTCATTCTTCAAAGAAGTGACTTGAGCCTTGAGCTCTTTGATTTCCTCTACATGGTTAGTTTCAATACAAGTACTAGAGGAAGTAGATGCTACATTGTTAGAGCAACAAGGCATGGAATGTAATTCATCACGAGATATAGCATGGTTGTGAGAGGATGAATTACAAGGACTAGCACATGGCAATATAACATTTGGAGTAGATATAGTGCTAATGTCCACATGAGGCCCACTAGATGTTACCTTTGACATGATGGCCTCATGAGCCAACTTTAGCCTACCATGGGAGACTAGGAGATCCTCATGCGAGCTTGAGAGCTTATCATGGCTTTCTTATAATTTCCCATAGTTGCTAGTTATCAAAGCAAGTTGAGCCTTTAGCTCAACATTCTCCTTCAAAATAGATGCTTCACAAGAAATAGAGTTAGTAGCACAAGCATCATTACTATTAGCAAGAGGTGAGGGCAACTTGTCAAGCTCTTTTGAACATGAGGCTTTAAGTTGCTCATGTGACTCGGTGAGTTTGATGAGCTCACCCTTTATGACCCTAGAGCCATTTTTGAGGTGCTCAAAATCCTCAACAAGTTTAGCATAAGCAACTTCAAGTTCATCATTTTTAATCTTGAAGGAGTTAGCCACCGCAAGTTATCTATCATGGTATTCCTTTACTCTAGATAATTCTAGAGTAAAAGTCTCCTCAAGAGATTCTTTGGTGGTTTGTTCTTCCTCAAGGGAGTCCTTTACTTGATCAAGTTCATTAGCATATTCACGCTCAAGTGCAAACTTTTCATCAATTATGTTTTCTTGCTCCTCAATAAGATCATTGCCTTCTATAGCATAATTCAAGATTTCAAGAAGGTTGGAGGAAGCAAGTTTATTTTTGTAGAGAGCACTATAGACAACCTCTCCCATTTTATTAATAGAGGTAATATCATACTTACC
Organism: Avena longiglumis; assembly: GCA_030063025.1. NCBI lineage: Eukaryota > Viridiplantae > Streptophyta > Magnoliopsida > Poales > Poaceae > Avena > Avena longiglumis. Next base: position 69,049,522 of record CP125973.1, on the reverse strand, counting down.
TCTATAATCATCATTATCATTCTCAACCTCATCATCATCATCAGAGATACAATGGGATCCAAAGAGGTTACCTTTGTTCCCTTAGCCATAAGGCACATGTGAGAACCGGAAGAAGCTGATGATGAGATTGCACCTGTAGCTCTCTTCAAGACCTTGTCTTGGCCCATAGAATCTTCATTTTCCTCTACATGGTTAGCAACACAAGCACTAGAGGAAATAGAAGAATTTTTATCATGGCAACAAGACAACATGAGCATATCATCATGAGATTTATTTAAGTCATTTCTACATGATATGCAAGGACTATTAACACAAGCATGTGAGGAATTTTGAGTGCTAGAAGTGTTAAGGTCCAAAGATAGATCATTGCAACTAGATAGATATGAGGGATTGAAAATGGTGAACACACTATCCATATTGCAATTTCTATCACCACTCACCATATCATTACCTTGTGAAAAGTCACATGTTGGTGAAGTGGTAGAGGATGAGAACTCATCTCGACCGGAAGTGGAAGCAACACAATCATCCTCAATAATGTTGGACTTGCTATATTTATCTTGAAGCTTGGTCCATATCTCACGAGCGCTTGAATAAGGCATGATAGACAAAAGAACTATATTGCTCACAACATGCAAAAGAATTTTAGTAGCTAGAGCATCTATATGAGAGTTCAACTTCTCCTCTAAAGATTCGTTTTGGGTATCCATAGGAGAAGAGAAACCCATATATAGATATCCCTCGATAATTGGGTGAATTTCCCGAAATAAATTAAGCATGCGAATTTTCCAAACATCATAATTTGTGCCATCGAATGTGAGCGTGTCCTTGTGCACTAATCCCCTAGCCGACATCTTTACTCTCAAGGCGGTGAAGCCTAAAATGAGAGACCGGGCTCTGATACCAATTGAAAGGATACGGATGTCGCCTAGAGGGGGGGTGAATAGGCGATTAAAACTTTTCCTAGAGTGGCTCAACAAGGGCGGAATAAAACTAGTGTTTACTTTGTAAAGCACAACCTAGAAACAACTAAGGTTTACCTATGTGCACCAACAACTTATGCTAAGCAATACAAGCAACAAAGTGATAGCAAGATATATATTACTTCAAGCACGAAGGCTATCACAATGTAAAGTGCATAAGTAAAGAGCTCGGGTATAGAGATAACCGAGGCACGCGGGGACACCGATATTTTACCGAGTTCCTCCCAACATGGAGTACGTCTCGTTTGGAGAGGGGGTGGTATCAAACCACCAACGCCACAAAGGCCTCCCTTATTCTCCGGTGAATCTCACCCCAATGGGATCGATCCACGCTTCCACTATCGGTGCACTTGTCGGTGGCAACCGGAACCTCTCACAAGGTTGGGGCACAACTCCACAACTTAATTGGAGGCTCCCAACAAATGCCACAAAAGGCCTCAACAAATGCCACCAAGGCCACAATGCCACCAAGGCCACAAAACCGTCTAGGGTTCCAAGAACCCAAGAGGGACAAGCTCCAATGAGTAACACGAATCAAATCCTCCAAAGAGAACTCAAACCGATGCACCAAATGCAAATGGCAAGAACACCACAAAGGTGCTCAAATCCCTCTCTACCAAATTCCACCAAAGCTACAAAAGCTTATGGGGGAATAAGAGAGGAAGAACAATGGAGGAAATCCACAAAAGACTCCAAGATCTAGATCCCAATATGTTCCCCTCACTTAGAGGAGAGATTGATTGGTGGGATAGTAGATCTAGATCTCCTCTTTCAAATCCCTCAAGAATATGCAAGAATTATTGGAGGGATTGAGAGAAATCAAGCTCAAGAAGGTCAACAATGGAGGGGAAAACTTGCAAGAATGGTTAGGGAACCATTGGGGAAGAAGGCCCCTTAAATAGGTTCCCCGAAAATCCAACCGTTGAAGCCAAAAAAAGCACGAATCCCGGTACTACCGGACATTCCCGGTACTACCGGACAATCCCGGTACTACCGGACAATCCCTGGGGATCCCAGGTCGCCAAACGCACCTTTTTCAGTACCGACCGGTACTACGGCATTTCTGACCTGTACTACCGACCTCGGTCCGGACTACGGTCATCCCTGAACGAAACCGGCCATACCTTTTGCATCCGGACTCCGATTTTGATGATCTTGGGCTCGTTTCGAAGAGGACAACAAGCTCTAAAAGATAATGCAAAGAAACATTATAGTACAGCAAAGGAGTATAGATCCAAATGACGAAAGGTTTAACCTCTATCAAAAAGATGAACCGATAAAACCTTCAACATCAAAAACGTAATAGAAAATGCATATGAAATCTGTTTTGATGAGCGAGCTTGTCATGGAGATTAACACAAGCTCTAAATCCTCACATGAGTAAGAACCAAATAATGGAAGGTTTTACCTATCTCTAAAATACAAACAGTAAAACCTCCAAGATCAAAATGCAATAAGATATAAAAGGAAATCCGTTTTGATGGACTAGAGCTTGTTATGGAGATTACCACAAGCTCTATATCCTCACATGGATAAGACCAAATAACAACCAAATATGATGATGCAAGTATGCAAAGGTTTGATCTCTCCGAACGATGTGACCGAGTTACTCATTCGAGAGCCCTTCTTGATAGTATGCGGTTATGTATCCTAAACCCGGTCTCCCAACAAACATGAGACCGCAAAAGGGAAAACCTATCAATATTATACCTTTGCCTTGAGCAATCCACTTGAGATCGATGTAGACGATCTTGTCCTTCTCAAGATGGACACCTTTCTTGATTCCTCATCATCGATCCATGATCACCGAGGATGGCAAGCATCAAACATGAGATCTTCTATAGATGGCGCATTTTGAGCTTGCACAACACATCTTCTTCTCATTTCATCTATCTTGAAGTCAACACATGCTCCAAGCAATGCCAATGGACAATTCCTACAAGTACAACTTAATACACACATTAGTCCATAAAGATTGTCATTAATTACCAAAACCACACATGGGGGCCCAACATGTTCTTTCACCTGTGCTCCAAGTCGTCCATAACCGCGGACACGGATTCTCGAAAATATTTAACCCTGCAGGGGTGCACCAAAGTTTCCACACGCACCTACACCCTTGTTGTCGGATCAGGTAGGTACAAGATCACAAAACATACACCCAACGGTATGTCGACGGGGTTTCGGACACGACGTTTCCCAGACCCAAAGCAAGCACGGGGGGCCACCCCACTAAGTATACACGCAACGAAGTCGGCCGGGATCCGAGACGGACTCAGGGTTTGTGGAGCCGGCTGTAAACGACTAGGAACCCGAAACTCTCGGGCTTGTCGATACAGCGAAAACGGGTAAGGAGTAAAATCAGACCTAATCAGAACTATCCAACCGATTTTGCAAAAAAATTGTTTTGACACTCTACTGCGGCCGTTAGCTAGGTTATCCTACAGGCTGGACTTGTGGGGTATCGTAACTGCTGAGCTCTGATACCACTCTGTAACACCCTCAGAATCGGCCCTATGCAAGTTTTAGCGAAAACCGCCAACCCGCATAGAAACGATTCAAAGGTGCCCACCAGGCACTTTCGTGCGGGTGGAAAACGAAGTAATAACATTACACAACAGTCCTCGAGGGGATCCACAGAACATATATAGACAACAGCGACTCAAAGAGTCAAGAATACAGATTTACAATACAAAGATCCAAATCACCTTTAAAACGATATAGCGTCCGAGTACGGACAAGATGCAAATGGGGCTAAGAGTCCTGGAGAATAACCAATGGCGTCCATAACCCTGCCCAGGCCAAGCCGGAAGGGTAACCCTGCTAGCGACGTCGATCTCAAAACCTGCTTAAACAAAAGGGGTGCCGACAAAGGGCAAAGGAAAAAGAGAGCGGTCGATCGAGACACGGCGAGGCTAGAATTCGGCGGTCCTCGCCTACATAGGTATGGTGGACTGAAGCGGCAGCGCAACATGCACTAAACACCCTATAGAGACTCGATATAACTATCGGCTACCAGAGAGGGATAAGAAAGACCTATCCGGATCCAACCTGATACTACCACCAACCATACCCATCCTGGTATTTCCCCCTCGAGACCAAACGAGGAAGTCAACCGAGGAACTCACACAGTTGGCAGTTTTATCTATACAGTTATCGTTACAGCAATTACTAGTCAGGTATAGATAGTCATCCTGATATAATAAGTAGTGGGCAATTTTAGTTAACCATTCTGTTGTAGTTGCAACACTTACTAGTCAATTATACGATTAGAATGAGATATCCCAAAACCCAGCAGTTGTTGGTACTTTTATTTAGCCATTCCGTTGTGGTGAAGCTGATTACTAGTCATATCGGGTACAAGTCAAGTTATAGCAGTAAACTTTAGTTATAGTTGTCTATGATCGAGACCTGTGCTCCAAGTTTTCCATAACCGCGGACACGGCTTCTCGAAAAGATTTAACCCTGCAGGGGTGCACCAAAGTTTCCATACGCACCTACACCCTTGTTGTCGGATCAGGTAGGTACAAGATCACAAAACATACACCCAACGGTATGTCGACGGGGTTTCGGACGGCGCTTCCGACCCAAAGCAAGCACGGGCCACCCCACTAAGTATACCCGCATCAAAGTCGGCGGGCTCGAGACGGACTCGGGGTTTGTGGAGCCACGTAACGATCGGGAACCCGAAACTCGGGCTTGTCGATATAGCGAAAACAGGTCACGATCCTAAGCGATCAGGTGCTCCTCGCACAATCGTAAATAAAGCAAGAAAGCATGGCATAAGTACAGAATAGTAATAAAGCCCCAAACTAATTGTGGCCCCGATGCAAGATTGGAATCGGTACTAAATCGATGGGGTGCCCATACATCCCACATGTGGTTAGCGCGCCGATCTCTAACAGTGTCAAGAACTCGGGATCCTACGGGACACCAAAGTGAGCGTCGAAACCAAATATTATATATCACCCACGGTGCCTCATTTACCTACTTCAATTTTAGTTATTAAACAGTAATTAAAGTAAACGATAATTAAAGCCATGATCAACTCCAACAATAAACACACGACCATACTCCAACAACTGTGGTACTTGACGACACGCAACAGCACTTGAGCAAGCGACTACGACGCGCAGGTCCAACTATCTACCAAACAACAGGTAATAGGAGGTGTCCAAGGCAATATAAGGCTGCAAGGGATACCACGGGTACGAAAACTAGAGCATCGCAACACATATAGCAATAGATCGACAGGAGGAAGTAAAGACTATAAAAGTAAGATAGGTAGAAAGGGGGAGGTGCTCGCCTGAGAACATTGCCGAAGGTTCATCCAAGATCGGGTCGACACTCGCATCAACTCAACGGCCTTATCCGCGAAGAAGCAAAACACTAGAAGAAACACCGGATGCACTATTTAATACTACGGCAAAAGATCGGGCATGATGCATGTATGATGTATGACATGGCAAGGATGCGATGCAATTAGGCCATATTAAGCGGAACCGGGGGTCCCGACAATTAAATATATGGTTCAAGTTTTTTAGATACCCCACAATTTAAATGTTGTCTTAACATGGCAAAAGATAGCACCGGTTCGCTACATAAATTTAAATGGGACCAATATAAGACTAGATAAGCCCGCATATGGCCCCATATTTAATTATGAAGTGAATCGGCATAATGCCCCCAAACCACACAATATGCATGCGAGTATGACAATTCAATATGCAACAAGTATATATTATTATAAAAATAGGGGCTTAGGGTCACACATTAGGGTTCGGCGAACTTGGGCTCCGAGGGATTCGGGGTTGGTCTCAGGGTTCAGGGTTCGACGGGATCGGTCTCGGACAACGGAAGTAGATCTTGTCGCATCCGGGTAGAAGGACTTGGTTCGGCGTCGGGGGTACATCGGATTTGCCCTGGACGGTGCCAATCTTGTTGTCGCGAAGATCTTGTCGGTTCCGCGCCATCGAGTCGTTCTTGGCATTCGGGGTGAAGAACTTGGCGTCCTCGAGGAAGTACTTGTCACACCGGGGTTCGGCCTTCGGGGTTTGGACTCCGGTAGAAGTTCTTGTCGTTCCCTGAGGAAGATCTTGGTGTGCCATCTCGATCATCTGTGGCCGGCATCGGGTTGGTCTTGTCCGTGAGGAGATCTTGGCGACGGAATCGACGAACTTGTTACGGGTCGGTCTTGATGGCACGAGTGTAGATCTTGTGGTGTCACCGCACCGTCGGGATTGAGGCATCAGGTCATGACGGCCAGAAGATCAAGTCGTATGTTGGTCATTGCCAGGGGTCACGACTGAAGAGTTGGAGACCGCACAAGGCGATGCGTGCATAAACAGAACCTGCAGGCCTTGGCGTCGAGGAGGCGTGGGAAGATGGAGGACGGCGGCCAGCGGACCGACGGAGGCCTGTCAAGGTGCGGCGGAAGGTGGTCGCTAGGAAGGTGAGGGGGTGAGCGCCCGGCGGTGAGAGGTGCTCGGGAACCGGCACAGGCAGACGGGGTGGTAGCAGGGCCTGGTCGTAGCGGCACGGGCGGCAGAGGCGGGCTCTAGAAGAGGCACGATGGCGGAGGAACGAGGCCGGCGAGATGGAGAGGTGGCCGGAGAGGGAAGGGCGCAGGGAGGCCGCTACCGGGAGATGGTGTCTTGGCGGCGGCTACGAGGCACGGGCGGAGGATGCGAGCGTCGAGCGAGGCAGAGGCGGCGAGGGCTTCCCTGGCGACGGGCGAGACTCTTGGTCCGAGGATCTCCTCAGGGCGGCGCTGGCTCAGGAAGGTGGGGACGTGAGACGCGAGGGAGAGCGGGGCCAGCGATGGCAGGAGTGCCCGCGGCGGTGCGGTGCCTGCACGGCAGAGGGATGCCAGGGTGGAGGCAGAGGGAGGGCGCCGGCAGAGAGGGGTGCCCGGCGACTTGACGACGACGGCACGAGAGGCAGCTCGGCCGCAGAGCTCGCGGGACGGCTATGGCGGGCGGCACGAGGCCGGAGAGGAGGGTCGGCGGAGTCGACGGGGCGCAGACCGAGGCGAGGCAGGCGGGTCATCCTCGGATGCTGGCGGCCGGAGGAGGTCACGCGGCCACGCGCAGGCGACGGTGACCGACGCAGGGCGGCGATGTGGACGCGGTCTGGGTGCTGGGTCCACGCGGGGCCAGGCGGAGTGGGTCGGGGCGGGACGTGCGGGATGGGGATCGGACTGGTGGTGGTTGACCGCGGGGGTCGGGTGGAGCGCGCGTGGTGGTGGGCGGTGGGCAAACCGGGACGGCGGGAACGGGCAGGGGCGGGGCCCAAGGTGGCGATGTGAGGGGTGAGGGTGGGGCCAAAAGGCATGCGGTGGTGCGCGGGTGGAGCATGTGCGTGTGTGTGTTGCGGGTTGGGTAGAGGAGGTGTCTGTAACACCCTCAGAATCGGACCTATGCAAGTTTTAGCGAAAACCCGCCAAACCCGCATAGAAACGATTCACAGGTGCCCACCAGGCACTTTCGTGCGGGTGGAAAACGAAGTAATAACATTACACAACAGTCCTCGATGGGACCCACAGAACAGATATATAACAACGACGCAAATAGTCAAGAATACAAATATAATATACAAGATCCAAATCACCTCGAAAACGGTAGAGCGTCCGACTACGGACAAGAAGCAAATGGGGCTAAGAGCCCTGAAGAATAACCAATGGCGTCCATAACCCTGCCCAAAGCCCGGAAGGGTAACCTCGCTAACGACGTCGATCTCAAAACCTGCTTAAACAAAAGGTGCCAACAAAGGGCAAAGGAAAAGAAGGAGCGTCAAGATCGAGGCCAAGACAGCGAGGCTAGACCAAGCGGTCCTCGCCTACATAGGTATGGTGGACTAAGCGGCGGCAAGATGCACTAAACAACCTATAGAGACTCGATACAATGGCGGATATCGAGAGGGATAAGAATGACCTAACCGGATCCAACCTGAAGCTATCACCAAACAAACCCATCCCGTGTTTCCTCGAGACCAAATGAGGAAGTCAACCGAGGAACTCACAGCTGGCGTTTTACTTATTCAGTTATAGTTGCGCACTTTACTAGTCGGTTTAGATAATTGTCCCGATAAAAGAAGCATGGGCCCTTTTAGTTATTCATTCCGCTAGTTGCAACAATTACTAATCAAATTCGATAGCATGAGATAACCCAAAACCCAGCAGCTTGTTGGTACTTTTATTCAGCCATTCCGCTTGTAGTTGCAAGATTTACTAGTCAGTACAATGGTCATGGCGACAATTCAAACAAGCAATTGTGGGATTATTTAGCCATTCCATTATAGTGAAGCTGATTACTAGTCATTATAAAGTCAAATTTAGAGCAATAAACTTTAGTTATGCTTGTCTATGATCGAGATATCATGCTCCAAGTCGTCCATATCCATGCGACACGGCTTTAAAGTTTTACCGCCGGGTCCACCAATAGCAACACACGCTCGATCAACCTCGGAAAAACCAACTCAAAACCCAACGAGGCTTTCACGATTGAACAATCACAGGATTCAGAAATATTTCAGGGGGCCACCCCTTGGAGTACACCCGCAACAAAGTAAGCAAGCTCCGAGACGGACTCAAGGTTTGTGGGGCCGGCGGTAAACGACAGCAGATCCCCAAACGGGGACTGTCGATACCACGTAAACGGGTCACAAGTCCTAAACAGTACAGTGTGCTCCTCGCACAATTTTAAATACATAAGTAGCATGGCATAAGTACAGGATCGTAAATAAAACCTCAAACTAGTTTGTGGCCCCAAGAAATAAGATCAATCAAGCTCGCCTGTGGGGTCCCATATACCTCCCGGATGTGGATAGCGCGATAAATCAAGGAACAGGTATCAAGTACTCGGGGTCTTACGGACACAAGTGGGCTCGAAACCAAATATTTTCTATCACCCACCGATGCCTCTGCTTATTTCAATTTTAGTTGTTAAACAGAAATTAAAGTGACGATAAGTAAAACTAGAATCATCTCCAACATCAACATGCGGCAATACATCAACAACTGTGGCATTTGACAACACGCAACATCACTTGAGCAAGCGACTACGACGCGCAAGTCCAACTATCTACCAAACAACAGGTAATAGGATGTGTCCAAGGCAATATAGGGCTGCACGGTATATCACAGGTACGAGAACTAAAGCATCGCAACACAGATAGCAATAGATCAACAGGAGGGAGTAAAGGCTATAAAAGTAAGATAGGTAGAACGGGGGGAGATGCTCGCCTGGAAAACATTGTCGAACGTTCAAACGAAGATCGGGGCGAAGCTCACATCAACTCAACGGCCTTATCCGCGAAGAAGCAAAACACTAGAAGGAACACCGAATGCAATATTTAATACACGGCAGAAGATCGGCATGATGCATGTATGATGTATGGCATGGCAAAGTGCGATACAATTAGGTCATATTAAGCGGAACCGGGGTCCCGACAATTAATTAAATGGTTCAAGTTATTTAGAACCCCCGCCAATTAAATGTTGTATTAGCATGGCAAAAGATAGCACCGGGTTCGCTACACAAATTTAAATGAGGCCAATATAAGGCTAGATTTGCCCGCATATGGGCCCCATATTTAATTATAAGGTGAATCGGCCTAAGGCCCCCAAACCACATGAATGTATGCATGCAAGACAAGTATTATGCGACAAGTTGTATTTCAATTATAAAATAGGGTTTGCGGGAGAGGGTTCACACATTAAGGGGTCTCGACGATCTTGGGGTTTCCGGGGTTCGGGGTCCGGGATCGGTCTCGGGGTCCGGATCTGGGGTTCAGGGTTCGACGGAAGCGTTCTCGGACTCCGGGATCGTTCTCGGATATCGGGGGAGGTTCTCGGTGTCCGTGAGGTAGACCTTGTCGTGCCTTAGCGTAGATCTTGGGGAGGTTCGGGGTTCCACGGGTTCGGCCCGATAACCGGACTCCGGGAACGGTTCTTGGTGAACTTGGTTTGTCGAGGTGTGGTCTTCGGGTTTGCTTCAATCGGGTCCATGTTGGAGTACTTGTCGTCCCATGTGGCCTTCGGATTCCGGGGCCCCAGACATGGCGTCCCAGGGAAGTACATGTCGTGTCCGTGACGGAGATCTTGAGGGTCCTGAACTCGACGAGCTTGGCATTCAGGGGAGCTCCCGGTGTCCCGAGGAGAAGATCTTGTCGGTCCCACCTCGAAGGCCTTGTTGTTCTGCCGTGGGGATCATGGTTATCGGGGTCCGGATCTGGTCATGTTGCCGGTAGTTCTTGGTGTCCAAGGGCCGTCGCTCTGGGAGGCGGATCTTGTCGGCATGTACTTGAACCGATAGCAGCAACCGGGCCACCAACGGCCATGGGGACGCCCGAGAACAGGGACGGATGTACACGGCGACGCACGCGCGCAGAGAGGTGGAGGGGCGGCCTCGCCGCGACGGCGAAGCTAGAGGAGGCCACGCGGTTCGAGGGCGGGTCGGCGAGGCTACAAAGGTCGGCGAAGCGGAGGCGCGGCGCTTATTGACGGAGGCGGCGAGGATGGGGCTCGAGGCGGGCGGCGGGAGGCCGCGGGGCCGGCAGGTGGGACCACGGAGGCGAGGCGCCCGTCGCGAGGAGGAGGCGGCGCCGGCCGAGGCGGGGACGCGGGTCGGCGAGGTCGGGCGGCGCGGAGCGTGAGGGTGACGAGGCGAGAGCGCGGCGGGCGCGGCCGCAGCAAGGCTGAGGGCTTCCGCGGGCGGCTGGGCGGCGGGCGGCGATGGTGCGCAGGGCGGGACGCGACGGCGAGGAGGGCTGGCGGCGAGCTGGCGGAGGGAGGTCCGGCGCGGCCTTGGCAGGATGGACCGGGGAGGAGGCCGCTGCTGCGAGGCCGTCGCCGGCGGCGGCGGCGATGGGGCGGGGCCAGAGGGGGCTAAGGGAGGTTGCAGGTGGTGAGGGAGAGACGGTGCGGGCGAGCGGGGAATGGGAGGTTGAAGAAGACCAGGGGGAGCGGCGCCAGGCGTGGGACGCGCGGGCGGGGTGGGGCCCAGGCGTGGGGATCGGTGCGTGCGTGAGTGCGTGTGTCTGAGTGTGTGCTGGGTGGTTGTGGGGCTGGGTTGAGAGGGTGAGAGAGGAGGGGTGAGGTGGAGCGATCTGGTTGGGTGGAAGGAAAGGAGAGGGTGAGGTGGCGCAAGGGGAGTGGCCAGGGTGAGGTGGCTGGGGGAGAGAGGGTAGATTAACTGGTAGCTGTAGTATTTAGAGGGCTGGTTTGGGGTGGACCGTTTTAGTTTTCTGGGGGTGGTCGTTCGGGTCCGTCGGCCCGTTCGACTGCCCCCCACTAAAAATAATATAATTTTTTTTATTTGTTTTGTTAATACCGTTTGCAAACCGATAGCACTTAAACAAAAAATAATCCGGAGACCGGGCTTTGCATTTGAATTAAGATGGGGCGTTTTAGAAACAAAACGGGCTTGCGAAAATAGTTTTATGCGAACAATGCATGATGATGACGATGCAATGCACAAATTCAACGCGATTTTCTAGTAGTGGTTTTGCGGGATGCCACAGTGGCAGATGGTGGTTGGGTGGATGGAGGGAGGATGGTGAGGTGGCGTGCACCGATTGGTGCAGGTGAGATGGAGGGGGTTTGGGTAGCTTAGGATTAGGCAGCAGAAGGTTTTTGGGTAGACTGGGTTTTTGTACTGGGGGTGGCCGACTGGGTCGGGTCGGCCCGGTACGGCTGCCCCCTAAAAAATATAAATTTTTATTTAATTTAAAATGAACTTTTGTAAATAGTTTTTAGACAAATAAAGGACCCGGAAAAGTCCGGAGTTTTGATTTGAAATTAAGACGGGGAATATTTAGAAAACAAAACTAGGCGTTTCGAAAATAGTTTAGACAATAACCATGCAGGATGATGACGATGCTCAAATGCAATGTGGCATGATGACATGAGCATGAGGTCATGATGATGCAATATACAAAAACAACGCGATTTTCTAGCAGTGATTTTGCGGGGCGCCACAGCGCGTGAAGCCAGCATTCGACGAGCGAATCATGTGCGACCCAAAGTATCGCAAGATCCACATGGAGCGAGGGGAGAAGACAATAACGAACCACTGGGCGATCATTCAAACTGCGTGCAGCAAGTGGCACAGCTGCGTGGAAGAAGTCGACCGCACACAAGACAGTGGGGAGAACATGGACAACAAGGTACTCGTGAAAACTATCTTTGTCGTGCATTCTCTTGACACACTCGCGAACATGGACAACTTGACATACTTCCATTTTGTAGTTCCGCCGTGCACTTCTTCTGTTTCAAGAGGACATGAAGATGGAGTTCAAGTTCCATCATGTCTTCGAGAAAATCGAGCATTGCGAGAAGTGGCGGGACACTCGGCTGAGTCTCTCCAAGAGCAGGGATGACGTCTACAACCCCGAGGCCCCGGCGGCTGCTGCCAGCGAAGGAAGACCTGAGCTCGGCCAGAAGAAGGCAAAGATGCTCAAGGCCGCCGAAACTCCCGCCGAGCGTTTCCAGGCTTCGATCGAGAAATGCCTCGCTGACACGAGGGCGCAGTCCGACAAGAGGGCTAAGAAGAGCGAGGAGCACTGGAAGAAGCTGATAGAGACACAAGGGGAAAAGGTGGCCCTCATCAAGGCCAGCCTCGCTGAGAAGAAAGCCAGACTCGCCGAGAAGAAGGCCAACTACGCCGCCAAGAAGCACCACACGGACCTCAAGTTCCTCATGGGCGGCGAGGACAAGTCGAAGATGAGCTCGCTGGTCAAGGCCTGGTACATGGCGCAACGGCAGGCCATCCTGGAGGGCATGACCACGGCTTTCCCTACCTCCACGCCGAGCTCTGCGCCGAACGCTCCCACGCCGAGCTCTGCCTCGACTTCCTCCAACCCGGGGGCCTTCGCCGGCGAGACGGACGACAACGCCGCGTCGGCCACCCCTCAGGAGCCCATCCCCATCGACGACTAATCGTTGCTTCCCCTGTTATGTAATAAAAATATATCGCCGAACATGTAGGCGCATCTGTAGAACACCTTGTGGCCAAATACTCGCCGACGGAAACTATGCAGATTCAAATATATAGCCGTTTTTCGTCCGTATGGGTACTCAGTCTGGGTAGCCGAGTGGGAAACTGGACGTATCCATCGGAAAAGGATCCGGATTTCGGACTGAGTTCGGCCAACGAGTGGAGACCCTGAAGCCCAGCACAAGTTCTTTCCTAATTTTTCCTCATCCCTCAAAGCTCAAACCTTGCCTCCGCCGTCACCACTCGCCGGCACGGCTCCTGGGACGGATCGTATGAGCTCCCAGCCGGCGACCATGGCTCTCCACGGGGGGCTCCCCGATGAGATCATCTTCTGAGAGATCCTCCTTCCCCCAAAATCCCTCCTCCGCTGTCGCGCCGTCTGCCGCGCCTGGCGCACCGTCACCTCCGCCCGCGACTTCCTCCTCGCCCACCACGCCCGCCAGCCCTCCCTCCCCGTTTTCTCCGGCAACGACGTGTCGATCCTCGCCTTCGACCACCGGGCCGCCACGGAGGACGACCAGCTCCACGCCGTCGCCCGGCTCGACGAGACCTTCCGAGTGGTGGCGTCCTACGACGGCCTACTCGCCCTCTCCAAGATGGCCATGATTGGCCCTAGCTCATGCCTCTCCATCTGCAACCCAGCCACGCGTGAGCATGCTCTCCTCAGGCTACCGCTGGGCTTCAGTGTCATGGGGATGTACCTACACCGCCCTACGGGCGAGTACCGTCTGTTGCTACAGACGGGGAGGTTCAAGGTTAAAGACCAGATTGGCTGGCTGCTACGTCCTGTCCTTGGGCTCTGACCAGCACCCGAGGTTCATCGGGTGGCCTGAGACGTCGACTGGGATCTTCGGCGCAACTGTCCAGGTGCGTGATAGCCTGCATTGGTACCCGGTGTATTGTCTGACCGAAAAAAACACGCCACTGTATGAAAGAAAACTGGTTGTAGTGTTCGACACCATAGCCGAGTCGTTTCGGCGTATGCGTGAGCCAACTATTCCCGGCACCTCATGTATCTTTGACATGGATGGAACACTCGGCATCTGTGCCTGTAGCAGTTCCTCTAGAGTTGTTGATATATGGGTGTTGCAGAGCTACGAAAGTGAGGTTTGGGACTTGAAGTACCGAATCGAATTGCCAGTTGCCGAAATCACTAGGGAGTTTGAAGACTATGGTGAATATTGGGAATGGGATTTTGACGTTGTTTCGGTGAATGCTGGTGTGCTCTTGCTGGTCAGGACTGACGGGTGGCTGCTCAGGACTGACGGGTGGCTGCTCCACATTGACGGTGATGGCAAATTGGTTAACAGTTTCTATCGTCGCCACAGAGGCCTCTGTATGTCCGAGTGTCGGTTCAAGCAAAGTCTTGTTCAGCATGCCTTCTTCCCGGCTCTAGAAGGTTATGCTGTGAATGCTTCACCTTTCATCTGACCTGTGAGTGAGTGGTGCTTCTTAATGTTCTAGTGAGCTGTAATATATATTAATTGCATGGATCATAAACCTCCTGGGTTCTTTTTGTGTTGATCTATATAAAGTTAAGCTCTGAATATTATGTAGTTGGCTAGGTGCATGAAATCTATGCTTGTCTTGGTATGATCATAAGCTCTGAATGTTACATGGTTGCATGAAATTTATGCTTATCTCGTTACCTTTTGGGCTGAAGGTACTACTATCTCTGTTGATCCTAAAGCCAAAAAGTCATTTTGCCTTGGTTTTTAAACATTTGCCTACTAATCCGCATCATGTCTCGATTGTATTGGGCCGAGAAATTGACTTGGCTTTATTTTAATTATCTAGTGGTTAACAAGAATGGCGTTTACTATTTTTTATAGTTGTCTTCTTAATAGTCAATATTTCACGGTGTTTCTTTTTCCTACCTTTTGTTATAGCTGACGATGAAAAGAGGCAATATTTTTTCTTTCTTGACTTGCAAGCTGCATCTGGTTGAATGGTTGCATCATAGCCAACTTATTATTGAGATATTATGTTATAATTGATTTTGGATGGGATACGATTGTCCTGCATTCTTGCACTCTTCTTTACCCTGAACAGGGCCTTCACCTCCAGGTGTTGTGTTCGTGGTGCTTCTTCCATTGCCTTCTCAGACTGAACCTTTGTAGTTTGTACTAAGTCGTGTGCTTGGGAGAGGGGACGTGGATGTGATTTTTTTACAACGCATCATGTGCTTGGCAGAATTGGTGATCCTGATGGCAATCCTTTTTAGAAACGTGTGCTTGTCGTAAGAGATATTCTTGTTGATGCCATCCTTTTTGGTTTCCTCCTCCGTCTGAACTCTCACTGATAACATCATCATCTACTCCCCTTGCCCACAGAGCTGAACAACTCAGAATTTGAACCTTTCCATGATTCATAACTATGCTTGTAGCCTGTAGCCTGTTGCCTGCATTACAGATTTAACACATCTGTAGCTCGTTGCCTCCAGTACACATTTAACACATCCTCCTCTTCTTATTTGGCATATCAAACATTGTTGCTTTTGCATCTACTTTTTGCTCAGCAGTTTTTCAAGATATGTTTTCTTAATGGAACTTATTATCAGCAGACTTGGCACTATATATGTACTTCTGCAGCTTCCTCACTAGTAACAGTGAGCAATGTTCCCTTGTGCTTCCCAGCATTCTTCTCACTTCCACTTCTCTTAATCTCATCCTTGGAAGATATGCATATAAATTTAAGTTGAAAACCTCCAACTAGATAATCTAGATTATAGTCTCCATGGTAAGAGTTAGTTCCATCCAATCAATCCTTTGATTACCAAACCTGAGTAGTTACACCACTCGTAAAATAGATGGTGTAGTTCAGCATATGTTTCAGTTGGCAGATGTTAAAAATAACTGTGAACGCTCATTTTTGCTAAGGGGAGTCCATTTGTGGCTGTAAATTAATTTGCTCCGAGAAGGTGCCAGATTTTCATCCTTTTTATATAAAGAGTTAGTAGTCTGAACTTTTAACAGTGAGGCTGTGTTCATTTTGTGTTAGTGAAATCTATGCTTTTGTGAATGCTCTTTCAGAATGAAGCGACAATTGTGTGTGTCAATGGCAAATTTACTTAAACATTTGTCTGTTTGAATATGTGCTAAGATATGCCACGTGTCTGCTTTCTTGAACTGGGGAATTTACTTTGGTTTTTTATCTGGGCCACTAGGAGTCTTTTCTGTACTTATCAGATAGCAGTCTACCTGCATGATGCCTCTCTTTCCTGAATTAGAGAATTTACTTTTACTGTTTCATGTTAGTCTTCTTTTTCTGAGAGATTATCATTATCTAGTGGCCTTCTCAATAATCAGCATTTAGCAACCCACATGTGTTCCATGTTTCTTTGTTTTGTTCTTGCTATTGATGAAAGTTGACTTGCAAGTTGCATATGATTTTTATAACTGCTTGGAGCGCTACTTGCATCAGATCCTATTTCTCTCCATGGATCAACATCATCTCGTTAGTTATGGAGATTAAGATCACCACTAAGCAAAGAGTCTACGCTAGCAGACATGGTTATATTTGTTGTATTGCAAGCAGTTGTAACTTTTCTACCTAGCTCCTTGTAACATTGGTAGATCTGTTGATGGGAAGGTCCTATGTGCTTCTATGCCTTACTGTTGGCTTGTTTCGAATTATCTTCATCTTCATCATTTCACTTCAGCTGCAAACCATACGAAGGAATGCTCCAGGTGATTGTTTCATGGTCATGACACATACATGTAACAAATGGTCAGGCCCCACATACACGTTTTTCATAATTAGACAAAGTGTGTCCTCCCAGGATCCTTTGCTAATTTTCATCCGTAATCACGTGGCGCGAGACCATTTCCATCACTGAAGGTAAGGGAGCCTGCGCAGAGTTGCTCTAAGTAGATCACCATCCAGATTGTAAATACATTCCATTCTACAATGGCGATTGGAATGTCTCTAGGTGGTCCTGAACTGCATTTTGTGCTCTTGGATAGTGTAAGGTTGCAGTTCTAATAGAGTGAATAGTAGCCTCTGTCAGAGGTGACGAGGTTGTAGTTCTAATAGACTGTTCATCGATGTATCGTCAGAGAGGCTATGCAGTCGTGTTCATGTTCCTCGGTTATGCCACGTCACGTCTCGCATCTAGAATCTCTCTCTCTCTCTCTCTCTCTCTCTCTCTTCTCTCTCTCTCTCTCTCTCTCTCTCTCTCTCTCTCTCTCTCTCCCTTAGGGCTTAGTCATAGATCGAACTGGACACCTAGACAGAAGAACCGAGCAATCCTCGAACAAGTGCACACGATAATACAAGATTGTGCGCGAAACACAAGGGCAGCACCATGCCTAGGCATATGGCTTTGGGCTTGTGCATTAGTTGCGTGCAATATGCATCGAACCCCGTGAATAATTTGCAAACTCAGGTTATTTAGTAACTTAAATATATCCTTATTACCTTGTTTCAAAAGAAAAAATATCCTTACTACAAAAAAAGGTAGAAAAAGCATTCTTCGGCATACAAGAAAATCAGGTTTAGTAACCTATATGCACGTTTCACCTTATATGAACATAAATATTCATGCATGTCAAACAAAACGATCAACCAACTATTTAAATACATTTGAGAGCAACACAATTTTTTTTTTGCGGGTAGAGAGCAACACAATATTATTTATGGAAAAATATTTTCATGAAGCATATTCATTTATATTTCAGAAAAAAATGTTTAGAAAAACTGTTAGGTGCGAACAAAACAATGGTGATAAGCACTTGCATTGTGGACGGATTTTGTAACGCCCCTGTCTCTCGATCAATGTCTTTGCTATATACCGGTGACAAAGATCTTTTTTTACTCCTTTTTGAGGTATATATCCCATTTTTGAGATGAAGAGGGTTCAGGAGTATGTTTCTTTTTGGACGTTGCTACGTAACAACCGGTCTGAAAAAGCTAAAATCTGGCGGGCGTCTCGGACCAGCAATTGCATGCACTCACGTACCAGGGTGGTTTGCTAGGCATTAAAGGACAAGACTAGCTCAATTCAAATACGAAAATTTAAAAAGTTTTTTAGGTTAAACCGTTTGTTCGAATTAAGATCCGTTTTCACTGTTAGGCTAGTTATGACGAGATCTTCGAAACTAGATCTCATGTTGATACGTTCTAACAACTTTTTTTTGATCAAAAGTTATCCATCCGTAACATGCAATATATCCATGCTTCAGCATATAAGTTATCCACCCAATAACATGTAAGTTATCAATCACTACAAAATTTATCCACGGATCACATGTTCAGGATGTGTAACTTTTTTGTTTACCCACAAGTTATCCATCAGTAACACGAGAGTTATCCAGGCTTTAGCATGTAAGTTATCCACCAAATAATATGTAAGTTATTTATCACTAAAAAAATTTACCTCACGGATAGAATATAAAAAGTTATTCTAACGGCTTAGCATCATCGCCCATCGCCGCTCTCACAGCGTACTCAACCTCAAAAGGCTACCGCATCAAACATTAAACATATATTTTAAAGGAACTAAATCTAACCTTGTTTTGCATACGATATAAATAAATAGGGTCTTATGCTCACCGATCATGCAACCAGTAATCTAGCGGCTCGACTTCGTCGTCTGTAACCGCTACCATAGAGTACAGCTGACGAAGCCTCGAATGGTGTTAGGGTACGGAGTCGTAATCGCTCATCGACGCTAACGCATTAATGGCAGTGAAGTGTCGGTACCCTGATAACTAGTTACATCATTTCAATAAAACTTGCTCATTACGTATGTCAGAACACCTCTATCCAACATGTCTATATGACGGGTAACTTATGTGTTAATGAGTTGATAACTTATATACTATGACATGGATAACTCATGTGTTTATGATGGATAACTTTTTGGTTCGAAAAAAAATCCGTTAAAACATATCAACATGGGATCTAGTTTTAAAGATCTCGTCGCGACTAGTTCAACGGTGAAAACGGATCTTAAATCGGACAAACGGTTTAATATATAAGACATTTTAAATTTTTGATACGATTCTAAAGCTGGCTGACAGCACGCGTTCACACTTTTGAAACTTACCGAAATAGAATTTCCGTTCTTTTTTCTCAAAAAAAAAGAGTATGTTTATTACCCCTTTTTTCTTACAGGAAATCTATTTGTAGACCGGTCAGTGGGTTGAAAAATTCGACGAACTACTCTTGCCGTTTGATTAGAGTATGATGGATCGTGTGAACGTGCATGGCGTGGAGCGTGAATCCTAGTCAGCTAAGAATCCAATCGAAAATTCAAAATGTTTTGTAGATCAAACCATTCGTTCGATTTAGGATTCGTTTTCACCGTTGAGCTAGTCGCGTCAAGATCTTCGAAATTAGATCCCATGTTGATATGTTTAGATAAAAAAATCGGACAAAAAGTTATCCACCCTTAACATGTGAGTTATCCATGATAATATGTAAGTTATCCACCCAATAATACATAAGTTATCCATCGAATAACATGTTGGATAGAGACGTTCTCTATACGTATTGAGTAAATTTAATTAGAATACGCTAACCTAGTTGTTAGGATACTGAGACTTCATTGCCATCAATGCGTTAACATCGACGAACGATGAAGACTCGGTACCTAAAACCTTTCGAGGCTTCGTCACCCGTACGCCATGATATCGACGCGGACGACGAAGTCGAGCCGCTATACTACTAATTGCTCGTCACATTGTTTACTATGATTTAGTGTGGTGGGTGGTTAGGTTATAAGACCCCATTTATTTATCTCGTATGCAAAAAAAAATTAGATTTAGTTCTTTAAAAAATATGTTTGATGTTTGACTCTGTAGCCTTTCGAGGTTGAGTAGCTTGTACGCCACGAGAACGGCGACGACGACGAGGCCGAGCCTTTAGGATAACTTTTTATATTCTATCTATGGATACATTTTTATAGTGATGGATAACTTACATGTTATTGGATGGATAACTTACATGTTAAAGTATGGATAACTCTTGTGTTAATAATGGACTAGTTGAATGCCCGTGCGTTGCCACGGTATTTAAATTTCCATGTCATGCCCTATTTAGTTGTCATGGTGCATTTTCATCTTTCAATTTGTCAAATATCTCCGATATGGTTCACTTGCTATTTTTTTCTAAATTCACCCTTTGGTTAAGCCGACAACATAAGATGTCATCATTCTCTGTCTCTTCCCCTTTGCTATAGTGAAAGAGAAGCAAAAGGGAGGAACTCCACTTCCCTCGCTCCGTAGCTAGCCAGAACGAGGGTCCCTCCCTCTCCATCATTCACTTCATTGGTGGGAGTAGAGGACCACAAATCGTGTCTCCTGCGTCTAGGTAGTGGTAGGGTTAGGGTTCTGATTGTCATTTTTCCGGTGGTGACAATGACGGTGAAAAATAATCTCTTCTCAGCCCCACTTTGACGGCTACATTAAGTACACCGGCAACATCTTCATGCTTTCTCTTGGATGGAGCGAGATTTGCGCTAGGTGTGGCCGTGTGGGTGTCGTGGGTTACGATGTCACCCACACAACAACTTTTTTCTCCAACTCCGCGTGGTGACGATGCATCCGGTGTCATGGAGTGTGTGAGACCTTGTACATGAGGTAGTCACAAGGCGCCAATTTTTCCTGCTTTCGATGATGTAGGAGTGGGAGGGGAGGACCTTGGAGTTGGTGTTTCTTCAACTTTATGTTGCTTTCTAGTGTTGGTATGAAGATACAGAAGTCGAAAACTTTGTGACAACAGATCCCATCTGAGATACAATGTTCACGGCGACTTTAGTGGGAGTGGCTGCAACGATGCAGTGGACCTCTACAGATACAAAGTTCATGGCGACTCTAGGTGGGAGTGTCATTGACAGGACAACACGGTGGACCTCGTGTTGAGTTATATCCCATGAACGAAATTGACGTAGCTACGTTAAGTACCTGGCAGCAACATCTTCATGCTTTCTCTTGGATGGAGCGAGATTTGGTGCGCTAGGTGTGGCCGTGTGGGTGTCGTGGTTACGATGTCACCCACACAACAACTTTTTTCTCCAACTCCGTCGTGGTGACGATGCATCCTCCGGTGTCATGGAGTGTGTGAGACCTTGTACATGAGGTAGTCACAAGGCGCCAATTTTTCCTCCTTTCGATGATGTAGGAGTGGGAGGGGAGGACCTTGGAGTTGGTGTTTCTTCAACTTTATGTTGCTTTCTAGTGTTGGTATGGAGATACAGAAGTCGAAAACTTTGTGACAACAGAGATCCCATCTACAGATACAATGTTCACGACGACTCGGAGTGGGAGTGGCAGCGGCAACGGTACAGTGGACCTCTACAGATACAAAGTTCATGGCGACTCTAGGTGGGAGTGTCATTGACAGGACAACACGGTGGACCTCGTGTTGAGTTATATCCCATGAACGAAATTGACGTAGCTACGTTAAGTACCTGGCAGCAACATCTTCATGCTTTCTCTTGGATGGAACGAGATTTGGTGCGCTAGGTGTGGCCGTGTGGGTGTAGTGGTTACGATGTCACCCACACAACAACTTTTTTCTCCAACTCCGTCGTGGTGACGATGCATCCTCCGGTGTCATGGAGTGTGTGAGACCTTGTACATGAGGTAGTCACA
The DNA here is from genome assembly GCA_030063025.1 of Avena longiglumis. Lineage (NCBI taxonomy): Eukaryota > Viridiplantae > Streptophyta > Magnoliopsida > Poales > Poaceae > Avena > Avena longiglumis. The sequence goes on along the minus strand of CP125973.1, from coordinate 69,027,946 downwards.
AGGCGCCAATTTTGCCTCCTTTCGATGATGTAGGAGTGGGAGGGGAGGACCTTGGAGTTGGTGGTTCTTCAACTTTATGTTGCTTTCTAGTGTTGGTATGGAGATACAGAAGTCGAAAACTTTGTGACAACAGAGATCCCATCTACAGATACAATGTTCACGACGACTGGAGTGGGAGTGGCGTAACCAGACAAAGTGGACCTCTACAGATATAAAGTTCATGGCGACTCTAGGTGGGAATGTCATTGACAGGACAACACGGTGGACCTCGTGTTGAGTTATATCCCATGAATGAAATTGACGTAGCTACGTTAAGTACCTGGCAGCAACATCTTCATGCTTTCTCTTGGATGGAACGAGATTTGGTGCGCTAGGTGTGGCCGTGTGGGTGTAGTGGTTACGATGTCACCCACACAACAACTTTTTTCTCCAACTCCGTCGTGGTGACGATGCATCCTCCGGTGTCATGGAGTGTGTGAGACCTTGTACATGAGGTAGTCACAAGGCGCCAATTTTGCCTCCTTTCGATGATGTAGGAGTGGGAGGGGAGGACCTTGGAGTTGGTGGTTCTTCAACTTTATGTTGCTTTCTAGTGTTGGTATGGAGATACGTGTCGAAAACTTTGTGACAACAGAGATCCCATCTCTACAGATACAATGTTCACGACGACTGGAGTGGGAGTGGCATGCAACGGACAAAGGACCTCTCAGATACAAAGTTCATGGCGACTCTAGGTGGGAATGTCATTGATGTGACAACACGGTGGACCTCGTGTTGAGTTATATCCCATGGACTTGGGAGTAGTATTTTATTTATTAGTGCGGTGTTGTGTACCACTTGTACTCCTTAATATACCTAGGGTCTAAATTGCCAAAAACACGATCTTCAATAAATTACACTGCTTGTAGATGTATAAATTTACTTATAAAACACCTTATTTCAATCACAAATCAGCGTTACAACAAATTGCCTTCACAAGACGATATATATATTAGAACTCCATGTTGACTTGTTGAGATAACAAATCAAGTTAGCACGGACAAAAGCCTATGTGGTTGAGTGTCGTGGTCTCGGGAGTTCAATGATTCATTTCATTTTCAAAGAAAAATAGAAAATAAGTATAACTATGAGAAAATCAAGTGCCATTCACAACAGGAGATCTTCTCCTTCGAAAATCCAAATGAGAATATGTTTTTTTGAAATGAGGTCATCGGACCCATCTTTATTATTTCCTCAGATCCATTATGTTCTCATATTTGTCTAGATTCTGCTGTATCTCTACATACATCCGAATCTAGACAAATATGAGAACATTAATTTGGATCGGGAGTAAGGTGCGTGTCAATCACCATCATCGGCATTCGAGAGGCGACGGTTGCTCTATCGATCTTGTCGCCACAAACCTTGGTTGCACACCTATGGCATCCGTCCAAAGATGATCGCCTCCGACACGCGACCACCACAAAGATGGTCTTGATCTCATCGTTGCAGACGTTCTTGTGCACCACCCACTCTCACCCATTGGCGCTCGATCTCGGGCGGCGCACCTCGGAGCTCGACGGAGACGGGCGGAGGACTACGAGGGCGGAGAAGTCGCCGAAATCACGCACCTCCTGCCGCACTTCATTGGCGCCTGATTCTGGGGTAGCCGCGCCCTGGAGCTCGACGGAGACCGTGCCTCGTGACATCGAGGGCATGGAGAAGTCGCAAATCGCACCTCCCACCGCACTCCATTGGTGTTATGATCCTGGAGCGGCCGCCTGCCTTGGAGCTCGATAGAGACTGCAATGGGACAACAAGGGCGTGGATCGCTCACCTTTGCGGGTGAAGCCGAACTCCATTGTTTTGGAGACGGTCGACATCCCAACGATGAAGGGAAATCGGCGCCGGAAGGAGAGATCCTCTGCGGCAGAGGGGAGGATGGCGGTGGAAGATCGGGTGGACCGACAGGTGTCGATGTTGGGCTTAGCCATTAGGTGCGTGTGGGGCGAACGGAGCGACGCGCGACAAAAGAATTGACGTAGTGCGGAACGGCAGTAAACATAACACCTTCTTTTTAGATAATAGATATAGATAAGATAAAGTTTGTTAGTCTGGTTAGATAAGTTTTGTTAGTCTTGTTAGATAAGGTTTGTTAGTCTTTGGCAATTTGTTAGCGGTGGCATTTTCTGTAATTTTTGCATGTGTGACACCAGGCATTCACCACGCTTTTGAAATTAATAGTAAAGATAACTGGTGGGTAAATAGAAAAGGTTACCCATCCTAATACATGATATGTGGATAATTTTATAGTGATGGATAACTTATATGTTATTGGGTGGATATCATACATGCTAAAACCCGGATAACTTATGTGTCATAGGTGGATAACTTTTGGTAAAAAAAAAGTTATCAGAACATACCAATATAGGATTTAGTTTCGAAAATCTCGTCACGACTAGCCTAACAGTAAAAACGGACTTTAATTCAGATAAACGGTTTGACCTAGAAAACATTTTAAATTTTGTATTTGAATTGAGCTGGCTAATTAAAAAATTATCGTTTAATATTTAGAAAGATAATGTGCATGCAATTAATAGACCAATTCCTATCAAATGTTCCGCAAGATTTTAAAACTTGTAGACTGATCGGTAGGTAGCAAAGTCCTTTGCTTAAGTTGCGAAACACACCTGGGTAGCATGGCTAAGCCCAACCCAGGCCCATTCATGCCATTAAGTTGCGAAACGGAGGCGCTGCGCTGGTAGGAGGAGCGACGCCTCCCAGCGGCGGTCTCCCGGAGGAGATCGTCGTCTGGGAGATCCTCGTCCGTCTCCCCCCAAATTCCCTCCTCCGCTGCCGCGCCGTCTGCCGTGCCTGGCACGGCGCCACCTCCACCCGCGATTTCGCCCTCGCCCACCACGGCCATCAGCCTTCCCTCCCCATCGTCGGAGGCTTCGAATCCGGCGGCTCCCGACACGATTACTTATTCTCCTTCGACCACCGGGCGGCCGACGGCCAGCTCCAACCCGTTGCCCGGTTTGACGATTCCTTCAGTACGGAGGCCTCCTTCGACGGCCTCCTCGTCCTCTCCAACCATGGGACGACTGGCACCTGCTTCTCCGTATGTAATCCGGCCACGCGTCAGCATGCTCCCCTCCGGCAACTGTCAGGCTTCCGTTTATTGGGCATGTATGCGCACCGCCCTACCGGCGAGTATCGTCTGCTACTGCACCGGACTCTCGCCGATCTGCTACCTGGAGATCAAATTGGCTGCCACGTCCATGTGTTGGGCTCCGACCAGCCGCCAAGGCACATCGGTTGTCTAGAGACAGCAGCGTCAACGGACTTCAACACACCTGCCCTTGTCCGTGATAGCCTGCATTGGTACCCAGTGCATCATCCAAGGTACCCTCGTCAACGTCTGTTTGGAAGCCAAGTGGTAATTAATAGTATTTGACACCATATCCGAGTCGTTCCGGCAGATGTGTGCTCCAGATGTTCCTCTCTGGTCATATATCTTTGAGATGGATGTCACGCTTGGCATCTATAGCCATGATCAGGCCATGAGAACTGTTAATATATGGGTGTTGCAGGACTACGAAAGCGGTGTTTGGGAGTGGGAGTGGGAGTATAGCATCGCATTGCCGGTCACAGAAATCAGGGATCAACTTGGATGGTTGTATGACAGTTTGGATGCCAGCGTTGTGTCAGTGGGCGGTGAAGTCCTCTTGCTGGTCAGTCATGGTGGGTGGATGTTTTACGTTGACATTGATGGTGAACTAGTTGAAAAAATCCATCGTGATGGACAGTGCTTGTATGCCTGTAAATTTCAGCTGAAACAAACTCTTGTGCCGCATACCTTCTTCACGGCACTAGAAGGTTATGCTGTGAATGCTTTGCCTTTTGTCTGACGGCTGCTAATGAGGTGGTTATTCTCGACGGCGTCGCTGCCATATCATCATGAGCTGTAATATATATGAATTGGATCAAGTATGAGTCTGTTGGCTTCTTATTTGTCTTTTTGTACTAATATACATAAGGTTATGATAAGAAGATCTGAATGGTGTTGCATAAATCTATGCTTGTTTCGATACACTTTTGGGCTGAGGTGACTTGTTGATGCTAAAATTACCATGTCATTTTGCTTTACTTTTGAAATACTTATCAATCAATCTGCCTCGTGTATCTATTTTCCTGGGCCAACGACTTGGCCTTACCTTGTTTTTCATTAGTGGCTCTTAGTAGTAGTCAATTTTTAACAACATATTCATCGAGGTGACGAATTTCCTTTGCTTTTTATCATGTATTTACCTAGTGCTTTCTCTTAGCACTCAATTGTTGACTATCGGTATGCCTCATTTCCCTATCCCTTGAACTGAAGTATTGGATTTACGTTTTCATCTAGTGGTCTTCATAGCCAATATTTTTCCTGATTCTACCGTTTGTTGTAGCTGATAAAGAAAAGAGACAGGATTTCTAGAAGAAGGTTGGAATACTACTCGTTAAATATAAATGAGGCTGCATCTGATTTCTAGAAGAAGGTTGGAATACTACTCGTTAAATATAAATGCTTGCATCCTAAGTCAATTTTTTTCAATCGAATGCTCTGTTTAAATTCCTTTTTTCTTCATTTTTCTTCATGATTCTCTTGCATCTGGTTTGGTGTGTCTTATCAGTGACAAAGCTCAGTGTTACAGCAAAAATTGAAAACAACATTCGTCTCGTTCCAAGGAGAAATGTTGTATTCTTGTACTAGAAAAGACTAGTAGTGCAACCTGAAAATCTAAGTACAGATGGATACATTTTTTGTGCTTCCATCTTGACACAGTTTTTCTGTTGCATTGTTCGGAATGGTCCCTACTTTACCTAGGAAAGGTTTCTGATTGTCAGGCTCAGGTCTCATATTGTGTGACAAAAATAGATGCAGTTGTGAAAAGTAAGCACTCTAATAATTTTTACTGCATGTATTGTGTTCCACATTGCAAGGTAGTTGTTCAGCTGTTCGAACTTTAGCTGTCTGGTGTCAGTCTGGTGTTACTGAAATGGCCTTTTCACCATAAGAAATAAACTGGTGAGACAATATTTGGAGTGCCTGCCTGGTTACATTCCACACCATATATGGTAATGTAATGCAATATATAAGCAATTTTATCATCCAGATTAGTTTATCCATTACTTGTGTGCGCGGCATGAATCTGGCGCTCCACTGAGAAGCCTCTTCATATTAACCTGTAGTATTATGTGATCTTTGGTGCAATTTGCAGAGTCGCAGCTGTACCAGAGGTCGGTCATGGTGAATGCATTAGAGCTAACTGACCAGTAGCAGCTAGAGGACCTGGGACAAGTGCGTGCGAGCTCATGTTTCTTCCAGAATCCAGATCACGGTCTCCACGCGGATGCACTACCAAGAAGTTGCAGTATTCTTGATGGTCAATATTTTGCCTGTTTCTACCCTTTGTTGTACCTGATGATGAAAAGAGGGAGGATTTCCTCTTTGTTGACTTGCAAGCTGCATCTGATTAATAGAAGACCTTGGTCTTAAAGCACTATTAAATTAAATGGCTGAATCATAGTCAATTTCTCAGTGAAATATTCTGTTATTATTAAATTTTCTTCATGATTCCATTGCATATGGTTAGGTAGGTCTTATGGATACTAAAGCTCATCGTTATAGCGAGAATTGAGCATGGTTATATATGTGTCATTCTGAGGAGCTGTATTATTCACGTAGAAAAGACTAGTACTGCAACATGAAAAATCCATGAACAGATGGATAGTATTTTTGTGTTTCTGTCTTCTTTTTTGGCAATATATGTGATTCTAAGTTGGCACCGTTTTTCTGTTGCAACTGTTTAGAATTATCTCTTATTATTTTACTTCATCTTTTAACCATTTCAAGGATTAGTGCTTCATGTGATGTTTGTTCTTTTAACATAAGTCCGAGAAACAGCGCTTGTACAAGCTAGTGACCACAAGAAAGTTTTTTCACTGTCAGACTCAGGTTCCACGCTGTGTTCATGTCTCAAGAAGGGACAGCACCAGGCCAACTGTGTGAAAACTGACAGTACAATTGTAGAAGTAAGCACTCTGATCATCTGTTAGTGCATAATGTAATAACTGTTCAATGTCAATCTTCTGTGACTGGCATGGTCTTTTTGGCAAGAGGGGGAAATTGACCGGTGAGAAAATAATTGTGTGACGCTACAGTTGGAGCCTTGGAGGAATAATCACTCTGATCATTTGCTACTGTAAAGGCCAATGAGGATGAACGTGGCGGCACATGGGGACGTAGCCGTTCTCCAATCCCGCAGCTGTATGACTAGATTAGCATTCATTCAGAAATTTAAGGTAAGAGGGATACTTATTTTTTTCTCGAGAAAATGCAGCTCTGAGGAGGTTACAGTACGTCATAATACAAGCAAATAAGTAAGAGAGGTACACTGATGATGGCAAATATAATAAGACCGTGCGCTTATGTATGCCCTTCTATTTTGATATTTGGTCCTTCAAATAGTAGAAGGGGTGATTGATTTATGGGCAACATGGCTACCGCTGTTTTACAACTAGGTAGGAAACGCGGCTTGCCGCTCGCTAGCCCGCTTCGCGGGCAACATGATATAAACAATTATTTTGAAAGACAATAAATCTAAGATATTATACATAGCAATTTCATTAGACAGAGTGTTGTTTTACATCATAAGCAAAAGATAAGCATTCTTGCAAGTTAACCGTATATATTGATAAATAAAAAAAACAAGGCAGTGCTGCTTATAGCAATGTTGACAGCGGTTTGAAACAAAATGTTGTTGTTCGCTTGTAGCAGTGGCGGTGACGGTATGTAGCACCAATATCGGTGGCCTGCAGCACCACCGGCGCCCACGTAATAAGTTTTGAGATTAAGAATGAACTGAAGACACCGGAGGACAGAGATCCAATGGCATCCAGAGAACAAGATGGGAATGCTTCAACTTATAGAATTCTCACCGTATGTTGCCTATGTGCCATCAAATATACAATCAGTGTGCTCTCTATGTCAAAGTAATTAAGCATATATCTCAGATCATAAAGAAAAGAGCAAATAATTAGTATATCGACAAAACCTTTTAGTACCACGAGCTTCAAGCTTGTAGCAGGCTTTAAGAAGCTTCACCAAGTTGTCGGACCAAAGCAAACATGGGTAATAAATTATGTATTACTCCCTCAGTCCTGGAAACCATGTATCATATTTGTTTAAATTTGAATGTATCTACATGCTAAATAGTGTCTAGATACTTTAAATTTAAACAAATTTGCGACATCCTTTTCAGGATGGAGAGAGTACTAAAGATGGAAAAGGCAGAAAACTGGTGGTATCCTTTATGTCCTATTCAAACATCAGAAATAACACAGCTTGTAGAAAGATCTGTTTAGCAAGGCACAACTACACCGGACAACATATTTTTATCAAAATATCTAGTCTGCTTGTGGAAGTTTACCGTCGACTACAAAATTTGAATACAAAAGTTCTTCTGAACACTCACACCACTCAGTTGCTAAAGTAGTATTTGAGTTATAAATTTGACTACAAGCAGATATAAATAAACATTGTGAAAAAAGTTAAAATAAGAAAATAAAAATTTATCTTATAATATTCATTTGAGCCAATACGCATGACAAGGAAGAGTTTCACAAAGACATTCACATATAAAGTTTAGAGAAAACGACATGAAGTTTTTGGTTTGCCCATGTACATTATGTGCTACAACCTATAAGGGAGAAAAATTCTTTATTGTAGTCCAAACAACAATCAGAAAAGACATCTAATTTGATTTACTCTTAGGAAGAAGAAAGACAAAAGGCATTCATTTATAGTCTCAAAAACCTAGCTATTCCCTCCGTTTTAAAATATAAGATGTTTTAGCTTTATAAAGCAAATGTATCTAGACTATTTTTAGTATGTAGGTTCATTCATATTTAGAGTGAATCTACACACTACAACAAGTCTAGATATATTTTCTTCACAAACCTAAAACATCTTATATTTTGAAACGGAAGGAGTACAAAGTATTCGAACTATCAATTGCGTGTTGGATGCTAGAAATAAGGCTCAACTATGTGTCCTCTGATAAAATAATATATACATATACATATATACTACAACAAATTAGGAACGAATTAGAAAAGTTAAATTAAGGTAGAAGCGCAACAAATTAAAATGATTAAATATTTACAAAAATGATTTAGTCGAGATGTGATACAAATGCAGGTACCACACCACATCATTTCCTCACTCACACTGCTAGCACTACCAACTCGGCCAAATTCAGTTCAGTACCAAAGCTAACCTAGCCTAGCTCCGGTCGAGACTAAAATACTCCCAGTCAACTGACATTAAGAAATTTCGGTGTCCGGCGGAGATGGATCCGTAACACCACCGGCTGGTGACAGGGATGCGGCGGTGGCGGAGCCGTGGACCTAGGGTGTGTTCGGTTCTAAAATTTGGTGGAACGGAATCAGTCCGTTCCGCGTTTAGCGTCCGTTCGTGTGTTGGATAAAAAACAGAACCACGTAGTTCCTAGGAACAGAATATTTCTCTAATATGCGGAACACACTCGTGCGACCGATTCGGCCGGATCGCGAGGAACGCGTCGCTAACCAGCGCCGAGGTTCGCTAACCGCATCGCTAATCCTGCGCAGGCGTCGCTAACCGCCGCCGCTCCCTATCATCAGCCTCGACCCGTGGGCGGTGCAAGCAGGGGCGGCCATGGCGGCGGTGCGAGGCGGCCGGGGAGCTGTGCGCGGTTCTTGCAATAGAATATTTAGCCGAAACGGTTCTTGCAAAATTCACACGTTCCAGTTCAGAGTACAGCTGACAGTTCTGTGGCAAGCTGCGAAACACCATCCTTGAACCTAACTGCCGGATTAGGTGGCCTTGAGGATTATGCAGAGAGAGTTGTGTTGGCGCACATCTTAAACTTCTCCTCAGCAACACCCTGCACCTGCACACTCGTATGCAAACAAGAAATCCCGTGTGAGCATCTGCGGCTTCACAAATCGACCCAAGACTCGTTGACAATGCAGTAAAAATGGTTGCGGTGTATCACACAACAACTGAGTTGGTTACCTGTGAAGATCTGGGTGATAGGCCACCTCAGGGCAGACACACAGAAACTGCATGAACACCACATATAATTCAGGTAGGCACCAATGGGTTGTTTATTTGACAGTATATCTCGCATCGTTTTCATATAAATAAATCATATCCTTGTATGTAACTATGTAAGATATGTAGAGAAGGCAATAGCAAACCCTACAAACATCTTGATAGTAATCCTATGTGACCACCAGAGTGATATACACACATGACAATTCAGAAATTCTAAATGAACACATTGATATTTCCAAGGCAGCATCACATGAAAAGCAAAATATACATCTATTGTGCTAAGAGGAAACTATACTCTTTCTTTGATGGTGTACTCTGCCTTCACTCGCATATGTTTCAAAGCTAAACCATTACCATAATTTTAATCACAACAACATGAGACTTTAATCTTAATTCAGGAGAAGCCACAAAGGGCTAGATAAAAAGGAAAGATGGAAATTGATCCTGATTGAGAACCATGCTAGATAGAAGCTACCTGCATCAGGGGAAGCAAACAAGCATCTTCATAAACTATACAACTATCAACTATCCTTGGAGTCTCTTGCGACCAACTGGAGCAACCATTCAGAATCATGTAAGATAAGAAACATAGCACCTATTGATGCAACAATAAGAACATTATTACTTTCATCTCTAAGGAAAGCAACAACAACATTTCATATACCAACAAGTACCTTCACGAGACTTGCTAATCTGCATTACGATGTGGACTCAGCAAAGTTTCTACTTGTGGGTTGATGAAATTCCCAGTGCAAAGACAAAAAGGTGGCAGTATGCAGTATACAAGGAGTGGGATTGATGTGAGTGGATAAATAGTGGTGTTCATGTCGGCAAATCTCTCCAAGAACTTGAGCCTTCCACAATATCCATACCATATGAGACAATTGGTACCCAAGAGAATTTCCACAAACCCAAGAGCCCACGAAAGCACTTGGTTCAGACGATATAAAAGGTAAATGGGTGATTTTCAAGTCTTCATCCTTCCTCCGCAAAGCAAAGAAAATAATCCTGGCTTCTTAAACTTAATTGGGGGTTCATAACCATATAAAGATGTTCTGTTGAACAAACATAAGCTGGTCCTTGAATGCCATCGATACCTCTCACGTTAATATGCAGAAAATAGATGCGGACAAGTTACTGATTATAGTTAGTTGGATTTTTGCGAAAAGTCAATCCAACAACGGTACTAATAACAGTGTGCCATCTTGCAAGTAAAAACTACTTAACGCGGATGAAGATATAAAAGCTTTATGCACAAGAATCATTTATCTAGAGCATGGCATGCCATTTTTCATAATCCATCCTTGTGGGTCATCACATGGCTATTAAATCAAACTCTGAACTCCTCATATTCTCTCCGTTGAGTTTAACAAAAAAATGCAGAATAGAAAATACAGCACACCAAGCATTCTTTAGGGATTTATTCTGGATGATAAGTTGACACTTTTCTATAGATAGAGGTTGACGAGTTTCATCATTCCCTCAATTCATATAGCAAGGAAAAAGTTACTTTTGCAAGTGATATACAAATCTAGTATATTTATAGTTTCAAAGAGATATGTATACCCACTTAGAATAAAATCTAGCAGGTTCATTAAAAATCTAGTTGGAATGAAGAGATTAATAATACTATAATATACTCGAATATAACAGAAATCCACCCAAGAGAAACTATAACTCACGGTAAGGAGTCTTCCATGTTCTGGTCAGTACAACATTGATATCAGCATTTCCACGTCCTTCAAAAGCAGCAGTGCTTGTTCCATTAGTCATGGGTTCCAATCCAACTCTCTCTTTAAACACAACATTGCCAAGCCTGCCAGAGTACTCCTTTGATGGATATGCTGGAGACATTAAGAAGCAAGAGAGAACTATCACATATTCACAGTTGATACAAGAATAACAAACTACACATGTCATGATGGTACATATACATACGAGAATAACTCACGTAGGAAAATGGATGTCCACGCTAGCCAGTATTTCCAACAGGGGGAACATATGATCTGGACATGGTCCAAGAAATTCTCCTGAGATCTGAACAATAAATACCAGATGAAGAAAACATTTTAATTCCATGTTCCTAAATAGTGTAAGCACACTCCATACACATTCCAATTCTAGCATGGACACGAGAACAATATGGAATACCTACATGGAAAAAGTTGGACTATAATGTGATGTATACATGAGGAAAAGCACAAGGCACACATACCTGCAGTACCACCAGAGTTGAACTAACTTGTCATAACCAGAACCTCCGCTTCTAGTTTATTGAATGATTTAAGGGATGGGAGAATAAAATTACCCAACAAAAATGTTTACAATTTGAAGCCCTTTCCTGAAGTCCTAGTGGTCTCCAAAGGCATAGACGGCGTGCATTTGTGGATTGCTCGATGTCCTCATCAACTCGAGGAATCCACGCCTGACAGGACTCAATGACACAACCATGAATCTATAAATGAGATCTGAAATACAAATCTTCTTTCAGCACCATCATTATCTTTAGTTAATTATTGCCAACTATCATCTAGGGGTAACTCCACAATGGACCCCTCCGTCTCCATAATTTTCTCACACATAAGCACAAATATTGTCCTCCCCTCTACAAACAACATCTGCAACCTCGAAGCCAGAAAACAATTTGAGAAATAATCTACATCCACCTTTGTACAATATTTTGTTGAAACCTAATAACCAATCGTGATCTTGGTGGTCATTAACGTGATGGGTAAACATGGACATGAAGATTGAAGTTAAAGAAATTGTGAAGCGGAGGTGATTGCAGACCTGAAAATAAACAAACTAAGAGGACCAAACACCTTGGCTTGGGACGCGAGTCATGGACATAGCGTCATACATGCACTCCTAAAGGCTTATTTTTATCCTACAAAAATCATCACTCATATGTAAGAAAAATCCCTATCTTGCACAATGGTTCAGATCTTAACATGTCCTAGACATTACCCAATCCCACCTCATTTTGCCCCATCCCTGCCATTATCAAGGTAAATTAAGAAACAATTGTTGAATAGGCTAGGATGACTATGAATCGGGAATCAAAGATCAATTTCTTTTCTTTTGCTACCGATTTAGATCCATGGAGAGCTTCACGTGGGGAGAGGCACTTCCACCTCCTCCATGACTGTCCTCAAATTTTAAGCTAAGCAAGCAACTGGAAAAAGAACTCATGAATTATACCCGCACTGGTCCAATCACTGGTCTGGCCAGACATGGGGAAGGAGAGGGGAGGAACATGTCATGGAGGAGCACCGCAACTCGCTCAGGGTTTCACACCATGTCGCCGCAGCGCGCGCTTGGGTTCTTGGTCAACGAGCCCGCTGCTGCCCCCGGAGGAGATAGCAACACCATGAATGTGGGTCTTCTTGGAGCTGAAACACTGCAAAAGGCCATTATTTACATCAGCAAGCCCACCCATCGATCTACTAACTAAATAGCCAAATTTTAATAGTTGTCCTGGCTCAACCTGATGTAAATTGGGGTTTCTATCGTATAAAAACATTAAAATGCTCCAAAAAATACTACACTTCCTTGAGCATTTCGCTACAGACTATAATTCCATTTGCATCATCTATATCACACATATCTAAAAAAATATATGCATGAAATCAGTGGGGGGAAATGGCATAGAAAATATCAGGAAGCAATATCCATGGACCAATGTCTCCACCACTCCTTCCTGAGCCTCAGCAACCAATTGAGAGAGAAAGAGAGGGAGAGAGAGAGGAGGGGGAGAGAGAGGGAGGGAGATAGACCTGTATGTGGAGCAGGCGCTGTTGAGGTATATCCCTGCACATCGGAGCTGCTCGGTGTAGAGGAGGAGGCCACCACCTGCTAGCCCCGACTATTCCTGCACATTGGGGCTGCTTGGTGTAGAGGAGGAGGCCACCGCCGCCGCCTGCTAGCCCTGGCTCCAATATTCCCGTCTTTCGTGTCCTGGTCCAAGGCAAGGGTCCTTCTTCTCCATACCATACTCTCTCGTGTCCTCCCCATGGTTCAGCAATACAGAGGAGGGAGACGAGCTCTCGTTGGTAGCTGGTGGTGGATAAAGCGGCTAGAATCGACCGGGATCTGGAAAACCGGCGGTGGCTAGGGTTCTGAGGAGAAGACATGGGGGTGGGGATTGGGAAAGAGAGGAGGGGAGGGGAGAGGGAGGAGGAGGTGACGAGAGGACCATGCCCCTCCCTCCCATGGACAAGGGACCTGGCATGGGTGGTGACGCCGGTGCCCTGTACCTGGCGGCGAAGCCCATCGCCACGCATGTACGGCGGACGCCAGCAAATAGAATGGGGAGGTGGAAAGACAATTTTGCCCGCGTTCAAAGAGGACAATCGCGATGGAACCACTGTGAAGGCCAGCCGAAACGCGGACTAACCGAGGGCGACGTACACGCGGTCTCCGACAAGCGGGCCAGGCAAGACGCAGGCCCTTAAATCAGTAGGAAAGAGTGGGCAAATTCCGGTGTGGGTAGACACACAGCTAAAACGGACGGCTGGGAGGGATTTGGAAGTCCAATCCTACGGCTGAGAAGGCACATGGCCTCTAAAAGCTCCTTTCGGGGGCTAGAATATTACTTCTTGATCTGCTATGTACTATAAGTTAGTGAAGGAACAAAAGGTGTATCGAGATGCTTAGCTATTTACCGGTTCTCCTTTGTAAGAGTACATGTTTTCTCTTCAAAAGAGTATTTCTTTAATTTTGGAAGTTCTTCTCGTGTTCAGGCAAAATGTTCTATGCTTCTGATTTGCCAGTAATGGTAGCAGTACTAGGGTAAACTGGTGGATACTGTTAAAGTACGTATATATACATGTATGGCTAGAGATAGATAGGACTCTACAACTTATACTCCAAGTCTCCTCCTATCCATGTGTAACTCTATATAAACCTCCTAAAGAATCAGATCAAACAACATAATATTTAGGAATTCTAAAATTTCCACATGGTATTAGAGCGGTTAGCCCCAAGGCGCCGATCCTAGGTTTTTCCACTTCCGCAACGCGCGCTGCCTCCGGGGAGATCAATCTCCTCAGGGGCGTGGCACCCGATCAAAATCAAAGATTAGATCGGTTCTTTAGATTAGATTAGATCCAAATTTCATTTTCCAAATTTCTTAGAATAAATCTAGTTTAGATACAAAATAAGTCCCTAAATCCTAAGATCCTCATCCGGCGAAAATTAGTGCAAAATCGAGACGACGCTCCATCGACTCCGGCTTTGCCGGCCTGCACCACGACGTCGACCAGGAGTGCACCGGCCTCTCACGCCGTCTCGCGCGTACGCGTGAGTCCCAGCAGGCCACGATCCTGGCTGATCTCCGTCAGCTGCAATGCATGCGGCATGCTCAGGTGAAAGAAAATCAAGTACTTGTACGGACGTCTTATTTGCTACTCCAGGAGATCAGCGGGGCAGCCCATCCACGCACGTTCACGCGTGGAACTACACGATGCGTCTGCCACCGGCTCGCAGCTGGAAAACCGGGAGGGCTCGTGTATCTTCATCGACTTTGGGATACACGCTCAGACGCCATGTCCACCACGCCGAGTAAATCGACTACACCACGTTTCAGAAAACGTTATCTACGGATGGTTTTCAAATTTTGAACTCCCCATCGCCGGTGAGATCTGGGTGCCCCGCGCCATGTCCGGCGCTCATTGGCCGGGCGCCATCGCTGCTGTTGGCGTGCCTCGTCAAGCCGGTCTTGAAAGGCCGCCGCTGGTCATGGCGACTTTTCTCCTCCGCCCCGACGAGCAGGGCCGGAGACACGCCTAGGGCAAAAAGGGCCATGGCCCTGGTCGCTGGGATTTTGCTTAGCTATTATTCACGAATTTTTTTTGGCCCGTGGCGTGGCGCAGCCCCGCAGACCAGGCCAGGCCTGCCTCGACCGACGATGCGACAACCTCGATGGCTCCACCTCTGGCTCGTTCGTTGCGCCGCACCTGCCCACGCGCCCACGCCCGAGCCCTGGAGTTAGCAACAGCAGCTAGCTAGCTGGACTAGCTAGCTCGTCTTCTAATTGGTAAATATCAAAACATCTGCTAATCTGATACTTGAATTGTTGAACTATTGAACTTGGTTAATTTTGATTCAGAAATAAACAGGGAATTGGGGAATAGATTAGATAGTGATAATCAGATAGAGGATGATAACTCTGACTTACATATGTTCGGAAATGATTTCATGTTTCAGGTAGAGAAGATGAAGAGATATTATCCAGCGATCTCGCGAGAGAATGAATCAATTCCTCAAACTAAAGATGCTCCTCCTCAATATGAAGAAGCTCCTCAAACCGAACATGCTCCTCAAACTGAGTCAACTCTTCAAAATGAACCTTCAACCTCAACTCAAGAAAGTGATAATCTTGCATATCGTGTTGCCAATGCCAATACTCGCCTGGGTATGGATGTTATTATTTCAGATCCCGGTCTTATGATACCTATTGAGGATTTGAATCCGAACATACAAGATGTTGCTAGAAGGGAGTATGTTAATTTAGGATTTCAATCCGAACATACAAGATGTTGCTAAAGATGTTGCATTTTGTTTCTATTGCTTTCTTTTTAAGCAATCTAAAACATACAACTTTGGTATTGAATCATTCACAAAGAAGGGTTTTAATAATTGGAAAGATGGACCTAGTGTTCTTAATGTACATGTACAAGGAAGAGGAAAAAACCAAGCAACAAACCTTGTAAAACCTGGGGATACACGGTGGGGCACACACCATAAAACTTTGTGTAGATTTATTATGATGTGGAAATCCGTTCTTCATGTATTGGAGAATGTTCATCATGATGGAGAAAGTCTTACACAAAGAACCACAGCGGGTGTCTTGATTTCTCAGATGGAGAGTTTTGAATTTGTTCTCTTATTGCATCTTATGATCAGACTATTGGGCAATACTAATGAGTTGTCACATTGTTTGCAAAGTAAAAAAATCAAAACATTGTTCGTGTTGTGAGTTTGATTGGCATAACATTGGACAAGCTTCAAGGCATCAGAGATAATGGTTGGGATGAACTCATGAAAGAGACATCTGAATTTTGTATCAAATATAACATTGTGGTACCAAACATGGATGATACAATACCTGCTCGAGGTCACTCAAGGGGCCATGGATGCACAATGGTAACTTACTATCACCTCTTTAGATATGAGATATTTAATGTTGTGCATAACCAAGTTCTTGTTGAGTTGAATAACCGCTTTGCTGAAAAGTCTACTCAATTGTTGAGGTGCATTGCTTGTCTTGATCCAAAGAACTCATTTGCTAATTTTGATGAATACAAACTTGTTGAACTCACTCAGATGTATGTTGAAGACTTCTCCATATATGAGATTTCTTTTGTCCTTAGAAATCAACTTGAGACATTCATTGCTGATGTGAGAGGTGATTCGGATTTTCTGAATTGTCATGACCTTGGTAATCTTGCTGTGAAGATGGTTCAGACTGATAGACACACGGTTTTTCCTTTGGTGTATCGCCTCATTGAGTTAGCATTGATTCTACCGGTTACAACAACATCAGTAGAGAGATCTTTCTTAGCTATGAACATTATCAAGACCGAGTTAAGAAATAAAATGGGTGATGATTGGATGAATTATAGCATGGTGTGTTATATTGAGCGAGATGTATTTCACTCTATCAATGATGATGATATTGTATATACCGTTTTCAATCATATAAGTCATGTAGAGGAGTTTTACCTCGTCATTTTGGTAAGTTCTCATTTTTGTATCAATGATTGACTATTTCATTTCATGAGTATACCTTTTCTTATAAAATATTCTCGCTTTTTGAAGGTATTGGTTCTTCTTCTACTACTGTTGATGAGATTATGGGAGGCTCAGATGAACCAAACCAGTGATTTGGTACTATTTTTTGCATTTTGTACTACTATTTTTAGCCTTTTAGACATCTTTTATGTACGTTCTTGGATTGTTAACGATGGATTTTAAAATATAAGTTCATTTTTGCCATCGTATAAAAAAATTATGCTATTACAAGAGTTTTTTAGTATTTTTTTTACGTTTAGATTTTGGCCCGGGGCTTTGTTATGGGGTAACCCCTTGGGGTGGCCCGATCTTTCACGAATCTCCGCGGGGATCGAGGGGAAAGCGGTGGGAGAGGAAGAGGGGACGAAATCCATGAACACACGCACACTAAGATCCCGATGAACTCACGCACACAAATCACCATACACGCCGATAACTCAAGCCGGTGGCAACCGGTCCAACATAATCTCTAGGATCGGTGTTGGGCGAAGCTCCCTCTCCACGACCAACAACGGGGGACGAGGCGCTTGGTGAGATCTTGACGACTTGGGGGCGAGAAACCGAGAACCCAAGGCCTTGTACAACTTGAACGCACTAGGCAAGATCCAAGAGGATGTGGATAATAGGGTGCCCCTTGGTAGGAGCATGAGACCAATAGATGAAAGATCCTCAAAGGGGTGTCCTTAATCTATTATTATCCAAGTCTAGGGTTTACATATGAGGGGTGGGGCTTTATATAGGCCAACCACATAAACAGGGGTAGTTCTGGAATAAAACTGGAAATTTGGGCGAAACTGGGGGTTACATGGGCCAGGCCCAAAAGGCCTTGACATGCCTGGCATCGAGCAGGCCGAAGACTCCGGTGTTGGGTCAGGAGACTCCGGTCAATCTCTGGTGTCGTCTCCGGAGGGGGCATCTGGCTGTCCCGGGCTTGGTTCTTGGGGCCGGACCGGAGGAAGGTCCGGAGACTCCGGTGTAGGGGACCGGAGACTCCGGTCTACACCGGAGACTCCGGTGTGTAGAGCTCCAACAGCTTCTTCTCCTGGTCCTTCTTCCTTGGGGGCTGGGTGTGGTGATGTTGCTTCATAGCTGAGTATACATAACATAGTTGCATGAAGTAGCAAGCCATCCAAAGGTAGACCAAAATCACATGAGGAAAGGAGCGAGTTAACCTTGGCTTGTAGGAGCTTGGCTCGGGCGCGAGTCATTGGTCCACTTGGGGGAGTAGGTGTTGTAGATGGAGGTGCGTCCGTAGGACGGCCGCATCGCCTCCCTTGGGAAAGAGTCGTCCTCGACTCTTCAACCTTCTCAACTTCATCTTCTCCATGGTAGGGTGATAGGTCCTTGACATTGAATGTCGGGCTCACAAGATACTTGGATGTTGGGATATCGATGATGTAGGCGTTGTTGTTGATCCTCTATAGTACTTTGAACGGTCCATAACCTCTTGGCTTGAGTTTGGAGTCGCGGTCCTTGGGGAAGCGGTCTTTACTCAAGTGTATCCACACAAGGTCGCCTTCTTCGAAGATCATCTCTTTCTTGTTCCTGTTTAGCCTTGATGCTTGGCGAAGGACTTGTTTCTCGATCGTAGCTCTTGTTTCTTCATGGAGTTTCTTCATTGTTTGGGCACGCTTGACCACGTCCATATTGGCACGTTCATGAAGCGGAAGTGGAAGGATATCGAGCGCGGTGAGAGGCTCGAAACCATAAACGATCATGAACAGGATCCTCATGGTGGTGGAGTGCTTGGCGCGGTTGTAGGCGAACTCGGCATGTGGAATACATTCCTCCCAGTCTTTAAGGTTCTTCTTGATCAACACACGTAGGAGTGTTCCAAGGCTTCGATTGATGACCTCGGTTTGTCCATCGGTTTGAGGATGCGAGGCGGACGAGAAGAGGAGCTTGATGCCGAGCTTGGCCATGAGAGTCTTCCAGAAGTAGCTCATGAATTTGACGTCGCGGTCGGAGACGATTGTTTTTGGTATACCGTGTAGCCGAATTATTTCCCTGAAAAACAAATTTGCTACATGTGAAGAATCATCGGTCTTATGGCACGGAATGAAGTGCGCCATTTTGGAAAAACGATCCACTACCACAAATATAGAATCATGTCCATGTTTAGATCTAGCCAAGCCTAACACAAAGTCCATGCTAATGTCCGACCAAGGTGCATGAGGAATAGTCAATGGCATATAAATACCAAAGGGATTAGACTTAGACTTAGCTTGGATACATGTAGTGCATCGTTGGACGTGGCGCTCCACGTCGCGCTTCATCTTTGGCCAAAAGTAGTGAGTGGATAGCATGTCATATGTCTTGTCATGGCCAAAGTGACCCATAAGGCCTCCACCGTGGGACTCTTGAAGAAGCAAAATTTGGAGAGACGACTTCGGAATGCAAAGCTTGTTTTGTTTGAAAAGAAAACCCTTATGCAAATAGAAATCATAAATCCCTTTTTCTAGTGAACATCTTGCAAAAATTGGTCCAAAGAAAGGGTCGGACGCGTACAAAGATTTGATGTCATCAAGACCCAAGACATTTACTTCGAGTCGCGTAAGAAGGTTTGTGTTTTTGCGAGACAAAGCGCCCGCTACCACATTTTCTTTGCCCTTCTTGTACTTGACAATGTAAGGAAAAGATTCCATAAACTCAACCCATTTGGCGTGCCTTTTACTCAAATTGGCTTGGCCCTTAAGATATTTCAACGACTCGTGGTCGGAATGGATGATAAATTCTTTGGGCCAAAGGTAGTGTTGCCACACTTGAAGGACACGAACCAAGGAAAAAAGCTCTTTGTCGTAAATGGGATAGTTAAGGCGTGCGTCATCGAGTTTCTCACTATGGTATGCAATGGGATGCCCATTTTGCATAAGGACGCCTCCAATGCCAATTCCACTAGCGTCACATTCAATCTCAAAAGTTTTTGTGAAATCCGGTAATGCAAGGAGTGGTGCTTCGGTGAGCCTCTTTTTAAGCTCATCAAAAGCCTTTTTTTGTGCTTTTCCCCAAACGAACGTGACATTTTTCTTGGTCAATTCGTTGAGGGGGCAAGCAATGGTAGAAAAGTCTTTCACAAAGCGACGGTAAAAGCTAGCCAACCCACGAAAACTACGAAGTTCACTAATATTGGTGGGTATGGGCCAATCTCGTATGTCCTTAACTTTTGAGACATCAACTTCAATGCCATTAGAAGACACAACAAAACCAAGGAAAATGAGCTTGTCTTTTGCAAAAGTGCACTTTGGGAGATTAGCATAAAGCTTTTCATGACGAAGGATTTGAAGGACCTCCTTAACATGAGTAACATGCTCCTCTAGTGACTTGCTATAGACAAGGATGTCATCAAAGTAAACAACGACACTCTTCCCAATGAGAGATCTCAAAATATAGTTCATGAGGCGCATGAAGGTAGATGGAGCATTTGATAAGCCAAAAGGCATGACCAACCATTCATAGAGACCAAGCTTGGTCTTGAAGGCGGTTTTCCACTCATCACCTTCGGCCATGCGAATTTGATGGTAACCACTACGAAGATCAATTTTCGAAAATATAGTGGCTCCACATAACTCATCAAGAATGTCATCAAGACGCGGTATAGGATGTCGATAACGCACGTGATAGCATTGATTGGACGGCAGTCCATGCATAACCGCAATGTATCATCCGTTTTTGGAACTAGAATCACGGGGACCGCGCTTGGGATAGTGCTTACTTGGATCAAGCCTTTGGAGACGAGTTGGTTGATTTGTCGTTCTATCTCCTTTGTCTCTTCCGGGTTCGTGCGATACGCGGCGCGGTTTGGGAGTGGGGCGCCGGGTATGAGGTCGATGCGGTGCTCGATTCCACGAAGAGGAGGTAGTCCATGAGGAAGCTCTTCGGGAAATACATCTTGGAATTCCTGCAAAACAGCCATCAAATAAGGAGGAACATTTGTCAAGCCATTAGTTCCTTGCGCTAGTCCCTTGCATACAAGGACATAGTGCAGGATGGATGGGTTGTTCCGCACTTCTCTCATCTCACTTTTGGTGGCAAGAAGAACACTCTTAGTTTTTCCACTCGAGTTTGGCTTGTGGCACTCACTCACTATAGTGTGGTTCTCTCGCTCACCACTCTTCTCACAAGATGGTTTTGTGTATTGCGCCCTCGCTAAAGCCTTTGCATTGTCCACAATTATTTGGCTAGGAGTCATTGGTTGCAACACACAAGTTTTTTCAAGCCATTTGAAGGTATAAGTGTTTGAGTGACCATTATGCAAAGCATGCTTGTCAAATTGCCACGGCCTTCCTAGCAACATATGGCACACCGTCATGGGGACCACGTCACATTCCACCGTGTCTTTGTATGGTCCAATTGAGAACGTTACCGAGACGGTGTGCTTGATCTTGACGGACCCTTCATCACTTAGCCATTGAATATGGTAGGGGTGCTTATGTGGATGTAGGGTGAGGTTGAGTTTCTCACACAATTCCGTGCTTGCAAGATTGTGGCAACTCCCTCCATCGATGACAACTTTGATGGACTTCCCATTGATACCGGCACGAGTTTGGAAGATGTTTGATCGTTGGTCTTCATTCTCATTGATTTGAGTAGATAAGACCCTTGTGACCACAAGCGATGGACTTGCGTCATGCTCACACACGAGTAGCTCTTGGTCCTCTTCCAAATGTTGCCTTGCCATGGCTTCCTTGACCCTTGCATCAAACTCATCTTCACTCAAGTATTCTTCATCGTCGTTGTCATGGATGAACAAAACTTTCTTGTTCCCACATGCGGCCGACTTGCGTCCTTTGCCTCCACACTTGTAGCACTCACCATTGAATGGTTGTTCATCTCTTGTGTACTTGCCACTTGGGGGCGGTTTTCCTTGAGGAAGTGTTGGCTTGAAGGGAAGCTTGGTTGTATTTGATGAGCTTCCACTTGGTGTTGTCGGAGTAGTGGTTGGGGCTTTCTTGTATGTGAAGTATGTCTTTGGCTTGTTGTACTTGATGTCCTCTTGCACTTGATGCTCGGCCTTTGATGCGATGTGCACAAGCTCAACCATGTTGTTGTACTTTTGGAACTCGGTGATGCGCTTGATTGGATGGTTCAAGCCATTGAGGAAACGTGCCATTGTTTGTTCATCCCGCTCTTCAATGTTGGCACGGATCATGTTGAGCTCCATTTGCTTGAAGTACTCTTCCACGGTCTTTGTCCCTTGACTAAGCGTTTGAAGCTTGTTGAAAAGGTCACGCGTGTAGTGCGAAGGAACAAAGCGGGATCTCATATGAGCCTTCATATCTTGCCAAGTTGAGATTGGAGGTTCTTCTTTTGCTTCCCGAGCGAGTTGGACTTGTTCCCACCAAAGGTTGGCATACTCATCAAACTCGAGGGATGCCATGGCCATCGTCTTCTCATTGCTATAATTGTGCATGCGGAAGATCTTGTCAACCTTGAGTTCCCACGAGAGATATTCTTCGGGTTCATTGGAACCGGTGAACTTGGGCATGGTGAACTTGAGCTTGCCGAAAGTTTCTTCTTCATTGCGGTTTCGGTGGCGACGGTTGCCATGATTTTGGCGGCCATCTTCATCATCCGATCTCTCATGTCTTGCTTGGTGATGTTGGCGTTGCTCTTGCGATTGTTGAGGAGCCGCGTTTGGTGGTGGAACTTGGTTTTGACGACGAGCTTGGGGAGCTTGCTCGTGTTGTTGGCGCGGTTGAGGACGAGGAGGAGGTTGTCGATCCTCACGACGAGATTGGGGAGCTTGCTCTTGTTCTTGTCGTGGTTGATGCCGAGGAGCATTATCTTGCGCCATGTGGCGAGGAGGACGTCGAGCCGCATGTGCAATGGGCTGCTCTCTTTCTTCTTGATGTGGATGAGGCTCGTCATGAATATCATGTTGTCTACGTTGACGTTCATGTCGATGAGGACGCCTTGGTGGATCTTCGAGTGCTTCACGCCGCCGGAGAACTTGTTCTTCCACTTCGGATGCTTCACTTGATGTTGAAAGAACATGTCGATGGCGATGGGCTTGGTGGTCCATGTGAGGTTGCTCTTGTTGAAGCACAAGTGCCCTTTGTTGTGGCCGGTCCGCTTCACGTCTTTGAGGTATTGCGGAGAGGTCACCATCATAGCTTGACGTTGCGGCGTGTCGCGGAGATGGCACCGCTTGAGAAGATCTCATGGATTGAAGGACGGGTCCATCCCGGTGCCTTGAAGCGTGACAGCGAGGAGCACTTGATTCACTTGAGGAGTGCCGTGATGATCTTGAGTCTCGCGAGCGTGGCCTTGCTAACCCATCAATGAGGCGTTGAAGCTTCTCATCCATTGAGGCGAGGGCACGACCAAGAGCTTCATTTTGATGACCGAGGTTGTGTTACATGGCATGC
This sequence comes from Avena longiglumis, assembly GCA_030063025.1. Lineage (NCBI taxonomy): Eukaryota > Viridiplantae > Streptophyta > Magnoliopsida > Poales > Poaceae > Avena > Avena longiglumis. The sequence continues at coordinate 69,004,660 of CP125973.1, read as the reverse complement.
ATTTGGCCTCGGACTTCTTTGAAGCGGTTGTCGATGTTCTTGAACTCCACTCGGGCTTCGCTAAATTTTTCATCTTGGCGCCGCTCAAGGGCTTCACAACGGTAGTTGAATTCTCCTCGGATCTTCCAATGGTCCCATCTTGTCATGTATTGAGTGTCGTCCTCCGGAGGTGGTGGTGGTTGGGACGGCTCGCCATTCCTGTCCATGATGCAAAGCCGACAAGGGTTGTATATGGAGAGTAAGGGTGCGTAGAGTTAGCCTTTTACCTAACCTTGGAGATTATATCAAACCAATTGCTACACAAGGGAGCGAACAACATGCAGAGTGAAATGGCAAAGAAACTCACACACAAATAAGCTACAACTCTCAAAAGCTTTTGGTGGATGGGTAGGATTGTGGGAAAACCAAAGAACCAACCGAACGCAAAGGATAGTCAAAAGTGGAGAAAATCCAACAACTCAAGTCAAAAGGAAATGGTCAACTCAAAAGGTGACGAGAACCTACGACTACACACACGCGTGGAGAAAAATGGGGTTAACACGACTATTAAAGTGAGCACGAAATGGCCTAACGAAGACTACGCTCGGTTGTCGTGCCAACTCAAGGAGAGACCACAACTCGTTTGCCAAAAGAGGGTAAGCAACGGATTTGTGCACTTGCCTTGATGCGCTTCTTCCTCTCTCTTTTCCTTACAAACTTGATGCTCTCTTTGTATTGGAAGACTATGTATCTTTTTTTATTCTTTCTCTTTTTCTCCCTTTCTATGCTACTATGTTAACTTTTGTCTTTGCCATCACACTCTCACTTTCCAATGGCAAGTACACAATTCTTAGACAAACACAAAACGAGTTGCTCTCATAGGATAGGTACACACAAAGGAAGATATGGCTACAAGGATTGACACAAGTTATACCTTAGCTGTTGATGGTGATCTTGTGTCGATGGAGCGGGGAAGAGTTTGGGGTCCGTGGTGTCGAAGAGCGCGGCGATGTTGCGGAAGCTATCTGTTAGTTGGTGACACGCACACGGAACACAAAAAACAAGTGGACAGATTAGCCAATGCAGAAAAGAGAAAAAAATGGTCAAAACAGGCGTCGGCGGAGACTCGATGCAGGAGACTCAGTGCAGGTAGGAGACTCCGGTGTGGAAGATCTGCTCGTGTTCTTGAGCGGAAAATCACGCCTAGAGTCCTCAAATCCACGAAAATTTGGCCAAAATTGGGCTGGGAAACGCAGGCAAAAGCTGGACCAACACCTTGGACAAGATTTGGTCGGATCAAACCACAAATAACACTCCAAAACGATAGATCGATCCAAACGCAAATTGGGGGTGTTTTTTGGGAAATTTTCGAATTTATGGTGGATAGAAGAAAAATTGAGGGGAAATTCGTTATCAACCTTGCTCTTGATACCAAGATGTTATGGGGTAACCCCTTGGGGTGGCCCGATCTTTCACGAATCTCCGCGGGGATCGAGGAGAAAGCGGTGGGAGAGGAAGAGGGGACGAAATCCACGAACACACGCACACTAAGATTCCGATGAACTCACACGCACAAATCACGATACACGCCGATAACTCACGCCGGTGGCAACCGGTCCAACATAATCTCTAGGATCGGTGTTTGGCGAAGCTCCCTCTCCACGACCAACAACGGGGGACGAGGCGCTTGGTGAGATCTTGACGACTTGGGGGCGAGAAACCAAGAACCCAAGGCCTAGAACAACTTGAACGCACTAGGCAAGATCCAAGAGGAGGTGGATAATAGGGTGCCCCTTGTGAAGGGTTTCGCGGCATAGTAAATCAAAATTTTCTACGGAGCGAACAGAGGGAAAGCCAAGATCTAATCTAGGAGATGCAAACAACAAGAGAGATTGGATTAGATCTTCATACCCTTGAAGATTCAAGCACTGGAATGTTAAGCCGGAACGTGGGTGATGTAGTCGTACTCACTTCCTCCTCGCGATCCGATCCGATCTAGCACCACAAGTGGCGGTGCCTCCGTGAGATGCACACGCAAGCACCTCGGCGTCTCCTCCTTCCTCGAACCAGCGAGTATGGTGGAGAGATAGATTGGATCTACAACACGACGGCGTGGTGTATGGTGGAGAATTTCTGCTGCAGGCTTCGCCTACAAACATGGGAGGAGAGAGGAAGGTAGCAAGGCGCTAGGGCTTGGAGGAAGGTGTGTGTGTGTGTTGGGAGGCGCACCACCCTCTATATATAGAGGGGGCGCCCCTGCCCCTCCTCCAAGCCTATCTCTAGTTTAAACAATTTAAACTCTCCTTATCTAGAAATCCTATCTCTAGTTTAAGATTTAAACTCTCCCTTATCTAGAAATTCTATCCCGAGATTTAAATGAGTCAAATCTCTAGAATCGGCTGGGCCCTATGGGTTGTGCCCCTGGCCCAAAGCGCCAGGACACTCCCTCATAGGCCCATGCCCCTCCCGGAAAAGTGGGGCCACGTTGGTTGGTCCCCTTCCGGAAGGTTCTAGAAGCTTCGTACAATACCGATTAACCCAACAATTCCGAACTCCAAAACTGCAGCCTTATATGAATCTTATTCTCTGACCATTCAACCTCGTGATATCCGGATCCCATCCGAGACTCCGAACAAAATTCATAAACCAATTATCCAATCTATCCTAGCGTTAAGACACGTTAAGTGTGTGACCTGAGTTCGAGAATATGAACATGATCTTCTATCAATAATCAACATCGAGTGCAGGCACCCATATTAACTCCACATTCATCGATGATCATATCGGATGAACCACGATGCCGGATTCAATCAATCCCATATATATATTCCCTTCGTCTCGCGATATTTTACTTGCCCGAGATTCGATCGTCGGTTGCGTCATACCTAGTTCAATCTCGCTCACAAAGTACTTTACTCGTTCCGTAATCCGATATCACTTTGTGATTAACTCCTTAACCACATGCTTGCAAGCGGTGTTGATATCGACACGAGTGGGCAAGTATATCTCTCCACAGGAGGGACAAATTCCATCTCGATACATAACCCAATGATACTTTCCGATCACCGAGAGACACCTTTATGATCACCCTCTCATAGGATGACGTTTGATGACCTCAAAGATTTCTTCCGCATGGGAGTTGCATTATCTCATGGTCTAAGGAATACAATATTTGACATAGAAAAGCTTCAAAAGACGAACACGATGACACGATCTAATTGCTTCGCTTAGTTTGGGTCTATCCATCATATCATTCTCCCAATGATATGATCTCATTATCAATTGACAACTCATGTCTATGGTTATGAAACCTTAACCATCATTGATCAATGAGCTAGTCCTTAGAGGCGCACCGGGGACACGGTGTTGTTCACAAACCACACAAGTATTAATGTTTCCGCTTAATACAATTCTAGCATGGAATATAAACTTTATCATGAACAAGAATTATAATAATAACATCTTTATTATTGCCTCTAGGGCATAATTCCAACAGTCTCCCACTTGCACTAGAGTCAATAATCTAGTTTACATTTGGCAACAATCTCACACCCATGGCACTGAGGTGTTGATCATGTTTTACACGTGGAAGAGGTTTAGTCAATGGATCTGCGACATTCAGATCCGTATGTACTTTGCTAATCTTCGATCTCCATCGCTATATAATCTCGGATTATATGAAACTTATGTTGATATGCTTGGTCTTTGGATGATATCTTGGTTCCTTAGCGAGTGCTATGGCGCCATTGTTGTCACACAATATCTCCGTGGGTCCAATGCACTTGGAACCACGCCAAGCTCGATGATGAAGTTTCGATCCAAACTCCTTCACTTGACGCTTCTACAGGCCATGTATTCCACTTCTCAGTAGATCCCGCGATCACGCTTTGCTTGCAGCTTCTCCACATCCTCCATTCAAAATATAAACGTATCCCGTCGAGATTTAGAATCATCCTTGTCGGTGTCGAAACTAGCATCGACGTAACCTTTACGACAAGTCGCTCATCACCCCCATAGACTAAGAACATTTCTTTAGTTCTATTTAGGTACTTTAGGATGTTCTTCACGGCTGTCCAAAGGTTCCACTCTGGATCACTTTGATATCTGCTCGTCAAACTAAGAGCATTGGACACATCCGGTCTAGTACACAAGATGGCATACATGATGGAACCTATGGCCGAGGCATAAGGCACTTTGCTCATAGCTTCCTATCATTTACCAGAATGGACATGAGCCTTGCTCAATATCTTACCGACAACATAGGCAGAACCTTTTGCCTTATCCATTCTGAACCTTTTCAGAACTTTGTCTAGGTATGTACTCTGGCTTAAAGCTATCAGGCGTCTTTGTCTATCTCTATAGATTTTGATGCCCAATATATAAGCAGCTTCACCTAGATCTTTCATTGAAAAACACTTGTTCAAATAACTCTTCACATCGTTAAGCATGTTGATGTCATTTCCGATAATCAATATGTCATCCACATACGATGCGTAAACGTCACCGAGCTCCCACTCACTTTCTTGTAGATGCAAGCTTCGTAGCAATTTGGAACAAATCCAAAGCTCTTGATCACTTGATCAAAACGAAGGTTCCAACTCCGAGATGCTTGCTTTAGTCCATAAATGGAACGCTGAAGTTTGCATACTTTACTAGCATCCTTAGGATTGACCAAACCTTCGGGTTGCATCATATACAACTCTTCATCAATGTTCCCATTGAGGAAAGCAGTCTTGACATCCATCTGCCATATTTCATAATCATGAAACGCAGCAATTGCTAATAAAATCCGAATGGACTTAAACATCGCTACGGGAGAGAAAGTCTCATCGTAGTCAACACCTTGAACTTGTCGAATACCTTTTGCGACAAGCCGTGCTTTATAGACGGTAACATTACCATCCACGTCCGTTTTCTTCTTGAAAATCCATTTGCACTCAACGGCCTTTCGGTCGCTAGGAGGGTCCACCAAAGTCCATACTTGGTTTTCGCTCATGGATCCCAATGATTTCATGGCTTCCACCATTTCAGTCTGGGCTCATCATCGCCTCATAGTTCGAGGTTCACCGTCTTCTACCAACAAGACAAGTCAAGACAGGTTGCCGTACCACTCGGAGGGGCACGCGACCTTGTCGACTGCGACGTTCAAGAGCAACATCGTCCAAGCTTCATGATCCTTGTCATTAGCTTCCTCTATTGTTGTGCAAAGCTTTGGAACAATTTCAGGTGTCGCTACTCTCCAATTCAAGAGAAGGTTCAATAACCTCGTCTAGCTCTACTTTCCTCCCACTCACTTCTTTCGAGAGAAACTCCTCCTAAAGAAAGGAACCGTTCTTTGCGACAAACACTTTGCCTTCGGTTCTATGATAGAAGGTATACCCAATAGTTTTCTTAGGGTATCCTATGAAGACGCATTTCTCGCTTTGGGTTCGAGCTTGTCCGCATCAACTTCTTGACGTAAGCTTTGCATCCCCAAACTTTAAAGCGACAACTTAGGTTTAGCACCAAACCACAGTTCATACGGTGTCGTCTCAACGGATTTAGATGGAGCCCTATTTAAAGTGAATGCAGCGGTTTCTAATGCATAACCCCAAAATGATAACGCAAATCAAGAAGAGACATCATCGATCGGACCATATCTAATAGGGTTCGATTCCGGCTCGAGACACACCATTCTTGCTTGTGGTGTTCGGTGGCGTGAGTTGTGAAACGATTCCACTTGCTTTAAGATGCGTGAGAAAATCATAACTCAAATATTCGCCTCACGATCGGATCGTAGAAACTTAATCTTTACATTACGATGGTTCTCCACTTCATTACGAAATTCTTTGAACTTTTCAAACGTTTGATTTATGTTTCATTAAATAGATATACTCATATCTACTTAAGTCATCGGTAAAAGTGAGGAAATAGCGATATCCACCGCGGCGAAACACTCATCGGTCGCATACATCGGTATGTATGATTTCCAACAAGTCCGTTGCTCGCTCCATCATCTGGAGAACGGGGTTTTGATAATCTTGCCCATGAGGCATGGTTCGCATGTGTCAAATGATTCAAAATCAAGAGACTCCAAAGTCCATCGAATGGAGTTTCTTCATGCGCTTTACACCAATATGACCTAGGCAGCGATTGCCACAAATAAGTAGTATTATCACTATCTACTTTGCATCTCTTAGCCTCAATGTTATGGATGTGTGTTTCATCCCTTTCGAGATTTAGAAGAAATAAACCATTTACAAGAGGTGCATGACCATAAAAGATGTTACTCATATAAATAGAACAACCATTATTCTCGATTTAAATGAATAACCGTCTTGCAATAAACACGATCCGAAATGATGTTCATGCTCAACGCAGGCACATAATAACATTTATTAAGGTTTAAAACTAATCCGAAGGTAAAACTAAGGAGAGCGTCGACGGCCATCACATCAACTCTTGATCCGTTGCCAGCAGCGCATCGTCACCTCATCCCTCTCAAGCGCCGTCTATTCCGTAGCTCTTTTTGAGTTACAAATATTAGCAACAACGGTATCAAATACCCGGGCACTACAACGAGGGCTAGTAAGGAAAACATCAATAACATGTATATCAAATATACCTTTGATGGTGCCAGCCTTCTTGTCGCTAAGTACTTGGACGATTCTTCGATGACCCTTGTCCTTGCAATAGAAGCACTCGATGTCGGCTTGGGACCAGACGAGCTTCTTCTCGGCGAGGGCATTGCGCTTGCCGCCTTCTTGAAGGGCTTCTTTGCTCCTTACCTTTCTTAAAGGAGGGCTTGTTGACCATCAACACATGATTATCCTTCTTGATGTCCACTTCCATGACCTTGACTTTGCGAAGAGCTTGGTGATCGTGTCGATGGAACCAATCGATTATGAGTCACTACAAAACTTTGTAGCTGGGAGGAGTGATTGCGAACCTGTCAATCTTGAGCTCCTCGAATCGTGCATTCCGGTTGCTCAAGGCGTTGAGTGTGGACATCTTTATGGCGTGCTCACTAACGGAACTCCCTTCCTCCATCTTGCAGTTAAAGAACTTCTCAGAGATGTCATATCTCTCAGAACGGGCTTGAGTCTGAAACATGGTTTTTAGCTCCTCGAGAATCTCAAAGGGCCCGGGATAGGTTTCAAAACGATTTTGAAGCTCCGGTTCCATAGCAAACAACATGGTGCTCTTAATCACACCATGATCATCTTTGCGCGACTGATAGACAGCTTTCTCATCAGCCGGCGCAGTTGGAGCAGGGGGTCACCTAACGCTTTACCAAGGACATAGTCCTTTTGTCCGCCAGACAGAATGATTCTTAGATTGCGGAACCAATTGGTGAAGTTAGACCCATTGTTCCTAAGCTTTTCTTTCTCAGCAAAAACGTTGAAGTTGAAGTTGGATTTGGCCATGTGATCTGCAGTATTTGCAAGTACAATTTAGACTATGTTTATGATAAATAGTTCAACTAAATCAAATTACTAGATGAACTCCCACTAAATTCAACATCCCTCAAGTTGTTTAGTGAACACGATCCAAATTCACCACACCTAATCCGATCATCACGAGAAGAGATGTGGTTTCAATGGTGGACAACGAAGTGTCGATCATATCATTCATATGACTCATGATTAACCTTTCGGTTCTTGTGTTCCGAGGCCATGTCTGTACATGCTAGGCTCGTCAAGTTAGACCCAAGTATTTCCGCGTGTGCAAAAACTGGCTTGCACCCGTTGTATGTGAGCGTAGAGTCTATAGCACCCGATCATCACGTGATGCTTGGACACGACGAACTTTCGCAACGGTGCATACTTGGGGAGAACACAGTTTTATCTTGATCTTTAAGTGAGGAATCATCTTATAATGCTACCGTCGCGATCTAAGCATGATAAGATACATAAAAGGATAAACATCACATGCATATAACTTTATGTGACATGGTATAGCCAATCTTCGCGCAATGATCTCCATCTTGTGCGTTCCGGCATGATCTCCATCACTCCACCATGATTGCCTCCACCACGAATAGCAACTACAACTATTGCTAACTACTTAGCGATAAAGTAAAGCTATTACATGGCGTATAAGAAGTTGACTCAGGTCATACACAATTATAAAGACAACCATATGGCTCGCCGGTTGTGTACTCATCGACATGCAAGTCGTGAAACATTACAAAACATGATCATCGCATACAATATACACATCACATCTTGGGCCATACCATATCACGAAAACACTCCTGCAAAAACAAGTTAGACGCCTACTTTGTTGTTGCATGTTTTATGTGGCTTTATGGGAGTAGATGCTAAGAACGATTCTTACCTACGGAAAGCCACAACGGTGATATTATGGTTGCCAAACTCGGTGTTAATCCCATGACAACTATAGTGAGAGAACCGACATCCACCGCATGTGTGGTACAAGCCACACGTCAAGTGCGGAGCCGGTCTCGCGAACGACGTCGCGTAAGGTTGGCCTGGACCGCTTCAATCTCACTATCCCGCGTCATAAGAAGAACACAAACAAGAGGCTTGCAACAAAAAACATCAACGCCCGCAACAACCATGTTGCGTTCTACTCGTGAAACACATCTACGCATAGATCTAGCTCTGATACCACTGAAGGATTTCGCGGCATAGTAAATCAAAATTTTCTACGGAGCGAACAGAGGGAAAGCCAAGATCTAATCTAGGAGATGCAAACAACGAGAGAGATTGGATTAGATCTTCATACCCTTGAAGATTCAAGCCTGGAACGTTCGTCAACGTGGGTGATGTAGTCGTACTCACTTCTCCTCCTCGCGATCCGATCCGATCTAGCACCACAAGTGGCGGTGCCTCCGTGAGATGCACACTGCAACACCTCGGCGTCTCCTCCTTCCTCGGACCAAAGTATGGTGGAGAGATAGATTGGATCTACAACACGACGGCGTGGTATATGGTGGAGAATTTCAGCAGGCTTCGCCTACAAACAATGGAGGGAGAGAGGAAGGTAGCAAGGAGCTAGGGCTTGGAGGAAGGTGTGTGTGTGTTGGGGAGGGCGCACCACCTCTATATATAGAGGGGGGCCAGCCTGCCCCTCCTCCAAGCCTATCTCTAGTTTAAACAATTTAAACTCTCCTTATCTAGAAATCATATCTCTAGTTTAACGATTTAAACTCTCCCTTATCTAGAAATTCTATCGAGATTTAAACGAGTCAAATCTCTCTAGAATCGGCTCCCTATGGGGCCTTGTGCCCCTGGCCCAAAGCGCCAGGACACTCCCTCATAGGCCCATGCCCCTCCCGGAAGGTGGGGCCACGTTGGCCCCTTCCGAAGGTTCTAGAAGCTTCCCATAATACCGATTAACCCAACAATTCCAAACTCCAAAACTGCACCGCCTTATATGAATCTTATTCTCGACCATTCCGTAACCTCTCGTGATATCCCGGATCCCATCCGAGACTCCGAACAAAAATTCATAAACCAATTATCCAATCTATCCTAGCGTCAAGACACGTTAAGTGTGTGACCCTGCGGGTTCGAGAATATGCAGACATGATCTTCTATCAATAATCAACAGCGAGGTCTGGGCACCCATATTGACTCCCACACATTCATCGATGATCATATCGGATGAACCACGATGCCAGGATTCAATCAATCCCATATATATATTCCCTTCGTCTCGCGATATTTTACTTGCTCGAGATTCGATCGTCGGTACCGTCATACCTAGTTCAATCTCGTTCACAGCAAGTACTTTACTGCTCAATCCGATATCACTTTGTGATTAACTCCTTAACCACATGCTTGCAAGCGGTGTTGATATTGATTACCGAGTGGGCCCAAGTATATCTCCGACAGGAGGGACAAATTCCATCTCGATACATACAACCCAACAGATACTTTCCGATCACCTGAGAGACACCTTTATGATCACCCTCTCATAGGATGACGTTTGATGACCTCAAAGCTTTCTTCCGGTACCAGGGAGTTGCATTATCTCATGGTCTAAGGAATACAATATTTGACATAGGAAAAGCTTCGCAAAGACGAACACGATGACACGATCTAATTGCTTCGCTTAGTTTGGGTTTGTCCATCATATCATTCTCCCAATGATATGATCTCATTATCAATTGACAACTCATGTATATGGTTAGGAAACCTTAACCATCATTGATCAATGAGCTAGTCCTTAGAGGCGTACCAGGGACACGGTGTTGTTCACAAACCACACAAGTATTAATGTTTCCGCTTAATACAATTCTAGCATGGAATATAAACTTTATCATGAACAAGAATTATAATAATAACATCTTTATTATTGCCTCTAGGGCATAATTCCAACACCTTGGTAGGAGCATGAGACCAATAGATGAAAGATCCTCAAAGGGGTGTCCTCAATCTATTATTATCCAAGTCTAGGGTTTATATATGAGGGGTGGGGCTTTATATAGGCCAACCACATAAACAGGGGTAGTTCTGGAATAAAACTAGAAGTTTGGGCGAAACTGGGGGTTACATGGGCCAGGCCCAAAAGGCCTTGACATGCTTGGCATCGAGCAGGCCGGAGACTCCGGTGTTGGGTCTGGAGACTCCGGTCTGGACCGGAGACTCCGGTCAATCTCCGGTGTCGTCTCCGGAGGGGGCATCTGGCTGTCCCAGGCTTGGTTCTTGGGGCCGGACCAAAGGAAGGTCCGGAGACTCCGGTGTAGGGGACCGGAGACTCCGGTGTGCAGAGCTCCAGCAGCTTCTTCTCCAGGTCCTTCTTCCTTGGGGGCTGGGTGTGGTGATGTTGCTTCATAGCTGAGTATACATAGCGTAGTTGCATGAAGTAGCAAGCCATCCAAAGGTAGACCAAAATCACATGAGGAAAGGAGCGAGTTAACCTTGGCTTGTAGGAGCTTGGCTCGGGCGCGATTCATTGGTCCACTTGGGGGAGTAGGTGTTGTAGATGGAGGTGCGTCTGTAGGACGGGCTGCATCAGGTTTGCTCCATTCCTAGCTCCGGCACTGCCGACGAGGGCCGTCTTGTGCTGCTCAACAGCGCTGGCGTGGTTGTCGACCCGCGCGACCGCCTCCGTGGGGAGTTCGTCCGGCAAGGAGGCGCGCTCCCCCTCCCGGCGCACGTGGTCTAGGTCGGCGCCCGCCTCTCCTCGCCGGTGCCGCCACCGCCGCGACCGCTGTCCCCTGAGCAGGTCGAGAAGCTTGCGGATCTCCACGGCCAGGCCTGGGGGGACGTCGAGGACGAGGCAGCGGTGGTGGGTGCCTTGGAGGAGCCGCCAGCGGTGGTTCTCGGCGTGCGGGCGGAAGGGGACATCTCCGACGGGGAGCATGGGGTCCCGCTTCCCCGGTGTGCCTCCAACCTGTCCCTCCCCTCCCTGGGGGACTTCCTGTCTCGGGAAGGCGCCGCCTCGCGGCGGCCCCGCCGGCGGGGAGGTCCCCTGGCACGGGCGGCCATGGTGGCTCCCCAGCAGGGGTGGGAAGGAGTTGGGAGGGGGCCGCGTCGGGCGTCGCGGGGTGGGTGCCTCCCTGGGCTGGCGGGTCGGGCCGCACATGGGCCAAGGCCCACGGGTAGCTCCTCCTGTCTGGCCCAAGCCTGGCCGGCCCTACCGGGTGCCCCCTGCGTGGGTGATGCCAAGCCGCGTGCCGCCCGGCCAGCGACGGCCCAGCCCACAGGGAAGCCGAGCTCGGCCCCGTTGCCACCTGTGGGTGTTAGGGCGCCGTCCCTGGACGTGTCCCCCGACCCATGTGCTTCTGTCCCGCCGTTGCCTCCCTCTGGAACCTCTCCCCCGCGTTCGTTCTTCGCGGACCTCATGGCACCATGTCCTCGTAGCCCCCCGCCCCCAGCCTCACGCCGCACCTCTCCCCAGCGTCTCCTCTCCATGGACCATCTCCTCCCAACCGCCCTCTGCCCTCGCGTGGTCAGCAGGGCGCCTACCGCGTGCCGTCGCGTCGGTTCCCGTTTTTAAAGATTAAAAGCTTTAGCGACTACCGTTTTTCCACTGAAAAGAGCTCCATCATAATCCGTTGAAATGACACCATATAAAGTTATGGTTTGGGATAAAACCCAAGTTGTCCTTTCTTAAATATTGGTATGCTATGCATAAGAAAGATGTTTGCAACCAAAGTCGGATGAACTGCCTTTGTATGTTATTTGAATAAGCTGTAAGTAATCCTCCATAACATCGGAGACAAAAGTGTTTGTCACTTAGAACGTCAAGTTTCTTTGAGAAGGAATTTTTTGTGAAAAGATAAGTGGGAGGACAATAGAACTTTGATAAGGTTAAAAGAACCTTAGCTATATGTGCAAAGTTGCGCAGCGCCGAAATATGTTCCGGAGGCAGCAACAATGCTCATGGCTCACGTGCCTCAAAGGTTGTGGTTACGAAGGTCAAAGTTTCTATTGAACCAAGTAGGTCGAGTAAACAATCAAATACCAAGATTTGAGGGTTGAATCATTATTTGAGAATAATGTACGTACTACATGCAAAGAAGCGATGATGGGCCCTGACTCCGTAAAATGGCTTGAAGCCATAAAATCCGTGATAGTTCCATACACGAGAAATCAAGTTTTGAACTTGAAGGACCCTCGAGAAAGGTGTAAGACCTTACAGTTGTGTTTGGATCTATAAAGAAATAGACATGGATGTTTTGCATCTATGAAATAGTCGACAGGTTGGGAAAGAGTTCACAACAATGTTCAAAGATTGACTATGACAAGATTTGATCTTTCATAGCGATATTTAGTCTAGACGGATTAATGTAGCAACCACTACATATAATTTTGTTATGTGGTAGTTGAATAATCAAAACAAGTTCTTCTAATAGAATTGTTACCTAGGACATGTGCATAACATGGTCCATAGGGTTTTGTTAACTCAAAGGATGCTAAAAGCATATGCAAACTTCAATGGTTGAAGTGAGCATCGCGGAGTTGGAATCTTCACTATGATGAAACTATTAAAAAAGTTTAATTTCATCAGAGGCTATGAAGATGCTTGCATTTGCAAGAAATTAAGTGGGAGCGCTAAGACATGTTTCTAATACATTATGTGGAAGACATATTGTTGATTGGAAATGATGTATATTTTATTAACACAGGATAAGAATTTCATCTCGATGAAAGACTTAGGCAAAACCCAAATATTTGGCATCAATAGACGCCAATATGGTTGTGCCAGAAGTACATAGATGAGATATTGAATGAGTTCAATATAGAAACTACAAGAAAGGTTCTTGTCGCACAGAAAGGATTGAATGAGTTCAATATTGATGATATATTCAAGTGTATTGACACTTGGTAAGTGAAACAAAGATTCAAGTATAGATTGATACTTGATGTATGAAATCACAAAGAATATTTATATCAATCATACTGTGATATGTACAAATCCAGATATGTCCTATGCTCTAAATGTTATGAGCATATACCAGAATGATTCATAAGATGATCATTGGACAATAGTAAGGATATTCTTATGATCTTTTGGAAGAACTAAGAGTATATTATTTGTAGAAGTGACAAATAGATGGTTAGTTCATTGTAAAAGTACTACATTGATACTAGTTTTGTCACAAAGTACAAATTAAGTTTATCTCAATCTAAACTAAGGGTGGCACAATATAATGGAAAGTAAGTTCCATAATGGATTTGGATGAGTTCCAAAGTTAAGACATTGTGACAGATACTACAACAAAAGGCTAAGTATATAACTGCTATTATAGCAGCTAAAGAGGGCATTTGTGTCGAGTAGTTTGTTATCAAACTAGGTGTAGTTCACAGTGGGATAGTACTATGAAGATATATTGTACGACAATATTATCAACATGTTTTAAACCCAAAGAACTAAAGGTCTCACCAAAGGACCAAATTTATACAAAGCCATCTCATTAGAGAATGAGTGATGCGTAGAGACGCAAAGACATGCAATTACACGCGGACCTGGAAGTGTCAGATCCGGAGATCAGTTGACCACTAGCAATCGTGTACATACAACACAGGAAAGCCATAGGTGTTGAATACACAAAGGTTTGAAACTAGATTATTGACTCTAGTGCAAGTGGGAGACTGTTGGAGATATGCCCAAGAGGCAATAATAAAGTGGTTATTATCATATCTTCATACTTATGATAAATGTTTACATACCATGCTATAATTGTATTAACAGGAAACATTAATACTTGTGTGATTTGTAAACATAAAAGAGTCCCAAGTAAAGCCTCTTGTTAAACTAGCTTGTTGGTTAATATATGATCATGGTTTCCTGATCATGAACATAGAGATGTTATTAACAACAGGGTCATATCATTAGAAGAATGATGTGATGGACATACTCCTATAGTTAAGCGTAGCATAAAGATCAAGTCATTTAATATAGTTCATTTGCTATAAGCTTTCTGATACATAGTAACATAATTCCTTCGACCATGAGATCATGTTAATCACCATCACCGGAAGGATGCTTTGATGACATCAAACACCACACCGTAACTGGGTGTCTATAAAGGTGGCATTGAGTGTTTGGAAAGTATGGGTTGAGGCACATGGATCAAGAGTGGGATTTGTCCATCCATATGACGGATAGATATACTCTGGGCCCTCTCGGTGGAATGTCATCCAATTAGCTTGCAAGCATGTGACAGGCTCACAAGGGATCACATATCAGGAGCGAGAAAAGAGTACTTATCGATACGAGGTTGAACTAGGTATGCGAGATCCGCGATCATAACCTCGGATAAGTAAACTATCGTGAGACAAAGGGAAATTGGTATCGTATGTAAGTGGTTCATTCGATCGCAAAGTAATCGTAGAAATATGTGGGAGCCATATGAATTTCAGATTCCTCTATTGGTTATTGATCGGAGAAGTGTCTCGATCATGTCGCATAATTCACGAACCGTAGGAGACACACTAGGATTCAATGTTGTTGAGTAGTTATGGAATGATGAGTAAGAGACGAATGTTGTTGAGTCTCGGATGGGATCCGGATATCACGAGGAGATCCGGAATGGTCAGAATAAGATTCATATAAAGAAAGTCCTGTTTCGGGGTTGGAGAATGGTTAGGTGTTTTCATCGGGAATGTTCTAGAAGGTTCCGAAATGTCCGGCACTCCGAAGGGAAAGGGTACATGAATGTGTTATATCAAGTTGGTATGATTGCATCATGTACTAAGTGTCATCGCTGAACAAAATAGAGGGTTTAATCAAATCCTTGTTTGAAAAGTCAAACGCCAATTTGAAAGTCAAGCTATTTTTGGGAAGTGGAGAGGAGGTGGAAACCGAGTTGAGGAGTCCCTCTCCCTCCACCCACTTGGGATCGAGTTGGGGAGGATTCCCCTTCCCTTGGCCTCCTCCCTATAAGAGGAGGCGGGGCACCCTCCTAGTACACAAGATCCTACCTCTAACCCTAGCATAGCCGCCTCCATAGCCGCCCCCTAGGGTTTCTCCCCTAGCCACCGACTTGGGCACCTCCAAGCCCTAGCCGCCGGCCCTAGCACCTCTTCCTCGGCGTGTCTAAACCCTAGATCGTCGAGGGATCTTTCATAGTCCACCATACTCGCTTCGACTTAAGGCGAATCCCTGCGAGATCTCCCCTCTACTTCCGGTACCACGCGTTGTCTTTGCCGAATCGCGAGAGTGCTACAACCTCCGCTGCTTTGGAACAAGGAGGAAGGTCTTCATCAGTCTCGACGTGTGACCGATCTGAAGCGCTGGAGCAGTCTTGGGAAGGATCGTCTACGCGATCTTGAGATCGGCAAGTGTACGACTACATCACCCACGAGAATCTTCTCTCATTAACCGCTTTGGAATCTTCGAGGGTGAGTTCCTCTATCGACTCGTTGCTACAATCTAGTATATAGATCTTGGCTTGTTTGTGTGCATGCGGTAGAAAATTTTTGTTTTCCATGCTACGAAACCCTACAGTGGTATCAGAGCCGTGTCTATATGTAGATCTGTTGCACGAGTAGAACACAATGGTCATTGTGGGCGTTGATGCTTTTGTTGTCGATTTCTTCTTGTGTACTTTGCATCTTGCGGGATTGTGGGATGAAGCGGCCCGGGCTAACCTTACATGACATCGTTCATGAGACTTGCTCCACGCTTGACATGCAACTTTTATTGTATAAGTGGCTTTGCGGGTGCCTGTTTCTCCCAACATAGTTAAGATTCAATTTACAACGGGTGATTGACAATACTAGTATCAATGTTGTGGTTCTTGTTCGTAAGTTAGAACGACACTTAATGAAAGCCCCAAACCACGTAAAACATGCAAAGAAAATTAGAGGCGTCTAACTTTGTTTTGCGAGGGTGTCTTTGTGATGTGATATGGCCATGATTGTGATTATATATGATGTATGCAATGTTCCTTATTGTAAGTTGGCAACGGAAGGAGCCATATGGTTGTCTTTAAATTCTAAGACCCGTGTCTATTCAAAGAAGTTGTAATAGTTGATCTTTGGTGGAAGACAACCATGAAGCGGGCGCCATTGACCTTGACGCCACACGGTGATGATGGAGATCATGTTCGTTCTTGAAGATGGAGATCGGAAGCACAAAGAAGAAAGGCCATATCATATCACATATTATGAATTGCATGTGATGTTAATCCTTTTATGCATCTTGTATTGCTTAGTTCTAGCGGTAGCATTATAAGATAATCCCTCAAGCACAAAATTTCAAGTTTTAAAGTGTTCATCCTTAGTAAGCACCGTTGCTAAAGCTCGTTGTTTGAAGCACCACGATGATCGGGTGTGTTAGATTACGAGTTTATACAACGTGAAAGCCAGATTTTCTCATGCGGAAGCTAAGGTTTGATCTTGACGATCCTAGCATGTACGGACATGGTCTCGTAACACGGATCACCGAAAGGTAAAGCATGAGTCATATAGTAGATATGATGAACATGTTGATTGTTCGCCATTGAAGCTACATCAACTCTCGTGATGATCGGTTTTGATGTGGTGGATTTGGTTCGTGTGATCACTAAAACAATGTGAGGGTTATTGTTTTGAGTGGGAGTTCAACAACAATATGATTAAAAGTTGAACACTATTTATCATAAATCAAAGTGAATTTGCATAATTGTTGTAGTCATTGGCATCCGTTTACCACCTTGCGCTTAGTTTTAATTGAGATGATAGAACTATAGATTTCTGGTTAGTTACTTTACGAACTGGTATCGTATTGTTTTGAAGTGTTAATCTAAAGTTTAAAAGTCCTACTGCAAACTTTCAGTAAGTTCCGGTTACTCCATGAAGTTTAATAATTGGTATTAAAACAAGAGTGACAATTCCAAGAGTTAGTGTATGAGTATCATGTTTGTCTCCATGATTCTTGATATTCAAAGGATTGTCTTAATATCAAGGTTATCTAGGATCTAAAAGAGTTGTTTCAGAAACCATGATGTATGGAAGATATTGTGATATCTGAAACAAAGTTTTGGTTACAACATGATAGAGTATAATATGGCAAAAGTCATGTTCCCATATTTGATGAGAATTTGCAAAAGGTTGGAGACACTAGTTGTCTTAATTCTCCAAAAGGTTTTGGAGAGCAACATTATACTCGCGATTCTCTTCAATAAGCTAAAGTAGCTTGATCATGAATAATTCCATGGTAAGGGTGAATATTTGATGTAGGTAAAATGTTTACTACACCAAGAGATTACTAAATAAAGGAATTTGAAAGAACACCAAACATTTGATAATGGTGATCTACTTCAAAGTGCAAGTCCAAAGACATTGGTATTTAACTATACACTCTTTGGACTATGTGTAATGTGTATGGATCCACTATTGATGTTGATATATTCTTTCAAACAGAAAAGGAAATACTGAAAGAGAATCTCATAAATATATGGTAGAAAAGAAAAGACTAGAATTGTTCAGTTTAAGTATATAGATGATATACATGTTATGGCTATATTCTTTGCTTATTAAACAATGTGGTTCTTAAGTATTTGATACTGAATTTGTTGGTGTGAATCGTCATACGAAACAACACAATTCATGAACTACAATGGCCTAAGTAACTAGCAAAAGAATATGTGATGATGTTCATCGAGAACAAATAAAGGGTTATTGTGTTGCTCGTTAAACATCAAAGCTTGCCTTCAAGATTTGTTTTATCAGGTATTATGAGAACAAAAGGGTTGTTCAAATAATTGCCGTAATCCATAAAAGATGGATGATTCACAAATCTCGTTGGAGAAATCACATCCATAAAACTTGTGCTAAAAATGTCGAAAGACAAATTGATAGAAAGATCACTTAGGAAGTGACATCGCCGTTTAAATTATATTGGAAAGAAAACATGAAGAAACTCCATGTGTATGGAATTTTGGAGTCTTTTGATTTTTGATCAAATGACGCTTGTGAAACTTTTCTAGAGATAATTAAAACTTCGTTCATAGGCCAAAAGGGAACGAATGACTAGCTTATTGGAACTTGTACATATTGTTGTACGAAGTCCATTATGTGTAGTCAAGAGCGATGGATTTCAACTTCATATGCTTTCTCCGAAAATTTGAGTAAATATATGAATATTTACTTGATAAGGATGAAGTATGAAACATTTGAAAAGTTCAAAGACTTTCAAGATGAAGTGCAAAATCATTGTAACAAGAATATAAATAGTTTATGATAAGATCATAAAGGAAGATATTTGAGTTACAAGTTTAGCATAATACCTAAGATTTAAGAAATCGTTCCGTGGATTTGCATTTCCCGAAACACCATAAGAGTATGGAGCGTTCGAGATATGTAATTAAACCTTGTTTGACATGGTAAGATCGAAGGTGATATTCATAAAACTGCCATTATATTTTAAAGATTAAAAGCTTTAGAGACTACCGTTTTTCCACTGAAAAGAGCTCCATCATAATCCGTTGAAATGACACCATATAAAGTTATGGTTTGGGATAAAACCCAAGTTGTCCTTTCTTAAATATTGGTATGCTATGCATAAGAAAGATGTTTGCAACCAAAGTCGGATAAACCTGCCTTTGTATGTTATTTCGAATAACTGTTAAGTAATCCTCCATAACATCGGAGACAAAAGTGTTTGTCACTTAGAACGTCAAGTTTTTTTGAGAAGGAATTTTTTGTGAAAAGATAAGTGGGAGAACAATAGAACTTTGATAAGGTTAAAAGAACCTTAGCTATATGTGCAAAGTTAACGCCTTGAGAAATATGTTAGGAGGCGGCAACAATAATGCTCATGGCTCACGTGCCTCAAAGGTTGTGGTTACGAAGGTCAAAGTTTCTATTGAACCAAGTAGGTCGAGTAAACAATCAAATACCAAGATTTGAGGTTGAATCATTATTTGAGAATAATGTACGTACTACATGCAAAGAAGCGATGATGGGCCCCGACTCGTAAAATGGCTTGAAGCCATAAAATCCGTGATAGTTCCATACACGAGAAATCAAGTTTTGAACTTGAAGGACCCTCGAGAAAGGTGTAATACCTTACAGTTGTGTTTGGATCTATAAAGAAATAGACATGGATGTTTTGCATCTATGAAATAGTCGACAGGTTGGGAAAGAGTTCACAACAATGTTCAAAGATTGACTATGACAAGATTTGATCTTTCATAGCGATATTTAGTCTAGACGGATTAATGTAGCAACCACTACATATAATTTTGTTATTTGGTAGTTGAATAATCAAAACAAGTTCTTCTAATAGAATTGTTACCTAGGACATGTGCATAACATGGTCCATAGGGTTTTGTTAACTCAAAGGATTCTAAAAGCATATGCAAACTTCAATGGTTGAAGTGAGCATCGCGGAGTTGGAATCTTCACTATGATGGAACTATTAAAAAAGTTTAATTTCATCAGAGGCTATGAAGATGCTTGCATTTGCAAGAAATTAAGTGGGAGCGCTAAGACATGTTTCTAATACATTATGTGGAAGACATATTGTTGATTGGAAATGATGTATATTTTATTAACACAGGATAAGAATTTCATCTCGATGAAAGACTTAGGCAAAACCCAAATATTTGGCATCAATAGACGCCAATATGGTTGTGCCAGAAGTACATAGATGAGATATTGAATGAGTTCAATATAGAAACTACAAGAAAGGTTCTTGTCGCCGAAAGGATTGAATGAGTTCAATATTGATGATATATTCAAGTGTATTGACACTTGGTAAGTGAAACAAAGATTCAAGTATAGATTGATACTTGATGTATGAAATCACAAAGAATATTTATATCAATCATCTTGTGATATGTACAAATCCAGATATGTCCTATGCTCTAAATGTTATGAGCATATACCAGAATGATTCATAAGATGATCATTGGACAATAGTAAGGATATTCTTATGATCTTTTGGAAGAACTAAGAGTATATTATTTGTAGAAGTGATAAATAGATGGTTAGTTCATTGTAAAAGTACTACATTGATACTAGTTTTGTCACAAAGTACAAATTAAGTTTATCTCAATCTAAACTAAGGGTGGCACAATATAATGGAAAGTAAGTTCCATAATGGATTTGGATGAGTTCCAAAGTTAAGACATTGTGAGATACTACAACAAAGGCTAAGTATAACTGCTATTATAGCGACTAAAGAGGGCATTTGTGTCGAGTAGTTTGTTATCAAACTAGGTGTAGTTCACAACGGGATAATACTGTGAAGATATATTGTGCGACAATATTATCAACATGTTTTAAACCCGAAGAACTAAAGGTCTCACCAAAGGACCAAATTTATACAAAGCCATCTCATTAGAGAATGAGTGATGCGTAGACGCAAAGACATGCAATTACACACGGACACAGAAGTGTCGATCCGAGATCGATTGACCACTAGCAATCGTGTACATACAACAGGAAAGCCATAGGTGTTGAATACACAAAGGTTTGAAACTAGATTATTGACTCTAGTGCAAGTGGGAGACTGTTGGAGATATGCCCAAGAGGCAATAATAAAGTGGTTATTATCATATCTTCATACTTATGATAAATGTTTACATACCATGTTATAATTGTATTAACAGGAAACATTAATACTTGTGTGATTTGTAAACATAAAGAGTCCTAGTAAAGCCTCTTGTTAAACTAGCTTGTTGGTTAATATATGATCATGGTTTCACGATCATGAACATTGAGATGTTATTAACAACGGGGTCATATCATTAGGAGAATGATGTGATGGACATACTCCTATAGTTAAGCATAGCATAAAGATCAAGTCATTTAATATAGTTCATTTGCTATAAGCTTTCTGATACATAGTAACCTAATTCCTTCGACCATGAGATCATGTTAATCACCATCACGGAAGGATGCTTTGATGACATCAAACACCACCGTGGCGGGTGGCTATAAAGGTGGCATTGAGTGTTTGGAAAGTATGGGTTGAGGCACATGGATCAAGAGTGGGATTTGTCCATCCATATATGAGATAGATATACTCTGGGCCCTCTCGGTGGAATGTCATCCAATTAGCTTGCAAGCATGTGACTGGCTCACAAGGGATCACATATCACGGAGCGAGAAAAGAGTACTTATCGTATGAGGTTGAACTAGGTATGCGAGATCGATGATCATAACCTCGGATAAGTAAACTATCGTGAGACAAAGGAAATTGGTATCGTATGTAAGTGGTTCATTCGATGTAAGTAATCGTAGAAATATGTAGAGCCATATGAATTTCAGATTCCTCTATTGGTTATTGATCGAAGTGTCTCGATCATGTCGCATAATTCACGAATCGTAGGGAGACACACTTAAGGATTCGATGTTGTTGAGTAGTTATGGAATGATGAGTAAGACCGAATGTTGTTGGTCTCGGATGGGATCCGGGATATCACGAGGAGATCCGGAATGGTCCAGAATAAGATTCATATAAGGAAAGTCTGTTTGGGGTTGGAGAATGGTTCCGGTGTTTTCATCGGGAATGTTCTAGAAGGTTCCGGAATGTCCGGCACTCCGAAGGGGAAGGGTACATGAATGTGTTATATCAAGTTGGTATGATTGCATCATGTACTAAGTGTCATCGCTGAACAAAATAGAGGGTTTAATCAAATCCTTGTTTGAAAAGTCAAACGCCAATTTGAAAGTCAAACGGCTATTTTTGGGAAGTGGAGAGGGAGGTGGAAACCGAGTAGGGGAGGCGTCCCTCCTCCACCGCCGGCCCACTTGGGATCTGAGTTGGGGAGGGATTCCCCTCCCCTTGGCCGGCGCCTCCCTCCTATAAGAGGAGGGGCAGGGCTCCCCTCCTAGCACACAAGATCCCCACCTCTAAACCCTAGCAGCCGCCGCCCTCCATAGCCACCGCCCCCTAGGGTTTCTCCCCTAGCCGCCGACTTGGTGTAACACCCTCAGAATCGACCCTATGCAAGTTTCAGCGATTCCCATAAACCCATGCAAAGCGATTCAAAGGTGCACCAGGCATTTTTAAATGGTGGAAAGCAGTAATAACATTACACAACAGTCCTCGATGGGACCCATAGAACAGATATATACAACAACGACTCAAAGAGTCAAGAATACAGATATACAATACAAAGATCCAAATCACCTTGAAATTGATAGAGTGTCCGGCTACGGACAAGATGCAAATGGGGCTAAGAGCCCTGAAGAATAACCAATGGCGTCCATAATCCTGCCCAGGCCAAGCCGGAGGGGTAACCCTGCTAACGACGTCGATCTCAAAACCTGCTTAAACAAAAGGGGTGCCGACAAAGGGCAAAGGAAAAAAGAGAGCGGTCGATCTTGAGGCCAAGACAGCGAGGCTAATTCGGCGGTTCGCTACATAGGTATGGTGGACTGAAGCGGCAGCGCAGCATGCACTAGACAACCTATAGAGACTCGATACAACTGGCGGCTATCAGAGAGGGATAAGAAAGACCTATTTGGAACCAACCTGATGCTACCACCAAGCATACCCATCATGGTGTTTCCCCCTCGAGACCAATCGAGGAAGTCAACCGAGGAACTCACACCGTTGGCAGTTTTATTTATTCAGTTATCGTTGCAGCAATTACTAGTCAGGTATAGATAATCATCCTGTTATAATAAGCAGTGGGAAGTTTTAGTTAACCATTCCGTTGTAGTTGCAACACTTACTAGTTAGATACAACTAGCATGAGATAACCCAAAACCCAGCAGTTGTTGGTACTTTTATTTGGCCATTCCGTTGTAGTTGCAATACTTACTAGTCAGATACAATGGTCGCAAGCGACAACCCAAACAAGCAATTGTTGGCAGTTTTATTTAGCCATTCCATTATAGTGAAGCTGATTACTAGTCATTATAAAGTCAAATTTATAGCACTACTTTAGTTATAGTTGTCTATGATCGAGATACTGTGCTCCAAGTCATCCATAACGCGGACACGGCTTTGAGAAAGTTTACCTGCGGGTGCACAAATAGCAACACACACGATCAACCTCGGAAAAACCAAATCAAAACCCAACGAGGCCTTCACGACAAAGCAATCACAGATTGAGAAATATTTCAGGGGCCACCCATTAAGTATACCATAGCGAAGTTAGGCGACTTGAGAGACGGACTCAAGGTTTTGTGGGCGGTCAGAACGATCGGGAACCCAAAGCTGGGCTTGTCGATACCGCGAAAATGGGTCACAATCCTAAAGACTGGTGCTCCTCGCACAATTGTAAATAAAGCGATAAAGCATGGCATAAGTGCGGGATAGTAAATAAAACCTCAAACTAGTTTGTGGCCCCAAGAAATAAGAATGAATCAAGCTCGCTCGGAGGGTCCCATAATCCTCCGGATGTGGATAGCGAATATTCAAGGAACAGTATCAAGTACTCGGGGTCCCTGGGACACAAGTGGACGATTAACAACCAAATAACATCTATTGCCCACCTGCCTCTGCATTACCTACTTCAATTTTAGTTATTAACAAGAATTAAAGTCTTGATCAGCTCAACACTAAACATGCGGCAATACTCCAACAAAGCGGTACTTGACGACGCAACAACGCTTGAGCAAGCGACTACGCGGCAGTCCAACTATCTACCAAACAACGGGTAATAGGAGGTATCCAAGGCAATATAAAGTGCAAAGGATATCACGAATACGAAAACTAGAGCATCGCAACACGTATAGCAATAGATCAACAGAGGAATAAATACTATAAAAGTAAGATAGGTAGAAAGGGAGATGCTACTTTGAAAAACATTGTCGAAGGTTCATCCGAAGATCGTCGACACTAGCATCAACCCAACCTTATCATGAAGAACCAAAACACTAGAATAAACATCGGATGCAATATTTAATACTACGGCAAAAGATCGGGCATGATGCATGTATGATGTATGACATGGCAAGGGTGCAATGCAATTGGGCAATATTAAGTGGAACCGGGGTCCCGACATTTAATTAAACGGTTCAAGTTATTTATCTACCCCGCACATTAAATGTTGTAATAACAGGGCAAGATAAGTTACCGGTTCGCTACACAAATTTAAATGAGGCCAATATAAGACTAGATTTGCACGCATATGGGCCCCATATTTAATTATATGGTGAATCGGCATAAGGCCCCCAAACCACACAAATATGCATGCGAGTATGACAATTTAATATGCATCAAGTTTATATTTCATTTATAAAATAGGGCTCGAGAAAAGGGGTCACACATTAGAGGGTCTCGACGATCTTGGCTCCGAGGGTTCGGGGTTGGTCTCAGGGTTCGACGGGGGAACGGCTTGAAGAGATCGGTATTGGTACGGGAAGGAGGTCTTGTCGCAACCGGGAAGCAGGACTTGGTTGGCGTCAGGGGCGCATCGGTCTCGCCCTGGTCGGTGTCGATCTTGTCGCATTCGTGGGCTTCGGGTCCGCGTAGACGGTCATGGCGTTCAAAGTGGAGAACTTGGCGTTCCGTGTAAGCGACCTTGGCGTCCTTGTCAGAGTTCTCGGGTGACGATGTCGGTCTTGGGTTCGGCGCCGGTGGATCTTGGCGATTCCATGTCGAAGGCCCGAGGAAGATCATGTCGATACGAAGCATTTTAGCGAGTTGGTCTCGGACGCCAGATCCCTGTGGACGATCTTGGGTTACCACCTAACCGGCGACGGAGGACTTGGCGTGCGGCACCATATAGGAGTACTTGGTGTCCCGTGGTCTTCGGCTCCATGTAGATCTTGCACCCGGCGCTAACGATCATCGGCAGACTTGGACCCGATATCGTTGCGGCATCGGCATCAGAAGTACTTGATGTATCTTGTCATTGGTTGAACCTGACGGTTCCAATACAAACTCCTTGGAGGTTCCAGCAGTGCGGTGCTCTTGGTCTCGGCCAGGGAACAGAGGAAAGCTCGCAAAGGGGCGGTACTAGGGTGCGGCCCGGGGACTTCAGCGACACGGACGACGGTGAGCAGGGCGGGCCTCGCGAGGCGGCGAGAGGCGGGAAGACGGAGACGTGGCGAAGCACAGGCCAGCGGGCGGGTGAGGTCGGCAGTCGAGGAGCGACGAGGCGGGATGGTGGCGCTGGCGAGCTGGCGCAGGCGTCGCGCCGGAGGGTGAGCCAGCGGACGGAAGCTGCGGGAGGTGTGAGGGCGATGGGGGGCGAGGCGAGCTCTGCGGCTCGGAGCGGCCTTGAGCAGGTGGAGGGGCGGGGGCGCGGCAGAGCAGGCGGGCGGGGGCCGGGCCGAGGCGGGCGCTCGGCTCGGGCGGCAGTCGGAGGGTGGAGGCGAGGGCCTGAGGCGGGAGGAGGTGCAGGCTCGGCGGCCTTGGTGGTCAGGCGGCGCCGGAGGGAAGGAAGGCGGCCGGGGGCGGGCGGGCACCGGGAGAGGCGGCGGCCGGGGTCGTCCGCGCGTGGGGAAGCTCCAGGGAGAGAGGTGGCGACTCGGCTTGGTGAGGGCGAGCTCGAGCCAGGGAGATGAGGAGGACGACGGAGGGTCCGGTGGCGGGGGGGGAGGTGAGGAGGCGGGTGCAGGCGGTCGAGGAGAGAGCACGCCGAAGCAGGCTCAAGGCCTGGAGAGACGAGGTAAGGAGAGAGGGGGGGAAGAAGGGGCGGGGACGCATGGGATTGGGGAGGGTCGGTCGTGGAGGGGTCTGAGGCCGGTGGCGGCGACGAGCGGAGGGGAGCGGTGGTTGGGGAGAGAAGGAACGAGGAGGGGAGCGTGCGGGGCAGGAGGGTGGGGGTCGGTGGGGCGCGGGCCTAGGGCATGGGGTCGGGAGAGTGGGGGCTGTCCAGGGAGCGGGCGGTGCGTGCGGTGGGGCCCAGGCGGCCAGGTGGGCGTGGGGCGTGTGGGGCAGAGGGAGTTGGGTAGCTGTGTGGGGGTGAGGGAGGGAGTTGGGGGTGAGGTGGCGATTGGGGAGGGTGAGGGAGTGAGGTGGCGCGATGAGAGTGGGTGGGGTTTGGGCCAAGGGGGATGTGGTGAGCCGTGAGTGGTGGGAGTGAGGTGGAGGCAGGGTGGGTAGAATTAGGGTAGGTAAGAAAAGAATTAGACAGGCTGGTTTTGTACTGGGGGTGGCCGACTGGGTCGGATCGGCCCGGTTTGGCTGCCCCCCTAAAATAATTAAACAATTTATTTATTCCAAACGGGGCTTTTGCAAATCGTTGGCAGACAAAACAAAATAATCCGGAGACCCGGGTTTTGGTTTTGAATTAAAGACAGGGCATTTAGAAAACAAAACCAGGCTTTTCAAAATAATTTTATGCAAACAGATGCAAGATGACATGTCGACGCTCAAATGCAATGTGGCATGATGACATGAGCATGTGGTCATGATGATGCAATGCACAAAAACAACGCAATTTTCTGGTAGTGGTTTTTGCGGGGCGCCACAATTCGACACCACTAACAATGGATCTCGCCCTCGAGATCCGCCTCATGGTACCGGAAAGAAGGTCGGTGATCTGAATCTTCTCGCTTCGTGTAGATCCTTGCGACACCACTAACAAGAGGTCGTTGTCCTTGATCGTTGAGAGAACACACCGGGAACAAAAGGTCGAAAGTAGAGGTATCAACAAATAGAGCCACCTCTAACTCCGATAGAAAGAGGGAACCGATGCATCCTCATCCACTTCAATGTACAAAAGCGAATAGAAGGGGTAGTCGGCATGGGGGCCAATCCATCACGCACCCAAACTATTACTCCGCACAATCAGTAGAAAAGCGTGCAACCATTCTCGGAATCAGACTGAAGATCTCGACAATCGAGGATCAGAAACAAAGGAGTGATGCAGACTCTGCATCGGATCTGGCGTAGAGGATGTCGTCGCGTCGGAAAACACCGGAAGGCACGAGAAGGAACAAGGAGAAGTCCACCCGACGAAGGATTCCTCGGATAGCATGAAGGCCAGATGTAGCAACACCGTTACCAAAAGAGGAAGCGAAACCCTGAAGGTACGATGGAACCCAACCACGAGAAATCCTGGACTCGAAGTGAGAGAAGAGAGCGGATTCAAAACACGCAGAGGTAAGAAGAGAATAGCAGAGGGGTAAGGAGTAAAATCAGATCTAATCAGAACTATCCAATCGATTTTGCAAAAATAGTTTTGACACTCTACTTCGGCCGTTAGCTAGGTTATCCTACAGGCTAGACTTGTGGGGTATCGCAACAGCTGAGCTCTGATACCACTCTGTAGCACCCTCAGAATTGACCCTATGCAAGTTTCAGCGATTCCCGTAAACCCAATAGAAAGCGATTCAAAGGTGCCCACCAGCACTTTCGTGCGGGTGGAAAAGCAGTAATAACATTACACAACAGTCCTCGATGGGACCCATATGAGATATATACAACAACGACTCAAAGAGTCAAGAATACGAATATACAATACAAAGATCCAAATCACCTTGAAAATGATAGAGCGTCCGCCACGGACAAGATGCAAATGGGGCTAAGAGCCACGAAGAATAACCAATGGCGTCCATAACCTGCCTGCCAAGCCGGAGGTAACCCGCTAACGACGTCGATCTCAAAACCTGCTTAAACAAAGGGGTCGACAAAGGGCAAAGGAAAAAGAAGCGGTCGATCGAGGCCAAGATTGCAGCGAGGCTAGAATTCGGCGGTCCTCGCCTACATAGGTATGGTGGACTGAAGCGGCAGCGCAGCATGCACTAGACAACCTATAGAGACTCGATACAACTGGCGGCTATCAGAGAGGGATAAGAAAGACCTATTTGGAACCAACCTGATGCTACCACCAAGCATACTCATCCTGGTGTTTCCCCTTCGAGACCAATCGAGGAAGTCAACCGAGGAACTCACACCGTTGGCAGTTTTATTTATTCAGTTATCGTTGCAGCAATTACTAATCAGGTATAGATAATCATCCTGATATAATAAGCAGTGGGCAGTTTTAGTTAACCATTCCGTTGTAGTTGCAACACTTACTAGTCAGATACAACTAGCATGAGATAACCCAAAACCCAGCAGTTGTTGGTTATTTTATTTGGACATTCCGTTGTAGTTGCAATACTTACTAGTCAGATACAATGGTCGCAAGCGACAACCCAAACAAGCAATTGTTGGCAGTTTTATTTAGCCATTCCATTATAGTGAAGCTGATTACTAGTCATTATAAAGTCAAATTTATAGCACTACTTTAGTTATAGTTGTCTATGATCGAGATACTGTGCTCCAAGTTGTCCATAACCGCGGACACGGCTTTCAGAAAGTTTTACCCTGCGGTGCACAAATAACACACACTCGATCAACCTCGGAAAAACCAAATCAAAACCCAACGAGGCCTTCACGAAAGCAATCACAGGATTGAAATATTTGGGGACCACCCCATTAAGTATACCCACAATGAAGTTAGTGACTTGAGACGGACTCAAGGTTTGTGGGGCGTCAGAACGACTGGGAACCAAAGCTGGGCTTGTCGATACAGCAGGTCACGATCCTAAGCGATCACAGTGCTCCTCGCACAATTGTAAATAAAGCAGTGAAGCATGGCATAAGTGCAGGATAGTAAATAAAACCTCAAACTAGTTTGTGGCCCCAAGAAATAAGAATGAATCAATCTACGGCTCGGGGTCCCATAATCCTCCGGATGTGGATAGCGAATATTCAAGGAGCAGTATCAAGTACTCGGGGTCCTACGGGACACAAGTGGACGGTTAACAACCAAATAACATCTATTGCCCACCTGTGCCTCTGCATTACCTACTTCAATTTTAGTTATTAAACAGTAATTAAAGTCTTGATCAGCTCCAACACTAAACATGCGGCAATACTCCAACAACTGTGGTACTTGACGACACATAGCGGCTTGAGCAAGCGACTTTGACCTTGAGTCCAACTATCTACCAAACAACAGGTAATAGGAGGTATCCAAGGCAATATAAGGCTGCAAAGGATATCACGGGTACGAAAACTAGAGCATCGCAACACAGATAGCAATAGATCAACAGGAGGGAATAAATACTATAAAAGTAAGATAGGTAGAAAGGGGGAGATGCTCGCCTGAAAAACATTGTCGAAGGTTCATCCGAAGATCGGGTCGACACTAGCATCAACCCAACGGCCTTATCCGCGAAGAACCAAAACACTAGAATAAACATCGGATGCAATATTTAATACTATGGCAAAAGATCGGGCATGATGCATGTATGATGTATGACATGGCAAGGGTGCAATGCAATTGGGCAATATTAAGTGGAACCGGGGTCCCGACATTTAATTAAACGATTCAAGTTATTTATCTACCCCGCACATTAAATGTTGTAATAACAGGGCAAGATAAGTTACCGGTTCGCTACACAAATTTAAGTGAGGCCAATATAAGACTAGATTTGCACGCATATGGGCCCCATATTTAATTATATGGTGAATCGGCATAAGGCCCCCAAACCACACAAATATGCATGCGAGTATGACAATTTAATATGCATCAAGTTTATATTTCATTTATAAAATAGGGCTCGAGAAAAGGGGTCACACATTAGAGGGTATCGACGATCTTGGCTCCGAGGGTTCGGGGTTGGTCTCAGGGTTCGACGGGGGAACGGCTCGAAGAGATCGGGATTGGTACGGGAAGGAGGTCTTGTCGCAACCGGGAAGCAGGACTTGGTTGGCGTCAGGGGCGCATCGGTCTCGCCCTGGTCGGTGTCGATCTTGTCGCATTCGTGGGCTTCGGGTCCGCGTAGACGGTCATGGCGTTCAAAGTGGAGAACTTGGCGTTCCGTGTAAGCGACCTTGGCGTCCTTGTCAGAGTTCTCGGGTGACGATGTCGGTCTTGGGTTCGGCGCCGGTGGATCTTGGCGATTCCATGTCGAAGGCCCGAGGAAGATCATGTCGTCTGAAGCATTTTAGCGAGTTGGTCTCGGGCCGGATCCCTGTGGACGATCTTGGGTTACCACCTAACCGGCGACGGAGGACTTGGCGTGCGGCACCATATAGGAGTACTTGGTGTCCCGTGGTCTTCGGCTCCATGTAGATCTTGCACCCGGCGCTAACGATCATCGACAGACTTGGACCCGATATCGTTGCGGCATCGGCATCAGAAGTACTTGATGTATATTGTCATTGGTTGAACCTGACGGTTCCAAGACGAACTCCTTGGAGGTTCCAGCAGTGCGGTGCTCTTGGTCTCGGCCAGGGAACAGAGGAAAGCCCGCAAAGGGGCGGTACTAGGGTGCGGCCCGGGGACTTCAGCGGCACGGACGACGGTGAGCAGGGCCGGAGCTCGCGAGAGGGCGACGAGAGGCCGGGGAAGACGGAGACCGCGTGGCAGAGAAGCACAGGCCAAGCGGCGGCGGGGTGAGGTCGACGCGGTCAGGGAGCGACGAGGTGAGGAGAGAGGGGAGGAAGAAGGGGCGGGGACGCGTGGGATTGGGGAGGGTCGGTCGTGGAGGGGTCTGAGGCCGGTGGCGGCGACGAGCGGAGGGGAGCGGTGGTTGGGGAGAGAAGGAACGGGGAGGGGAGCGTGCGGGACAGGAGGGTGGGGGTCGGTGGGGCGCGGGCCCAGGGCGTGGGGTCGGGAGAGTGGGGCTGAGGGGAGGCGGTGCGTCTTGGGGCCCAGGCGGCCAGGTGGGCGTGGGGCGTGTGGGGCAGAGGGAGTTGGGTAGCTGTGTGGGGGTGAGGGAGGGAGTTGGGGGTGAGGTGGCGATTGGGGAGGGTGAGGGAGTGAGGTGGCGCGATGAGAGTGGGTGGGGTTTGGGCCAAGGGGGATGTGGCGAGCCGTGAGTGGTGGGAGTGAGGTGGAGGCAGGGTGGGTAGAATTAGGTTAGGTAAGAAAAGAATTAGACAGGCTGGTTTTGTACTGGGGGTGGCCGACTGGGTCGGATCGGCCCGGTTTGGCTGCCCCCCTAAAATAATTAAACAATTTATTTATTCCAAACGGGGCTTTTGCAAATCGTTGGCAGACAAAACAAAATAATCTGGAGACCCGGGTTTTGGTTTTGAATTAAAGACATGGCGTTTAGAAAACAAAACCAGGCTTTTAAAAATAGTTTTATGCAAACAGATGCAAGATGACATGTCGACGCTCAAATGCAATGTGGCATGATGACATGAGCATGTGGTCATGATGATGCAATGCACAAAAACAACGCAATTTTCTGGTAGTGGTTTTTGCGGGGCGCCACACATGGGAACCTCCAAGCCCTAGCCGCCGGCCCTAGCACCTCTTCCTCGGCGTGTCTAAACCCTAGATCATCGAGGGATCTCTCATAGTCCACCATACTCGCTCCCGCTTAAGGTGAAGCCCTGCGAGATCTCCCCTCTACTTCCGGTACCACGCCGTTGTCTTCTTGGAATCGCGAGAGTGCTACAACCTCCATTTTCTGGAACAAGGGAGAGGAAGGTCTTCATCGAAGTACGAGCGTGTGACCCATTTGAAGGCTGGAACGCAGCGCCGAAAGGATCGTCTACGCGATCTTGAGATCGGCAAGTGTACGACTACATCACCCACGAGAATCTGCTCTCGTTAACCGCTTTGGAATCTTCGAGGGTGATTTCCTCTATCGACTCGTTGCTACAATCTAGTAGATAGATCTTGGCTTGTTTGTGTGCATGCGGTAGAAATTTTTTGTTTTCCATGCTACGAAACCCTACATCTACTTCATCGACCTGGGGGTGTGCCGATGACCGTGCCGGAGACTCTCGCCCAGGTGTCTATTCTGCCGGACCAGGACCCGCCGCTCCCGGTGGAGGTGACGGAGACCCTTCTGCAGGAGGAGCTCAGTGCGGCCCTCCCGGGCTTCGAGTGGCTGGTGTGCCGCTTCTCCGCCTCTGAGTTTGTGGTCTCGTTACCGTCCGTGGCGATCCTGCGCATGTGCTCCCTCGGATCCTCCTTCACCCTACCGCTTCACCAGGTGAAGGTCTCCATCCAGCCTTCCTCGGCCGCGCAGGAGACGGTGGCCACCCTCTTGGAGGTCTGGGTGCGTCTCCACGGGCTCCCTCTCGAGGCCAGGAGACCAGAGGTGGTGACGCTCGTGGCCCAGACGGTGGGCAAGCTGACGGAGGTTGACGTGGACTCGCTGTCGGGCCTTGGAGCGGTGCGGCTGCGCCTCCTCTGCCCGTCCCCCTCGGTGTTCCCTGTCTCCCTGCCGCGCGTCTTCTTCGACCGTGTGGGCCGTGACCTCTTGGTGGAGCTCGACGAGGAGGTCACCGCCCTAGAGCCCTCCCTCCCCGGCCGGTGGCAACGCTGGTGCTGGAGGGGGCAGCTCGGGGGACGAGCGCTCGGACAGTGACTTGGGGTCGAACCCTGAGTCCCCGCTGGCCACCGACGCGTCTCCCCCACCTCCCCTCCCACCCCAGGGGTCGTCCGGTGGAGTCTCAGCTTCCCTTCCGGCGGCTTCTCTCCCGGGCGCAAGACGCCCGGGAGCAGGAGCGCTCCCGGATCCTGGCCGAGGCTAGGTCCGACGGGCCAGGCCCCAGCAGGGATCACCCTCCTGCACCTGATGCGCGGGAGATCTCTCACAAGCCGCCCCCCCAGGTAGGCATCGTGGGAGACCTCCCAAGGCTGCTGTGTCCCGCCCCCTCTCCCCCGTGCCCACTTGGTCCCCGCTAAGGGGACCACCCCGGCTTGAGGTGTCCTTATGGACATCCTCCGGGCCTTCCGGCTGTTCATTTGGAACATCCGGGGGTTTGGGCATGAGGGTAGACGTCGCCAGATCAAGGACTACCTCCACATGGAAGCGCCGGATATTGTCGGCCTTCAGGAGACGATTCGCCAAGACTTCTCCATTGTTGAATTGGAGGCCCTTAGCCGCTTCAAGTTCTCCTGGTCCTGGATCCCTGTGTCGGGCCACTCAGGAGGGATCATCCTGGGGTGAAGGAGGATACCTTTGAGATAGATGATATGGACCGCGGGGAATTCTTTGTGAGCATGGTCCTCACTCATAGACAATCTCGCTTCAAATGGGAGGTGATTATTGTCTATGGCCCCACGGACCATAGGAGGTCCGCTGATTTCTTGCTGGAGCTTAAGTCAAAAGTGGAACAGACTGAGATCCCGGTGGTTATCGCTGGTGACTTCAATCTGATCCGTTTTGCTGAAGACAAGATCTCGGCAAATGTGGAACTCCCTAGGATGCGTATGTTTAATGACTGCATCGCAGATCTGGCCCTGCGCGAGATTGCGCGTGTGGGCGCTAGATATACTTGGACAAATAAACAACTTCACCCCATCCGCAGTGTCCTCGACCGTGTCTTTGTCTTAGTTGAGTGGGAGGTGGCCTTCCCCCTGTGCTCCCTCAAGGCATTTACTAGGGTTAGGTCTGATCACACCCCGCTCCTCCTGTCCTCGGGAGGGGGACAACCATCACGGCTGAACCGTTTTCACTTTGAATCTTTCTGGCTACAGAAACGAGGATTTATGGAGGCGGTCCGGGCAAGGTGGTTGTCGGCGGCTGCTTCAACCCCTCGGGTATATTGCGCTATGGATATCTGGCACCATTGTACCAAATTATCTCGGCAGTTCATGAGGGGTTGGGGGGCTAACTTGGGGGGCGGACCTCCGGCTCCAGAAAGAGTCCATTCTAGGGGAGATTCAGGCGTTGGACCGGGAAGCTTACCTGCATGGCCTCTCGTCCGAGGCATGGTCTCTTAGGTACTCCCTAGAGACCTCCATTATGGAGATCTACAAGGGAGAGGAGGCGTTCTGGTGATAGCGGAGTCACCAAAACTGGATTGTCCAGGGGGAGTCTAACACCGCCTACTTCCACTCCATTGCCAATGGCAGGAGGAGGAAGTGTTCGATCCCCTGCCTTTGGGCGGATGAGGTTCTGTTGGAGTCTCCACAGGCCCTCTCCTCCCATATTTATCGGCATCCCTGCCCTCGGGCATCTCGCTTGCCCTGGACTTTTGATCTGGGGAGGCGCTTGTCTCCCAGGAGGAGAATGCGCTTCTCACTCTCCCTTTTCTTCCAGGGGAGGTGTCGGCGGCCCTGAAGGCCATGAAGTCTAGTTCGGCTCCAGGCCTAGATGGGTTGCCCGTGAGTTTCTTCCAGACTTTTTGGGACCAGCTTTAGCCAGTGATCATGCAGTTGTTCCAGGAGCTCTACACGGGGACTCTGGTGATGTCCCGCCTGAACCTTGGTGTTATTACCCTGATCCCTAAAGTAGTGGGGGCCACGGATATCCGCCAATTCCGCCCAATCATGGTGATCAATGTCATCCAACGTCTGTTCGCCAAGGTCTGTGCCATTCGCCTCGCTCCGGTCTTGGAGCGTCTTACCCATCCACTCCAGTTCGCCTTCCTGAAGGGACGCCTCATTCATGACGATGTCCTGGCACTTCACGAGATTATCCATGAAGTGAAGGTACAACGTCAGAAAGGGGTGTTCCTCAAACTGGACTTTCAGAAGGCCTATGACCGCTTGGACTGGGCTTTCTTGAGACTAGTACTGGAGAGGAGGGGGTTCGACGACCGCCTGATCTGCTGGATCATGCAGTTCATGATGAGTGGACAGACGGCGATCAATATAAATGGGGAGGTTGGCCCATATTTTAGTCCGTCCTGCGGGGTTGTACAAGGGGACCCGATCTCTCCCCTCCTGTTTAACGCCGTGGTGGATGCCCTAGCTGAGATTCTGGACAGGGCCAAAGCGGCTGGCCATATCTCGGGGGTGGTGGGCCACCTGATCCCCGGAGGTGGGGTTTCCTACCTCCAATATGCGGATGACACCTTGATCATGGTGTAGGGTTTAGACCTCGACATAATTAACTTGAAGTTCCTGCCCCTTTGCTTCGAATCGCTGTCTGGGCTGACGATCAACTTCGATAAGAGCGAGGTTATGATCCTCGGGTACTCTGAGGAGGAGAGGCAGCGTATTGCCGATAACAGGGTCGGTGGTGACTTTCCTGTACGTGCACTGGGATGCCCATCCGGGAGACCGGGGTGCTGATCAGAGACCTTGCCCCCCTGGTGTCTAGGGTGCACTCACGTGCGGAGCCGTGGCGCACGCGCCTTACGTCCAAGGGGAGCAAGTCGGTTCTGATTAACTCATGTCTCTCCAGCCTGCCCATGTACCAGATGGGCCTGTACCTCCTGCCGGAAGGGACACATGCCGACTTCGCGAAGGAGTTGTCTAGGTTCTTTTGGGCGGCTAGGGACGGCCATCAGAAGTATCATATGGTAAAATGGGCGGATGTGTGCGCCCCCAAGAACCTTGGGGGCATAGGGATCCTCGATTCTCGCTGCCTTAACATGGCGCTGATGCTGAAATGGGTCTGGCGTATCATCAAAGAGGATGGTGGTCTCTGGTTGCAGCTTATCAAGGCCAAATATCTCCGGGGCCGCCCTCTGTTGGCCTGCGAGAGGCGAGAGGGATCTCAATTCTGGAGAGCCATCCAAGAGATTAAACACTTCATTGGGCCGGGCATCTCCTTCGCTGCGGGCGCTGGGATGGGGGTGCGGTTTTGGCTTGACCCGTGGTTGCTCCCCATCCCCTTGGGGGTCCAATTCCCGGGTCTCTTTGCTATCTCTTCCGCGCCCGTGGCTCTCGTTGTCGAGTCCTTTCACGAGGGCTGATGGAACATCTTGTTCCGCCGGTTCCTTAGCGAGGCAGAAGCGGCGGACCTCCAGCAGCTACTCGGTGCGCTTCCGATGTCCTTGGCTGAGGGCCCGGACTCGGCCAGGTGGCAGCTCCACCCCTCGGGGGAGTTCTCGGTGAGCTTGGCTTACCGCGCCCTGTTCCAGGGCTCGGAGCTAAGCTGGACTCCCCCCATGTGGAAGGCCCCCCTTTCGCTTAGTATTCGCATCTTTGTTTGGCAACTCTTGCGGGATAGGCTCCCTTTGGGGATTGAGGTGGCTAAGCAGAATGGCCCGGGTGATGGGGCGTGTCCCCTATGTGGGACGCCGGAGTCCTGTGCCCATATCATGTTTTCTTGTTCCGTGGCTCGGGCATTGTGGTGTTTCGTCCGAGAGGCGTTGGGCCCTGCCTGGCAGGCGCAGGAGCTCGGGGAGTTCCTGCAAACCTAGGAAAACCGAGTCGGAGGGGGGCGCCGCCTATTCTGGCTTGTGTTTGCAGCCATCTCGTGGACCCTGTGGAATGTGCGTAACAAGATGGTGATTGATAAGGTCTTCCCCTCCCGCGTGACTGACCCTGTTTTTTCCTTTCTTGCTTTCCTCCAGCTGTGGTCACCCCTGGTGCGCCAGCGTGACAGGCCGGTCTTCGATGTCACTCTTCGGGCTTTGAGGACGGCGGCACTCCCCCTCTCATCCCCTTCTACGTCGACCCCGTCGGTGGCCTGAGTGTTCTTGTCGTCGCGGTGCTTTGCCTTTTTGGTTTTGTGTTGGGATTTCTTTTGTTGAGGCCCCAGCGATTGTCGTACTCTTTTCTTTTCGGTTCGGCCTCGGCCGTAGTGGATGTTGTATGAACCTTGTATGTGGACGTTGCTTTATCTATAAAGCGGGGCGAAAGCCTATTTCGAGAGAGAGAGAGAGAGAGAGAGAAACGTCATCTACATCGAGCCGCACCGATTTGCACTCCATCAAGCCGGACTACATCGACCGAACATCTACGTCAAGCTGTATGACTACACCAAGATCTTCGTCGAGTTTTACATCGCCAACATAAGTCATCGCCAAGGTCTACATCCGCCGCCGCCGTAGCCTGATGCTCTGCTAGGGCGATCACACAATCGCCTCGCTCGCCAGGTCAAAAACCCGCCGCCGCCGTTGATCCTATGCGATCCGCCGCCGCCGCCATAAAAAAATTGCCGCCGCCCCTTGCCTTGTGCCCCGGCCGCCGCCTCAAAAATCCCACAAGCAAAAACCTGCCGCTGCCGCCGCACTATGACCAAAAACCCGCCGCCGCCGCAGATCCTTGCCGCCGCACAAAAACCTAAAACCCTATGACACAAACCGCGCAAATTTTTTTGCTCTACGGCGCTATCAGCTACAATGACCACGACAACCTCGATCACGACTGCATCATGACCGGCTACCTCGACATCAACATCAAGAACAACGTCTACAGCAACTCAAGAACTCCAGTCAACAATGTTCGTGTCGTCACTTGCGTCCACGCCACTCCCGCTGTGACTGCGGGAGGAAAGAGAGGCACTAGAAGGGGACGCAGTCACCGTCCCTAGGTGCCAGCCATGATCATGTCCATGCATGTGATAATGACAAGGAGGTGAAGACGACGGAAGCGCAAGACTTCAAATCCAGTCGCAAGCGTCCGCTTCACTCCCGCTCCGACTGAAGGGGGATGTAAGAGTACGTATATATGTATGTCTAGAGATAAATAGAACTCTACAACTTGTACTCCAAGTCTCCTCCTACCCCTGTGTAACTCTATATAAGCCCCTCAAAGGGTCAGATGAAACAACACAATATTTAGGGATTCTATAATTTCCACAGATACTTGATATGGGAACTACAGTGCTGAACTAATCCGATGTTTGGATTTAGGGTTACTTTAGTCTTCAGGTGATATAAGAGGCATGGGTGTTCAATTTTTTTATTCCTTGTGATATTCAGATAAATACCTGATGGGCGAGCTGGATGCTGGAGGTTCGCTGTAGGAGTGGCATTGGATAGTTTTGTTTCCTTCTACTTAGCTATAGTTGACGCTGGCTCCTGCGTGGGTATTGATATATTTCTCTTCAGGAGATCTGTAATAGCTAACTAAAAGTAGGCCTGGTTGTTTTTCTTTTGGTTTCCTGGAACTAGATTTGATCCCCAGAGTACTCTGTGGTTGGTGCTTTCTTTATAAAGCAGGGCATGATATGCCTTTTTCTCTAGAAAGTACCTGATGGGAGTTTGCATCTACTGTTTCAGCTATTACAATTTACAGGCACCAATCCCCCATAAGTCACAAAAAAGGACAGGGTGATATATTTTCCCCTTATCTTGAAGCTCTCTGTGTTGATTTATTATGAACTGTTTTCCTAATCGTCAGTACATGCATTTTAGTTGCAGCAGTTAGGAAAGAGGATTCCAGACAGCTAGCTCAACTAAAGCATTAACCATCTTCAGATTGAGGTAATAAGTTGTCATGTTCAGCAAATTGCATCTGCTGTAACGTTTGTTCATTTATTTGTTGTGTTGGTGTGCTCCTGATAATTTCCCCTTT
Organism: Avena longiglumis; assembly: GCA_030063025.1. Lineage (NCBI taxonomy): Eukaryota > Viridiplantae > Streptophyta > Magnoliopsida > Poales > Poaceae > Avena > Avena longiglumis. The sequence goes on along the minus strand of CP125973.1, from coordinate 68,966,223 downwards.
GGAATGCTTTTATTTTGATGTATTGCAGCAGACACATGCGATAATTATTAGGTTTCCTTATGCCAGATTTGATCCAGAGGCTTTAGTTCTTCTGCTTGCAAGAGGAAGATACATAGGTGTGTATATGTGTAATTTTGAGACGGTGATGCCTAAGTTTGTGCTTCTGATGTTTAGCGATTATAGGCTGTATTGATCTAACTCAATTATCTTTTTTGTACCAATTGGTCAGTACTCTTTGCAGTTTGCTATTTTCATATGCACAGTAGAATTTTATGTTAGCCCTTGCATTATTCCGAGGGTCCCGAGTTGTGTGTTGTGAGGTGAATTTAGGCACCGAAAATCATGTGAGGACAATATTTAATACAAACAAAATATTTACCATTCCGGCAGCAAATGCGCTGTTGTTTCCATAAATATCAAGACGTGCGTGCGTGCGTGTGTGTGGGCGTGGGCGTGTGCGCGTGCGTGTGTGTGTGGCTTCTGTTAGTATTACAAGCCGAGGTGCTTCTGCACTTCAGTTAATGTTGCACGCTGTTTTAATTTTGCTATTCACCGTCAGGATGCACTCTGAATATGGTCTGGACTGCAAATTGGACATCTAAATTTTGTATTCCCTTCGTCCAGAAAAGGATGTCGCAGTTTTGTCTAAATTCTAATGTATCTAGACATTTTTTAATATATATATTCATCCAAATTTATATAAATGTGTGATATCTTTTTTAGAACGGAGGGAGTATGTCTACATATCTTTATTTTTCTTGGTTCCAACCGGTGAATGTTGAAGCCTGCAACAGACGGTAAATTGTTGGCTTGTGATTACTGTCGGTTGATGCTGCAGTCTGCAACAAATACTCCAGTGCTTGGTTAATGCTTGATTTGGGAGCTACAGACCAAATCAGCTCATACTCCCTTAGACCGGCATGAGAGGGTTCTCTTCTGAGTTTTTGGACTAGCTTCTTGAAGCTGCAGTTTGGGTATTTTCTTGGCTATAATTCTGTGCATTTTGCTGTATGGTGTGCATTTGACTACTGTACTTGCTGCCAATTTGCACTTGCTACTAAATAATGGTTGAGCACTTTAGCCCTACTGTTTGCAGTTTTGTTTTGTTTTCAGGTATATGATTTTGGTTTACTGCTACTTAATTGGTTTTGTTATGAAGAAATGCATTCCGCAGGAAAATCATGAATCGATGAGGGGATGTATTGTCGATCTTTATTATGTGTATAGAATCATGATCATGAAATCGAATTATTGTTAGTGTAAGATCTTTAATCAACTTCTTATTACACGCACAGCTAAAGGACGATAGTGATTATTACTCCAACTACGGAAGCAGCACTGACTGGGAAGCTGAAGAAAAATAGCAGCCAGGTCCAGGCGGTCATGGGGAAAGGATCAACAGGAGCATGCGGATTTTGGATAATATATCAGTCCATTTGGCTCGTCGCCGTCCAGCATCAAAGCTTCCTCTCCGGCGGCGCCGGCGCGCCCGTCGACACGGATGCCCAGAACTCCTCGTCCTGCTCGAGCGCCGCCATGTGCTCCGGCGTCAGCGACACCTCGGCGTCCACGCTGCCGCCTCCCTCTCGGCCCGGGTACAGCGACACTCTCCCGTCGACCTTGTTCGCCTTGCCGCTCCGCGCCGCCACCGGCCTCCCCCACCCGAAGTCGCACCCGTACATGTCGAACCGCGGCGAGCTCCCCACCATCGTCCCGTGCGGGTCGTACCACCTCATCGTGTACACCACCGGCTCTGCCATCCACGCCGCCACGCGCGCCCTGATGGCCCCGTCGTCGTGCGCCGCCACCGCGCGTCCCACGGCCGCCGCCGCCCACCCGTGCGCACCGAGTTCGAGCAGCGTCGACGCGCGCACCGGCGTCTCCGTGCTCACGGCGTCGATGCTGTTGCCAAAGTACTCTTGCGGCAGCGCCGGCCGGAGCCTCGCGCGGTTGTTGATCACCACGCGGCACGTCGTCTCCTGCTCTGGGGCACATCGCCGCGCGCGCGTGACGCACCGCCACGCCAGCGAGCTCAGAGCCTGGAACCGCGTCAGGGCGGCGGCGCCCGCCGTGTCGCCGGCGGCCAGGAGCTCTTGCCGGGCCCGCTCCTTGAGCGCCGCCAGCGACTCCGCCGAGAAGTGCAGCATGCGCGAGCGCAGCGGCGGCTGCTCCGCCCGCTCGATCAGTTCAGAGAGATCACCGCACGCCAGCACGATCGGCGACGCCGCGCCGCCGTCGGGCGACCAACGCTCCAGCAAAGGCGTCCGGCGCGATGTCAGCGGGCGAGAGGCTTGTTGTTCTCCTTCCATGGTCACGAGATTATTAAGGCTGGCGCGCGCGATCTCGGCCCAGGCGTTGAGGAAGTCCCACAGGGCGGTGCCGTCGGCCAGCGCGTGGTTGCAGACGAAGCCGAGGAAGACGCCGTCGGCGAGGTCGGTGACCTGGACGACGAAGAGGGGGAGCTCGTGGCCGTCGTTGCTTACGGCGCCGTCGAGAGGGAAGAACGACTGGACGACGCGCGGCACGTCGGCGTCGGGAGGAATCACGTCGGCCATGGAGACGCCGTCGGCGACGGCGTGGACGATCTCGACGCCCTGGCCGTCGCAGTCGATGGACACCGAGCACCCCACGACGTTGCCGAGCTCGTCACGGTGCTGGTCGCTGACGAAGCGGCCGGCGACGGGGTAGTAGTCGGCCAGCGCGTCGCGGAGTGCGGCCGCGAGGTGGTCGACGACGTGGAACGTGGGCTTATGGAAGAGGAGGCCCTTCTGGATGTAGTCGGTGGAGAGCATAGCGACGTCCCAGGAGGTTAGCGGTATGCGGCGGCGTGGCCGTGGCGGCGGCTTCACCGTGGACGACGACACCACGCGGACCATGGACGACGGCGTCTCCATTTTGTTTGTCCGGATAAGGAAAGTTGCGTGGTATTGATCCGGTATGTTCTACGAGTACTCGTATTCATTTGGATACGTTGCTGAGCGGCTTGACTGACAAGTGACAACAACGTAAGTACTACGTGGCAATGAGGAAAACACGTGGACACTGCTACCCAACAACCGTTCTACAAATGACGAAATCTGATGAGCGTTTGTTCACTGCCGAGCATGCATGTGTAAATATGTACGACGTATGAGGTGGTCCAGGTCTAATAATTGGCAATTTAGTTGTTAATCACAAAACGAACAAAATAGCTGATGTCTAATTTAATTTTAAAAATCTTCAAATTCAAAATGACTTGTAGATCAAACCATATATCTGTTTTTGGATCTGTTTTCACCGTTGGGCTAGTCGCAATGAAATCTTTAAAACTAGATCCCATATCAATATGTTTCGAGAATTTTTTTCCGGACCGAAAAGTTATCCACCTGTGACACAAAAGTTATCCATACTAAATTACGTAAGTTATCCACCTGATATTACGTAAGTTATCCATCATATAAACAGATCTTATGTTTGAGTTTTTGTATACATGTGAACTTCAACGATATAAGTTTTTTTTATCACGTCGACCTCAAAGACACGGTATCCTAACACCTAGGCTAACATGTCCAAATCAAGTAAGTCTATTATACATGTAATTAACTACGATGGAGATAACCAAAGCCTAAAAATTATAGTGGCCACAAAGAAAACTAAAGTTATCCTAAAAATTGTACAAAGTTATTCACAGGGATAAACAAAAAACTATCCATGATATTATACAATAATTATCCACTAATAACAAGAGAGTTATCCATACTTCAGCATTTAAGTTACCCACCCAATAACATGTAAGTTATCCATCACTATAAAAATTAACTAAAAATAAAATACAAAAGTTATTCTAATGGCTCGGCTTTGTCGTTTGTTTTCACGAGAGGCGTAAGAGCAACTCAACCTTGAAAGGTTACCACGTCAAACATCAAGGATATATTTTTAAAAGGAATTAAATCCAAACTTTTTTTGCATGATATAATAAATGAGATCTTATGCCCCACCACCCATCACCCAAAGTTAAAATGAACAAACGTAGCGGGCAATATAAGTGATAAATCCTCAAAGGGTGTTATGTACCGAGCATTCATCGCTCGCTGATGCATTAATCGAGGTTTCATAAAACAAAAAATATATAAAATTTATTCACATGAGAAATATGAGAACACCTCGACCCAACTCATTCATACGATGGATAACTTATATGATATAAGGTGGATAACGTTTATATTTTGATATGGATAACTCACGTGTTAGGGGTGGATAACTTTTTGGTCCGAATTTTTTTTCATCGAAACATACCAACATGGAATTCTAGTTTCGAAGATCTCGTCGCGACTAGCCTAATGGTGAAAACGGATCCTAATTCGGATGAATGGTTTGTTCTATAAAACATTTTAAATTTTTAATTTGACTCTTTACTAGTTTTGAGTCGTTTTGTCGGACGAATGGAAAGACAGCAGTACAGTACGCGAACACCCGCAAAGTTTTTATTTCTATCGACCGATCGCTAGTTAGATTTCCTCAAACACATGGCTGCAGACAGCCTACTCCTATTGTAGTCTTAGTATTAAGTTCTTAATAAAAAAATTGGAAGCAATGCTTCCTACTACGACGGGCACTACCACTTCTTGAGCGCCGCCAACAACTTCCAATTTTTAAGCTCTTGCCAGCCAACGGGCTCGAGCTAACAGCATTCGTTGATCGAACTCAGGCCGAAATCCGGACATTTTTCCGGCCAGACGGCGCTGGGTACGCCCAGTTTCCCACTCGGCTACCCAGGCCGAGTACCCAGACGGACACAAAACGGCTATATATTTGAATCTGCATAGTTTCTGCCGGCGAGTGTTTGGCCACAAGGTGTTCGACAGATACGCCTACAAGTTCGGCGACATATTTTTATACATAACAGGGGAATCAACGCTCAGTCGTCAACGGGGATGGGCTCCTGCGGCGTGGCCGACGCGGCGTTGTCGTCCATCTCGCCGGTGAAGGCCGGGTTGGAGGAAGTCGAAGCAGAGCTCGGCGTGGGAGCGTTCGGCGCTGGCACGTTCGGCGCAGAGGAAGGGGAAGCCGTGGTCATGCCCTCCAGGATGGCCTGACGTTGCGCCATGTACCAGGCCTTGACCGGCGAGCTCATCTTCGACGTGTCCTCGCCGCCCATGAGGAACTTGAGGTCCGTGTGGCGCTTCTTGGCGGCGTAGTTGGCCTTCTTCTCGGCGAGGCTGGCTTTCTTCTCGGCGAGGTTGGCCTTGATGAGGGCCACATTTTCCCCTTGTGTCTCGATCAGCTTCTTCCAGCGCTCCTCGCTCTTCTCAGCCCTCTTCTTGGCCTGCGCCCTCGTGTCGGCGAGGCATTTCTCGATCGAAGCCTGGAGACGCTCGGCGGGAGGTCCGGCAGCCTTGAGCATCTTCGCCTTCTTCTGGCCGAGCTCAGGTGCAGCACCCCGAGAAAACCACTACTAGAAAATTGCCTGTTATTTTATACTTTGTGCATCATCATGACGTTATCATGCATATGTCTGTCTAAAACTATTTCCAAAAGCCCTGGTTTTGTTTTCTACAAATAGCCCCTCTCTATTTCAAATATCAAACCCCGGTCATTCCGAATATTTTAGTCTAAAAAAAACTAATTGCAAAAGATTTTGTTTTAAATATAATTAATAAAATGTTTTATTTAAAACCCTAAGGGAGGCAGACAACCGGTCAGACCCAATAGGCCCAACTGGAGCCCACCTACATCCCCAGATTCCTAAACCCGTCCCGACCAAACCATAATCTTGTCAAACCTCAAACCCTAGACCTTATCCTACCCAGACTCCACCCCAGCCGCCGCCACCCCCTGGCTTCACACCTCTAGGCCACACCACACCATCACGCACACCACCGTACACACGCGCCCACCCTGCACGCTCCACTCCGCGTCAAAACCACGCGTCCCAGCCGCGAGGCCCCGCACGCAACCCTCCTGCGTCGCCCCCGCATGCTCCCCGCAACCTTCCAGCGACCTCGCGCTCTCTGTGGCTCGTCGCCGCCAGGACCTCTTTCCCCTAACCGAGCAAGCTCCTGTCGCCGCCGCTGGAACCCTAGGGCTCCACTGTCGCCGCCCGAACGACCTTTCCCTCCCTCGCCCCTCCGCAGCCCTCCCCCAGCGCGGCCGCTCAAGCTCGCCATTCGCCGCCGTCTCCCTGAGTGCGCCTCTCCCCGCGCCCGCTGGAGACCACCGACTCCCTCGCATGGTGTCCCGTCCCGGCCTCCATGCCCTCCCCGCTCGGCCATCTCCTCCACGCCGCTGCACGAGATCGCTCAGCCGTGGTCGGCTCCTGCCACCTCGAGGCCTAGCTCGTCCCCGACCCCGTCTGCGAGATGGCCGCCTACAACCGTCATCCGACCTCTAGCACGTCTCGACGCCCTCCTGACGAGGTTTAATCTCGTCAATGCCCATTGTTATGGACTTGGGTTTTGGAGAAGATGGGGATGCTGAAGATCGTGGCACGGTTAACAGACAAGCAACCAGGGGACACGAGATTTACCTGTGTTCGGGCCGGAGAAAACCCTACTCCTGCTTGTCTGCTCTTGATTACGGCGGAACTGAAGGTTACAGGGGTGCGCAGACTCGATCTGGCATGGAGGTGCGTGCGAAAGTATGAGTCGAGTTGCCCTAGGACGTGCCCTCCTGGCTTTTATATAGGATTAGGCAGGTCCCGAGCATAGTCCTAGTCGGTTACAAGTTCTAGGGTTTTACCCCTTTTAATTTACTATCTACGCTAGTCTTGCTCTCCAAGGATCCGAAGTCGTCATGGGCCTTGGCCACCCGAAAATATTCATGGGCCAGCGTATATCTGCTTTGGACCTTCCTTGGACTGGACCAGGTATCTTTGAGTTACGTACCGTAGGGTATAACCATGTCGATATCCCAGTGTTCATCGAATCGTGATTCGGTGAGGACTCTTCCATCTTCGGTGCAGCTATACATTAATAGTATATGTGCAGGGATTGTTGATGCGTCTTTGACTCACCCGACGGATCGAGTCGATTAAGCATCTTAGGACGAAAGACACGATCTTCTTGATTCGGTCCCTCAACCCGGACCTGGAACATATGCTGGCGTAACTCGACTCAGGCCGCGGAGGACTTACAGGAGTGGAATTCCAGTGATTTTAATTGATGTACCCAACGCGTCCGTCGGGATTTTTCATCGTACCTGCTGATACGGATTCGTACTGGCAGAGCGCAGTCAGGTGTGTTGCCAGGCCATCAGATAATATATGTAGGTCTTATCTTTGCGTCGCAGACGCAGCATCCGAACATTTATCACCACGGAGGTGTTTCGGGTGGCCTAGGAGATTTTCGCTCACTCGGCCGTTTTGTTGGGGCAAAGTTGCCAAAAAAAATTGCATGCTCATCCGGAGGATCGCAGTCGAAGATTTCATAGGGTGCGCGACCAGCGCTCCCTATGGGAGTAGCCCCCAAGTGTCATTGAGTCGTGAGACTCGGGAGACTTTAATTCAAGTATTGTTTCTGTCGTTAAGTCCGCAGGACTCGAAAATTTTCGGATGCTTAAATCCATCCTCCCTATGGGAGTAGCCCCCGAGTCCGTAGTAGAGTCGTAGACTCATCGTAGGACTCAGATAAGTAATTTGTCCTCATTTGTCTATCGGGTGCGCGGCCAGCGCTCCTGATAGGAGTAGCCCCCGAGTATTTAGTCGAATCGCAGATTCGAGTGAGTACTCTTAGCTGTGGAGCCGAAGTGGTGCTAGTATAGCTTTTGATGACGTCAGTGCTTACGATTGATGACCTCAAGCGTCGCTCGCCGAAGATGACTTGATCGACGGCGTGGGTCCCACTTGCGACTTCGAATTGACCGGTCACGCGGGGCGTGGAGATGATTACGGCGTCTCCTCGATTTCCGCGCGTAGTGGACGGCGTGGTAACGACGGTTCGTTGTGATGCTAACACGTGTACGACCAGATCTACCGTTGGCGTTAGGTCTTTTCGATGGACGGCCAGTGTGCGTTGTCTTCGCTGTTATAATCCTTGATGAAATCGTGTTTTATTTTTCACTGCACCAGTTCATCTGTTCACTGCTTCCTTGTTCTTGAGCGATTCTTGCTGCGCTGAGCTTTCCTTCCACATTTCCTTCGTTCTTTCTGCGTTGGCATCGCCACCGCCCGTAGCGCCATGGGGAAAACCAAGAAGTCCTCATCTGTTGGGACCAGCCGAGAGGCAAGAAGAAGCCGCCGCTGCTCGCGTCACCGATGGTGGTGGCGGCGAGACGCGGAGAGCGATCTCCATAAGCTGGCAGGCCTTGATCCCACAAGATACGGCCGTCAAACTCCCGGCAATGAGGTAATCACATCCCCATCGGGTACCGGTTATGTTTCGCCTTTGTCTTGCGTGGGTTTTTCGTATCCGATCCATGACTTCCTTCGTGGTGCTCTTTTTCTATGGGGTTCGGTTGCATCATCATCTCCCAATTCTCTTCTCCACATTGCTTGTTTTATCACTTTTTGCGAGTCTTGTCTTGGCATTGAGCACTTTGGCCTCTTCGAAGCTTTATTCCGTGAAGAGGCAATCTGTCGGATGGTGTTTATCCCATTGGGGTTTCATCATCTCCCTCGGTCCCAATCTGCAATTCTTTTCCTTTTCCATGTCGAATCTGTCCGAGACTAAGGAGGCGATGGTTTTATATCCGTGACTCCGTAGTGCGGGCAAGATTTTGGTCTTATTCCTTTGACCCCTCTCAATTGATTGAGAAGAAAAGATCTGGAAAAACCAAATCTTAGGCGGTGAGGTTGCGGAGATAGAGGCCACTGCCGTCGGGTGGAGGATCTCAAGCGATTCACGAGAAGGAGGTGAACGGTGTGGACATCATCCAGACGTTTCTTGAGCGTCGGGTGCAGCCTCTCCAAGCGAGGGCGCACCCGATGTTTCTTTATTCTGGGCGCCGTGATCCAACGAGGGTTTCGAGTGAGAAAATCTCCGAGGTGGAACTGGACAAGGCTCTTCGCGCGCTGTTGAAGTTCAAGGCCGACAAAGAAATCCCGGGGAAGTCGCTGACTCCTCCCTTTTCTTCGACGTTGGCCGTAGCGAAGGTGTAGATTTGCGCACGTAGTGCTCCCCTTTGTTTTTGTCGGCTGTGTATTTGTTTCCTTTGTTTGCTAACAAAGTTCCTTCTCATCTTGCAGAGCTTCAAAGTGCCGGGCATGGTACCACCGTTGCCCGAAAGGTATCCGAATGCCCCGGATAATGAAGTGGTGGATTCGTGTCCAGCTACCGTCGGTAGCGATCTCTAGCGGAGGATGCCGACGAGTCGAGTGAGGATCATTCGCGCAAACGATCACGGAGCTCCAGCGAGTCTTCGGATGCGTCAACTCCTCCGACTCCCAGAAATCCTCTGGGCCTTGAGCGTCATGATGATGTTCATGGAGGTTCTTCCTCTCCCCTTCCTGCCATTCCTGTGCGGGCTGTCGTGCCGCACCCGCCAGCAAAGCGGAAGAAGGAAGAAAAGAAGGAAGAGAAGAAGGAAGAGAAGAAAGAGGAGAAGAGGGCCCGAAGGGCTTCTCCTATCTTCGACCTGAGCGCATTGGGCTCGTAAGTTTTCTTGTTGCATTGTTATCCTTTGTTCCTTCGTGTTTTTTTTTGCACCTGTGTTGATTGGTTCGTATGCAGGCAATCCTCCGACGACTCTAGTGATGGTGCGCGGGAGATGATGGGGGAGTCGAACATTGCGTCGCCTCCATCTCAGACGGTGGCGACTTCGGGTGGCGTCGCTCTAGATCCTCCTGTGCGGGAGGCGCTGGTGGTTGCGCCTCAATTTGCAGCGGGCTTCGGGTCGCCGTTGAACATGTAAGTTTTCTTCATGTCATGGGGGAAGCCCCCGAGTGTCTTCGTGTGTTGATGTTGTTTTTGCTCCTTTGTGTTGGGCGTAGCCCCCAAGTCCTTTTCTTACTGATGTGTCTCTTTTCTGCAGCCTTTTGTACAGGAGGCCAAGCGGCTGGTTGGGGAGCGCTTGGCGCTGGAGGCGAAACTTCGGCAGCTTCAAGGTATCTGTCTGTCTGTCTGTTAATACCTATCTTGTTTATCCGGTCCTGTTCTTTGACACTTGTTTGTCTTAAATGCAGAGGAGCCTAACGACTCTCTCCGTGAGGTTGACGCTCTTAAAAAGAGCCTTGGCCAATCGGAGCAGAAAGCCGAAGCCGCCGTCGGCGCGAAAGAGCGCCTTGAGCTAGAGTTGACGAAGGCAGCCGAAGCGAAGGCGTCTGCAGCGAGGCAGCAGATCGTGAGGAGCAGTGACCACCGTTGCGCTGCTCGTGAAAGAGGTGGCGTCGAAGCTCATGCTGCCAAGGCTATTTCGGTGAGTGCTAATTTTTCACTTGGTTCATTTCTCGAGTCTTCTTCGATGCTGCCTTGCTTCATGCTTTTCTTCATTTTGTCTCGGATGCGAGGCATCGAGTTTGATCAGTGCTCTGACGCAGTGCTCTAGATGATGCCACTGTGGCGGTCGAAGACCTTCTGCACCGTCGTCAACTCCTTGCCAAGGCGAAAGAGGTCCTGGTCGCTACCAGAGCTCTTCGAAGGCGCAGCCCTTGAAGATGTGGATGCCTGGCGGAGGCTCTGTCGGTCAGGCGCTGCGGCATAAGCGCAAGCGAAGGGCATCAGGCGTCCGTCGGTGGCGATGGCCTTGGCGGCCGAGCGAGCTGGACTTGCCCCAGATCACCTCTCGGATGCCGACGACTGCGGATGGATCCGAGGTAGCCTTCGCTGCCTACTCCTCTCGCTGCAGACGATATGGGCCCAAGCTCATTGACTTTGCATCGAGTACGCCTGCGGCGAGGAGAGGCCAAGCTAAGCGATGCGGCTCCGAGGCGACTCAGTGTCCTGCACCTTAGACATAGTAGACGTAGGGTAGCGTGTAGTCTACTTTTGTTGTAAATATCTTTTGTAGTACCGCCCTTGTGCCACGTAGTGGCCTTATATATTTAATGAATTCCTCCGAGTTGTGCTCAATCCTTGGCTGAAATGTCTGTGTGCCTTCTTTTTTCTGCTGCTATAGGTTCCTTGGTCTTGACCAGTGACACTTCATCCGCAAGGCCCTGCGACCATCGTTGGATGCGACTCGCTTTCCGAGATCGCGTGCATAGTTTGGAGAGGGAATTGCTCGGGCTGCGTGGCCGCGCCGACGTTTGGAAGTCCAAGGCGGATCGTGGTGCAGCCAGAGAGGAGTACTTGATGGCGGAGCTCGGTTGGCTATCCGAGCAGCTGCAATGTAAGTTGATCCTTGTTTCGGGTTGTAGCTTAGTTCTTCGGGTGAGACTGCTGGCCTTATTCTTGTATTGTTCGATTGTTGCAGGTGTGAATCTTGCTCCGAGGGAAGAAAAAGAGCGTGTCGCTGTTCGGGTCAATTGCTTGACTCAGCAGGACATGGAGGCCGGCGGATTCTTCTGGATGGACCGTGATCGCGCCGTGGTTCTGGCGAGGGTGCAGGATCGTGTCTATCAAGTTTTGCGGGTGCTCCGCCAGGTGCAGACATCACTTTCCTCGGTGCTGCACGTCATGTTTCCTTTGGATGCCGTGCCGACGACCCTTGCTGGTCTTCCGAAATTTGAATGCCGAGAACGTCAGGCTGGTGCGGCGGCTCGTCAGAGTCAAGGCTGCTTTGTCTCTTATGAGGGTGCACCGCCCTGACGTAGATTTGGCTGCTGTGGCAGCTGGGCCGCCTCTTCGACCGGATGGTGGCGAGTGGGACATGCGTCCTCATTACGCGGCTGTAAGGCAGTATGCCAAACATATTGTAGATTTGTTTGAGCAGCGTGCTTAGGTTATTCTTCAGAATAGGTAGGACCTGAAAAATGAGCAGATAGATGTAAAATTTGTATATTTAATGGGCGTGTTTGTGCCCTTTGTTGTAAAGGTTTTTCTTGTTTGTGAGCACGCGATTACTTTCGATTAATCGTGTCCTTTTGTTCGCTTTGGCGGTCAACTACTCAGGTGTACACGTTTGGTCCTCAGTCGATGAAATCGCGAGGTGGGGGGAGCCCCCGAGTGCGTTTGTAGCATGTAGTAAAGTTGCAGAAAAAGAGTCAAGCGACGTTTGGGGCGAGACACTTAGCTTTATTTATATCGTAATGGAGGAGGTACATGGTTCGGCTGAGTAGCCTTGGCTGAAAGCCTTATTGAAAGTAAAAGGGGGTAGGTTGCTACGGGTAGAATCGACGCAGGTGCGATAAGTTCCATGGGTTGGAGTATGCGACTCTAGACTCCACGTGTTTGAGGCCATAGGCGCCACCTGGGATGACTTCGGTGATGACGTAGGGTCCTTTCCATGGTGACTCGAATTTGTTCGGTCGCTTTTGCTTGAGTCGCAAGACGAGGTCTCCTTCGACGAAGGACCTTGGGCGCAGCCGGCGGCTGTGATAGTTGCGAAGACTCTCTTTGGTACCGCCGATCGAGCTCTGCTATATCCCGCGCCGTCGAGTGTGTCGACGGCGTCTTGAGTGCGATCGTGGATTAGCCGGTATGGCGGCGACTGTGGAGCTGTGGCGATTGCACCGGTACGGCCTCAGGTCCGTGCACCATGAAGAACGGTGTGTAGCCGGTGGAGCTGTTTGGCGTAGTCCGTAGGCTCCACAGGACGGATGGTAGCTCTTTCGTCCAGTTTCCAGCTTTTAGCTCCAGTGAGCTCATGAGGCGCTTCTTGATGCCGGCGCCGATGAGGCCGTTGTCCTTTTCCACTTGTCCGTTTGTTTGCGGGTCTGTCACTGAGGCATACGTGATGTTGATCCCGAGGCCTTCGCAGAAGTCCTGGAATTCTTCGGAGATGAAGTTCGATTCGTTGTCGGTGATGATGCTGTCAGATGCCGAACACAGACAATGGATTCGAAGAATTTGACGGCGGTTTTGCCCTTCTGGTTGGTGACTGGCATGGCCTCTAACCACTTGGTGAATTTGTCGACTGCGACCAGGAGGAAGACGTGTCCCCCTTTCGAGGATTTTGGCAGTTTGCCTATCATGTCGAGGCCCCATTGAGCAAAAGGCCAAGCTATGGGTATGGGTCTAAGTTCGGACCCAGGTGCGTGCGGTTTGTCGGCGAACCGTTGGCACCCGTTGCATCTTCGGACGATGTCCTTCGCGTCGCTCATGGCCGTTGGCCAGTAGAATCCTGCTCGCAGAGCTTTGGCGACAAGGGAGTGGCTGTCTGCGTGGTGGCCGCAGATGCCCTCGTGAATGTCCTGGAGTATGGCTTTGCCGTCGTCGATGGTGACGCACCGTTGTAGTACACCCGTGATGCTGCGCTTGTACAGTTCGCCGTTGATGATGGTGAAGGCTTTTGACCGGCGAGATATGCGTCGGGCATCTGTCGGGCTGTCGATTCTCCGTTTATCAGGAACTGAAGGTATGGGCGTGTCCAGGTTTCTTCGATTGCCATGACCTGCATCAGGCTGACCATAGCGACCTCTGTGTCCAGTTTCTCGGGTCCTTCTTGTCCTTCGGGTAGCGTAGCCCCCGGGTGCTCTTCTTCTTCGGGTGATCCATTGGGGAATTTCCGCTTGATGGATGGCACGCAGATTTGTTCGAGGAACATGCCTGGTGGCACCTTTGCGCAAGTGGAGCCGATGTTGGCGAGTCTATCGGCTTCCTCGTTGCTCTCTCTTCCAACGTGCCGAAGTTCGCAGCCATCGAATTCTCCTTCGAGTGCGTTGTAGAGCGCGCGGTACGCGATCATGTTTTCGGCGTGTGCGTCACACTCATTCATCGTCTGCCGCCGACGAGGTTGGAGTCACGTAGATGACCAGCGTTCGCGCATATTTTGCCATCCTCATGCCATGGATGAGGGCTTCGTATTCGGCTTCGTTGTTGGATGCTCTAAATTTCATCCGAAGAACGTACTTCATCTTGTCACCTTGCGGGGAGGTCAGTATGACCCCTGCCCCTGCTCCGGCTTCACGCTTCGAGCCGTCGAAATGCATTGTCCAAGACTGCGACATGTCTGGGGTATCTCTGTAGCATCCCAATTGTCTAACAATTGCAATGCTACTAGCCTAGTCTATATAATGGCTACTTCATATATATAATTGTTGCATCATCATTATATCATGCTCATGTCATCATGCCACCTTGCATTTGAGCATCATATAAAACCCTTTTGTGTTGGTTCTTCTCATATGCATTGTAAATTGTATTTGCCTCTTGATATTGTATTTGGTTCTTGATATATTGTTTGAATGCCCAAGTTGAGTTGGGGCATATCTTTTATTCAACTCCATCACCTTTCCGATACCACCTTATAATTCCACCATCCAACCAAATATGAGCTTTGCACTTTATTGGGTTTACCTCTAGCTCATGGGTTGGGATGGATCCAATTCTATTTTCCTCATGCTCTCGACTTAGCATCATGTGGTTTTCACATTATTGATATGTGGAGAGCCACATGGCCACCTTGCATGCTCTGTTGTAGATTTGCCTTTACTAGCTTCTATGTGGGAATTATTCTATATGTGTACATGCATGAAGCTATAATTTAGCCATGTGATGATCTAGTGGAGAAACACACACTAGTATGGTCTTATAGCTCCATATATGTGCATAGGTTCAATATTTTCCATATTGCATGGTAGTATTCAAATTTGAGTGCATGCATGATATAAGCCCATGTGTAGTTATAATTGTTTTCACAATTCTCAAGAGGGCATTTAAAGCTCATGCATGGCCCATGCAAGCTACCATCACTCTTCATATGAACCCTTTTGTTTTGAGTGAGCTTGTGGTTATTCAAACAAGTTGGTTGCTTTGATCTTGTTTTCTCTTGGAGATTCTTTCTTTGAGTTAGCTTAGGTCAAACCAGCAATTCAAATAAAACCATTCCTATGCTTTTATCTCTCTCCTCCAAACCCTAAGGCCTCATCTCTCTCTCATCCCCTCCCTATTTTTGTCTATCACCGTATTTTGGTTTGTCCAAGCAGATCCATTTGCAAGGGTCTAATATTCTCCAAATGCTTTTGTTGCTTCTTTTATAAAATTGCTATCTCAAATCTGTAGTAATGCCCAATTTGAGTATATGGGGCATCATTTTTTACTCTATTCTATATCCCTCGTGTCTCACCTTCTGTGCCATTTAACTTTATTCAAATGTTCCTGCAGATTTTCAAAAGAGTTTGAAATCAGATGCTTGTTTGAATTTAAACAACCAAACAAATCGTAAAGTAAAACCAAAACAAATAAGAGGAGTAAACTCACCTGGCAGTCCAACCAGCCCAGCAGCCACCTGGCCCGATCCCTCTCCCTCCCTCGTGGGCCGGCCCGTATCATGCCACCAGCCTGATACCCCTTCGCTCCCCGACGCCCTCTCCTGTTCCTCTTCCTCTGTCGGCCTCCCCCTCTCTGCAACTCACGGGAGCGGGCAGGTTGCCGTTTCTCCCGTCTGTCGCGTCACCAGCCCTCCCCTTTATCTCCCAAGCCGAGAGGCCCTGGAACCCTAGCTCCCCCTCTTCCCTTCTCCGCTCGTTCTTGTCCCGATGTTTGGAAATGGTTGGGCCGAGAGGTCTACCTGTGAGTGGCATTTGGCCCCACCGTACTATTTCAACCATTTCCGCTCATCCAGGCTTGTAACTTGGAGCGTAATTCACCGAGGTAGTTACAATTGGTATCAGAGCCATCCCGACCTTCAGGGTCTCAGCCAAATGGTCGTTGTCAGTCTAGCAAATATTTTGGTAGCTATGTATACTAGGGAAAAACAAAACGCGAGAGTAGGACTGCTTCCACTTTTCTTCTTACCCACCCACCCACCCTTTTCTGGTAAGGAAGTGTAACGTTTTCAATCCTCTTCTTAAAATTCAAACTAGGATTCACGTGTTCTGGGTCTCCGTAGTACCATAGAATGTGTGTGTGTGTGTGTGTGTGTGTGCGTAACTCCTTGTCTATCTGTTGCATCCAACATGTTATCTTTATCTGCCTTTGGTTATCAACTGTTGGTACATTCCATACTGACAGGCTTTTGAATACCGGCGCGATCTATCTGACTCCTTGTTAACCGGTGCCATCTTCTTAAGGGTGTCCTTCCTTCTAGCAACTCCACATTCTGTGAAACCATCAGGTAGCGATTAGCATCTATTGGTATATCTCTACCTGATAAGTGTTTTTGCGCATCTATTGGTATTTTAATGCCGAAAAATGCGGAAAAATTTTCTTTGATACATCTGTGTTTCCACACTCCTTTCCAGTCGTGTGTGAAACATTATCTATCTCCCTTTTATCAACATGTCCATGCTAACTCATTCTTTTGTCACCGGCGCTTAATCCTAGAGTTTCTTTTCATCTCCAATTCTCTTGGGCTAATTACATAACATGTGTCGATCCGATGCTGGTGATTGTAATTTGGTTCTCGGCATAGCTATATGACACTTATCGGGAGTGGAATATGGAAAATGCTATCAACTCTATCCTCCAAATGGTGACGGTTATCTCCTGTGATTTTGAGTACACCGCGATCATATCTATGCATATTCAAGCATCTTTGGCAATCCACAGTTTCTCCAAGCACTACGGCGATCATCATCATCCATCATCGCACATCCTTTTGAACCCCATATCGCACAATTCTCCGGATACGAGGGAATTGCATCTTTTCGTCTCTGATAGCTTTGCTTAAGGTATGATCTATCATCGGTTCTTATCCAAGATCTCTTTATCTTTGTAAACGGTGATCCGCTCGACAATGTGAACCGGGTGACCTCTCTTTTTCTTCCGAAGGACCAGTTAACCTGTTCACAACGCATCTTCTTCAGGAATCCTTACTAACGTTGATCTTTCAAAGAGCGTTGAGCTCAGAAAGTGTTTCGAGCATTTGTTCGTTCTCCCGCCTCTTGAACTTGGTATTCTGGGAATATCTTGTTAATCCATGGTGGTATATGTTGATAATATGCTGCCTATTCGATATCTATGGAAGAACATGGAAGATCATCGGTGTCTCTTTCTCTCGAGCTTCGTGAGCACTGCCTGTGTGCAAAGTCTCAAAGTGAGAATTCTGACTTTTTGAAGTCACATATCTCGACCACGTCCTTCTGCTAAATACATTACTTCAACTCTGGAATCAGCAAGTCCATTGTTAATTCCATCCTCCATCTTCAACCAATCCGGAGTCGTTCCTTGTTGGCAAGTTATCATCGTCGTTCCGCTGAAGATTTCCTCAAGGCTACTAAATCTCTCTCAATCATTTCAAGAAGAACATGGAGTTATTTCACCTCAATCTCGTTAAGTAATCTCTTAAAACCCTCTCGTTCTATCATCTATGCTCAATCCACCGGAGGCCATGAAGACCTTCCAGATCTTATATTCCTTCTGTTCAAGTTGGTGCTATCTTTCTGTAGCTGTTGAATCTTGCAGTTGTCTCCGTGATCTTCCTTCATATCTTTCCGGTGGCTGGCTACTTATGATATGACGACAACATCATCACCCTTATATACCTTGGATCCGATGAATCGTTTGCATCTATCCTTGTTTCTGACGAAGTTCTATGAGTTTTTACCAACACCTTCAGTCTGTTTCGGTAGTTGGGTTGCATGATTTTCTTATTCATGTGCGGAGTAATGCTTTGAGTGCGGGATGGAGTAGCTACCATACCACTACTCTTATCATTCGCTCTTGTACATTGAATTGGTGAATTAATGTGATTTCACTCATTCCACGGAAGTTAGAAGTGGCCTTTATCCCTTGATACTTTTACTCCCGTCCTTGTTTTTTCGGAGTGCTCTTTCGAAGAAAGTAATCAATAATCTCTTGTTGGTGATCTCACCCTTTCTACACGGAGCAAAATCCTCAATTATCTGGTGGAAAAAAAACAAACCTTTTTCTATCCTCGTCTTTCTACCGATGCTCGATATCCCCAAACAAGATTAAAGGAAACTATCTCTCTCTTTGTTTCATCAATTCTTTTTCTGTGGTAAAGCCAATTATGGTTGATGCCATCAGCCGCAAATCTATTGCGTTAGCCTCAAGGCTAAAGAAAGCAATAAGTGTCTCTACAATAAACTCCAGATCCTCCATATTCTTTGCTTCTCGGGATTCCACCATGATCTGGCTTCACATCCATCTCTGGAAGTTATATCTGCGCACCTAAATTGCGTGATCCTTGGTTCTTACCGGCGCAACAAGAATCTAATCCGACGATGTCTAACTAAATCTTTCTGTTGATATCAAGGGACTCTATTGTTTGAAGGCAATATTGTTTCCTAACTTCATTTCTCAAATCCGAGAGAAGATACGATGCTATTGTAATAGTGGTTCAAAACCTCTCCAATCTAGCTCCTTTTCTTCCGGCGAGACAAAGATTCATCCTCTCTCGTATCGGTAAATCTTTAATCTTAATGGTGTGTCTTTCTTTATCCATGATACATCATCTTCTCCTTTTCTTTCACAAGTGGTTATATTCTTTTATCATGATTCTTGGGAAAACCGGAGCTATGCCCATCCTATCCTTCTTGTCTCACGACAATCCTTCAACTCTTCTAACCCGTTGTTTCTCAAGCAAAACGCAAGACTCGCAACAAGTCTAGCAAGTTTTTGCAAGGTGTAGTGGTCGCACCATTCCGTTGTTCATCAACTTGGGAACGTGAGGGTCACCTTCGTTCGAACACCCACCTCTTCTTGTGTCGTTCTCTTTTTCCTAGGAATCTCGGGGCGAGATTCTTGTTTAGTGGGGGAGAGTTGTAGCATCCCAATTGTCTAACAATTGCAATGCTACTAGCCTAGTCTATATA
This sequence comes from Avena longiglumis, assembly GCA_030063025.1. Taxonomy (NCBI): domain Eukaryota; kingdom Viridiplantae; phylum Streptophyta; class Magnoliopsida; order Poales; family Poaceae; genus Avena; species Avena longiglumis. The sequence goes on along the minus strand of CP125973.1, from coordinate 68,947,493 downwards.
ATGGCTACTTCATATATATAATTGTTGCATCATCATTATATCATGCTCATGTCATCATGCCACCTTGCATTTGAGCATCATATAAAACCCTTTTTGTGTTGGTTCTTCTCTCATATGCATTGTAAATTGTATTTGCCTCTTGATATTGTATTTGGTTCTTGATATATTGTTTGAATGCCCAAGTTGAGTTGGGGGCATATCTTTTATTCAACTCCATCACCTTTCCCTGATACCACCTTATAATTCCACCATCCAACCAAATATGAGCTTTGCACTTTATTGGGTTTTACCTCTAGCTCATGTGGGTTGGGATGGATCCAATTCTATTTTTCCTCATGCTCTCAGCTTAGCATCATGTGGTTTTCACATTATTGATATGTGGAGAGCCACATGGCCACCTTTGCATGCTCTGTTGTAGATTTGCCTTTACTAGCTTCTATGTGGGAATTATTCTATATGTGTACATGCATGAAGCTATAATTTAGCCATGTGATGATCTAGTGGAGAAACACACACTAGTATGGTCTTATAGCTCCATATATGTGCATAGGTTCAATATTTTCCATATTGCATGGTAGTATTCAAATTTGAGTGCATGCATGATATAAACGCCCATGTGTAGTTATAATTGTTTTCACAATTCTCAAGAGGGCATTTAAAGCTCATGCATGGCCCATGCAAGCTACCATCACTCTTCATATGAACCCCTTTTGTTTTGAGTGAGCTTGCTTGTGGTTATTCAAACAAGTTGGTTGCTTTGATCTTGTTTTCTCTTGGAGATTCTTTCTTTGAGTTAGCTTAGGTCAAACCAAAGCAATTCAAATAAAACCATTCCTATGCTTTTATCTCTCTCCCTCCAAACCCTAAGGCCTCATCTCTCTCTCATCCCCCTCCCTATTTTTGTCTATCACCGTATTTTGGTTTGTCCAAGCAGGATCCATTTGCAAGGGTCTAATATTCTCCAAATGCTTTTGTTGCTTCTTTTATAAAATTGCTATCTCAAATCTCGTAGTAATGCCCAATTTGAGTATATGGGGGCATCATTTTTTACTCTATTCTATATCCCTCGTGTCTCACCTTCTGTGCCATTTAACTTTATTCAAATGTTCCTGTAGATTTTCAAAAGAGTTTGAAATCAGATGCTTGTTTGAATTTAAACAACCAAACAAATCGTAAAGTAAAACCAAAACAAATAAGAGGAGTAAACTCACCTGGCAGTCCAACCAGCCCAGCAGCCACCTGGCCCGATCCCTCTCCCTCCCTCGTGGGTCGGCCCGTATCATGACACCAGCCTGATACCCCTTCGCTCCCCGACGCCCTCTCCTGTCCCTCTTCCTCTGTCGGCCTCCCCCTCTCTGCAACTCACGGCAGCGGGCAGGTTGCCGTTTCTCCCGTCTGTCGCATCACCAGCCCTCCCCTTTATCTCCCAAGCCGAGAGGCCCTGGAACCCTAGCTCCCCCTCTTCCCTTCTCCGCTCGTTCTTGTCCCGATGTTTGGAAATGGTTGGGCCGAGAGGTCTACCTGTGAGTGGCATTTGGCCCCACCGTACTATTTCAACCATTTCCGCTCATCCAGGCTTGTAACTTGGAGCGTAATTCACCGAGGTAGTTACAATTGGTATCAGAGCCATCCCGACCTTCAGGGTCTCAGCCAAATGGTCGTTGTCAGTCTAGCAAATATTTTGGTAGCTATGTATACTAGGGAAAAACAAAAGCGAGTAGGACTGCTTCCACTTTTCTTCTTACCCACCCACCCACCCTTTTCTGGTAAGGAAGTGTAACGTTTTCAATCCTCTTCTTAAAATTCAAACTAGGATTCACGTGTTCTGGGTCTCCGTAGTACCATAGAATGTGTGTGTGTGTGTGTGTGCGTAACTCCTTGTCTATCTGTTGCATCCAACATGTTATCTTTATCTGCCTTTGGTTATCAACTGTTGGTACATTCCATACTGATAGGCTTTTGAATACCGGCGCGATCTATCTGACTCCTTGTTAACCGGTGCCATCTTCTTAAGGGTGTCCTTCCTTCTAGCAACTCCACATTCTGTGAAACCATCAGGTAGCGATTAGCATCTATTGGTATATCTCTACCTGATAAGTGTTTTTGCGCATCTATTGGTATTTTAATGCCGAAAAATGCGGAAAAATGCGAAAAAAAGTGTTTTTGGGCAGGTTGCCGTTTCTCCCGTCTGTCGCGTCACCAGCCCTCCCCTTTATCTCCCAAGCCGAGAGGCCCTGGAACCCTAGCTCCCCCTCTTCCCTTTGCCGCTGCTCCATCCCTATTTTCCCTCTATGTTTCTTTCACCTCGTAGAAGAGGCAGCACGCAGACCACCTCTGTGAGGTGTGAGCCGCCTGGTTACAGCGGACAAGTGGAAGAAGGGCCGCGCCCCGACGACCTCTCCTCAATCAAGCTCCTGGACGCGGAGGCCGCTTGCTGGAGCCATGGACTCCGATCGCCGTGTCGCCGCTTCCCTACCTCCTCCCGGGTTCGTGTCCGGCCCCGTCAAGAACCCCAATCGCCCGCGGTGAGCTCCCTTTACTGTTTCCCCACGATCTTTGCATCCCTGGCCGCTCGGTTGCTTCCCTGCGACGCTGTTAGCCGTCTGCCAGCGCGTAGCAGCAACGCGCAGCGCCAGCGATTTTGTGCCGTCTGAGCCCTCTTCCGTAATATTTCCGGCCTCGGCTCTCCTCCGCCCGTTCATCACATGCTCGTACGGGTCCAACACTCTCTCTTTTGCAACAAGCGGCGCTCAAAACGGTGGCCTGTGGAGCTCGGAATCTTCCTCAGTAATCATAAGAATCTCACCATTGTTCCTGTCAAAAACTGCGTGCAGTTTTCAGTCTGCAACAGAACTCCTCCCAGACCCTCTGTTCCTTCCTCTTTCCTGACGCGTACAAGCCTCCTTTGATGAAACTCCGAACTTCAAACTTGTAGACGTGAGTCCCCTCTACAATCTTTATTTTTGAGGAATCGCGAGATTCCTAGCGGATCTCTTGCCATCATCGTCCAAAAACCAAGTTCAGCTAGCACTTTTCGCACGACATGGTTCAGTTCGTCAGAGTACCTCCCCGCCAGTTTTGCAAATCAGCCCTCAGGTTTTCTGGTACATCAACCCGCCGTCCTCCCCTTCGCCACTTGTCACCACCACGTCGCCCAGCGCTGCCGTGGCCCCCTGTTGTCCTCTGCCCCACATGTCATTGATGGTGGGTAGGATGTCCCTGAGTGAGAAAAATCGCCAGAGTTTTCTGAAATCAAATAAATTTGGGAAATGTTTATAACTTAAATGATTCATATCTTTTGAAATGTTTTGAATTTGGGAAAAGTTATAAAATGAATATGAATGCTTTTCAATTATAAACTCAACCATGTTTTCAAATTTAACCAGATTTGACTCTATCTAGTCAAACCTTTGACTTTGACCCTTATTTAATAATTTTGACTTTAAAATAAATTTAAATTCATAAATCCAAATAATACAAATAATATATGTTTTCAAATCAGAAAAATGTGAGGAATTCAAATATGGCCTTCAAAATATATTTTGGACACTTTAAATTTCAAGTTGTTCAAAATTACAATAAAATGCCCTTCCACCTTAATTAATTAATAACTTTTAATTTATAACTCCAAATTTAACAAATGATATGTCTAAAATGATCAGTTCGACGAGACCTTTCTGTTTATGCATTCCATGTTTTGTTTTGCAGCATGCATCATATAAATATAAAGAGTACAGCAACTTATTTGGGTATAAAATGTGACCAAAACTCAATAAAATGTTTATTCCTTGTATTCCACATCTCACCCATGCCATGCTACTTTATTGCCATGCAAATTGTGCATCATTCATCATGGCATGATTGTTTGCTTGTCGCATTTTATTCCTATGCTTGTGCACTTTATTTATGTTGGCCCTTGTTTGTTTGGTTCTTCTTCGAATAGACGCTGAGCAGGGGATATACCAAGACCAGAGCACTACCAGATCCTTCTCTCACGCAATCGAAGCCCGGCAAGCACTACCACATGCTTGCATACATACAGTACCTATTGCCTCTATCTTATTCTTGCATCATTGAGTCGCGATTGCATTAAACTGAATCCCAAGTATTGCATAGCCTTTACTTTTAAACCCCACCGAAACTTGTCCCTCCATCCCATGAGCCATTACTACAGGAGTTGTTTGAGCCATGCGAGTCATAGAACAGCATGTGTAGGGTATGTGAGAGTCTGATGGATAACGAGGTACCTAAACAACTTAACCTGAGTAGTATGGGATAACTAATGAAAGTGGCACCGGTGAGCAATATCTGCTATTTGGTTTTTCATGCTCACTTGTCCGTGGGACCCGGTACTTGATTCTGTTCCTTGAATATTCGCGCTATCCACATCCGGAGGCTTATGGGACCCCACCAGCCGAGCTGCTTGATTCATTATTTCTTGGGGCCACAAACTAGTTTGAGGTTTTATTTACTATCATGTACTTATGCCATGCTTAATCTTTATTTACGATTGTGCGAGGAGCACCTGTCTGTTAGGATCGTGACCCATTTTCGCGGTATCGACAAGCCACCACACTTTGGGTTCCCGATCGTTTCTGCCCCACAAACCTTAAGTCTGTCTTCGTCCGCTAACTTCGTTGCGGGTATACTTAATGGGTGGCCCCTAAAATATTCTGAATCTTGTGATTGCTTTGTCGTGAAAGCCTCGTTGGGTTTTGGTTTGGTTTTCCGAGTTTGATCGAGTGTGTTGTTATTTGTGCACCCTAGGTAAAACTTTCGTAAGCCGTGTCCGCGGTTATGGACGACTTGAGCACGCTCTCGATCATAGACAAGCATAACTAAAGTATCGCTTTTAATTTGACTAAGTAATGACTAGTAAATAGTGCAACACTCATGGAATGGATAATAAGACGCCAACGGATGGGGTTGTTATCCGCTTCCTCGCTTGGCGAGGAGGAGGATGGATCTGATGATATTACTATTATAATGTTGTCATTAATTCACGGGCATCCGTCTATCTTTGGTTAGGCGGATGGTTAGCGATATCTATAGAACTGTTAGGGTTTATCTTTTGCTGCAATTCGTCACCCGGTTGTGTCCCTTTAGAGGCATAAAGACTTCTTGAGTACCCTAGGGTCTCACACGATAAATTGTTTGATTCGATGAACATGTACACTCACGAGATGGATCTTGGGTGGAGGCCAGACGATGTGGGCAACGATCATTCGGTGTAGAGATTCCGGAACGGAATCCGTGAGATCTGTGGGCGGATGTGCTTATTTATGGGGCATCTTATGCCGATTTGCTTCTTATCCGTACTCGGACCTTGTTTGCCTCTTCCGCCTGATACTCTGATGTTTGATGTATGAGGAGATATCCTAAACTATTATATCTATCTAGGACATTTGAATCTTGCCGTATGGCGTTGCTATATTTCCTTTCTTTTTAGATGGAATGGCTCGATGTCTTTGTTGTATGGTGGCTTGCATACATACTCATTTGTGTATGTAGTTGATCCCTTCGCCTTCCGATTACGCCGCCTGTTCTTGTCCCGATGTTTGGAAATGGTTGGGACGGCCGAGAGGTCTACCTGTGAGTGGCATTTGGCCCCACCGTACTATTTCAACCATTTCCGCTCATCCAGGCTTGTAACTAGGAGCGTAATTCACCGAGGTAGTTATAATCTGGCAGCTGCAGCTCCATCCAGTGTACCAGGAAATCCGGGAGGACTTGAGATTTGATTGCGTGTCGCTTCTCGTAGACGATGTCCAAGGGTGATAGTTCGATGTCCCACAGGGCTACCCGTCCTGTTGCCTCTGGATTATTCAGGATGCTATTCAGGGGTGCCTCGTTGACGACCATCACTTGGTGCTCCTGGAAGTAATGGCTCAACCGTCGAGCCGTCATGAACATGCCGTAGGCTAGCTTCTGGTAGTGAGGGTACCTCTGCTTTGTGGGTGTCAGTACCTCGCTGAGATAGTAAATTGGGCGCTGAACCCCGTGGGTCTTGCCTTCTTTGGGTCGTTCGACCACGAGTACGGTGCTGACCACCTGATGTGTGGCTGCTATGTACAGCAGCAGGGGCTCGCGCTCCTTTGGCGTGACCAAAACGGGCGAGGTGGAGAGGAGCCGCTTGAGGCTTTCGAATGCGTCGTTGGCTTCTGGCGTCCACTCGAACTTCTCTGCTTTACGTAGCAGCTAGTAGAATGGTAGGGCCTTCTCGCCCATACGGCTGATGAACCTGCTTAGTGCCGCCACTCCTGCCGAGCCTTTGGGACGCCTTGAGGTTTTTCGGCTTCTCCATTGTCATGATGGCTCTGATTTTCTTCGGGTTCGCCACAATCCCTCGTTGAGAGATGAAGTACCCGAGCAGTTGACCCGAGGGGACGCCGAAGGCGCACTTTTCTGGGTTGAGCTTTATCCTGTAGCGATCAAGGTTGTCGAACGTCTCGCGTAGGTCGTCGATAAGTGTCCTTGCCTCCTTGGTTTTTATGAAGGGAATATGCCCTGAGAGGCAATAATAAAGTGTTTATTATGTGTATTCCAAGTATATGATAGATGTTTATTTTGCATGCTATAATTGTATTAATACGGAAACGTTAATACATGTGTGTTTAATAAACAAACAGAAAGTTCCTAGTTATGCCTCTCTCATAAACTAGCTCGTTGATTAACAAGATGATCAAGGTTTCCTGATCATGGACATTGGATGTTGTTAATAACGGGATCACAAAATTAGTGTAATGGTGTGATGAACATTCATCCGAAGTATAGCATTACGATCAAAGTCATTGAGTTTATATTGCTATAACAACTTACGAAGTGATCCTAATCCTTGACCATGAGATCATGTCAATCACTAACACGGAAGAGTTTCTTGATAACATCAAACGTCACCGTAGCATGTGGTGATTATAAAGATGGATTCGTAACTAATAAAGTGTTATGTTGAGGCTCATGGATCAAGAGTGGAATTTGTTCATCCGATGACGGATAGATATACTCGGCCTCTCGGTGATATCACATTGATTAGCTTGCAAGCAAGTGATTTGATCACTAGAACGTTATATCACGAGAAACGAAAAGAGTGCATGTTGGTAACGAGATCAAACTAGGTATGGAGATACCGATGATCGAATCTCGGACATGTAATATATCGTGAAACAAAGGGATTAAGATACTAGCGTAAAGGTTCCGACGATCACAAGAAAGTCATCGTTGAATGTGTGGGAGTCGTATGGGTCTCCGATCCCGCTCGATTATTGATCCGAGAGGGTCTCGATCATGTCTGCATTATTCACGAACCATAGGGTGACACACTTAAGAGACACCGACATCCAATTGGAGCAAATGTTTCATGCCGAAAGAATGAATAAAGCGCGAGGAATTTATTTCACTAGATACCGAAACAGTTTCGGGTGAAATTGCATAAAGTGGTTATGCATGTGAAATAGAATTCTAGCAAGGTTACTGTGAATGTTTGTCATTAAAGTAATTGACAAAATTCTGAATAAAATAAAATAGTTTTATTTAATGAGAGTTTGCATTAAATTTGGTGGAAATTTAATGGGAATTTGAGTGGACTTTGAGTGGAGGAATTTAAAGGAGATTTGTGAGTGGAGTGTCCACCCACATGAGGGAGGGCAAGGGGTAGCCCCATGCGCCGCCACCCTTGGGGTTCCCCCTCCTATAAAAGGAGCCCCTCCTCACTTGTCTCTCACACCTCCTTGTGAAGGATCTCTCCCCTCTAGAATTTATTCCCCATGGTCTCGGACTAGCGAGATACATGTTCCGGTGGCTATTCGGCAAGAAATAGTTGTGCTTCCGCTGCATTTGGAGCGAGGCGGAGGTTGCTTGGTGCCTCGAGCGTGTGTGCGAGCACGGATGCTTGCTGATTTGCGGCGCTAGGACTTCCTCTCGATCTTGAGATCGGCAAGAGATCGTCTACATCAACCACGAGTTGAACTCGTTAAGCTTTGTCGGTCTTCAAGGGTATGTTCTCTCACGGATATACATCCGCTTGTTTGTATCTAGTAGATAGATCTTGGTATATAGTTCACATCGGAATTTTTTCTATCTTTGCGAACCCTACATTTTATTACTATGTCGCCGACATAGACTTGGACGCTATGCGACCGATCTGGTCCTTAAGGCAGCTCGCATGCATCGCTGGTACGTGGCACCCGCGTTCTTTAGCCTGAAGGGCATTGTGTTGTAACAGAATACTCCGAACGGTGTAATAAACGTCGTTTTATCCTGATCTTCGACCTTGAGCTGAATCTGGTTATAGCCTGATTAGGCGTCGAGGAAGGAGAGTTTCTCGCAACCTGCAGTCGAATCGATAATCTGGTCGATCCGTGGAAGAGGGAAGTGGTCCTTTGGGCAATGCTTATTTAGTGACGTGAAGTCCACGCACATCCGCGGGATGTCCTTGTCCTTCTTCGGGACCATCACCGTGTTTGCCGCCCACTCGCTTTCCTTGATTTCCGGATGAAATCTGCGATGTAACTGTTGATTTCCTTGCCAATAGCTTTGGCCGTGGCTCGGCGGTCTTGGATGGACTGCCTTGGCGGCTTGGTGTCCGGAGACGTTGAGTGCGTGCTCGGCGAATTCCACAGGAACTCTGGCATGTCCGCAGGACACCGGTAATTTCAGCGCTCACGGAGGAATTCGACGAGCGCGCCTTCCTATGCGGCGCTGAGGTCATTGGCGATCAGCGCCGTCTTGGAGGCATCCGTCGGATGGACCTGCACTTTCTTGGTGTTGACGGTGGAGTCGAAGGACATGTCAGGTGCGTTCTGCCTTGTGACTGGGGGTAGCCCATTGTCCGTCACCTCGCGGAGCCTTACAAGCTCGTCTTGCATTCCGAAAGACTGGGAGATTTTGTTGAAGTCCCTGTCGCATTAGTCCGATCGGGTGAAGCTCCCGTGGACTGTGATGACGCCCCTTGGTCCTGGCATCTTGAGTAGTAGGTATGCGTAGTGTGGGACGGCCAGGAATCTTGCGAATGCTACACGCCCCAGGATGGCGTGGTATTGCGACGGCCAGTCCACCACTTCGAATTCTAGGCGCTCCTGCCGAAAGTTGTCCGACTTCCCGAAGATGATGTCGAGCCCTATTTTGCCCAGGGGGAATATGCCCTTCCCTGGGACAATGCCGTGGAACGTTGTGTCTGATTGTTCCAGGCTGCATTGCGGGATCCGCATAGCCGCGAGAGTGCTTGCGAACATTAGGTTGATGCCGCTGCCGCCGTCCATGAAGACGCGACTCATCTCGAAGCCTCCGATCTGCGCTTCTAGCACCAGGGCAGCGTGACCTGGGCGAGGGATCTGGCAATGGTGATCCGCGCGAGTGAATGTGATGCAGGACTCCGATCCGCTGAGGTACTCAGCGATTGCAGGCGGAGTTGCCACGGCCAAGTTGATTTGTCGGGTGATTTTCTTCTGCACCCTGTTTGTTGGGCGTCCCTTCTGGATCATGTTTAGTGCTCCCTTTGGTGGGGGATATGGGACCCCGGTGTTGGTTTGCGCTGGTGCGACTGGTTGGTTTTGGCCTCCAATAGGCGGCGGTGGAGGAGCTCCGTGTGTTATTTCACCTGCCACAGGTGCGTTTCCGAACGCAGGAATTGGAGCTTGTTGCCTCATATGCACCATGCCTTCGCTGAGTTTCTGGAACTCGCGGCAGTCCTTGAGCATGTGGCTGGCTTTCTTTTTGCCATCCTGTTTGTCGATGTAGAAGTGGATGGTGCATGGACCCGAAAGTTTGTCAAATGCTGAGGGTCCGTTGTCATGATCGGCGTTACACGCGTGTTGGTCGTCCGTTGTCACGGAAGTTTCCGCCGCGGTATCCTCCGCTGTTGCGGCTGTTGTCGTTACGGCGGTTGGCATAGCCGGCCGCGACCATGTCGGGTCCATCGCGGTCCTCGTAGACGCGCGATCTCCTCTTGCTGCGGCGTTCACATCTTCGGCCGTAGTCGTCCTCTTCATCTGATTGCGGTCGCTGGATGCAATCTTCGTCTGCCTTAGCTGGCGATTTACATGAGGTGGTCGAGTGTCTTGGGCTTTACACGCCCAAGTTCCTCCTTGAAGTCTTGGAGCTTGACGCCGTCCCTGAAGGCGTCGATGGCCCTCTCTTCGGAGATGTGTGCTGCGGAGTTCTTGGTCGTAGACCAGCGTAGTATGTACGAGCGAATAGATTCACCCGTTCTTTGAGTGCAGGCTCGCAATTCTTCGATTGAGGCGGGCCTCTTGCTGGTGCCTTTGAAATTTCGTATGAAGCTGTAAGCAAGCTCCTCCCAGCTTCGGATGGATCCTGATGATAGGCTACTGAGCCAGACTCGCGCCGCGCCTGTCAGCTGCAGCTGAAGGCATTGCATGGCGGTTTCTTTGTTGCCTCCATGAAGCTTGATGGATGACAGATGGTCACTGAGCCAGGATTTTGGATCTTGTGTGCCGTTGAACTTCGGAGTATCCGAAGGAATCTTGAAGTTGCGTGGCATCTGTGTTCGCCGAACGAATCTGCTGAAGCATCGGGCCCCGCAGAGTTCTCCTTCGTCTTCATCCATCTCAAATTCAGACGAGCATGCGCGTTTGGCGCGTGCTTTGTCGATCTTGCGCTGTGTAAGCTTGTCTCTGGCGTCGTAGTCGCGTTTGTGGCGGTTGGAGCTCTTCTTCCTTCGAGGAAGATCGTGCTCCTCTTCCTCTTCGGATGAGGGTGTGGGGCTCCGGTCGCGCCTGGCCGGAGCTTTCTTCTTTGGCTCTGCAGGAGCTTCTTCGTGGAGAGCAACTCCGATTAGTCCTAGTCCGGTGAGTGCGGACCTATGCATGGCCCTTTTCGGGTCCCCCTCCGGTGGTGGGTGAGCCGCGAGATACGCAGTGGCTGCCATGATCGCAGCTTGTGGCGTCTTCGGGATGATGTTGCCGTCGGCATCCATATCCATGAACGATGTGTGAAGAGTTCGGGTCACATCACGCCGCTCCTTGGGATCCATGTTTTCCACCCGTGAGCGGTGCTTGTTTCCCTGGTTTCCGTTTGTGCTAGAGCCGGGTGCCGCAGCGGAGAGCGCAGCTCGTCGCGCGCTGGACTCGGAGGCTGCTTGCTTGCGCTTGTCTAGCGTCTCCTGCATCTTGACTTGTTTCTTGTGTTCCTCGATGAGGAGGTAGTGGTATGCCATCAGTAGGTCACGTGAGGCGTCTGCAGGTAAGACGATGTCGCCTGCGGCGCAGCGCTGGACCCATCCTTCTTTGCTAAGTTGGATGACGGGCGTGGCGTTGTTTTCCCCTGTTGGGTGGGGGTAGCTTCTTCTGTTTTCGCCGTTTTACGTTGGGCGGGGTTAGGTGTTCCTCGTCGGTTTGATGATCGCGCGCATAGCGCTTGCAGATTGGTTTCTTCTGCGCAGCTTCGGATCCGGAATCGTAGGTCCCTTCATCCGAAGGTGGATCACATAGATCGGAGTTACAAATTTGTTGTCGTAAAACTCATCTGATGGTGGTGACGCGGCACGGTGTGGAGCCCACGAGGCGGGCCTGATTGATGGTACGGCACCCGTCGAGGCGGAGAGGTGCCGCTTGTCCCACCAAGCGAAACTCCCGAACAAGTCGAGTCCGCCGCCATCGGAATCTCATGGTGGCGGCGAGTGGGCGGTGAAGTCGAAAGCAAGAGGAGGTGACTCTCCGTCGCCGCGGAGTTGTATATCGGTCGTCGGAACCGGCCACGTCCCACGCAATCACAGCCCCAATTCCCCAGACGGCGCCAATTGCGAGTTAATCTCGTTTAATCAATGCACATTGTTATGGACTTGGGTTTTGGAGAAGATGGGGATGCTGGATCGTGGCACGGTTAACGGACAAGCAACACGAGATTTACCTGGCAGTTACCCAGGTTCGAGTGCCCTCGGAGGAAAACCAATGGAACCGAAGGTTACTGGTGCGCAGACTTCGATATGGCGTGGAGGTGTGTGCAAAGTATGAGTCGAGTTGCCTCCTGGCCTTTATATAGACTTAGGCGGTCCGGGCATAGTCCTAGTCGGTTACAAGTTCTAGGGTTTTACCCTTTGAATTTCCTATCTCGCTAGTCTTGCTCTCCAAGGATCCAAGGCGTCATGGGCCTTGTACGAAAATCTTCATGGGCCAGGTATCTGCTCACTTTGGACCTTCCTTGGGCTGGACGGTATCTGAGATTACGTGCACGTCTTTATGCCGCTTGAGTGTTCGCCAATGTCCAAACAGATTGTGCATGTTGAATTCCACACCGCGGTTCCAAGCGATACCCGTCGAGATCGACTGTGAAACTCCAAGATGTCGAGCCCGCATTGTTGACTCGTCCATCGCGAGAATGATGACAAGACCGTCAACAAACATCGGCTTGGGTGAACCACCGGCGCACCGGCAAATGAAGTTGAAACCGCCAAGCTCTCCATCCTAGAAAATCAAGACCCCGGACCCAAAGGCGCCGAGACCCCGAGTGTGCCGACACGGATTCGAAGACAAACCCCAAGACCTTCGCCCCACCAATGTGTGACTCCTTTCCGAGCCTTATTTTTATTAAATGATATATACCTTGTTGCATATTAAATTGTTCATGTCATATCCATATTGTGTGGTTTGGGGGCCTTATGCCGATTCATCTAAATTAAATATGGAGATTATATGCGGGCAAATCTAGCCTTATATTAGCTCCATTTAAATTTGTGTAGCGAACCGGTAACTTATCTTTCCCTGTTAATACAACATTAAATTGCAGGGTATCTAAACAACATGAACCTAATAATTAATTGTCGGAACCCCGGTTCCGTTTAATATTGCCTAATTGCATCGCATGTTTGTCATGTCATACATCATACATGCATCATGCCCGATCTTCTGCCGTAGTATTAAATAGTGCATCTGGTGATTATTTTAGTGCTTTGCTTCTTCACGGATTAGGACGATGAGTTGATGCGAGTATCGACCCGATCGTCGGACAAATCTTCGACAATGTTTTCAGTCGAGCATTCTCCCCCTTTCTACCTATTTTACTTTTATAGTCTTTATTTCCTCCTGTTGATCTATTGCTATCTATGTTGCGATGCTCTAGTTTTCGTACCCGTGATATCCCTTGCAGCCTTATATTGCCTTGGACACATCCTATTACCTGTTGTTTGGTAGATAGTTGGACTTGCGCGTCGTAGTCGCTTGCTCAAGTGCTGTTGCGTGTCGTCCAGTACCACAGTTGTTGGAAGGCTGCCATATGCTTTATGTTGGAGATGATCATGGCTTTAGTTATCGTTTAATAACTAAAATTGAAGTAGGTAAATGCAGAGGCACCGGTGGGTAATAGATGTTATTTGGTTTTAACTAAGCGGTGTCCGTGGGACCCGAGTTCTTGACACTGTTCGAGATCGAGCGCACTAACCACAGGTGGGGTGTGTGGGCACCCCCATCGATTAGTACCTGATTTCAAAGTACTGTACCGGGGGCCACAAAGTAGTTTGGGGCTTTATTACTATCATGTACTTATGCCATGCTTCTTTGCTTTATTTAATATTGCGTGGGCGCTGCATCTTTTGGAACCAATGTGGAATGTTTTCAGATGTCGACAAGCCCGTCACACTTTGGGTTCCCGGTCGCTTGACCATTGTCACAAACCTCGGGTCCGTCTCGGAGCCGCCGACTTTGTTGCGGGTAGCTTAGTGGGGTGGCCCCATGTGCTTGCTTTGGGTCAGGAAGTCGTGTCTAAACCCGTCGACATACCGATGGGTGTATGTTTTGTGATCTTGTACCTACGATCCGACAACAAGGGTGTAGGTGCGTGTGGAAACTTTGGTGCACCCTGCGGTTAAATCTTTTCGAGAAGCCGTGTCTGCGGTTATGGACGACTTGGAGCACAGTTCTCGATCATAGACAACTATAACTAAAGTTTACTGTTATAATTTGACTTGTATCCGATATGACTAGTAATCAGCTTCACTACAACGGAATGGCTAAATAAAAGTACCAACAACAGTTGGGTTTGGGATATCTCATGCTAATTGTATCTGACTAGTAAGTGTTGCAACTACAACGGAATGGTTAACTAAAAGGGCTCACTGCTTATTATTTCAGGATGACTATCTATACCTGACTAGTAATTGCTGCAACGATAACTGAATAAATAAAACTGCCAACTGAGTTCCTCGGTTGACTTCCTCGATTGGTCTTGAGGGGGAAATACGAGGATGGATATGTTTGGTGGTAGTATCAGGTTGGTTCCGAATAGGTCTTTCTTATCCCTCTCTGATAGCCGACAGTTATATCGAGTCTCTATAGGTTGTTTAGTGCATGATGCGCTGCCGCTTCAGTCCACCATACCTATGTAGGCGAGGACCGCCGAATTCTAGTCTCGCCGTGTACTGGCCTCAGTACTGACTGCTCTCTTTTTCCTTTGCCCTTTGTCGGCACCCCTTTTGTTTAAGCAGGTTTTGAGATCGACGTCGTTAGCAGGGTTACCCTTCCGGCTTGTCCTGGGCAGGGTTATGGACGCCATTGGTTATTCTTCAGGGCTCTTAGCTCAATTTGCATCTTGTCCGTACTCGGACGCTGTATCATTTTAAAGGTGATTTGGATCTTTGTATTGTATATCTGTATTCTTGACTCATGGAGTCGTTGTTGTATATATCTTTCTGTGGGTTCCATCGTGGACTATTGTGTAATGATATTACTTCGTTTTCCACCCGCTCGCAAGTGCCTGGTGGGCACCTTTGAATCGTTTCTATGCGGGTTTGGTGGGAATCGCTGAAACTTGCATAGGGCCGATTCTGAGGGTGTTACAGAGTGGTCTTCCTTCGCTGGCAGCAGCGGCCGGGGCCTCGGGGTTGTAGACGCCGTCCTTGCTCTTGGAGAGACTCAGGCGAGTGTCCCGCCACTTCTCGCAATGCTCGATTTTCTCGAAGACATGATGGAACTTGAACTCCATCTTCATGTCCTCTCGAAACAGAGCAAGTGCACGACGCAGCTGCAAAAAATGGAAGTATGTCAAGTTGTCCATGCTCGCGAGTGTGTCAAGAGAGTGCACGACAAAGATAGTTTTCACGAGTACCTTGTTGTCCATGTTTTCCCCACTGGCTTGTGTGCGGTCGACTTCTTCCACGCAGCTGTGCCACTTGCTGCATGCAGTTTGGATGATCGCCCAATGGTTCATTATTGCCTTCTCCCCTCGCTCCATGTGGATCTTGCGATACTTTGGGTCGCACATGCTTCGCTAAATGAATCTTCACGCTTCCCGCCAATAATTGTCGGAATTTTGGTTCGCACCCATTATTGGATTCATGCTCACCGTCTTCCAAGCTTCAGCGAGGCAGGTGTCCTCGGCCAAGGTCCATTTGAGCCGAGCATCCACCGAAGATCCCGGCTTCTTCTTCCCCTTCTTCCCGGCGTCCTCTGGCTGCGTCTGCTCGGCCTGGGTCTCCTCGACATCGATGTCGGCGAGGTCCTAGGACTCGATGCTGTGCTTGGCGTCGGCCCGGGTCTGCTCTTCCGTGAAGAAGGAGGGGTGGTTCATCGCCGAGCCTGTTGCGATCAGGTCCTCCATGTACGCCTCGGCCGTCATGCCGACCTGAAGGGCGCCCGGCGTTCCACCGAACAGGTTGCGCACGTCGGCCATGCCGAAGGGCGCCGAGCTTCCGCCGAAGGGCAGCGGTCCGCGGCGTAGAGCGGGGCTTGCGTACGCCGGAGAGGCGGAGTAGGGGATGTTGATGTTGACACCGAAGGCCGAAGGAGGGCGCAACGCCGGGCAGGGGAAGAGCATGTTGGGGTTGAAGCCGTCGTCGAACTCCAGTGACGAGGAGTACCTCTGCCGAGCAGCCGCCTGGCTCTCCTGGAAGCTGGCCGGCGAGATCTGCGAGAAGCCGACGGGCGAGCCGACGCTAGCCTGGCTCCCCCAGTGTGGTGGGTACGGCGCGGCCATCAACGCCGAACGCGTCGCCGCCGCCTGCTTCGCCTTCACCATCGCCTGTTCTTCCGCCGCCGCCTTCACCATCGCCTTCTCCTCCTCCGCTTGCTGTTGCCGGAGCTTCGCCCTCTCCTTCCTGTCATTACGCCATTGCCGAGATCACTGGCGTGCTCCCTCTTCTCCCACTCGGCCGAGGACATGCCCTCCGGCTTGGTCGGCGGCGCTCTCGGCTTCCTCGCCTTCTTATCCGCCGGACCCTCGCCGAGGATCGATCTGGGTTGGATGAAACTCTTGGGCGGCATGTTGGGCGCGGTAATCGGCGGAGCTTCAGGGTGTGGGAATGGGGAAGAAAGGTGTGAGGGGGAATAAAAGGGCGGGGAGCTCGGTGAATTGGTGGGAGTAGTGCCTTCTCTCGCCGACAGAGCTGGCCCACGCCCGTTTTCGCTGAGTCCGGCGTCCCTGTGGTGTGCAGGAACCTGTACTGATGCAGGTAGGCCGGACTAAACTGTAAATCCGGACGAAAATAGGTCCCTGGGTACGCGACTGGGGCGATTTTCGGCGTCCGGATCGGCGTCCTGGGTAGGCGAGTGGAGATGCTCTAAGCCTCTCCACCGAGGCCTTCCGGAGGAGATCATAATATGGGAGTGTTAGATTGACCTCTTCATCAGTACGAACCCAACACTTCAACGAACCCTTGACTACGCGCTGACCGGGGGCACCCAACCAAACAATGGTTGGTGGGATCCTATGGCAGCGCTATAAAGAGGAGGTGGGGGCTGGAGCACATGTTACAAGGTTCGCCGTCGCCGTCTCTCCCCCACCAATATTCCTATCGATCTAGGGTTCCTAGCGCGAGCCACGGGAAGCTCCGCCGCCGCTACTGCTTAGGTATTCTAGCCCCGCTCTCATCGTCTACCATGATGGCCAATGGGTCATCGAGCTCGTCCATCGGAGAAGATATCCTCCTCCCCTCTCTCTCTCTGTAAAGGCAAAACCCCAGTACTATAGCATCTACCGAGAGCTCCCAGATCCAACAGGGAGATCCTTGTATGTACCTCCCCTTCCCCAATCCCTCCTCCGCAGTTATGTCGTCTGCCACGCTGCGCCACCTCTAGCCGCTACTTTCGCGGCTTTGAGAACATCGACACCCACCATGAATACATTTTTGACTTGAATCATTCAATACAACAACCAGCTCCACCATGTTGCTCAATTTGAAGATTCCTTATGTTCGGAGGCCTCTCGCGGCGGCCTCCTCATCCTCTCCAACCATGGCACGAACGACGCCTATGTGGTGACCCAACACACTATTGCCTAGCGGTCATCCTCGGGTGTTTCGAGAATTCGAATAAAATTGTTTCTCATAACATACTTTACAGGCCGTAGTTATTTGCTTGTGCAGGTATGTACTCTATCTGTTCCATAATACAAGCCTTTCCAGTAAACTGGAACTGTTGTAGTTACGCAATAAAAAGATATGTATTGTTGTGCTGCAAATTCTTTTAGGCGGTATGTTACACAAAGTCTTCTACCATGATATTGTTTCTTTCCAAGCCATGGATTTTGGATTGATGAGGGGGGAAATATTAGTGATACCACTCCTGACATGGTACCATGATACCACTTCTCAAAAATTTAAATTGGAAGTATCAAAAAAATTGGTGTTCGCAAGATGTGTGTTTATATTCTCCTAAATTTTCAGAACCAAATTTGAAATACACACGGAGAAACAAAAAAGACAAATTGCTATGTGATTAATGCCATTTTGTGTTTTTGTCCTTTTGTGACACTAAGCATTATGAATTTGTCTTTTTATTTCTATGAGTGTGTTTTGATTTTTGTTCTGCAAATGCTATAGATCGTAAACACATAACTTGTGAACATCCACGGATTTAATTTGAATTTTTTAAACTTGTAAATTTGAATTGTAAGAGCATCTCTAGTGGAAGGTCTAAATTTGGTAGTCTATATCTCCATATAGACAATGGTGAAAAAAGATTCTCTTTTAGACAACCCCACTTTTTCAGTGGCTAGTCTAAATTTGGTGGTCTATATTTTCAACGGCTATATTTCCAACGGCTATATTCAAATTATATATATACCACCTATTCCATCTTTCATCCAACATTCCTGGTTGCTTCTTCTCTCGTTTCTCCCATGATTTCCTCTATCCTCTCTCATAATAGAATGATGAGTGGGAACATTTCCTCTTTGGATATGCTTATGGATTCATCGTCATCTTCATCTGCACACAGACAAATCAGTATATACATATAGTCCATTCAGTATACAAAAAATATATCAGTGTACACAAATAGATCACATATGTTGTCACAGAGTAGCAAAATTCAATATATAAATTAATCAAATCGAGAGAGCACGGGAATTCTGAAGAAAAACAACCCCATGCTCCTGGTCGCTCTACACCTCATCGCCCCTGTACCCAATCCAACTCCAGACTGCCGCCCACGAACCACCCCATCGTACCTATTCCCAATCCACACCGCCGCCCACCCCACCAGGCCCTTCCACCCCGTCGCCTTTCTTCTCCAGCCCGCCTCCCTTGGCTCGGTGGCCACACGCGAGCGCAACGGCTGGAGTGTCGACATCCACACACGGTGGCGCCCCACCAGCCAAACAAGCTCGGCAGCCACCGTCCCCCATCTCCCCAACGAAAACCGGCACAAGGGCGGCCAAGAGCGACTCAAAAATCGGCAACGGGATCTACATCTTGCCTTATTTTTCTTTGTCGCTCGATCCACGAATCGGGGAAAAAGGGCATACCTCACCGCGACAGCGAGCTCGGGGCAGAGGCGCGAGTGTCCTCCTCGCCTCCAGCGGCTCCGAATTGGCGCGGGAGCGAGCTCGGGAGACAGCAGCTTCCTTTGGACGTCGTCGCTCTGTGGTCCAAATGTGGAGGACGGGTAGCTGTCTTGGACAACGTCTAAAATTTAGACCACGGCATACACTAGCCACTGGAGCCGGTTTTTAACCCTCGGTGATCTATATTTGCTTTAGACTAGTACGTACACCGGCCACTAGAGATGCTTTAAGAGTGTTATGATATCACGGGATATTCCCTCGATTAATGAGAATGTGTACCACATTTTTTTGATCGGTAATACTAAAAAAACAAAACTCTGGCAAAACAAAAGTGTACTGCAAAAGAAAAGGGGTCCCGTGATATTCTTCTTCTTAAAGCGTTGCCTAAGAGAGAAAGACCTGACCTACCTCCGCCGCCGTCACCACTCATGCATAGTCCACAGTCCACACTACTCCAGTACTCCTCAGCTCAGCTCCCCAGTGTCAGAGCCATGATGAGCTCCCAGTCGGCGACCATGGCGGAGGCCGCAGGAGCAGTACCGGCGCCTCGTCACCGCGGCCTCCCAGATGAGATCTCCATCTGGGAGATCCTCGTGCGCTTGCCACCCAAAGCCCTCTTCCGCTGCCGCGCCGTGTGCGCCGCCTGGTGCCGCGCCACCTCAACGCGCGACTTCCTCCTCGCCCACCACGCCCGCCAGCCCACCCTTCCTCTACTCATCGCCGGCGAAGAAGACGGGTCCGTAGACATCATCGCCTTCGACCACCGGGCAGGGATCGCCGCCCCGGACCAGCTCTAGTCTGTCGCGCGACTTGGCTGCCGCGATAACTACTTGCATCCAGAGGCCTCCTCATCCACTCCGACCACAACAGACAATTCTCCATCTGCAACCCGGCAACTCATCAGTATGCTCCCCTCCCGCAGCTGTGTGGCTTCGGTCTCTTGGGGATGTATCGGCACAGCCCTACCGGCGAGTACCGACTGTTTCTCCGAAAGTAGAGGGGTCTTTTTTCCGATCCTCAAGATGGCTCCTACGTCTTCACACTAGGCTCCGGCCAGCCACCGAGGCGCATAGGATACCCGGAAGAAGAGGGTGTGATATTCTTCCCCTTATCTGTCCTGTTTCGTGGTAACCTCCATTGGCACGTACATGAGCTTTACCATTGGCACATAGATCAGCAGATCGGGACCAATATGATTATGGTGTTCGACACTGTGGCTGAGCTGTTCTGGCAGATGCATGCGCCGGCTGTTCCTGCCTACGGTCACCTGTTTGAGATGGAAGATATGCTTGGCTTGGCCAGTTTTAATTATGCAAAGACAGGCATTGATATCTGGGTGATGCAAGACTATGAAAGCCAAGTTTGGGCGTTCAAGTGCCGAATTGAATTGCCGAAGGTCTGGATCCACAGTGAAAATTATCGCGTGGCCGTGCCTGGGGATGGTGAGTTGCTTGTGCTGGTCAAATTTGGTGACGGGCTACATCATTTTGACATCCATGGTGAGTTGGTGGCTAGTTTTCATCGCAGAGGCCTCGGTCTTACTCAACTCCGGCTCAAACAAACTCTTGTTCCGCATACCCTCTTTCCAACACTGGAGGGTGATGTGCTGAATGATTCGCCTTTCATCTGATGGCTGTGGAGGTGGTACTTCTTAGCGGCTTAATTTTCAGTATCTTCATATAAAGTTATGATCCAGAAGCCCTCACTCTTATGTGGTTGCGTGAAATTAATGCTTGTTTCAATCCCCTTTCAGGCAGAAGGGACTAATGTACGTGTTGATGCCCAAATTGCCAAGTCATTATGGTGCACATTTGAAATATGTGCTAACTACTTGCCCGTTTCTGTATTTTCTTGAACAGAAGAATTAACTTTGCTGTCTTACTTAGGACATTGTATCAACTTAATGCTCTCTCTATTTTGCCTGATGCTAATCTTTTCTCTGTGTGTGCACTTGTACATATCTTGTCTCCTTAGCAATGCAATCTGCCGCTTATCTTTGGCAGTACAAAATGTGGTTTGATTTTTGTCCACTTTTGAATTGTGTTTCAATCTTTACCTATAATCTGACCTGTTGTTCTTTGTGTATCTATTTATTTTTCCATGTCTCTTGTTCTAAGTAAGAAACATGGTTCGGATTTGCTTACTGGTGGTTTGGAACAGCGCACAAATGTAATGTTCCATATAATTTTGTACTGCTCCTCGGTGTCTTTTCTTCACAGCTTGTACTCCCTCCGTTTGAAAATATAAGATGTTTTAGGTTTGTGAATGAGATGTATCTAGACATCTTTTAGTGTCTAGATTCATTTGAACCTATACACTAAAAGATGTCTAGATACATCTCATTCACAAACCTAAAACATCTTATATTTCCAAACGGAGGGAGTACTAATCACGCCTGTAGTTTGTTCTTTATTGTGTTTCTAGTCGCCACTGCAGAAACAAAATTTGTAGCACAACTGCTATTAAGAACTCAAGCTGTGCTTTGCGGATAAAAATATGGGACATGATTTATTGTTACTGTTTCTAGATGGGTTTGGTAGATTCAGATGTTTACATGTTTTTGTTGGGTAGGTGCTGTACTTGTACATCAGACCATACTATGAAACATTTTTTTTAGAGTTGGACTCGATCTGGAGAGCTCAAGATGCCATTGTAATGCAACAGTAATTAAGCAGAGAACAATAGTTGAAAAGATGGACATCAGGTACATGCAGAACTACTAGTTCTCACCGTACCCAGGTAAAATTTTCACCTTAAACTTCTGCATGAAATAGTCTTGGTTCGTTCTTTCTTGTTGAGTTGTGAAACTGCAGTTTTCAATTTTATTTTATTGTAGAAGCAGTTTAGCTTGGGGGATGGATCTAGATGGGCCTGGAGGCTAAGGGCTGTGTTTTGGTTCTTCATAGAATCCTGGTTAGTTCAATCCTCACCCAACTGATGGAAATTCAAAGTTTGCATTCCATTGTGACCATCAGTTCATTCAGTGAGCATATCAATTGAGTCTTCTTACTGGAAAGCAGTACGTTCACTTGGTAGACGACTATAGTGGTTCAGGTGTCACGTGTAAGATTTTCAGCACTATCTCAATTCTCAAAGTTCAATTCAAATCGATGAAGCATGTACTGTTGTTTAAGTTATATATACCGCCTCTGAAGCTCTATTTTGTTGTAGACTGATACAAGGGTGTTCTGTTTTTTTTTCTTGTTTTCATTTTTTTGCGCATTTGGCAGTCAAACAAAACAGAGAATTGATTGCCGAATGCGCAAAAGTACGGTACAAGTGTTAAGGAACTGAACAAAAAAATACTGTACCAAAAATCATCGACATAAATCTGGAATTACTTGCAAACCATCTATTGGTTTCACGGGAAGGGAATTTTGTATAGCATAAATGGCACCAGCAAACATGCATGGCAACGGAAATCCACATAAAAACGCATTGGCATACATATAAAAGCAAACAGAGCAGGGACGGCTGGTGTCCGGAAATTATTATTATTGCGAGTCAGACGATTTCTTCCCCTATTGCATTGCTGCCCTGGTAACCGGCAGATTGACCTTCAGCATGTTCTTCAGCAGTGGCATCAGCACTTGATCTTGATGGACCAGCAGCTTCCTCTTGGGTAGTGACGGCCCTGCCGAGACGATATGTCGATGGATCATCCAGATGCTCTTCTCGGTTTCCATGATGATCGGCCCTCTGCAGTTTTGCAGCCAATGTTTCCATCCCCATGTAGTACTGTAGGAGCCAAACATAGGTGAGGTACTCCACGCCTGTGGCCAAACCCTTTGCGTGCAGGTACCCTCTACATCTAGCGGCAGAGAAGCACAACATCTCCACCCAGATGCCTTCAATCACATTCCACATATTCTCTTCAGGCAGACCCGACAGCACTTTGGCAATGCTCCAGGCATCACGGATAATTCCTCCATGGAGGTTTTGAGCACCACCTGGATCTGGAGGTGTAGATCCTCCTTCACCATCAACCACATCAATTATCCTCTGTGCAAGCTCTCTTTCCTCGATCAGTGACTTGTCGCCCCCCACGATGCCCTTCAGTTCGCCATAGGCAGTCGTGAAAAGGTTTCGTCGGGTACCTGCCATTAACATCTCAGGATTCACAAACAGTAGGTACATCATGTAGTTGGACATTTCTCTGCACTGAACGGCCCTTTCGTAGTGATCAGATCCTTCACACCAAGCAGGGCATGCATAAACATGAGGACACAAATCTTCCATGCACAAAGATCCATGGTGAGCACGGGATACAACCGTGTCGTAGTAGCAGAAATCCGTGGCGAGGTGCCAGAGAAGAACACTCTCATCAAATGCACCCTCTAAGCTCCAGCCCAGTTCCTCGTAGCACCCTTCAAGCCCAAGAGTTAGCTGGCCCCTGTTATCATTGAACTTCCTGTAACTGGAAGCACCTCTTATGTGATGCTCCCACCCATCTTTCACATACTTGAGCACTAACTTTGTGATGCTGAAGGATGAAGAGCAGGACTTCATGCGCCACCGTTGATGAAGTAAGTCGTTGCACCCCAAGACGCCCACGATGCTCATCATCTTAGAATGCTTTCTGTTGCGGACAAGGAGTCCTATAAGGTTATGCTGGTAAATCAAATCCTCATAATCAGGCTCCACTTCTGTTGACATTTGTTGTCGATCTTCTGTGTCCTTTGTGATGATGTTCTTTAGGAGCAGGGCTAGATACTCCAGTGCAGCAGTGCAGCACAGCAAGGCATATGTAACCTTGACATCCTCTTGACTATAAACTTCTCTCTTGCTGTGGTGGAAGAGGGCTATAGATACCCATGGAAGGTAGAGAGATAACATGCGGCGAACAAAACCAAAATTCCATAATTTTGGAAGCACCACTTCCATTTCTGCAATGTTGGCACGGTCGGGGGAAGGGGTGTAGACAAAACGAAATCCGGAGAACATCTTTTCTTTGGTGTAGAGGACTACGAAGGTCTTGGAGAGCCAATGCTGTAGCTTACGGTACGCATGGTTTTCATCAAGTGCTGAGAATGAGAGTAGCATTCTCATCCGATCATCAGTAGAAGGAGATGCAAGGTCCACAAATAGCTTATAAGGAGTAAGATCCACTGGCGTGGCAGGCGTTAAAAGATAATCGTTCGCCCCAGCTGGACTGGTCACCTTCTCAATGAAATCTTCAAGCGGATCAATCTTTAGCTTGTTTGTGCGTATGGACCTCCGGATAGGCTCACCAGAGCTCACCAGGCAGTTAATGCTAGCTCTGTTGAGAGCCAGGGGTTTCTCAATGCATTTGAGAATACCTAGGATGAAGAGCAATATTGCAGCAACGAGCAGATTCGTGTCGTTGCAACCTGGCCATGACTTGCAGAAGACGTAGATGGCCACGGTAACCTGAAACACTGCAGTGAGTATGTGTCGCGTCCACAACTCGTTGTCTTCGATGTTGTAGGCAGTTATGCCGTCCTGTCCACCAAGGTGTATCAGGAGGATAGGTGCCCAAAACACCTCCAGGATGCTGTTGCCATTGGTATTGATGCTGCCTTGTTGAATCCCATCCACCTGCAGCTTCCTTTGGCGGCTAAAGAGGGTGGCAAGAGCATAAATTGCAATAGCATCGCTGCCAAGGTACGCTAGCCAGATGATGGGTCCAAACCAGGATCTCACGGGGAGCTTACGCGCGTTGGAAGTGGCGAGGAGGATCACCTGAATCGCCAGGCTACCAAGGACGAGGATGCGTAGCTGCCACTCCTCCCACCATTGCATAGTGCCTGAGACGCTCATCACTTCTCCCTTGATCTCTCTTCTTTCTCACCCACCACAATTGCTAATTAGCTGGTTAAGCAGGAGGGTGGTCCATTTCAATCTCTATTTCTGATCTTATTATATATATGCACACATGGTTGGCACTGAATAATTGCCTACCGAACCCTTTGTATACACATACAGTATTCTATATAAAGCTTCTTTGCAAGTGTCCTTAATTTACTGTAAATACCTACAATAACACTTGCAAGGGTGGCAATCAAATTTGTCTTGACATGGACAACTACTTATGGACCTCACTTAAAAAAATTCTCATTGCAGGTTATGACACACTTTCTTAAGCAAGTTGTTGGCTTAATCATTTTTCAATATCTTGACCAATTACTTCTACGGACTACTCGTTGGAAATACCTGTTCCTATCATATGGTATTGCACATTAACAAGTTGGTGGCGGGTAGTACTTTATAGGAACCGGCCGGTGTTTCACCCCCTGCTGCCAGTGTTTCACTTTACCTAGCATGATCACTGATTCACCCCTGCCAGCCAGTTTTCCAGAGCATTTAGATTTAATCATGTAACTTTCCATTTCATATGGACTCGAACATTTTCCGAACAGGGCCATGTATGGTTTGTCAATAGAGCTAGAGAGAAAAATCATCTCAAATTGGTGATTGGCCAAACAATTAACTTGCCAGTTTATACTCCCTTTGTAGGTACTACAGTTTCTTCAGTCCCATTGGCACAGCAGCATAAGCAGAGACATGCTAAGTTCTTTCAATTACTCGACCATCTACTTGCACTAGTACATAATAGGCCTTCACATACCCCTGATATTGCCGGTCGCACACGATTTATCAAAGCGTGGGCGATGCGTCTTTAGAGCGCACACGGTTAAGGACCGGACTTTCCACACGGTTCACTTTCCTGAATCGTCTGCGTATAGTAGGGCCTTAGCAAACAACTTTTCTTGCAAACGACTTATATTGTTTCATTGTATATTTTATGATCATTTCACAAATGATTAGTTTGAACCACCCGTATGCTGACTGCGAACATTGCAAACGTTTTTTTTTTCTCTAAACTGTATAGTTGTACCTGCAGAACCATAATATTAGCAAATATATGCTCAACTGAACAATTCATGCAAATACAGTTGCGCATTTGATACACTATATGTATATGTACATTTGCGACATAGCTTCGTTTGTCAGCTATACAAAAGAGAAGATACACAAAAAGAAGAGAATCTGTATCTTTTCTTGGTTACACTTTGTCTCTGTGACTCTCCATGACGGTGATGTACCTTGCAAGAAAAAATTGGCAGATTTCTCAACTTATCCTTAGGTAACCATCTCTTGCACCACGCAGTAGTGGTGAAAGGATACGGATGTCGCCTAGAGGGGGGGGGGGGGGGGGTGAATAGGCGATTAAAACTTTTCCTAGAGTGGCTCAACAAAGGCGGAATAAAACTAGCGTTTTACGTTGTCAAGCACAACCTAGAACAACTAGGGTTCACCTATGTGCACCAACAACTTATGCTAAGTAATACAAGCAACAAAGTGATAGCAAGATATATATTACTTCAAGCACGAAGGCTATCACAATGTAAAGTGTATAAGTAAAAGCTCGCGTATAGAGATAACCGAGGCACGCGGGGACGACGATATTTTACCGAGTTCCTCCCAACATGGAGTACGTCTCGTTTGGAGAGGGGGTGGTATCAAACCACCAACGCCACAAAAGGTCTCCCTTATTCTCCGGTGAATCTCACCCTAGATCGATCCACGCTTCCACTATCGGTGCACTTGTCGGTGGCAACCGGAACCTCTCACAAGGTTGGGGCACTTCTCCACAACTTAATTGGAGGCTCCCAACAAATGCCACAAAAGGCCTCAACAAATGTCACCAAGGCCACAATGCCACCAAGGCCACAAAACCGTCTAGGGTTCCAAGAACCCAAGAGGGACAACCTCCAATGAGCAACTCAAACCAAATCCTCCGTGGAGAACTCAAACTGATGCACCAAATGCAAATGGCAAGAACACCACAAAGATGCTCAAATCCCTCACTCTCAAGTTCCAACAAAGCTACTAAAGCTATTGGGGAAACAAGAGAGGAGAAATCAAAGAGAGACACAAAATCCCACAAAATCTAGATCCCCAAAGATGCACTCACAAAGAGATGCTCCAATGAGCAACTCAAACCAAATCTTCCGTAGAGAACTCAAACTGATGCACCAAATGCAAATGGCAAGAACACCACAAAGATGCTCAAATCCCTCACTCTCAAGTTCCAACAAAGTTACTAAAGCTATTGGGAAAACAAGAGAGGAGAAATTAAAGAGAGACACAAAATCTCCCAAAATCTAGATCCCCAAAGATGCACTCACAAAGAGATGCTCCAATGAGCAACTCAAACCAAATCCTCAGTGGAGAACTCAAACTGATGCACCAAATGCAAATGGCAAGAACACCACAAAGATACTCAAATCCCTCACTCTCAAGTTCCAACAAAGCTACTAAAGCTATTGGGGAAACAAGAGAGGAGAAATCAAAGAGAGACACAAAATCCCCCAAAATCTAGATCCCCAAAGATGCACTCACAAAGAGATGAATCGGTTAGGTCAAAACGTGGGGCTAGATCTCCTCTCTCTTCCACTCAAATATGGGCAAGAATCATCGAAAGGAAAAGATTAGGCAAGCTTCAAGATCTAGAGCAAGTGTGGATAAAGTTTAGCCTAATAGATAAGAGAGGAGCTGTCTAAACTGAAAACGAGCAAAGCTTAAATAGAGGGCCCAGAAAATATGGCCGTTGGGGCTATTTTTCTGGACGGACCGACAATCGGATGTGACCGGTAAAATTGGGTCGAGCCAAAAGCGAACGAGCCAAGAAGAGGAAAAAGCAGCGGTAGCGAGCGGACAAAGGGCGTCACATTGGCGGCGGGCGTAGCGCTGGGCTGCGGCAGAAGCGCAGCGGCCGTGAAGCGCAATTGGGTAGCAAGGCGGCAGAAGCTTCGATGCAAGCGCGTCTGCATCGTGCACGCAGCAAGCGGTGGCAACGGGACCGGCCCACGCGAGGCGAGCGGCAAGCGCATGCAGCAGCGCGCGCGATGTGGGGCCGCGGACCTGCAGGGTCAACGCGGTCTTACGCGATGCGGCGGGAGCGGGAGTGCGCGTGGACGGGCGATGGCGGCGCGCGTGCGAGCGGTCGCATGGGCTGGATCTGGAAGAATAAAACTGGGCAAATAAACTAGGCCGGCAAGATCTGCTCGCCGGGCGGTACTACGGGCCGGTCCGTAGGACCGAAATTGGTACCGGGCCGCATCAAGTGGGGCCGCGCGCACGAAGCGTCTGGGTTGTGGTAGTACCGCTTGCCCGTTTTTTTTCTTTTTCAATAAAACGGATGGTCATAACTTTAAACACAAGAGTCTGATTGACCCGATTCAAATTGCGTTGGGTAGAGGATGACAAGCGCTTCCCAATAAAAAGTGGAAATATTGATTATCACCAAGTGAGAAAGTATCAAGTAGAATAATGTGAGATATCTCACTTGGTGAGAAACCGAAAAGCCGCATAAATCAAAATCGCAACAAGATACAAATGGGAGATCCGGTTTAGATGAACAAGAGTTTGTTATGGAGATTACCACAAGCTCTATATCCTCACATGGATAAGACCAAATAACAACCAAAAACGATGATGCAAGTATGCAAAGGTTTGAGCTCTCTCCAAACGATGTGACTGAATTACTCATACAAGAGCCCCTCTTGATAGTACGGTTATCTATCCTAAACCCGGTCTCCTACACACAACAAGAGACCGAAAAAGGGAAAACCTATCAAGATTATACCTTTTCCTTGAGCATTCCACTTGAGCTCGATGTCGACGATCTTGCCCTTCTCAAGATGGAAAACCTTTCTTAATTCCTCATCATCGACCTCGCATATTGAGCTTGCCCAACATATCTTCTTTGCATTTCATCGACCTTGAAGCCAACACATGCTCCAATCGATGCCAATGGACAAATCCTACAAGTATAACTTAATACACACATTAGTCCATAAAGATTGTCATTAATTACCAAAACCACACATGGGGGCCCAACATGTTATTTCAATCTCCCCCATTTTGGTAATTGATGACAATCCCTTTAAGAGGGTTTATATAAGGAATATTAATGAATAAAACGGTAATACCAATATCAAATGCTACAAGAGTATGTGATATTGGTACCACCATCATATATGGAGAAAACTCCCCCACAATCTATGCATGTGTGATGAACTTGAATTTCATTGCTATATTGCCAATCATTATCATTGGTGGAGTTTCCTCTATATATATACCACATGCAAAGCAACAACAAAGATGCTAGCATGAAAGGCAAATCCTTAAGAACCAACTGAATGCATAGCCCAACTTCCCTTAAACCCTCTAAAAATTCTCCCCCATTGGCATCGATTGCCCAAATGGGTGACAAGTTCTAGAAGGCAAATATAGTAATAATACCTCCAAAGGTGTGCCTTCGCACATATCCAATGATGAATACTTGGAAGGGAGTAGAACTATATCGAGGACCCGAAGATTGCTAAAATAAAGTCAAATGATGCAAGCAACTACAAGTCCGACAAACCAATTTGAAAACAACAAATGAGTCCAAATGGAAACAACAAGATGTTATGATATGAGCAAAAGAGTGCTTCAATTAACAAATAAAAAAGCTCCCCAAGATTTGTGCACCATTTCAAAATAAATGCATTAGAATACATATTGCACAAATATGGAATCCTTGCTCCCCCATAAGCATTTAAAACACAACAAATGTGAAAGAATGCAAATGAGCATTATTAAATGAATTAGAAGAGCTCCCCAAAGAGAATGCACCAATTATGATAATTGCATTTGGGAACGAGGTGCATAGTCATGGACTCCTCACTCATCCAAATTCATTTAACAATACAAGACATGAAAGAACAAATATGAGTGTCCGAAGATGCAAACAAGAGGAACAAGCACTCATAGGAAAATAAATTTGGAAACCACCGAAGAATCAAAAGGACTAGAAAGGTGGTCTCCAAGGATTAAAAATCAACTAAAATTATCTTCTCATATGTGTATATGTCTCTAAGTGGAAAATATCACAAAGACATATTCCAAAAAAAGAAATATGCACACATAAAGAAGATTATACAAGAAAGCTCATGAACGCAAAAATGAAGTCACAACATATACCAATAAGATTTTTGCTTCAAAGCAGGGCCAAAGGCTCACATATATCTTATTGTACATTAATAAGCTTCAAACACCAACACACTACATATATTACAACTATCACCAAGGGAAAAGGAGAAAGTTGGAATATATAGAGAAAGGCAACAAGTATCATAAGATGAAATAGACTAGCAAAAATCTCACTATTGCATATGAGAGAAGTTGATGAAATGATAGGCAATAAAATTGCTAGATTGACATATTTGGGATTGGAGGATCATATGCATGATTTTGTATAGTCTCAATTATATGCACTCATCTCAACTTAAACACATATACAATCTAGAGTCCTCTTAAAACCATGTCTAGAACTACAACAATTACAAATACATTAATTCATGCTAGAAGGCAACCGACAAACGGTTGGAATCCAGATATATGAGCATGAGAAAGAGATACTTGTTACCGAGATATAATTGGTAGGATGTAGAAGATATGAATTCATTGATCATCCTATAGCTTGCCTCCAGTTTCCATTAACGCACCACTACTTCAAGATTGAGAGACAAGCATCCAATATATCTCCAATGTACCTAAAACACATTTAAGTACAAAATGGTCCCCAAACTTATTGGGTCCAATGTAGTTAGTGCAACTACAATACATAGGTGAGACTCCACATAAATATGTGCATCTTGATATGAAATTGAATTTCATGCACAACTTAGCCGATGGAATTTGGTGGAGTTTCCCTTATATATTGGATCAAAGAAAGCAAGCATGCCATAATATAATCATATAGTAAATATGCATGCATAAGGCTTTCAAGAACCAAAAAGGAGATACAATTTGAACAAAAACACCAAGTAAACCGAGATGACACACAAGAGTGTGACAAGACAAGCGGTGTCCAAATTGTATCAAAGAACCAATTCAACACATGAAAGCTCACAAGTTCAACAAATGAACTAGGCTAAGGCCAAAAGAGCAAAAAAAGATAAAAATAAAAATGCTCAAGGATTTATCTAATTCTAAGATGGTCAAACAAAAAAACAAGGTATGAGACAAAACCAACTCCCAAAAAGAGCAAGGTTCCAACAAGAAACCAAACTCCCCAAACTTTTCATGATGGCACAAAGTACCAAAACGAAAAGATTGAGCATCCAAGCACATAAAACTTGATATGGATCAAACAAAGAAGCATAAAAGGATTGTTCTAGATAATATAGGAGAGCTCACCCATAAGTAGTACATTACATAGAATTTTGCTTTTGAATGCAAAATGCACACAAATGAGATCATCACTACTACCTACATCCAATAAAACACAAGAGGATATCAAAAAAATAAAGGGATCCAAAAGTAGCAAGGAATAAATGGGAGCACACAAAACATTTACTTGGCCAAAGATAGGACAATATTAAGCAAAGGCCAAAGTGAATATGATCAATAAAGTCTACCGTAGATTTGGTACTAATTGTCCAAGGACAAGAAGAATTGAGAATAATCTTCCCTAGGTAGTTCATACGGATATCCAAGATCGTATTCACACAAAGAAGCATGTAACAAAGTATACAGATTAAGTTTGATGCTTTGAAAGAGATTCTTGGTAGCTTCCAATAGTCACACAATCATAGTGATTAGAGTGACTTGAAGTAAATGGTTTCCATGAGAATATAGGGATCTAAATATGAGGAAACACATACCAAGAAACACTCTCATATACAAGATCCAAAATATGATCAACAACAACATTCAAGCAAATTGGAACTTGTAAGAGCAAATGTGTCACATAGGTGCTAGATAATTATCAATATCAATTCTAAGTGACACAACCTTGAATATTCACATTTTCTAGGATTGTAATATGCACTAAGCATATGACTCTCCCATAATATGATACTACCATAAAACCAACATGAGGCAAAATGATACAAATAGAGATAATTAATGGACATTATAAAATTAAGTTTCTCATGAGAATTATACCACATAGAGACTAGACAATAATCCAATATAAATACTAGGTGGTATTCCTCATGTACACATAATTTTTTAGGATTGTGGAATGCCCAAGCATAACACTCCCTGAAAATGGGATAATCCATTAATCTCTCAAACGAGCCAAATAAGATACCAAATATAACCAAGTAAGGCTCAAACACAAGAAACACACATACATGGTGTGCCACCTAATCATACACAAATATGCTTGATACCTCAAGATAGTTAAGTGGAAAGCACAACATGTACAAAAGCATGGAAGATACAAAACCAACACATGCACAAGGGGGCAAGTAACTTTCAATGAAATGAGTTAAGCATATGTTACCGTAAGGAGGAACATTGGAAATATAATATAATCATGATAATCCAAATGGCTTGGCTTGGCAATAATAATTGATGAAGATCCCTCAATTCTTCATAATGTAGCTAAGTCTCCAATGCCCTCCATAATACACCTATTGATCAAGTTTTGGCTAGTTGGTCCCCAACCAAGTTGGGTCCTAAGAAGTTAGTCACAATAGGCTTGGCAACCCAAATGGTTCTTTTCTTGACACCACATTGAGCACCAACAAATTTGGCAACACATTGCCAACTTCATCCTTACGAAGTGAATAAGCATCATCAATCAAGATAGGATGGGATGAGGAGATACCAATAGTGCATGAGGAAGAAATGTGCCCCTTCTCGCGGCATATGTAGCAAGTTTTACTCTTGCCCTCTTTCTTCTTGGATGAAGAAACAACATGAGGAAGAGCTTGAGTCTTCTTGGGAGGATGCCCATCTCTAACAATATGTAGAGCTTGAGGCCGCTTCCCTTGTTGCTTCTTGCCAAGGGACTTCTTCTTTAATGGGCAATGTTTGACATGATGCCCTTCTTCCTTGCACTTGAAGCAAACAATGTTGGCCGGATTCTTGACTTGATCTTGGTCATTCTTCTTGTTATCCTTGTGCTTCAACTTGATAGTGGACTTGTTCTTGACATTTGAGTTGAATCCAAGCCCACTCTTGTCATTGGGGGATTTTTGCACACTCAAGATTTTGTTGAGTGTGACCTTCCCTTGATGACCCTTTTTCAAGTCATTTCTCAAAGAAGTGACTTGAGCCTTGAGCTCTTTGATTTCCTCTACATGGTTAGTTTCAACACAAGTACTAGAGGAAGTAGATGCTACATTGTTAGAGAAACAGGGCATGGAATGTAATTCATCACGAAATATAGCATGGTTGTGAGAGGATGAATTACAAGGACTAGGACATGGCAATATATCATTTGAAGTAGATATAGTGCTAATGTCCACATGAGGCCCACTAGATGTTACCTTTGACATGATGGCCTCATGAGCTACCTTTAGCCTACCATGGGAGACTAGAAGATCCTCATGCGAGCTCGAGAGCTTAACATGACTTTATTCTAATTTCCCATAGTTGCTAGTTAGCAACGCAAGTTGAGCCTTTAGCTCAACATTCTCCTTCAAAGTAGATGCTTCACAAGAAATAGGGTTAGTAGCACAAGCATCATCACTATTTGCAAGAGGTGAGGGCAACTTGGCAAGCTCTTTTGAATATGAGGCTTTAAGTTGCTCATGTGACTCGGTGAGTTTGATGAGCTCATCCTTTATGACCCTAGAGCCATTTTTGAGGTGCTCAAAATCCTCAAGGAGTTTAGCATAAGCAACTTGAGTCTCATCATTTTTATGTTTGAGATCACTTGCCACCTCAAGATCTCTATCATGAGATTCCTTTACTCTAGATAGCTCTAAAGCAAAGGACTCCTCAAGAGATTCCTTGGTGGTTTGTTCCTCTTCAAGAGCTTTATTTAGGTTTGCAATTATAATAGCATACTCACGCTCAAGACTACACATTTTATGAATGTTGTTATCATGCACCTCAATTTGTGTTTCTAACTTATTAATATGTTCTTTGCTCTTAATATCAAAGTCCAAGACTTCAACAAAGTTAGAGCAAGCAATATCCTTTTTAACAAGGGCACGATAAACAATCTCACCCTTCTCATATAAATCATCAATATCAAGCTCTTCTTCCACATTATCCACATCCTCCTCATCACAAGAGGTAATGGGTTCCAAAGTAGGAGTTACCTTAGAATCCCTAGCCATAAGGCATAGGTGGGTACCGGAAGAAGGTGAAGATGAGATTGCATTTGTGGCTTCATTCAAAACCATGTCTTGGCCCATAGAATCTTCGGTTTCCTCTACATGGTTAGCAACACAAGCACTAGAGGAAATGGAAGCATTTTTATCATGGCAACAAGACAACACAAGCATATCATCATGAGATTTATTCAAGTCATTTCTACATGATATGCAAGGACTATTAACACAAGCATGTAATGAGTTTTGAGTGCTAGAAGTGTTAAGGTCCAAAGATAGATCATTGCAACTAGATAGGGATGAAGGATTACAAGCAGTAATATCACTATCTATATTACAATTTTTATCACCACTCACCATATCATTACCTTGTGAAAAATCACATGTTGGTGAAGTGGTAGACGATGAGAACTCATCTCGACCGGAAGTGGAAGCAACACAATCATCCTTAATAATGTTGGACTTGCTATATTTATCTTGAAGCTTGGTCCATATCTCACGAGCGCTTGAATAAGGCATGGTAGAAGAAAGAACTACATTGATCACAACATGCAAAAGAATTTTAATAGCTAGAGCATCTATATGAGAGTTCAACTTCTCCTCTAAAGATTTATTTTGGGTATCCATAGGAGAAGAGAGACCCACATATAGATATCCCTCGATAATTGGGTGAATTTCCCGAAATAAATTAAGCATGCGAATTTTCCAAATATCATAATTTGTGAGCGTGTCCTTGTGCACTAATCCCCTAGCCGACATCTTTACTCTTAAGGCGGTGAAGCCTAAAATGAGAGACTGGGCTCTGATACCAATTGAAAGGATACGGATGTCGCCTAGAGGGGGAGTGAATAGGCGATTAAAACTTTTCCTAGAGTGGCTCAACAAAGGCGGAATAAAACTGGCGTTTTACTTTGTCAAGCATAACCTAGAACAACTAGGGTTCACCTATGTGCACCAACAACTTATGCTAAGCAATACAAGCAACAAAGTGATAGCAAGATATATATTACTTCAAGCACGAAGGCTATCACAATGTAAAGTGCATAAGTAAAAGCTCGGGTATAGAGATAACCGAGGCACGCGGGGACGACGATATTTTACCAAGTTCCTCCCAACATGGAGTACGTCTCGTTTGGAGAGGGGGTGGTATCAAACCACCAACGCCACAAAAGGCCTCCCTTATTCTCCGGTGAATCTCACCCCAACGGATCGATCCACGCCCACTATTTGCACTTGTCGGTGCAACCGAACCTCTCAAGGTTGGGGCACTTCTCCACAACTTAATTGGAGGCTCCCAACAAACGCCACAAAAGGCCTCAACAAATGCCACCAAGGCCACAAAACCGTCTAGGGTTCCAAGAACCCAAGAGGGACAAGCTCCAATGAGCAACTCAAACCAAATCCTCCGTGGAGAACTCAAACTGATGCACCAAATGCAAATGGCAAGAACACCACAAAGATGCTCAAATCCCTCACTCTCAAGTTCCTGTAGGGGTTCGTAGCATGGAAAACAAAAATTTTCTATCGCATACAAACAAACAAGCCAAGATCTATCTACTAGATTGTAGCAACGAGTCGATGGAGGAACTCACCCTCGAAGATTCCAAAGTGGTTAACGAGAGCGGATTCTCGTGGGTGATGTAGTCGTACTCTCCGATCTCAAGATCGTAGACGATCCTTCCAGCCACGTTCGCAGCGCCCGCAATGGTCACACGCTCGGTACTGACGAAGACCTTCCTCTCCTTGTTCCAGAAAATGAGGTTGTAGCACTCTCGCGATTCCGCAAGACAACGTGGTACCTAAGTAGAGGGAGATCCCGCAGGCTTCGCCTTAAGCCATGCGAGTATGGTGGAGCTTATGAGAGAGAGGATTAGTGGCCTAGTAATTAGACACACCAATTAGAGGGCTCTAAACCAATTAGAAGGCTCTAAACTGGCTAAAGCAATTAGAAGCTCTAAACCAAAACAGCTCTAAACCGAGATCTAGAGTAGAAAGTAAAGCGTCTATGGAGGAGCCCCGCCTCCTTTTATGGGAGGTGTTCCTTGGCCAGGAGGGAGGAGTCCTCCCCAACTCGCCTAGGGTGGCGCCGGCCTGAGGAGTCCTACCTCCTCCGTGTTGGTTCCAACTCCTCTTGCTTGTTTCCACAGTTTCTTGTTTGCGTTTGACTTTCAAACCGACATTTGACTTTTCTGTTTTAGGATTCAATTTAATCCTTTATTTGGGACAGCAATAACACTTAGTACATGATGCAATCATTCAATGAGCAATGACACACTCATGTACCTGTACCCTCCCTGAGTGCCGACAATCGAACCTTCTAGAACATTCCCGATGAAAACACCTAATCATTCCGAACTCAAACGGACTTTCCTTATATGAATCTTATTCTCCGGACCATTCCGGATCACCTCGTGATATCCCGGATCCCATCCGAGACTCGAACAACATTCTCTCTTTCATAATACCATAACTACTCAAACAACGTCAATCCTTATGTGTCTCCACGGTTCGTGAATTATGCGTACATGATCGAGACACTTCTCCTAACAATAACCAATAGAGGAATCTGGAAATTCATATGGCTCCCACATATTTCAACGATTACTTTGCGATCGAATGAACCACTTACATACGATACCAATTTCCCTTTGTCTCACGATATGTTACTTACCCAAGGTTATGATCGCCAGATCTCTGCATACCTAGTTCAACCTTGTTATCGATAAGTACTCTTTTCTCGCTCCGTGATATGTGATCCCTTGTGACCAAGTCACATGCTTGCAAGCTAATTGGATGACATTCCACCGAGAGGCCAGAGTATATCTATCCGTCATGTGGATGGACAAATCCCTCTTGATCCATGTGTCTCAACCAATACCTTCCAACACTCAATGCCACTTTTATAACCACCCGCCACGGTGTGGTGTTTGATGTCATCAAAGCATCCATCCAAAGAAGGTGATATGCATGATCTCATGGTCAAGGAATTAGGTTACTATGTATCGTAAAGCATATAGCAATTGAACTAATGAAATGACTTGATCTTTATGCTACGCTTATCTATAGGAGTATGTCCACCATATCATTCTCCTAACGATATGATCTTGTTGTTGATAACATCTCAATGTTCATGATAGGGAAACCACAATCATTAATCAACCAACAAGCTAGTGAAGTATAGAGGCTATACTAGGGACTTCAAATTAAGTTTACAAAACACACAAGTATCAATGTTTCCTTGTTAATACTATTATAGCATGAATGTAAACATTTATCATAAACACAAAGATATAATAATAACTATATTTATTATTGCCTCTAGGCATATCTCCAAGCCTCCCACTTGCACTAGAGTCATCTAATCTAGATTACATGGTAATATACCCCGAACACCCATGGCAGTTTGGTGTTGGTCATGTTTTGCCTCGGAGAGGTTTAGTCAACGGATCCGCCACATTCAGATCTGTGTGTACTTTGCAAATCTTTATATCCCCATCCCGATATGTTCTCGAATAGCATGAAAACGCAGCTTGATATGCTTCTTAATTGTGACCTTGGTTCTTGCGCATTGGCTATGGCGCCCATGTTATCACAAAGAGATAGACATTGGGTCCAAGACTTGGAACCACACCCACTCTCAGAATGAACTCTTTCATCCATATCGCTTTGTGAAGCCTCCAAGCAGCCATGTATTCCGATTCGCTTGAAGATCTCGCCACAACGCTTTGCTTTGCACTCCTCCAGCTAACTTTGCACCATTCAAAATAAATACGATCCGATTGTGATTTAGAATCATCCGATCGGTGTTCCAACTAGCATCGGTGTAACCATTAACAACGAGCTCATCACCTCCATAAGAAAGAACCATATCCTTAGTTCTTCTCAAGTACTTAAGGATGTTTTGATCATTGTCCAATGATCCACTCCTGGATCACTTTGATATCTGCTAGTTAAACTAACAAGATATGCAATGTCGGTCTAGTACATAGCATGGCATACATTAGAGATCCTATGGCTGAGGCATAGGAGTCTTACTCATCCTTTCTCTATCTTCTGCCGATGTCGGACTTTGAGTTTTACTCAAGGTCGATATTGAACATGGGCAAGAACCCTTTCTTGCTTTCCTCCATTCCAAATCTCTTTAGAACTTTGTCCAAATATGTACTCTGGACAATGATATTTGGCGTTCGATCTATCTCTATAAATCTTTATGCCTAATATGTAAGCTGCTTCGCCAAGATCCTTCATTGAAAAACTATTATTCAAATATTCCTTGACACTATTAAGAAGGTCTACATCATTCCCAATCAACAATATGTCATCCACATAGATTAAGAATGCTACAGAGCTCCCACTCACTTTCTTGTAAATACAAGCTTCTCCATAAGTTTGTATAAAACCAAAACTTTTGATTACCTTATCAAAACGTTGATTCCAACTGGATGCTTGCTTCAATCCATAGATGGACCGTTGAAGTTTGCATACCTTGTTAGCACCTTTAGGATCGACAAAACCTTTGGGTTGCATCATATACAACTCTTCATCAATGTCTCCATTGAGGAATGCTTTTGACATCCATCCGCCATATCTCATAATCATAATATGCAGCGATTGCTAACATAATCCTCAGACTTTAGCTTCACATGGTGAGAAAGTCTCATCGTAGTCAACTCCTTGAATTTGTCGAAACCCTTTGCGACAAGTCGAGCTTTATAGACAGAACATTACCATCAAGATCTGTTTTTTTGAAAATCCATTTGTTCTCGACAGCTTCCTACCATCCCAGTAAGTCCACCAAAGTCCATACTTGGTTTTCGTACATGGATCCAATCTCGGATTTCATGGCTTCTTGCCATTTATTGAATCGGGCTCATCATCGCTTCCTCATATGTCTCGGGGTCATCGGTGTTGTCCACCACCATGACATTCATAACGGAATCATACCAACTGGAGTGGTACGAAGTTCTCGTTGACCGAGGCTCAGAGCAACTTCAACCGTTTCATGATCATCATCATTAGCTTCCTCCTTATTGGTGCAGCACCACAGAACTTCTTCCGGTCTTTGCGCTACTCGCAATTTCGAGAGAAGGTTCAACAACCGTCAAGTTCTACTTTCCTTCCACTTCTTTCGAGAGAAATTCCTTCTCTAGAAAGGATCCATTCTTAGCAACGAATGTTTTGCCTTCGGATCTATGATAGAAGGTATACCCAATAGTTTCCTTCGGTATCCTATGAAGACGATTTTTCCGCTTTGGGTTCAAGCTTGTCCGCCAGAACTTCTTTACATAGGCTTCAGATCCCCAAACTTTAAGGAACGACAATTTAGGTTTCTTCCCAAACCATAATTCATACGGTGTCGTTTCAACGGATTTAGACGGTGCCCTATTTAAAGTGAATGCTGTTTCTAATGCATAACCCCAAAATGATAGCGTAACTGTAAGTGACATCATAGAACGAACCATATCTAAGAGAGTTCGATTACGACGTTCGACACACCATTATGCGTGGTGTTCCGCGGTGTCAATTGTGAAAGTATTCCGCACTTCTTTAAATGCTCGCCAAACTCGTAACTTAGATATTCACCTCCACGATCGTAACGTAGAAATTTAATCTTCTTGTTACGTTGATTCTCTACCTCACTTTGAAACTCCTTAAACTTCGAAAGTTTCGGACTTATGTTTCATGAAATAGATATACCCATATCTACTCAAGTCATCCGTGAAGGTAAGAACATAACGATAACCATCATGATGCTACACTCATTGGACCACACATCGGTATGTATGATTTCCAATAAGTCCGTAGCTCGCCCATCATACCGAAAATGGAGTCTTAGTCATTTTCCCATCGACATGCTTCGCATCTTTCAAGTGATTCAAAATCAAGTGATTCAAGAAGTCCATCGAATGGAGTTTCTTCATACGTTTCACTCCGATGTGACCAAGACGATGCTACATATAGGTCGAATTATCGCTGATTTCAAACGTTTAGCCTCAATGTTGTTGATATGTATTTCCACTATCGAGATTCAATAAGAATAGACCATCTATCAAAGGTGCATGTCGTAAAACATATTACTCATATAAATCGAACAACCATTATTCTCGACTTAAACAAGTAACCGCCTCGCAATAAACAAGATCCCGAGATAATGTTCATGCTCAACGCAGCACTAAATAACAATTATTTAAGTATAAAACTAATCCCGATGGTAGATGAAGGGGTAGCGTGTACGCCGCGATCACATCAACCTTTGATCCGCTTCCACGCATCGTCACCTCGTTCTTCGCTAGCTTCCGTTTATTCGCAAAGACCTGCTTTGAGTTACAAATATGAGCAACAACCAAGATTAAATACCGTGCACTACTACGAGTACTAGTGAGATACACATCAATAACATGTATATCGATATACCTTTCTTCTTGTTGCCGTTCTTCAGATCCGCCAAGTACTTTGGGCAATTCCGCTCAAAGGACCTTCTCCCTTGCAAGAAAGCACTCGCCAGGCTTGGGTCCAGCCTTGGTCTTCTTCGTCGCGTGGTAGCTTTCTTACCACCCTTCTTGAAGTGTCCCTTTGCTTAGACTTGCCTTTCTTGAATTTGGTGGTCTTATTGACCAACAACACTTGGTGCTCTTTCTTGATCTCCACTTCGCAGATTTCAACATGGCAAAGAGTTCGCAACGTCTTGTTCATGTTCGCATGTTGTAGTTCATCACAAAGTTCTTGTAACTTGGTGGTAGTGATTGGAGGACACGGTAAATCCCCAAAGCATTAGGAATCACAATACCCAAGCTTTGAAGTTTGTTTGCATGCCTGCACATCTTAAGCACATGCTCACGACGGAGCTGCCCTCTTCCATCTTGCGGTTAAAGAACTTTTCAAGCCTCATAGCTTTCAATTGCCGCATGAGTCTCAAAAATCAATTTGAGATCCTCGACAATATCATATGGGTCCGACTCTTCAAACCTTTCTCAAGCTCGATTCTAAACCATACAAGATAGCACATCGAACTATGGAGTAATCGATTCTTCCGAGCGAGGTAAACGTTCTTTACTTCATCGGGAGCATCACCGCAGTGGGTCACCCAATGCATCCAAAGACATAGGTCAAATTACCAGTGAGGACAATCCTCAAATTGCGGAACCAATCCGGTTGCTTCCATTGTTTTTCAACTTTTCTTTCTAGGAACGCATTAAAATTGATGGTAGGCTGCCATTGATCTACAACATATTTGCAATAGTTTAGACTAAGTTTATGACAAATTGAGTTCAAATTA
This sequence comes from Avena longiglumis, assembly GCA_030063025.1. NCBI lineage: Eukaryota > Viridiplantae > Streptophyta > Magnoliopsida > Poales > Poaceae > Avena > Avena longiglumis. The sequence continues at coordinate 68,906,399 of CP125973.1, read as the reverse complement.
ATTAATGAAATTAAACTAGGTGAACTCCCACCAAAACAATATCCCTCACATTGTTTTAGTGATCACACGAACCAAATCCACCACATCAACACCGATCACGAGAGTTGATATAGTTTCAATGGCGAACAATCATCATGTTCATCATATCTACTATACGATTCATGCTTTACCTTTCGGTAATCCGTGTTCCGAGACCATGTCCGTACATGCTAGGCTCGTCAAGATCAAACCTTAGTTTCGCATGAGCAAATCTGGCTTGCTCACGTTGTATACACTTGCGTAATCTAGAACACCGATCATCACGTGGTGCTTCAAACAACAAGCTTTAGCAAAGCTAACTAAGGGTGAACACTTTATGATTTGAAATTGATGTGCATGAGGATCATCTTATAATGCTACCGTCGCCTACTAAGCAATACAAGATGCATAAAGGATTAACATCACATGCAATTCAATATATATGTGATATGATATGGTTTTCTTCTTCGTGCCTTCGATCTCCATCTTCAAGCACGAACATGATCTCCATCATCACCGCATTGCATCAAGGTCAATGACGCTTCTCCATGGTTGTCGCCCACCGGCTTCAACTATTACAACTACTTTGAATAGACACGCAGGTTCTGAACATAAATTAAAGACAACCATATGGCTTCTGCCGTTGTCGACTTACAATAAGGAACATTGCATACATCAAATATAATCACAATCATGGCCATATCACATCATCAGCACACCCGCAAAACAAAGTTAGACGCTTCTACTTTCTTTGCATATTTTACGTGGTTTGGGGCTTTCAATAAGTGTCGTTCTAACTTACGAACAAGAACCACAACATTGATACTAGCATTGTTGATTACCCGTTGTAAATTGGATCTTAACTATGCTAGGAGAAACATGCACCCATAAAGCCACTTATGCAATACAAGTTACATGTCAAGCGTGGAGCAAGTCTCATGAACGATGTCATGTAAGGTTAGCCCGGCCGCTTCATCCCAACATACCGCAAGATGCAAAGTACACAAAAGCAATCTACAATAAAAGCATCAACGCCCACAATGACCATTGTGTTCTACTCTGCAACAGATCTACATATAGACACGGCTCGATACCCTTTGTAGGGGTTCGTAGCATGGAAAACAAAATTTTCTATCGCATACAAACAAACAAGCCAAGATCTATCTACTAGATTGTAGCAACGAGTCGATGGAGGAACTCACCCTCGAAGATTCCAAAGTGGTTAACGAGCGGATTCTCGTGGGTGATGTAGTCGTACTCTTCCCGATCTCAAGATCGTAGACGATCCTTCCAGCCACGTTCCCAGCGCCCCGCAATCGGTCACACGTTCGGATTTCTGACGAAGACCTTCCTCTCCCTTGTTCCAAAGAAATGGAGGTTGTAGCACTCTCTCGCGATTCCGCAGACAACGGCGTGGTACCTAAGTAGAGGGAGATCCCAGGCTTCGCCTTAAGCGGTGCGAGTATGGTGGAGCTTATGAGAGAGGATTAGTGGCCTAGTAATTAGACACACCAATTAGAGGGCTCTAAACCAATTAGAAGGCTCTAAACTGTTGGCTAAAGCAATTAGAAGCTCTAAACCAAAACAGCTCTAAACCGAGATCTAGAGTAGAAAGTAAAGCGTCTATGGAGGAGCCCTGCCCTCCTTTTATGGGAGGGTGTTCCTTGGCGCCAGGGAGGGAGGAGTCCCTCCCAACTCGCCTAGGGTTGGCGCCGGGAGGAGTCCTACTCCTCCTCCGTGTTGGTTCCAACTCCTCTTGCTTGTTTCCACAGTTTCTTGTTTTGGCTTGACTTTCAAACTGGACATTTGACTTTTCTGTTTTAGGATTCAATTTAATCCTTTATTTGGGACAGCAATAACACTTAGTACATGATGCAATCATTCAATGAGCAATGACACACTCATGTACCCTCCCCCCCCGGAGTGCCGGACAATCCGGAACCTTCTAGAACATTCCCGATGAAAACACCGGAATCATTCCGAACTCAAAGCGGGACTTTCCTTATATGAATCTTATTCTCCGGACCATTCCGGATCACCTCGTGATATCCCGGATCCCATCCGAGACTCCGAACAACATTCGGTCTCTTTCTCATAATACCATAACTACTCAAACAACGTCGAATCCTTAAGTGTGTCTCCCTACGGTTCGTGAATTATGCGAACATGATCGAGACACTTCTCCGAACAATAACCAATAGAGGAATCTGTAAATTCATATGGCTCCACATATTTCAACGATTACTTTGATCGAATGAACCACTTACATACGATACCAATTTCCCTTTGTCTCACGATATGTTACTTACCCAAGGTTATGATCGTCGTATCTCTCGCATACCTAGTTCAACCTTGTTCTTGATAAGTACTCTTTTCGTTCCCGTGATATGTGATCCCTTGTGACCAAGTCACATGCTTGCAAGCTAATTGGATGACATTCCACCGAGAGGGCCCAGAGTATATCTATCCGTCATGTGGATGGACAAATCCCACTCTTGATCCATGTGTCTCAACCAATACCTTCCGAACACTCAATGCCACTTTTATAACCACCCGCCACGGTGTGGTGTTTGATGTCATCAAAGCATCCATCCAGAAAGGTGATATGCATGATCTCATGGTCAAGGAATTAGGTTACTATGTATCAGAAAGCATATAGCAATTGAACTAATGAAATGACTTGATCTTTATGCTACGCTTATCTATAGGAGTATGTCCACCATATCATTCTCCTAACGATATGATCTTGTTGTTGATAACATCTCAATGTTCATGATAGGGAAACCACAATCATTAATCAACCAACAAGCTAGTGAAGTATAGAGGCTATACTAGGGACTTCAAATTAAGTTTACAAAACACACAAGTATCAATGTTTCCTTGTTAATACTATTATAGCATGAATGTAAACATTTATCATAAACACAAAGATATAATAATAACTATATTTATTATTGCCTCTAGGGCATATCTCCAACAGTTCCAACAAAGCTACTAAAGCTATTGGGGAAACAAGAGAGGAGAAATTAAAGAGAGACACAAAATCCCCCAAAATCTAGATCCCCAAAGATGCACTCACAAAGAGATGCTCCAATGAGCAACTCAAACCAAATCCTCAGTGGAGAACTCAAACTGATGCACCAAATGCAAATGGCAAGAACACCACAAAGATGCTCAAATCCCTCACTCTCAAGTTCCAACAAAGCTACTAAAGCTATTGGGGAATCAAGAGAGGAGAAATCAAAGAGAGACACAAAATCCACCAAAATCTAGATCTCCAAAGATGCACTCACAAAGAGATGAATCGGTTAGGTCAAAACGTGGGGCTAGATCTCCTCTCTCTTCCACTCAAATATGGGCAAGAATCATCGGAAGGAAAAGATTAGGCAAGCTTCAAGATCTAGAGCAAGTGTGGATAAAGTTTAGCCTAATAGATAAGAGAGGAGCTGTCTAAACTGAAAACGAGCAAAGCTTAAATAGAGGGCCCAGAAAATATGGCCGTTGGGGCTATTTTTCTGGACGGACCGGTAGTACCGGATGTGACCGGTAAAATTGGGTCGAGCCAAAAGCGAACGAGCCAAGAAGAGGAAAAAAGCAGAGCAAGGCATCGTCACGATTGGTGGCGGTACGCGTGGGCCTACAGGCGATCGTGCAATGAAGCGGTAGCAAGGCGGCAACAGTAAAGCTGTGTCAGCGTCTGCGGCAAAGACAAGCCAAAGACAACCAGAATGACCGGGCCACGAGGCGAGCGGCAAGCGCATGCAGCAGCGCGCACGATGTGGGGCCGCGGACCTGCAGGGTCAACACGGTCTTACGCGATGCGGCGGGAGCGGGAGTGCGCGGGGACGGGAGATGGCGGCGCGCACGCGAGCGGTCGCATGGGCTGGATCTGGAAGAATAAAACTGGGCAAATAAACTGGGCCGGCCGACAGTACCGGCTCACCCGGGCGGTACTACCGGGCCGGTCCGGTAGGACCGGAAATTGGTACCGGGCCAGACCTAAGTGGGCTGCACGCGCCAGGCACGAGCGGTACTGGGCTGCGGTAGTACCGCTCGGCCCAGTTTTTCTTTTTCTTTTTCAATAAAAACGGATGGTCATAACTTTTAAACAGTAGCTCCGATTGACCCGATTCAAATTGCGTTGGGTAGAGGATGACAAGCGCTTCCCAATAAAAAGTTGAAATATTGATTATCACCAAGTGAGAAAGTATCAAGTAGAATAATGTGAGATATCTCACTTGGTGAGAAACCGAAAAGCCGCATAAATCAAAATCGCAACAAGATACAAATGGGAGATCCGGTTTAGATGAACAAGAGTTTGTTATGGAGATTACCACAAGCTCTATATCCTCACATGGATAAGACCAAATAACAACCAAAATCGATGATGCAAGTATGCAAAGGTTTGAGCTCTCTCCAAACGATGTGACCGAATTACTCATACAAGAGCCCCTCTTGATAGTACGGTTATCTATCCTAAACCCGGTCTCCTACACACAACAAGAGACCGGCAAAAGGGAAAACCTATCAAGATTATACCTTTTCCTTGAGCATTCCACTTGAGCTCGATGTCGACGATCTTGCCCTTCTCAAGATGGAACGCCTTTCTTAATTCCTCATCATCGACCTCGCATATTGAGCTTGCCTAACATATTTTCTTTGCATTTCATCGACCTTGAAGCCAACACATGCTGCAAGCGATGCCAATGGACAAATCCTACAAGTATAACTTAATACACACATTAGTCCATAAAGATTGTCATTAATTACCAAAACCACACATGGGGGCCCAACATGTTCTTTCAAGTGGGAACACCCCAGTCATGATTCGCTCTTATTATTCAGAGGATCTAAAAATATAATACAAAATTTTCTTTCATTGTGAAAATTATAAACACAAATATAAACAAATGTTAGATGTGCAAATTGAAATAATTTGTTATTTAGGTGCAACTACAGATGTCATGGGAGAAGGCATCAAATACTCTCACTCTCTGCAGACAGATCTGAGATCCAACATCCGGAAACACCACAACTCGCAAAAACCTCATCTCTGAAAGGGATCTAGAGAGGGGAACTTGCAGGAGGGCATTCATCCTCTCAACTACAAAGATCATCAAAGACCTAGGCATCATTCTCATCGTCAACCGATGTATCTCCATCATCACCAACAACCCCTATATCTCATTTACATTCATGTTGTTGTAATTCCTAAACCCTATTATGGGTTTGCACAAGTATTCATCTATCCATTTGTAGTTCATTCATTTATCATAATGTTGTTGTTTGCCTCCATGTGTAAGTAGTTTTCCTTGTTTTAGGATAAATCCTAATAACATTATGAATTGAAATAAAGATGACCTATAACTTTAGTTTATAACTATGTATTAATTAACTCTCTTGATGTTATGTGAATGTCGACCATATATTGTTTGTCATTTGGGACTTGAGAGGGAACTACTGGTGGGTATGTATTGGTGTAAAGGTGTTAAGTGACATGTCACATCGGATAATCATTCACGTGGTCAATAGGGATAAGAGGGGTCTCAAAGCTATTTTCATGACCATGGGGGTAAACCTTAATTGCTAGTGGATAAGGGTAACTCGCCTATGATCATTGATGTAGTTGTGAGGGATGAAATAGCAGGTGATTGTCTGTTAGCATCTTATTTGGAGCTTTTTCCATACATACACATAAAGAAACCCGTAGGTATATCCTAATCATGATTAATCCAATTGCTAGTGATGGATCCAACATTCTCAGAACGTTTTAGCCATATCATAGTTTCACATCACTTACATCGTGATTATCTCTGTGTTTGCGTTATCTAGTTTAAATATTGTTTTGCTCACAAACACTCTCAAAACATTCTTGGTTAAATCAAATACAGCTTACAAGTACTCTTTGGTGAATAGTAATGAGGGGCATAAAGACATTAACCAGTAGCTTTCTTTGGTTCGATAATCTTACTTCTAAATTAGCTACATACAACATGTACTCTTGCAGTCATCACCTGGGAAAATAGGCATAAAAGATGCACGTGAGCGTGATAAAATATCGAAATCCTATTAGCACAAATGCAAAAACACAATGTAAAACATGTATAAAATACACTGATCACCTTGCACCATCGATGACATGGATTGGATTTCTTCGATGTTGCAGTGGCAAAAAGACCCCTTTGTGGGAGGCTCCAACCTCCATGGTTACGCGGGTGCAAGCTCAAGGATATTGCACCTCTTATTTTTGCGGTCCCAAAGTCAAAGAAGTGGAGCATCAACAAGGCGATGGAAAAAAATACTTGGATTGACAAGATTAACATGAATGGAGAATTTACCTTTGGCCATGCTTCCCAACTTGTCGATTTATGGGTGCAATTCATCGACACCCACCTAGAGGATAATGTGGAGGATGATATCACTTGGAAGTTCACGGCGAGCGACAAATACTCGACGGCTTCAATCTGCAAGGCACAATTTCTTGGAGCCACCTCAAATCATATGAATCAAATGATACAAAAGATTTAGGTTCCTCAGAAAATGATATTCTTCAGCTAATTCTAATAAATAGGTTATGACGGCGAACCGGTTGGTCAACCCGTGGATTTTTTTCCTCTTTGCGAGAGAGCCCAAGAAATGATCAACAACCTCATGTTCAATTATCGGTATTACCGAACGTTTACGGGGTTTCGTCAAAGATTGGATGACCTTCATGGTCTCGATGTATAACAATGGCCGACACACTGCTTAGAAAGTTGGCGGCTCAATATTTTGAATGGGTCGAGCCCGAATCGCAATGGTTTGGCATCACTAACCTTGCTTAGTTCTTCGTAGATTTGGAACGAGGCGTGTCGCACGTGTCTTTGGGACAAGCACACTACACACATCCTGTCTGTCTATCAAACTACTCGACAAGCACACATCTTGCTTGTCCATCAAACTGCTTAGTTACAAGAAGGGTAGGACTGAGTGTTATCCCGAAGCTCCAAACTTTCCCAGCCTCCAGGTCACGAGCCTAACACGTGTCCCAAGGGACCACTCACACGAAACGCATATACGGAAAAGTCTCCAGGCCACGAAAAAGACAAAAAACATCGTGCGTAATCCTCGCTAGACAAGCAAAGGAAGTCCCCCAAATCCCATGAGCTTTGCCTGACGACGTCACCGGAGAAGACGACATCGCCAACGCTGCAGCTTCATGGGAAGATCGTAGCATCTCCACTGCTCGGTCGTAACAACTTTGTCGGCCGTCGTAGCATCTCCGCTCGCCTGTAGTAGCAACTGTGGCGGCCGGTGGTAGCATCTCCACTCGCCGGTCGTAGCAACTTCGTCGGCGTCGTAGCATCTCCGCTCACCGGTCGTAGAAACTCCGGTGACCGATCATTCAACTCCGACGGCTTGTCGTAGCAACTCGGCTAGCCGCCCCGCCCACCACTTGTAGCACCTCTAGCCAGGGATTACAACATCACCTGCCGTAGCACCATCGTCCAGGGTTGGTAGCAGTTCCGCCCACCACTCCTAGCACCTCTGGCCAGGCCTCATAGCAGCATAGCCTACCGCGGGTAGCACAAAGGCCTGGCGCTCGCAGCAACAACGCCAGCAGCATGTAGAGCCACCGCCGACCGCATGTAGCATCTTCCCTTCCTGTTGGCATCACCGCGGCCGGGCGTTCGTCGCAGCATCGCCCGCCGCTAGTAGCATCTCAACTCCGCATCATAGCATCGCGCCACCGCACCTTTGCTTTGTCCTTGGTTAGCAGCTATGTCAGCCGCAACTAGCAGCTGCGCCGCTTCCCCCATAGCAGCACATCTGCCCTTGCTGTTTGCAGCTTCCCATCACCGGGGTAGCACTTGACAATTTACATTACAATGGTTTACATAAAGTATTATCTATTCAACTATGGGTTGTCAGATATTAGCATTAGACACAGCTTTGTATTTTTTCTATCTGAAAACTGAGAAGTTTTGTTGCCTCCTGATGAGGGGTATTGCAGATTGTCAATATGGTATAAATTGAAAAGTAGAATTGAAGTACATTTATTACTAATATATAGGAAAAACAGTATATTTATCACTCAAGCAACCACACGACTGCTACAAATTTGCAATTCTACTCCCTCCGTTTTAAAATATAAGATGTTTTAGATTTGTAAAGGTAATGTATCTAGACATTTTTTAGTGTGTAGATTCAAAGTAAAATTTTCCGAACCTACACACTAAAAGGCTCTAGATACATTATCTTCACAAAGTTAAAACATCTTATATTATGAAATGAGGGAGTATTTTGTAGTTGTGCTCATTTACTCAAAATCTGTATGAACTTGCATATGCTACCCAGCTTGTAAAATGGATCGGATCTTACCTGTAGGATGATGAATATGGAGTCCAATTGTTTTTTAATGGGAAAGGCCCCAAAGGGCCTGGAATCTGCATTAAAACGGTGTTGGGTGAAAAAATACAAGAAGGACCTCCAGAAAGAAAGGAAATATAATACAACCCTTCACTTTTACAGCAAACACCCCACAAAGAAACGCAACAACACGATCAAGTCCCTCGTCGCCATTGAACTTCGACCACCAGCCACGGCCGCCAGCGCCTCCATCGGGGATGAAACCACTTGATGGAGAGGCGGCTCATTCGCCGCGCCGGGATCCGATAAGACCCTCCATTCAAGGAGGGAGACGAAGCCTGAGCACTCCAGCTCAGGCGCAGCAAGGCCATGCCCATGGCCAAGGATAGCATTGGCCAAAATAAGCCGACGCTTGGGCACTGCTGCAGATTCCACAAGCATCACGCGCCGAATTCGCGTCGTCGTAGCCGCCGCACCACCCAGCTTCTCTCCCTCGCCTCCTCGGCCACCCAAGAGAAGGAGCAGCGCGTCGGGGCAACTCCACAGAAACCAGCGCCGCAAACCATTGGATACAGCCGAGGAAAGCACTTGGAAACGGATCTCCTCCTCACCTCCACGGCCGTCCAGGAGAATCCCTTCCACGCACCCGACAACGCCAGCTTGCTCCTCCTCCTGCTTCCATAGCCAGCCTGGAGGATCTCCGCAGTTCAGCACCTCAGCAGAATCAGCACAACAACCGCAGCCCCAAGTTTATTAACGAAGACGATGATCCTCCTCTCGCCGCCTAGCTCCAACCAGAGGAGACCAAGATACAAGAACAGAGATCCTACTCCCTAGATCTAGGTGCCAAGATCCAGGGACCAGCTCCAAACTACCGGCAAACAGCCGGAAACTAAGAAACTGAACATAAAACCTACTCTGGTGCCTTCTCTTTGCCATCTTTGGCCGGCTGCGTCGCCGGAGAGGCCTCGGGGTCGGCCCGGCCACACTCTCTCGATTCTCAAAGCAGGAGCTTGGTGGAGGGGAGGGGAACAAGAGAGTTCCGATAGCTTTTATGGAGTCCAATTGTTGGTGATGCGATCAGGTGGAGGAAGAGAGTCCCATGCTTTGAAATTAACTGGCATGCAAGGAATCTTCCCTCCTTTATTGGTCTATTTCTTTGAATGAAATGGGTGGAGGATGTCATAAAAGATTTTTTTTGCTATCACTATGTTTTTTCCTCCATTTTCCTTTTAATCAAAAAGAGGCCTCAACAACATCTCCATTTTACATTTATTTATCGGTGGTTTGCCTTCTGTGTGACTGTATTTACTACAAATTTAAGTGATTTTTATCGAATCAAAATTTGAATTGTATACATTTCTTAATTTTCTAATCTCCTATTTTGTACGTGCACTCAGATCATACTCATGTTTCCTAGTCGTATATGCCTCCTCCATCTGGAATCAGATATTTTAGATTTATCTACATTTGGTACCTGAGAAATTGAGAATCTAGACAAAGCTGCAACATCTAATTCGCTAATTTGAGATAGGAGAGTACATTTGTAGCAGAATTCAAAAAGCCGCCCAATCCCCCCGCGCGCGCTCCGCGTCCCCAGAACTCGCAGCCGCCCAACCCCCCGCGCTCGCGCTCCGCGTCCCCGGAACTCGCAGTCGCCCAACCCCCCGCCGTCAAACCCGCCGCGACGAAGGGGGATAAGGATGGCGGACGAAGTGGCGGCCGCCTTCAAATCCCCCATCGTCTTCTCCCCCTCTTCACTCCAACTTCTCCCCCACCCCTCCTCCAGCACCGCTCCTGCTGCAGTGCCGACCTCGGCCGAGACGTCCCAGTCAGAGCCGCGCGCGGGAGGGATCGGTCGGAGGCTCCTGCGGTGACCGGCGCGGCGGCGGTTTTGCTGGCGGTGTAGCTACCTGTCTGCGGTAGCGATGGGGCAGGGCGTCGTCGAGATCTACCCCAGCGTGCTCTATTTCATCTGTAAGCGCGCACGATTCCCCCCTCCTCCTTACCCCTGTACGCGATTATAAGTCTGCAGGGAATCTTCTCGGGCGGCGGTACGCGCCCGTGCGCCTTCCCTGCCTGCTTGCTTCAGTTCCATGTTTACCTCAGCCGCGTTATTCCGCCGGCTACTACTGCGTAATCTGGAGTAGTTCATTTCGTGTGTTTTTCCCTCTGGATTGATCGGAGCGTAGGCTTGGATTCGTGTGCATTGGGGAGTCCTATATTTATCTGCCTGCGGCCTGCCGTCCTGGACCGGCTTGCGTTGGATGACACACAGGCGTCGTTTGCAAACAGTAATTTAGCTGGTAGCCTTTGTCAGTCCCACATTTTCCATGCAATGTACTCTGTCAAATAATTGCATACAAACTGATGAACTTACGAATCACAATTTTTTTTCATGCTGATCCCTGTACCTATGTCCAATCGGCGTAATCCGGAGTGCACCAAAGTAAAAGCCTCTATGAGTTTGGATTAACATTCCTATACTCTGTCAAATAAGTGCATACAAAGTCAAGTGATCTTTATGGTTTCAAAAAAAATTCATGTCGATACCTATACCTATGTCCAAAGCTTTTAACTCACAGCATACGATTCTAGTGTGCCTACTTGTTGTATTGCTTTGTTCCATACAGTTTCAGAATTATGCCTATGCACGCTAATTATGTGTAAATTGCTAAATGCAAAAAGAATAATGTCAATTTGTTTTCAGTATAGGATACTGAATAACCATTTATCAAGATATAAGAAGTCTGAATTCGTTTTTTTTTTGTTATTACCAGTTGAGCTGAAGAGGCAAAGTTCATGTTGTTTCCATCTAGTCAACAAGTCCGATGAATATGTCGGTTTTAAGGTTTGCCCCTTACTTTTGATGATTGATGCATACTCTGTTTTTTTTCTTATTGTAACAACATATTTGCCCATTAGCTACCATGCTTAGTGATCAGAGGTACTGAGCATCTATGAAAGTAAAAAGTCACTCCCTCTGTTACTAAATGCATGCTAGCCTAAGCATGGGAACAAATCCATGGGAAGAATGATCTTGATAGCTTTATTTTTTTATCCTATAAACTGCACTTCTGCGTTTTGTGCAAAGGTACATTTCAATTTCGTAGGTGTGGGTATGTAGGTAGGGAAAATGTGATATGCATTCATCCCCAAATAGTAAAGCAATACCTATTTACGCCTTGATATATACATAGTAACAGAGTGCCCAATATTGGTGTCTAAACACTGTAGGTTCTGTTGCTTTTATTGTTCATTGGGACAATTTGTAGGCGTGGATATGTACAGTGTAGGGAAATTGTGATATACATTCATCTCAAAATGGTAAAGAAATACTACCTATTTATGCCTTGATATGTATTTAGTAGCGGAGTTACCATTTCCTATTGGTGTCTAAACACTGTCGCTTCTGTTACTTCTATGTTCCATGGGACGATCACAGTTTGAGCATCAGAGGAACTGCAGTATCTAACCAACATTTTGGATGCTAGGTTAAGACAACTTCCCCTAAAAGATATTGCGTCCGACCAAATACTGGAGTTGTCCTTCCTCAGGGAACATGCCATTTCACAGGTGTGTACACTACTGTGTTGTACTCACTTTTGATAAGAATGCTTTTATATATGCCATGCTTATTGCTCTACTGACTTTATTGATCTGTGCCAATATTTAATTCAAATACATTCGAGTACTAATAGACAACTTGATTTTTATTGAAACAACTCTTAAAGATTTTAATGGAAACTACTTCTACTATTGTTCTGCTCAGTTTGTTGCACTTTCCATTAATGGGGTGTTTGGTTTGAGCATTGCTCTCATTTATTGTTTGGTTTGAGGAATGAACTAAGTTGGTCCATCCCCACCACATTCTTCATAAGTGCAATGCTAAAAGAAAAAAGAGAAGAATGGGGCCATCCCCCAAAAATTATAGCCTGAACTCTCGTGATGGACCAATCCTTCCATTCCTTAAAGCAGGCATGCCGTAAATGAGCAGCATGTGGTTGCTTCTGAGGGAGGATAGCAATCAAACAATTCTGTTTGTCTTTTATTCAATTATTCATGACTTGATTCTGTTAGATTTCTTCTTTTGCATTCCTCTTAATTTATTTGTTTTGTTGTCTGTAAAATGTAGTTACCATGCAAGCACAGTGGACTCCACCAGACTTGCAATTAAAAGACAAGTTTTTGGTGCAGACAACAGTTGTTCCTCCTGGTACATCAGTTGAGGACCTCATTCCTGCTTTTGTAAGCAACTAAGCACATAGTTGAGAAACTTTACATGCATAATATTCCTTCTATATTATTTGACCTAATTGTAAGCCCTACCCACTCTTTTTTGCAGTTCTCTAAAGAAACTAACGCATATATTGATGAAAGCAAATTGAGAGTTGTCTTTGTTGATGCATCTCTTATTCCTGTGGAGCAACCGATAAATAGTGTCCCCAACACTGATGCAGCAGTTGAGGTTCCTGTGTCAAGACACACACTGAATGTTGAGAATGAAGTGTCAGTTATGGAGAAAGAGGTTCCTGCTCCTCACGAACAAATTTCAGCTCTTGTGACTGACATACCTTCTCCTGGCAAGTGTTAGATAATTCAATGCAGTTTACTCTCATTCAGTTAGCTGTGTTAGTCTGAATAAAAATTCAGTGTGCGTGTGTCTGTACATGCATGACTGACAGTAGATAGGTTCAGGTTTTAGTTACTTCCTCCGATTCTTCCTTCGATTCGTTGATTTAGATTCATCTAAATATGAATGTATCTAGTCAAGTTTTAGTGTTAAATACATTCGTATCTAGACAAATTTGAGTCAACCAATATGGGTCGGAGGGAATATCATTTTGTTTCGGACTTAGTCTAGTCGCTGCATAGGATACTCGTGGGATGGACACGATGCTGATCATGCAGCGAGGTTTTAGGGGTGAAGGAATGAGCGGTGGTGCACCACCTAGTAAGGTCGGTCGCTGATCCTAATTTGAGAAATTCAGTTGTAACCGCAGAATAAATAGAGATAAGAAAGAAACAGAAAAGTTGCAAGTCGTATGCAACACCAAAAACCTTGTGTCTCTCGTGCCTCTCATTTTTCATTGATCTTGCTCTGTTTTTTATCCTAGTTGGGACATCAATTGGTATCAGGTCATAGTTCAGAGCAATGTCGAGTAGCCAGCACACTGGCAACACCCCACCTCCTGCCCATCACACCGGCGCAACTCCACCACCCCGACGATCCGTAACACCGGCGCACAAGCAGCAACGGTGCTCATCAAGTCGTGGGTGTAGCAGAGTTCGACACAGAGGCGAGATTGTGGTGCAACGCGAGGTGGTACGGGAGATGGGTGGAGGCGACGGCGACCACACCAACTAGTCCATGGTCATGGAGGTGAACCTAGCGCACGAGCAGTGACGGGGCTCACCAAGTCGTGGGCGCAGCAGAGGCAAGATCGTGGTGCAGCGCGAGTTGGTACGGGATATGGGTGGCGGTGGAGGTGGCACGGACCTCGCCTTCCCCATGCTAAAGTGCGGCGACCACACCAACTAGTCCATGGTCATGGAGGTGAACCTGCAGGCCGCCTCCCTTTCGGATGCGATCGAGGACGACGACGTCTCCCGACGTGAGGACAAGCATGCGCTCGTCGCGCTACTCCGGTCCATCCCGACGGAGATGCACCTGATGCTGATCGGGAAGGACAGGGCCAAGGCAGCATGGGAAGCAATCATGCTATGGCATCAAGGCAACGATCGTGTTTGGGACACGCGCGTGTGGTGGCTCCAAACAGAGTTCGAGTCCATCGCCTTCAAGGACGGCGAGCACGTCGATGAATTCAGGTTGAGGATCACGAACCTCGCCGCAACTCTCCGTTCCCTTGGCGACACCTGGGATGACGATAAAATCACAAGGAAGTTTCTTTTAGTGGTTCCTGGTCGTCTTGTGCAGATAGTGTTCTCGATGGAGACAACGATGGACCCAATGACTCTCATCGCTGAGGAATTCGTCGATCACTCACACGTTGTTGATGATCGCCTCGACGCTCAGAACTGATGAGTCCAAAATTGAACCATATTTACCTTTTGTTTTTGCATAAATAGAATAGGAATGTTTGTATTTCACGGCGTTCGCGCACACCTTTTTATCTTTATTTCAACAGGATCCAAAATCATTAAGAATATCAATTAGAGTTGTCATAGTATAATATGATATTTTTAAGTGATAAAAGTCATTTTATGGATTTACCTTTGCTTCTAGGAAAATACCAATCGAGGAGAGGCAACCAGTGCCAATAACGACCTGCAGTACAGGCGGAGCCCACTCGTACTATCCATCCGTACCAGATGTCATCGGTTTCGCTTCGTCAAATACTTTCTCCTGACGAAGACGGCAGCAGGATCCGACATTCACAGCCACCAGAAACCATGAAAAATCACATCTAAAAGGGATCTAGAGTAGGAACTTGGATGGGAAGAAATCCCTGCTGATCCACGGATCATTAGAGGACAACGCATCATCCTATTCATAATCAATCGCTGTATCTACATCACAACCATTACCTCCATCCTTCATCCATATACCATTTTCCCTTGGGATTAAAGGATGGAGAAACCCTTTGGACGTGCTTTGGGATCGTACCCAGAATGGCGCCGTGGTAGATTGGCGCCGACTCATAATTACCGGTCAAAGGGAAATAAAGAGGGACTCTCTAAGCTAATTACGATATCCACGGGGAAACCATTAATTGTGGTGGTCTGTATGGATGACTGCTCTCAAGCATCGCAGTGGTTATTTAGAGGTGACCTCACTCTTGGCTCAACAAAGTAGCTTTCTACAAGCCTTGTAGTAAACATCTTATTATGGACCTCTCTCCATACATTTCATCACGCAAGAAGTATTCCACACATTTTATCACGCAAGAAATATGTTATCTTAAATTATTAATAATGACAACACCATGCTAGAAGAGTATCCTACATCCCCGAGAGCGTTTTAGCCTATTGCATTCCAACCCGCTTTAATACAATCTTGTTACTTTTTTATTTTAATTGTTTTAGTTACTTTTATGCACACAACCAAACACCTTTCAAACACTCTTTACGTGAGATCAAAGGCAACTTACAAGTATCCTTTGGTAGATAGTGACGATGGGCATTAAGATCTTTACCAGTATCTCTCTATGGGCTCGATATCTTAACTTCAAAACTAGCTAAAATTGATCTGTTCACTTGCATTCATCAAGAACATTGACCCGAGCGGCCAGCTAGTCCTGACGAAGAAGTAGTGGGAGGAGAAGCGGAAGTAGGTTTGCGGTGGCGGTGGCTCCAGCTCGAACGCGAGCGACAACAGCCGCGAAGACACCATATAAGTTATGGTTTGGGATAAAACCCCCAGTTTTTTATAAATTTTTTGGTATGCTACGCATAAGTAAAATGTTTAGAACCAAAGTCGGATAAACATGTCTTTGTAGGTTATCCTAAAAAAATCGTTAGGTATTCCTCCATAATACTGAGGACAAAAGATTTTGTCTCATGGAACGTCAAGTTTCTTGAGAAGGAATTTTCGCGAAAAGTTAAGTGGGAGGACAATAGAACTTTGATTAGGTTGATAAACCTAAGCAACATGTGCTAATAGGTAGCGCCGAAAAATGTCCCAGAGGCGTCCACAATATTCATGGTTCCTATGGTTACAAAGCTTGTGATCTTGAAAAAGTGTGTTCCTATTGAACCGTGTAGGTTGGGTAACAATCAAATAGTAAGATTTAAAAAATAAGTTTAACAATGATAAACCGACTGTATGCAAATAAACAATAATAGGCCCTGACTCTATCAAATAACTAGAAGTCATAAAATCCGTGATAGTTTTCATACACAAGAAATTAAGTTTTTTAAACTTGAAAGACCCTTCGAAAAGGCGTGAAGCCTATTGGTCGTATTTGGATCTATAAAAAATAGATATGGATGTTTCACATCTATGAAATAGTCGACATGTCAAAAAAGAGTTTACGAAAATATTTAAGGAGTTGACTATGACAAGATTTGATCTTTCATAGCGATATTTAGTCTGGACGAATTATTGCAGCAACCACTACATATAATTTTGGTATATGGTAGTTAAACAAGCAAAACAAAGTTCTTCTAATATAATGGTTACCCTGTACATGATATCGATTCTCTAAGAGTAGGCGCCATAAATTGCAAGACACTTTCGCTCTTACAAGTATTATTCAGAAGATCTGAAAATATAACAAAATTTTCTTTTGTTGTGAGAATTATAAACACAAATAGAAACGAATGTTAGATGAGAAAATTAAAATAATTTGTTATTTACATGCAACTACACATTTCATGGGAGAAGGCATCAAATACTCTCACGGTGCATACGGATCTAAGATCTAGCATTTAATTAGAAATGCCACAACTTGCAAAACCTCACCTCCGAAAGGGATCTGGAGGGGGAACTCATAGAAGGGCATTCATGCTCGCCACTACGTAGATCATTAGAGGCCTAGACATCATCCTCATCGTCAACCGCTACATCTCCATCATCACTAACATCCCCTACATCTCATTTACATTCATCTTGTTGTAATTCGTGAACCCTATTATGGATTTGCACAAGTATTCATCTACCCATTTGTACTTTATTCATATTATCATGATGGTGTTGATTGCCTCCATGTGCAAGTAAATTTCCCTTGGAGAAATTCCAACAATATTATGAATTGAAATAAAGATGATCTATAACTTTAGTTTATAAGTATGTATTAAGTAACTCTCTTGATGTTATGTGGATGTCGATGATATAATATTTTCCCTTTGGGATTTGAGAGGGAACTACTGTCGAATATGTTATGGTGTGTAGGAGTTAAGTCACATGGCATGTCGAATCATCATTCATATGGTCAATGGGGATAAGAGGGGACTCACGAAGCCATTTCTATGACCATTCCTTAATTGCTAGTGGATCAGTGTGACTGGCCTATGATTGTTGATGTGGTTGTGAGAGATGAAACAGCGAAAGATTGTCTATGATCATCTTATTGGAGCTCTTCTCATGCATACACATAAAGAACGCCATAGGTATATACTAATCATGGTTAATCCAATTACTAGTGATGTATCCAACACTCTCTCAGAATGTTTTGGCCATATTGCAGTTTCACATCACTTACATCGCGATTTTCTCTATGTTTGCATCCTCTAGTTTAAATATTGTTTTCTCACAAACACTCTCAAAACACTATTGCTTGAATCAAATACTTCTTATAAGTACTCTTTGCTGAATAGTAATGAGGGGCATAAAGACGTCTACTAGTAGCTCTCTATGGTTCGATAATCTTACTTTGAAGCTAGCTACATACAACATGTACTTTTGTAGTCATCACCTGGTAAAACAATCATAAAAGGTGTCGTGAGTACGATAAAATATCAAAATCTTGTCAGTACCAATGCAAAAACACAAGGTAAAACATGTGTAAATTACACTCATCATCTTGCACCACCGATGACATGGATTTCTTCTATGCTGCAATGAGAAAAGACTCCTTTTAGGAGGCTCCATGGTTACAAAGGTGCATGCTCAAGGATATTGCACCTCTTATTTTTGCAGTCTCAAAGTCAAAGAAGTAGAGCATCGATAAGGCAATGAAAAAAAACACTTGGATTCAGAAGATTAACATGAATTTGTTAGATTGATCTCCACCCTGACGAGTCGAACGACTCGAATGGGAACCCTATCCGCGCCCTGATCGGGGTCGCCCAACCGCATCTGGTTGGTGGGCCCCTGTCGCCAGCGCTATATTAAGGAGGTGGGGGGCGGCAGAACGCCTCACGAGGTTATCCGTGCCCTAGCCGCCCCACCTACAAGCCCTACCGGTCTAGGCTAAGCGCTGCGCCGACGGGAAGCACCACCGTCTCCACCCTCACCACTCGCTTGCACCCTCTTTTCCCATGGCTACTAACACCGGAGCTAGCTCCGACATCCCCTCTGGTTCATGCTCGTCGAGCACAGGCGCAGGTAGTACACCTCTCTCCCTCTCTCAGATCTCCTAGATCTAACCCTATAGTGCATCTACCGAGAGTGGCCTAGAACTAACAATGGTATCAGAGCTTTCTTAGTTGCTAGTTTTTTCGGTAGAGAGAAATCAAAGAAAAAGCAAAGCGAAACCCTAGATCCAAAAGAGCGCCTGCCCTATGGCCGCGCCATTCCTCTCGATCTAGATGGGCATCCCCTTGGGAGACATCTAGAAGAAGAATCATCCCTTCGGGGCCAAAGAAATCCCACAGATTAGATCCCGCAAGCAAAAGCCCCAAAGAATCCCCAATCCTCCCGGATCCCGCCTCGAGAAATCCCCAAATCCCTAACCCTAGAACACCATAGATTCTCCCCAGATCCCGATCAAATAAAATCCCCCAAAACAGAAAAGAAACCCTAACCCTAGATTCAAAAAGGATCCATCGGCCATCACCGGCAAAGGGCCTGCCCCCCACCTCGACCACTTGACGGTGGTGCACCCACCCTCGGGTGGATGCGCGCGTAGGCAAGGAGTCAAGGGGAGGCACTGCCGCTGTTTTCCTCCTCTCTGCTACTCGCGGGGTTTTCGGGAGGTGGACGGGGGTGAGAAAAAATCTAGGAGGGGGAGGGGGTCGTGTCGCCGGCCTCGCACTAGGGCGGCGCCGCCACTTGCAGAGCAAGGGCGCTCCAGTGCCGCCGCCAGCAGGCGACCGTGGGCGACACAGAGAGGAGCGGGGGGAGCTCGCGGGGCTAAGATGGGGGAAATGGCTAGGGCCGGTTTTGTTCCCGCGAAGCTAGCGCACGGCCGTAGGATCTAGGGTGGGGGCGGCGGCGCGATTGAGATTGAGCGGGGCAGTGAGCAGGCTTGAGGCAGGCGGCAGCCTTGCCGGCTGGGCGCATGGTGACAGCAGCCGGCGTATGTGGGCGGCCCGCAGGCCACGGCCAGACCTTGGCGAGTGCACGGCGGGCGGCGGCTAGCAGGAGCGGCTGCTGCGCGTGTTGGTAGGCCGTGGGCCTCTTTGCTGGCGCACAACTGCTCGTAGTAAAAGCCCAAAATGGGAATTTTCTGCCAGTTTCTGTTTTGTTTTTTACAAAAGCAGTTTTTGATTGTTTTGTGATCTTTTTTGAGCATTTTTAATATAGTTTTCTCTATTCATTTTATTCCAATGAAAGTTTTGATTAGAGAATATAAAAGTGACAGATTTTTCTGTAAAAGTCAAAGTTTATGAATATGGTAATATTTTGTTTCCGCTGCAAATAGTTGATAAAATTTCTAAAATGTAATAAAGTGATTATTAAATTTGTTTTAAAGATGTGATAAAGTTATTTAAAAGTTGAGCATGCTCCTGTTATTAAATGACCAACGTTATTAATAGCATGATCATGATCCGTCAAAGGTGCATTTATTTTATCTTTACCCAACGGTGATATAATTTTAATGATACAAACAATTGCATGATTAATTTATACCAACGTTGGATTAATGCATATAGTTGTTTTTTTGTTTTCTCACATCTTTTATTGTTTTCAGGAGGTCTCAACCTCATGAGCTACCTAAAGGACATTCCACTGCTCAAAGGGTATAACTATACTGAGTGAAGGAAAAAAGGTAGACCTGGCCTTTTATGCATGAGGTTGTTGGTGGGTGGTTGAAACCAAACAGCCAGTCAAGCCAAAGGACCCAGTGAGAGACGATGCCGAGGACAATGTTGCATGGGAAAAGAGAAAGAGGGACCATGCTCCAGTGGAGCTGGCATACTCAATAGATAACCAAAAGTGGGTCAATGCAAACAAAAAGTGCTTGGCTTTTGTCAAGAATACGATTGAGAACGCAATAGTAGGCTCAATCGAAGAGTGTGCCGTTGTTGGGGAATATCTAGCAAAGATAAAGAGCTAGTTTACTGGCTCTTCAAAGATGTATGCCACCCAGCTACTCAAACAATTTGATGTAACGAAAAGTCTCTGAGGGCCACATGGCATAAGGGAGCACATCTTGAGGACGAGCTACATGGCGGCTAAGTTAAAGCCCATGGATGCTGACCTCGAGCTCAAGCCTGCTCTACTGGTGCATCTTGTCATGGCCTCTCTTCCCCAACAGTTCGAGAACTTCGTCATCAACTACAACATGTCTCCTGAAAATGGGACATTGAAAATACCATTGGGATGTGTTCTCAAGAGAAAGAAAGGCTTAAGTCCATTCACGGTGGTTCTCTGAACTACGTGAAGGACAACAGGAAGAGGACCTTCACCAACAGCAACCATGGTGGTTATCCTTCCAAGCAACATGGCAAAGGCCCCCTACAACATCAGCATCAACAAAGTCTCCCTGGGGACAAGGACCAGTGTCACCATTGCCAAAAGCCTGGTCACTCCAAGAAAGATTGCCCAATATAGCTCAAGTCCATAATGGCAAAGAACGGTAAAGACACAGATTATTTTGTAAATGAATCCTTGTATGAGAAGTTTTCTAAATCTACTTGGTGAATTGACTCCGGTGCAACTATTCATGTTGCCAACTCTTTACAGGGATTCCATTCGACAAGGACTTTCCAAAGAAGCGGAAGATGCATTAAGGTCGCGAATGGGGTTCAAGCAGAAGTGGAAACTGTTGGCGACATTCCTTTGGAGCTAGCTTATGGTTTTACTATTCTTCTTAAAGATGTTTTATTTGTTCCTTTCGTCCATAGAAACTTAATAAGTGTGTCGTGTCTAGATAAAGACATGTATGAATGTTATTTTGGACATGGCAAGTGTGCCATTTGGATGAAAGATGCTTGTGTGGGTATTGCTTTACTTCACGACAAGATTTATTTATTATCCTTGGATGAGAAAGTGTTTTCTGTGTGTAATGTGAGTGAATAAGTTCCCTTGTCGAACAAAGAACAAAAGAAAAGAAAGCGAACTCATGACTCATCGAAGTTATGGCACTGTAGATTAGGCCATATTTCGAGGGGAAAAATACAAAGACTCGTTAAAAATAACATTCTTCCTCCGTTAGAGTTCTTAGATATCGAACATAGCATAGATTGCATCAAAGGAAAGTATGTAAAGCAAATTAAAAAGGGTGCAAACCGAAGTATAGCAACACTAGAAATCATTCACACTGATATTTATGGATCGTTTTCTATGGAAAGTGTGGATGGTTATGTTTCATTCATAACATTCACGTATGATCACTCCCGATATGGTTATATTTATCCAATTAAAGAAAGATCTGAGGCATTGGATAAATTTGAAATTTTCAAGGCTGAAGTTGAAAATCAGCATGATAAAAGAATTAAGATAGTCCGGTCCGACTGTGGGGGGAGTACTATGGTCGACACACTCCATATGGTCAAGTACCTGGACCTTTTGCAAGGTTCCTACAGAAAAATGGAATAGTCGCCCAGTATTCTATGTCGGGCGAACCTCAGCAAAATGGAGTAGCTGAAAGGCGTAACCATACCCTCATGGATATGGTGTGCAGCATGATGAGCTATTCCATCCTCCCATTGGGACTATGGATGGAGGCGCTTAAAACCGCCATTCACATTCTCAACAGAGTACCAAGTAAGTTGGTGCCCAAAACACCGTACGAATTGTGGACAGGCAGAGTCCCCTCTCTGCGCCACTTGAGGGTCTGGGGGAGCCCAGCTGAGGCAAAAGTTTTTAATCCAAACATTGCAAAGTTAGACCCCAAAACAGTGTCTTGCCACTTCAATGGCTATCCAGATAGATCAAAAGGTTATCGTTTCTACTGTCCTGACAGATACACAAAGTTTGTAGAAACAAGACATGCAGTCTTCTTGGAGGACGAATTGATGAGGGGGAGCACGGTAGCTCGGAAAATTGATCTTGAGGAGAAGAGGGTGCATGCACCTAATCCGATGACTCATGAGCCATTTTTCTCGCTACCTGTTGTGCCACCATCTACAACCCCTGAGGTTGTGGTGCCGGCACCTATTGTGACTCCACACGTGACAGCAATGGGAGAAGGTTCGGAACCTGTCCATCAGGATCCGCTGAACCCTTGTTGAGCACGAAGGAGCCAAAACAGCCATACATGCAAATGTGCGAACACGAGGAACGAAATGATCAAGAGTCGATGAACTTAGAAGGTCTAAAAGAGAATGAAGACCAGCCATTTCTAAAGAAATTTACAAAGTTTATAACACGAAGCGGTCCATATGGAGGGTGATTCCACCTCATATGAAGAAGCCACGAAGCCCTCACTCACCAAGTGGGTGGAGGCAATGGAAGATGAAATGAAATCGATGAGTTCCAACAATGTTTGGGACTTAGAGGAAATTCTAAAGGAGCCAAAACAAGAGGATGAAAATGGGTCTACAAAACAAAGTATGACTCAAATGGGAATGTAGAAAAGTATAAAACAAGACTTATGGCAAAAGGCTTTACAAAGAGAAGGAGTAGATTACAATGAGACTTTTTCTCCGATCTCATGTAAGGATTCCTTCAAAATCATAATGGCACTAGTTGCACATTTTGATTTAGAGTTACATCAAATGGATGTTGAGACGGCATTTCTAAATGGAGATTTAGAAGAAAATGTTTACATGAAACAACCCAAGGGTTTTTTCATGGAGGGGGAGGAACATATGGGATGCCGCCTAAAGAAATCCATTTATGGGTTAAAGCAAGTCTCTAGGCAGTGGTATTAAAAGTTTAATGATACAATTAAAAGATTTGGATTTAAAGAGAATGTTGAGGACAAGCGCATTTATGCAAAGTTTAAAAGTGGGAAAATATATTTTCTAATTTTGTATATGGATGATATCTTCCTTGCTAGCGATGTCAGTCTACTATTAGAAACAAAGAAGTTCTTGTCTTCAAATTTTGACATGAAAGACCTTGGTGAAGCTTCTTTTGTTTTTGGCATAGAAATTCATCGAGATAGAAAGAATGAAGTGTTAGGACTGTCGCAGAAAGCATATTGTGAAAAGATTCTAAAAAAATACAATATGCATGCGAGTAATGCAACACCTGCGCCCATAGTCAAGGGCGATAGTTTTGGAAAATTCCAATGTCCAAAGAACCAATATGAGATCGATCAAATGAAGTCAATACCATATGCTTCGGCCGTTGGAAGCTTACAGTATGCACAAGTGTGCACTCATCCTGACTTAGCTTTTATCACCGGGGTACTCGGTAGATATCAAGAGAATCCAGGCATAGAGAAACCTTTGGAAGATGGTAAAGAAAGCTCATGTTATGTGCAAGGCACAAGAGGCCTCATGCTAACATATAAAAGATCGATTCCCTAGAAATAAGAGGGTATTCAGATGCAGATTTTGCGGGAGATAAAGATGACAGAAAGTCCACGACAGGATATGTCTTTACTCTCGCAAGAGGTGCTATTTTGTGGAGAGGTGCCAAACAGTCAATAGTTGCATCATCTACGATGTAAGCAGAAGTTATAGCATGTTATAAGGCAATGGGACATGCGTTATGTTTAAAGAAATTTCTATCCGACTTGAAAGAGGTAGACTGCATTAGCAGGCCACTAAAGATGTATTGTGACAACGAGCATGCAGTATTCTATGCTCACAACAACAAGTCGATTAATGCTACAAAGTCAATAGATATAAAGTATTATATTGTGAAGGACAAAGTCCAGGATCAAACTATAAGTATCGAGCATATAAGGACAAAGGATATGCTTGCGGATCCTCTAACAAAATGCTTACACCCAGTGTGTTCAAGGAACACATAACCAGCATGGGTTTAATGGAAAGCCTATGATTCCTGGACTGCCGAGGCCCAAAAGTAACAGAATTTGTTTCAAAATAGAAAAGTATGTAGTGGTTATGATTCTATCGGCAATTGAGCTGAGTCGATGAAACATGCTCTATGTACCGATCCGTGATGAAACGAGTAATAAAGTATAAAGTATAAAGTATAGTTGAGATCAAGGGGAGAATGTTAGATTGATCTCCACCCCGTCGAGTCCAGCGACTCAAATGGGAACCCTATCCGCATACGATCGGGGCGCCAACCGCATCTGGTTGGTGGGCCCTGTCATGCAGCTATATTAAGGAGGTGGGGGCCGACAGAACGCCTCACGAGGTTAGTCGTGCCCTAGTGTGGCATCCCGCAAAACCACTACTAGAAAATCGCGTTGTTTTTGTGCATTGCATCGTCATGACCGCATGCTCATGTCATCATGCCACATTGCATTTGAGCATCGTCATCATCTTGCAATTGCTTGCATGAAACTATTTTTGAAAAGCCGGGTTTTGTTTTCTAAAACGCCCCATCTTCATTCAAACATCAAAACCGGGTCTCCGGAATATTTGTGTTTTGCCTAAACACGGGTTGCAAACGGTCCAATTAAAATGAATAAAACATTAAATTATTTTTTATTTTTAGTGGGGCAGTCGCACGGGCCAAATGACCCGAACGACCACCCCTGAAAATACAAACGGCCCAACCCATAATTCCTAAACCTACCCAACCTATCCTACCCAACCCCCCTCCACATCACCCCAACCAACCCCCTCTCGCCACCTCACCTCTCCCCACACCCCCACCACTAAAAATCTGCCACCTCACCCCACTCCCCCTCTCCCCTCCCCACTCAACCCAGCCGGCCACACACAACCCCCCAGCACACCACACCACAGCAGATCCCACCCCACGCGCCAGGCCACCCCCACCCCGTGGCCCACCACCTGCCTGGTCCCACTGCACCCGCTCCCCCCATGCCTCCCACCACCCGTCTTCTTCCTCCTCTCTCTCAGGCGTGCCCGCTTCCCAGACCATTCACCTCGCCAGGCCGCCTCTCGCCTCCGACCCCGCCCCGCGCTCGCCCTCTCGCCTCGAGCTCGCTGCGCCGCCCCCAAGCTCCTCCTCCTCTCTGCTCGCCTGCGCCGCCGTGCTCCCCGCTCCCTCTGCGTGCGCGTCGCCCGCTCCCGTCGTCGCCCGCTAACAGCCCCAGCTCGGCGTCCTCCTCCCGTCGAACTCACTCACCCGGCTCGTCCGCCAGCGTCCCCGGCCAGCGCTCGGCCATCGCCCGTGTTCCGGCGCCGGGCCTCGATCGGCGTCGCCCCAAAGCCCCTCGCCGCCTTGCCCTTGACCAGGCTCGTGGCCCCTCCGATGCCAAGCTCACGTCGCCTGCGGCTTCCACCCATGAGCCACACCCTCAATCGCCCCTCGTCGTCTCCTCCTCGGGCCCGCCTGCGGCCGCCTCCCCAACCGGCCTCCTTCATCTCAGCGCCGCCCCATCATCCGACCCGTTGGCCGCCTTCCGTGTCAAGCCGGACGCCGTGGAGCCCTGTGACATGCGACCCGGCGATGCCTTGATAGTAGCCGCCTCATTGGGTTCAACGCCAATACCACATGTTCCTGCAGTGCATGCCCCTGGTGTGCTACTACCAAAAGAATCGGCCCGACGGATGAAGTGCGACAGACAAAAGCGAGCAACTAGTACCCTTATGGATTCGATGTCTCGAAACCTAGGCACGCCAAGTACTTCCTCGAGGGCCAGATCTCCATCCGGGACTCCAAGGACCTCCTCACGGACATCAAGCGTCAAGATCGTCTCACGGGATCCGAAACGCGAACCGACAAGATCTCCGTAACGACAAGCTCGCCTACCCGGAACACCGAGTGCACCGACATGGATCCGGAACCCGAACCCTCGGACGCCAAGATCTTCTCCTCGGGACCCCGGAAACATCCCCTGAACGCCACGGTCGCCGACCCGGTACGCCGAGACCGACCCGACACAAGGACCCGACAAGTTCTTCACGACGACAAGAACGACATCGACCAGAGCGGATCCGATGCGCCCCCGACACCGAACCAAGTACTCTTTTCCGGACGCCGAGCTCGCCGATAACCCGGATGCGCCAAGATCTACCCCGGTACCCGAGAACGAATCCGTCGAACCCTGGACCCTAAGACCGACCCCGAACCCGGGAACCCAAGATCTGCCGAACCCTAATGTGTGAACCCCTTCTCGAAACCCTATTTTATAATATAATACAACTTGTCGCATAATAATTGTCTTGCATGCATACATTCATGTGGTATGGGGGCCTTATGCCGATTCACCTTATAATTAAATATGGGGCCCATATGCGGGCAAATCTAGCCTTATATTGGCCTCATTTAAACTTGTGTAGCGAACCAGTACTATCTTTTGCCATGTTAAAACAACATTTAAATTGCGGGGTAGCTAAATAACTTGAACCGTTCAATTAATTGTCGGGACCCCGATTCCACTTAATATTGACCTAATTGCATCGCACCTTGCCATGCCATGCATCGTACATGCATCATGCCGATCTTCTACCGTTGTATTAAAAATTGCATCCGGTGTTTCTTCTAGTGTTTTGCTTCTTCGCGGATAAGGCCGTTGAGTTGATGTGAGCTTCGCCCCGATCTTCGGATGAACCTTCGGCAATGTTTTCAGGCGAGCATCTCCCCCTTTCTACCTATCTTTATTTTATAGTATTTATTCCTTCCTGTTGATCTATTGCTATCTGTGTTGCGTTGCTCTAGTTTTCGTACCCGTGATATCCCCTGCAGCCATATATTGCCTTGGACACATCCTATTACCTGTTGTTTGATATATAGTTGGTCTTGCGCGTCGTAGTCGCTTGCTCATGTGCTGTTGCGTGGCGTCAAGTGCCACAGTTGTTGATGTATTGCCGCATGTTGATGTTGGAGATGATCCTAGATTTACGTATCGTTCACTTTAATTCCTGTTTAACAACTAAAATTGAAGTAAGCAGAGGCATCGGTGGGTGATAGAAAATATTTGGTTTCCGAACGCCCACTTGTGTCCCGTAGGACCCCGAGTACTTGATATCTGTTCCTTGATTTATCGCGCTATCCACATCCGGGAGGTATATGGGACCCCGAGCGAGCTTGATTCATCTTATTTCTTGGGGCCACAAACTAGTTTGAGGTTTTATTTACGATCCTGTACTTATGCCATGCTACTTATGCATTTACGTTTGTGCGAGAGCACACTGTCTTGTTAGGATCGTGGCATGATTCCGCAGTGTCAACAAGCCCAGCCACACTTTCGGGTTCCCAGTCGTTCACAGCTGTCCCCACAAACTTAAGTCCGTCTCGGAGCCGGCCGGCTTCGTTGCGGGTTCTACTTTAAGGGGTGGCCCCCTGAAATATTTCTGAATCCTGTGATTGCTCAGTCGTGAAAGCCTCGTTGGGTTTTGAGTTGGTTTTTCCGAGGTTGATCGAGCGTGTGTTGCTATTGGTGCACCCCGGCCGGGTAAAACTTTCTGAAAGCCGTGTCCGCGGATATGGACGACTTGGAGCACAGTATCTCGACCATAGACAAGCATAACTAAAGTTTATTGCTATAAATTTGTCTTTATAATGACTAGTAATCAGCTTCACTATAATGGAATGGCTAACTAATACCGCCCACAATTGCTTGCTCTGGGTGTCGCTTGCGACCATTGTACCTGACTAGTAAATATTGCAACTACAACGGAATGGCTAAATCAAAGTACCAACAACTGCTGGGTTTAGGGTTATCTCATGCTAATTGTTTAATGACTAGTAAGTGTCGCAACTATCACGGAATGGTTAACTAAAAGTGCCCACTGCTTATTTTTATCAGGACGATTATCTAAAAACCTGACTAGTAATTGCTGCAACGATAACTGAATAAGTAAAACTGCCAACGGTGTGAGTTCCTCGGTTGACTTCCTCGATTGGTCTCGGGGGGGAAACACCAGGATGGGTTTGTTTGATGGTAGAGTCAGGTTGGTTCGAATAGGTATTTCTTACCCTCTCGATTGCCGGTTGTATCGAATCTCTATAGGTTGTTTAGTGCATCTTTGGCTGCCGCTTGATCCACCATACCTATGTAGGCGAGACCGCGAATTCTAGCCTCGCTGTCTTGGCCTCGATCTTGGCGCTCCTCTTTTTCCTTTGCCCTTTGTCGGCACCCCTTTTGTTTAAGAAGGTTTTGAGATCGACGCCGTTAGCAGGGTTACCCTTCCGGCTTGGCCTGGGCAGGGTTATGGACGCCATTGGTTATTCTTCAGGGCTCTTAGCCCCATTTGCATCTTGTCCGTAGTCGGACGCTCTATCATTTTCAAGGTGATTTGGGATCTTTGTATAATATATCTGTATTCTTGACTCTTGGAGTCGCTGTTATTTATACCTGTTCTGTGGGTCCCATCGAGGACTGTTGTGTAATGTTATTACTTCGTTTTCCACCCGCACGAAAGTGCCTGGTGGGCACCTTTGAATCGTTTCTATGCGGGTTTGGCGGGTTTTCGCTAAAACTTGCATAGGTCCGATTCTGAGGGTGTTACACCTAGCCGCCCCACCTACAAGCCCTATTGATCTAGGCTAAGCGTTGCGCCGATGGGAAGCACCACCACCGCCACCCTCACCACTCGCTCGCACCCTCCTTTTCCCATGGCTACTGACACCGGAGCTAGCTCTGGCATCCCCGTTCATGCTCGTCGAGCACAGGCGCAGGTAGTACACCTCTCACTCAGATCTCCTAGATCTAACCCTATAGTGCATCTACCTAGAGTGGCCTAGCACTAACAATTGTGAATTTACCTTGGCCCTGCTTCCCAATTTTACTATCTATGGGTGCAACTCATCGACACCCACCTCGAGTAAAATGTGGGCTGATATCACTTGGAAGTTCACGATGAGCGATAAATACTCGGCGACTTGACCTACAAGGCGAAATTTCTTAGAACCACCTCAACTCATATGAATCAAATGATACAGAAGATTTAGGCTCCTCAAAAATGATATTCTTCAGCTAATTCTAATAAATAGGTTGTGGATGGCGAACTGGTTGGTCAATTTGTGGAGCTTTTCTTCTAAAAAAATGATATTCTTCAGCTAATCCAGAAAATGATCAACGACCTCCTCTTCAATTGTCGCTATACCGAACGCTTATGGGGTTTCGTCAAAGATTGGATGAGCGTCATGGTCTCTATGTATAACAATGGCCGACACACTGTTTAGAAAGTTGGTGGCTCAAGATTTTGGATGGATCGAGCACGAATTACAATGGCTTGGCATCACTAACTATTAGACTGTATATATTATGGAGTAGTATGTGTAACCTGTAATTTTAATGTACACGTGTTGTGTACCCCTCTATATAATGTGATAGCCGCACCCACGATTAGGGTGTCGAGCAGTTGCCCTAAATCACGTTTTACATGGTATCATTTTACATGGTATCGATTAGGTTTAGGTCATGTCTTCCGCTGCCCTGTTTGGCCGCGCCGCCTTTAGCGCGCCCTCGACGCCGTCTCTGCCCCGCCGGTGGCACCCTCCTTCTCGGCCTCGCTGTCTCCTGCATCG
This sequence comes from Avena longiglumis, assembly GCA_030063025.1. NCBI lineage: Eukaryota > Viridiplantae > Streptophyta > Magnoliopsida > Poales > Poaceae > Avena > Avena longiglumis. Next base: position 68,876,710 of record CP125973.1, on the reverse strand, counting down.
CCGTTTCTCGCCTCGCAGCCTCTCGGGTGGAGGGGATCGTTCCCGCGTCCGCCAGTGATGGCGCCGCCTCCGATCGCATCGGCCGTCCCCACGGCCTCGGTGCCTCCTGCCCATGCCTCAGCAGAGGTTCCTGTCCCGCCTAGCTCTCCTGCGTTGCCGCATCTCACCATGGCGGCGGGATCGGACTACGACAACTCGGGGTGGTGGCCTCCTGCGCCTCCTCCATCATACCATGGTACGTCTGGTGGATGGCCTCCTGTCCCGTGGTCGCTCCCCTATGGCATTCCAGGGGGATGGCCGCCCGCACCTCCGCCTCCGATCTGCGCCGCCGACCTACAGCCCTACACCACCAGCGCCGGCCGCGTCCGGTGCCCCTGCCCACCCTGCATATGGTGCCCCTGCCTACGACGGTTATCCGTCGCCGGCTTATGGCGCTACTGGAGGATGGCCGTCCGCGTCCCCACCCCTACCGATGCAGGTGGATATCCGTCGGCGCCACCTCCGCCTCCGTCGCCGGAGCATGCTTCCAGTGCTCCCGGCCCCTTCTACTTCGCTCACCTCATACTGGTGAAGCTCAAGGTGAACAACTACCTCGCATGGCGGCGGTGCTTCCCTTCTTTGCAGCCGCTACGGAGGGCTCGTCGGCGGCACCTACCGTGCCCTTGTTGTATGATCCGGCATACCATGCTTGGGTGGTGCGGTGACCAATACACAGCTTGCATTGCTGCTATTGCAATACTCTCTGATAGGTTCTATGGTTAGAAATTCTATTCTTATCTAATCAAACCGTCTTCACTTGAGTTGATGTATATGTTGACTTTCTTGACTTCCTTGAAGAGCTTTAGCTGTTGATGATGATTCCTGGAGCATAGCTTGGTGTAGACATCGTCTATACTGGCTTTAAAAATCTAGCACGGGTTAAGAAGATACTTTGAGTACGAGCATACTCAGCAAGTCCACTAGAAAAGGAGTGTTTGATGCACTATATCTACAGCCACAGACCGTAGGTCGTAGGCAATGCAAGTTTTCGTAAACATTTCTTCAAAGGTTGCTTTTATTCTGAAAAGCTATGTCCGTCAGCCTTCACGGGTTTACCAGAACCTTCATGGGGTTCCTTTCCCGCCGCGTTCGCAGCTCCTTCCCGGAACAGGGAGTAACAAGTTACAGTTCTTACACTCTGCAGAGGTGCGTCACTTTACCCATGAGAGATCTTAGCTTTGTTGCACATCCGAATTGCAGGTTCATTCACACTTCCTTGGTGTGAGGCCCAGACTAAGATCCAAGCCAATCACTGCCTTCTCCACGACCCCGCGTGTCTCTTTGGTGTACGCCATCCCACCTATTGAATTACGGCAATGGCGGTGAACCGTTCGATCTGAACTATCGTGGGACGTTGAGGGCTCCACCCATATGCATATCCTCTACAATTACCATAAATAATATGCATGCTACAGTGATAACAGCCACGACCCGCACATCCAGCTCCATGCGAGAGGGAAAAGATACAGCTGACTTCTTCGTCCCATTCCAAATCTCATGGTCAACGCGTGATATACAGCGCAAAAATCACTGGCGACATTGGTTGTTAAGTCCTAGATAATATGTTCCTTTACCACCGGAACTCTTATAGTAGGTTATTACCTCATGGTAAATAACCTATAATCACATTATTATGAAAATAGTGTTTTTTGACCTTTTTCAAATGCAGGTGATGACAACACTAGATTTGTAAAATAATTTACAAAAAATAATCAAAGGACATGAGCAAGTGTGAACTTGCCTTTGTGATTGCAAGATTATGCACTCACGGTCTTCAAGACAATATAAGATCCAATAGCGGAAATCTGCATCATTGGTCCGGTAAGGACTAATGTTTAAAGAAGCAAGATGTTTTATGCATATGTAATGTAATGCAAGTTGAAAGCGAATCCGAGAATAACTTTGGTCTAGGGTTTGGATTCGAATTGGTTTCCTTAGAATGTGTTGCCCTTTTAGATTAGGTTTCACATGTGCTTCTTATTAAGGCTTGTGAGTGCGTGGAATACAACATGTATTTATACAACAATAAAATACATAGTATGGAATACTACTCAAGGTTGCTTATGTGTTAATTGTTTATCTTCAAGTTTTACTTTACAAGTAATGTCACTTATAAGGAATTTAAGTAGTAACAATCTTATGATACCAGAAAGTATAAAGTAAGGGGTTTACTATTAATTGTCATGTGTTGATGGAAGTGGCAAAATGAATAACTTTTGAAGAAAATATTACTCAACTAAACAAAAGAATTTAAGATTTTAGGTTAACCTTATGAGGTGTTCTTTCTAGTTATAGTTTGTAAGTAAGAAAGAATTACTCTATTTGAATAATGACATCATTAGTATTTGAGACTTATCTATCTTGGTTTTTTAATTGAGTTGGTTTGGTATTAGGATGATTTATAACTTAATTGTAACAGACCAAGGTTAACTATAAAGCATATATTAAAGTTTTTAGTATTATAATTAAAGCTTTGCAAACTAGAGGTAACTTTAAGGATGTAGATAGACTTAAGTTGTATTACTTAGGATACTTGTACCTTGTTCACTTTATATTGTGTCCTTAGAGTTACTTAAGAATGGCATTACTTTTATTTGAGTATTGGTTTCGTTACATTGTATTTGTATAAAGGAATTTATCTTCCTATAAGGGTATGGTTAAGGTTTATGAATAAGTACAATATTATTTGCTATTTATAAACTCACTATAGTGTTTTGATTTGATTATAAAATTGTCATTAATATAAAGAATGGGTTTTATTTTATTATAATTATTCTTAGAGATTTTATATTAGATAAGAATCCTTTTATAAAAGAATCTCCATTTATGGTTGAGGATAACTTAATAAAATTATATTTAAAATGTGTTAAACCATTTTGACTTCATAAAATTAGTATTTAAGGCTAATAATATTTATTACATTTAATTGGTTAATTAAGGAAATATTAACAAATTTTATTTGCGATTTTATGAATTATTAACTAAAGAAATAGATTTAAATTCAAGTTATGAAAGTATTTAACTTTTTATTTAACTCAAAAGTGGAATATCACATTTTTAATATGTAGGTATTATTTTTGTGATCATTTTGGTATATTACATTTATTTTTGTGATTTATGAATAATAAAATATGATTTTAATAAGGTTATTAGTTTTTTAAAAATACTTAATAACAAATATTTAATTAAGGGAAATATTAATGTATAATTATAATCTTAAAGTATAATTCTTTTTTTCTAAGATTTTTGGTATTTTATTTTATTTTTAACTTTTATCATTATTAAAATACTAATTATCAAAGTACTAAAACTTGATAAAGTATTTATTAAATAATATTTATTTAAATAATTATCATAATAATATTTAATAATAGTTTTAAGTTGTAGATTTTATTTTTTAAACATTTTCATGTATTATATGTATTTTTCTGATTTATAGAATTAAAGATATCAAATTTACAAGTTTTAATCATTTTATGAAATTCTTAATTAAATAACTAAATGTTTTTATTAGGTAATGCTGAGGTCAGCATAGACTGAAAGTTTTTTCTCACCAACGTCTAATCTACCCCCAGTCACTGACTGGTGGGACCATTGCCATGTCATTTCTATTTGTTTTTATTTATTTTCTAAACATACTCTAAACCTTTTACACTCAGAGCAAACCTAGCTACACAGGTGAACTTGTGGGTCCGGGGCCATGTTGGCAAGCCACATCAGCAACAAGACCCACACCAGGGTTGACTTGGTCTGGTAGAAACGGTGGACGGTGGCTGTCGCCGGTGACCATCTAGCGGCGGCGCTACGACGCTCGAGTGGATGCGAGTCTTAGTGAATCAGAAGCGCATGAATCTGGGAAACCTATCTAGGGTGGTGTAGAGTCTAGGGTTGGCCGGGAACCTCGCCGGCGGTGAAAGAAGCGGAGACAGCACGACGGCGCTCGAGGCCAGAGCTACTCAGAGAGGCATGGGAAGAAAGGAAGGGTCCTAGAGGACCATCAGCTCACCGGGAATGCAGAGAAGTGGTTGAGGAAGCAAGGTGCGATTGGAGGCGGCGATTGGCGTCGACGAGCAGCGTCGGTCGGAGAAGATGGATCAAATCCGTAGTTATGGACCTCCCGACCAGCGTGCTTTGGGGCAAGCAGCGATCGAGCACCACGGTCATCATGGTGGCCTCGAGAATGGCAAGGGGAGGGAGCGAGCAGGCTTGAGCCATGGCGGTTAGGGTTTGACTATGGAGAGAAATCAAAGAGGAGTTCGAGAAGGGAAAGCGAGGATGAGACCGAGGAAACATCGCGTGGCCTCCTTATCCTTCCCAGACGATGACGTGCATCTTGGCGGTGGGGATCAGCGGTCGGGCATGACGGCTTCGCCGGCGAGGAAGACGACGAAGGTTAGAGACTGAAGGGGTATGGGCTACTGGCAGGCTGGTGCTGGGCCAGTTGGGCTACGGTGTGACGCACATGAGCGACAGGAAAGGAAACAGACAGCTGGGCCATGGGCTAGATTCGACTGATACCTCTCTTCCTTTGTTTTTTTTGTTTTCTGTTTTGTTTCCATATTTTTATTTTTATATTTGGTTTGAAACATCTTTATAGAAGTTTAGTTGTTGAATACTTGCAGTATAAAAATTATATTTTAAATTCTGGTATGAATTTAGGATTTGGATAGCATACTTTATTATTTTCTAACTTTATAATTATTGAGACATTCTTTTATTAAATAGAGTAAGTAAGGTTTAGGGCTTTAGGATTTATTTAAGATCTTAAAAAAAATAACTATAACATTATTTTTACTTTTATTTGAGGAATGAAGTTTTAAAATGTTTAGTAATAGTCATAGGGCTTATTTTTATGTATTTGATCCCATAGTAAAATATAGAGTGATTTATAATTATGGTATTCCTACTTATTCCATACTCCAATGGAATAGATGGTTAGAGAGATGAATTAAAGACTTTGTTTAATGTGAATAAAGATGAATAGCTAAACACATAGTATTTATGTTTGTGGTAAATATGGATATCCCCTTTTAAAATAAATAGTTATTATTTGAAATGAATTATGAGAGAGAATTGATAACTATAGTTTCATAAGCACTTATGATAATGATAATTGAAAATGACAAAGATGTGCTTAGGTGATTTGATGTAGTAACTTATTCCTATCAACCATTGTGGAAACAAAATGATTGATCCAACAGATGGGATGGATGTTAAGCTTGCTTCTAGATTTAGGGTTTAGTGTTTACCAAGCATTTCCTAACTTCCATACTTCATAAACCTAGACTTCTAATTAAGGAATTCCTTTCCTAGATATACTACTTATTTATATACATCATCATGTGTTAACCTGATGAGCTTTACTTCACCATAATATTCTTATCCATCTTTTATTCTTCTAAATACACTTGTAAATCAATAAGCTTGACATTAAAGCTTTTCATAATATTATCATAACCATACTTGGTTATATCAACTACTCTACTGATGATAACTTCCAATCCCACAAGTGGTTACTTCTAACTACATTCATACTCTTACTTAAACATCCACCACTAATATTACTCCAGTAATTGTATATATCAAACTTCACTTCACCTCAAGTGTTTAGTATTTCCCCAAGAGAAAGATACTACTTCTCTAATTCAATGTGCTCTAGCATCATATTAATCATACTATCATATCTCTACTTGATTCCAGTATCTAATACTCCCACCTCACATTATATTAATATAACTTGTCATGGCTTAACCTAGATTAACATATCTATACTAGGGTTCAATCATGTTCTATCCACCATTGTCACTCAAAGATGATATAAGCATTCAATCTTGGTGACTTAAACATGATCATTGTAATCCTTTGATCATTTATGGCTTAGGTTTCCAGTTGGCTAATCAAAGCCCCATCCATACAACATTATGATTGTATTATAGTTATCTTCTTAGTATCCCTATCTATCGATGAGGTATTACTTATGGACTATACCTACTTGATCCCATAGGATTACTCCTTGGTAACTATCTTCAGAATTCATCCTTATAATTCTCTTTGTTACCACATAATATTATGTCTTCCAGATAACTCTTCTATCCATTTAGGAGTGAGTTAACTCCATTAATTATCATAATGATTTCATCCTCTCCAAGCCTTTCCATCCTATAGATTATATTCAATTCTAGCATTACTATTTACATCTTCTGACTTCTTTATTTATAAGCCTTAAGTAAATGCTATAATAAGGACAAGAGTTGATAGGTTAAGAATTGGTGAATCAATAGTTGATTACCCAATATTGATGAACAACAAATATAGGGATAGGATTCAATAGAGATGATAAAGATTGATATAGAAAGAAAGATATATGGGGAATGATCTTGACTTGGTTTCTTTCCTACTCAATCTCACTAAAGAGTTAAAGTTTGGTACTTCCATGATACTCATGGTATAAGTAGATGAGATTAAGATATAGTTGTTACATTTTTATTATTTGGGTTATATTTATAATTTAGTATTCATGAGTGATTATAATGAATATTATGATATGATCACCTAAGGATCAAATATAAATCATTAAGTAATGTAGTAGGGTTTAATTTTATTATATTTGATCTACCCTTAGATCAAATCATGTTTACCCCAAATAAAGTTTTAGCAAAGGTCATATTGAAACTTATCGCAATCAACTTGATGATCTACTTTCATTCCATCAAGTTAAGAGAAGCTTCAATCTCTTTGACAAGTTTTTATTTAAAGACGCGAAAATTATTCAGATTTTCTATGCATGAATGCAATGCACACACTTGTGTTCAGCTTATTTCTAAACTCTAATGCTGGGATGTTACAGGTGGCTCAGGATCAGGCCATCCTCTTTGCCATCCAGTCCTCGCTCCATGAGAGCGTGTCGTCGCTGGTTCTCTTCGCAGCCACGTCCAGGGATGTGTGGGCTGCCCTTCATACGAGCTTCGCGTCACAAACTCAGGCGCGGGCTCACGCCATCCGCACTCAGCTTGGCGAGGTTAAGCTCCTCGACCGCTCCGTCACCGAGTACTTCAACAAGGTTATGGGCCTCGCCGACTCCTTGCGCCATCGATTGACCACTACGTCCGAGGACTTCACTCACAGACGTTCTGGATGGGATGGACGAGGACTACAACAACCTCTACAAGAACATTGATGCTCGTGAGACTCCTATTCCACCGCGCAAGCTATATGCCCGGCTCCTTTCGACGGAGCAGCGTGTCAAGAAAAAGCATGCAACTCCCTCGATGGCCAACGCTGCATTCTGTGGTGGCGGCAAAGCCCCCAAGACACCTGTGGGTGGGGCAAGCCGTCGATCGCGCCTTCTCCATCGCCGCAGTAGCCTCCTCTGGCGCGCCCTCCCACCGTCACCTCTGGGGGTCACCCGCGCGCCTGCTGCCCCAGCTGTGGCGCTCATCTACTTGCCGGTGTGTGGCCTGAGGGCCACCTCGCCTCATGTTGCCGTCGCTTCAGCGGAGTTCACGGCATCGACAACAATGGTAAGGGGAACGAAAAACAAGTGGCTCTTGCGCGTCACGAGTATGGGAGCACCCCTTCGTACCCCATCAATCCTACATGGCTCATGGATACAGGAGCTACCAATCACTTGACGGGTGAGATGGTCAAGCTCTCCACTCAGGAGCCGTACCACGGCAATGATCAGGTTCGCACTGCCAACGGAGCAGGTATGCACATCTCACATATTGGTCAGGCTTCTCTTCTTGCACAAAATTTCACAAAATTGCGTCTCCTCAATGTCCTTAGAGTTCCTTCGGCTAGCGTAGCTTGTTGTTAGTTCCTCAACTTACTCGTGATAATAATGTCTTTGCTGAATTTCATTGTTTTCATTTTTTTCAAGGATTCGGACGAGGTTCGTGCTCCTTAGAGGCCCTCCATATGGGTTATATGCGCTTGATGTTCCACCAGTCTCCCAGGCTTTCAGTGGCGTGCGTGTGTTGTCCACCCACTGGCATGCACGCCTTGGTCATCCTGCTACACACATAGTTCGTCATGTTCTCCACCGCCATGAGCTCCTAGTAGTGTCCAATAATAATGTTGGTTCTGTTTGTGATGCCTGTCAGCAAGGCAAGAGTCATCAACTACCATTTTCAGATTCGAGTCGTGTTGTTAAAACTCCGCTTGAGCTTATTTTTCTGATGTGTGGCGTCCTGCCCAAACATCTATTAGTGGCCATAATTAATATGTCAGTTTTATTGATGCTTATAGTAGGTATAATTGGCTTTATCTTCTCAAGCATAAATCGATGTGTTCGATGTATTTCTTCAATTTCAAGCACATGTTGAGCATCTTCTTAAGCATAAGATTATTCATGTTCGATCGATTGGGGTGAGTATCGCCTCGTCGTTCTTTAATAAACTTGGGATTTCGCATCGTGTCGCTTGTCCTCATACACATCAACGAATGGCGGCGAGCGTAAGCATCGTCATGTTGTAGAAAGCGGCCTTGCTTTGCTAGCTCATGCTTGCTCCTTTCCGGTTTTGGGTAGCGCATTTTTCACGGCCTGTTTTTGATCAATAGGCTTGACGACTCCTTCATATGAAAACATTGCTCAATGAAACTCCTGACTACACTTTTCTAAAAGTTTTTGGGTGCGCGTGTTGGCCTCATCTTCGACCCTATAATAAACACAAGCTTGAGTTTCGGTCTAAATAGTGCATCTTTCTTGGGTATAGTGGTCTCCATAAAGGGTATAAATGCCTTCACATTCCGTCCAACCGTGTCTATATTTCTCGTGATGTCGTGTTTGATGAGAATGTGTTTCCTTTTTCTGCACTTCCGACCACCACCACCGCATCCGATACACCCGTGCATCCATCTTTACCATTGCCTGACCAGTTTGTATGTGTTGCACACTCTCCTGCTTTGCTTCCTAATCATGTTGCAGGTACTGGAAGAGGAGCGCGGCTGCAGCTTCTTGAGGAATCCTCCTCCCTGACGTCGCCCGCGCCGCACGACGATCGCGTGCATGCCCTATGCATGGCTGACGTCGATCGCACCGGCCTGGCTCCCTCAGCTCTCGCTTCGCCGGCTCCCACTCTCGGCCCAGCGCCGGCCTCTGTAGCCGGTCCAGCGTCGGCGCCCTCTGTGGAGCCTCGGCCTCCCCCGCGCCCTCCGCTACTGGACCGGCTTCGCCCGGGCCAGCATCACCTGGCTCGAGCACGCCTTCGGTCGCATCCTCTCCTGGAGCCTCTCCACCAGGATCGGCTTCGATCTCTACATCACCGTCACCTGCACCTCGTGCACCCGTGCCGACTGATCTTCGTCCTTGCACGCGCAGTCAGTCTGGGGTATTCCGACCCAGAGAGCGCACTGACAGGACAGTTGCATGGATTGCATCATGCGTTGCACAGGCTAAGTCTAACCCCACCGCGGAACCCCGGCACTTCCAGGCTGCTCTTGGTATTAATCATTGGCGCAATGCTATGGAAGAGGAGTTTCAGGCACTACAGAAAAATAATACTTGGCAGCTGGTTCCTCCTGTTTCTGGGGTCATTATCATTGATTCCAAGTGGGTCTTCAAAGTCAAGAGGCATGCTGATGGTTCTATTGAATGCTACAAGGCGCGGTTAGTAGCCAAGGGCTTCAAACAAAGGTATGGACTTGATTATGAGGATACATTCAGTCTGGTTGTTAAGCCTACTACCATTCGTTTGCTTCTCTCTTTGGCTGTTACACGAGGATGGTCGATGCATCAGCTGGATGTTCAGAATGCCTTCTTGCATGGTGTATTGGAGGAGGAAGTTTATATGCGCCAGCCTCCGGGATTTGTTTATCCTGATCGTCCTCGGCATTTGTGTCGTCTTGTTAAGGCGCTCTATGGGCTGAAGCAGGCCCCTCGTGCTTGGCATGCTCGACTTGGTTCTGTTCTTCGAGGGCTTGGTTTCGTTCCATCTACAACTGACACATCTCTGTTTCTCCTTCAGCACCCTGAGGTCACTATGTATCTGCTGGTCTATGTTGATGATATCATTCTTATTATCTCCTCAGATACTGCTGCTGATTGTCTGTTGACTGCTCTTAGTTGTAAGTTTGCTGTGAAGGATCTGGGTGCTTTGCAGTACTTCCTGGGATTGGAGGTTTTGAGGTCGTCTGCGGGATTGTCTCTCACTCAGCACAAGTACTCCATGGATTTACTGCGCCGAGCTGGTATGCTTAAGTGCAAACCTACTGCTACTCCTATGTCTGCCACTGATAAGTTATCTGCTCTTGATGGGGATCTTCTTCCTTCCGAGGATGCTACTGAGTATCGCAGTATTGTTGGTGGTTTGCAGTACTTGACTATCACCAAACCCGATATCTCCTATGCAGTTAACCGTGTGTGTCAGTATCTTCATACTCCCAGGACTCCACATTGGTCAGTTGTGAAGCGTATTCTGCGCTATATCTGTTCCACTGCCTCATATGGCTTGCATCTTCAGCATGCACCGTCATGTGATCTTTCCGCATTCTATACAGATTGGGCTGGCAATCCTGATGACAGGCGATCCGCGGGAGGCTATGCGGTCTTCTTTGGACCGAACTTGATCGCCTGGGATGCTCGCAAGCAGGCTACAATGTCTCGTAGTAGTACTGAAGCTGAGTACAAGGCAGTCGCTGATGCTACAACTGAGATCATATGGGTATAGTCGTTATTGAGAGAGTTGCGAATCTCTCAATCTCATTCGCCTGTTCTTTGGTGTGACAACATCGGTGCTACATACCTTTCGTCGAATCCGGTATTTCATGCCCGAACGAAGCGTATCGAAGTTGACTATCATTTTGTGAGGGAACGTGTTGCTCATAAGCTACTCTACATCAAGTTTATCTCTTTCAAAGATCAACTTGCTGATATTTTTACGAAGCCTCTTCCGCAGCCTCAGTTTGTAGGATGTAGGCGCAATCTTAACTTACTTTGTATATCAGACCATAGTTAAGATTGATGGAGGATGTTAGACTCTATATATTATGGACTCTATATATTATGGCCTCAGTTATGTACCCCTCTATATAATAAGATAGTCGCACCCACGATTAGGGTGTCGAGCAGTTGCCCTAAATCACGTTTTACACTAACCTTACTTATTTCTTCGTAGATTTGGAACGAGCGTGGCGCACTTGTCTTTTGGACAAGCACACATCATGTTTATCCGTCAAACTGCTTAGTTACTAGATGGGTAAAAGTTTTTGCCACCGTATTTTTAAAATAGAAATTGTGGTCACAATTTAAGCTCTAGCGCACTCGTCAAGCGTCTTTGCCCTGACCCGTGCTGATCTGTTCTGTTCTCAACCCGAGGCTTCTGATATTTTGGTTATATATGGTGCAACGCAATGCAATGCGATGGCAGCCACGTACGACAATGGTGCACAAATGATGCCACAACAGATAAAAAATACTGATTTCGTGGTGCATACATGGTGAAAATCTGTAATTATACAAAGAAATCTTAATTTCCCCTGTGTCATAAGTACATGTGCACCCCCTTGACTCTACAGGATCCGTATCCTGACCTCGAAGCATCATGTCGCTTAACCTGAACAAGTCTCATGTACACTACGTGCAAAACATCCTGGTGAATGTAAAGTGTTTGCTGATCCGACGAACTTTCCTATAAATCGCCACTGTCAATGTCCCATGCACCAAATTGGAGATGATCCTTCGATGACGCAGCCATCAAGGTTCGCAAAATCTAACGTACTATCGATCTGGATTTGGGCTACAGCCAGGTCAGGGCTTGACGCCGCGCGGTCGCGACGGACGACCCCCAACGAACCTCCCATCCCGCAGCCTATCTCGCGTGTAGCATTTCTGGAATACGTGTAGCACAAGCATCCAAAACTGAGCTTAGTTTTCTGGGATACGTGTAGCACAGGCCCCTGTCAGGATGGTAGGTTTTCCATGGTAGGATGAACACAAAATTACATTGATCTGGTTTTCGTTGAATGATAGGTCCATGATCATAAAGGGACTGCATGTGAAGTAGGATGATAGATCAATGAGGAAGGAACTGCATGTGAAGTAACATCTTCCGAGATGGCACTTTTCCAATCCATAGATTTTTCGTGTACACTGGCAGGATGGTAGTCTTACATTGTTCAGCTAGGATGATACTTATTTCACTTTTGTGATTTTGTGCAAATTCTCTGACATGATGGTAGTCTTGCATTGTTTCTGCTAGGATGGTACTTATTCACTTTTGTGATTTATTGGTCAGTTAGGCATGGTAGTTTTTGTTTCTCAGATAATGTGCAAGGAAAAATGAAATCACATGTAAAACAACATTTTCTGAACTGATAGGATGGCAGTTTTTGTGGATGCAAAGGATGGTAGATTTTGTGATGCAGGGATGGTAGTTTAAAATTGTTAGTTTTTGAGATACCATTTGTTCACTTGTGATGCAGGGATAGTAGTTGTTCATTTTAGGATGTAATTTCTGTAGCGATGGTCCCTTCCAATGGTGGCAACCCTAGGGGGGGGGAAGAGGTGGAAAGAGCAACGGGGAGGGGGGCGATAGGGCTGGTGGCAGGTGGGGGTAGCCTGTAGGGAAGGTCGACCGGTGTTCAGGGCAGGGTAAAAACAGAAATAAGAGAAGAGCGCGCGCATCTAGAATAGGAAAGGACCGGTGTTGTCGGACCGACCTGGCCGTACGCTAAACTCAGGTCGACCTGAGTGTAGTTGCCAAATTGGAGATGATCCTTCGATGACGCAGCCATCAAGGTTCCGGCGGAAAAATTCTATACACCGAGTTGGTCGGCGCATATCGTGTGCCGCTTTGCGATGGTATGGACTGCCGATTGACACCTCTTGTCTTTTTTAGTTTGTTCTTTTTATTTTTCTATTTGTTTTCCTTTTGTTTTATTTTCCTGTTTATTTTTATGATTTTCTTTCTTCTTTTCTATTTTTAAATTTCTAAGAAAACATTGTTTGAAAAATAAAATGTTTAAATTTAAATATTGTTCAAAATGGGAATTTGTTCTAATTTAAATTGTGTTTGAATTTGAAAATTGTTAAAATAGAAAATTGTTTAAATAAATAATTGTACTGGACTAGGCGTGTACTGGAGGCGGTGCGGGGCTAGGCGTGTACTGGACTCTAATTGCTGTGTTAGGCCGCAATGGCGGTGCTAGGTGTATTCATATGAATACCCATAATTTACCGAGAGCTTGGACCTCTCTTTTTTTCTTGTCCATAGGCGAAAAAGGCGATTTGTGCATCTCCCTTCCACTCCACCCTTGCCGTCGTCGCCCCTTCCGATTCCTCACCTTCGGCGGCCGCTCCGGCGGCGGGAGAGTGGGGGATCGACAGGGCATGATGTGTACATAGAGTAGGTAGTGGTAGGTCGCTAGCCGGCGGCGTTGGGGAGTAGAGGCGTGGCCGGAGTGGCTTTTGCGAGCGGCAGACCACTTCTCATTTGTTGTGGCTCCAGTGGAGATGGGCGACGGATCTGCCCGTCTCTTGGCGGTGGCGGCCCTCTGGTGCTGTCGTCTGCTTGTTTCCCTCACCGGTGACCGTGGGACGACGACATCGGGTTTCGAAGATCTAGGAGGTGGAGATGGTGGGGAACTGGGCGTTGGCGTCGAGGTTGCAGGTTGGAGGCACTCCGGTGCTGAGCTACGATGACTTCCCGTCCGCGGAGGGACTCCTCCCAGTCCAAGGTTTGCGAGGAGGAGGAGTGGCAGCGCGCCATCGTTATGAGTTGTGCTTCGTCAACGGCGACAGGATCTGGAGGGACTTCATTGTAATTTTTTTTCTTTTCTGGATCTGTCCGTAATGACCCCGGTTTAATATCATCTGCACTTTCTGCGCAAAAAAAAAAGAATACCATAATTTGACAAAATAGACAAATTTTAGACAAAACAGTAATAAATTTTGGTACTTCTCAGACAATATTAGTTGCCTCAAATTTGCCTATATTTGGATGAATCTAAACACTATTTAGTATATAATTTTATCTAAATTTTGATAAAACTAATATGAATCGAAGGAAGTAAAATAATGATAAATTTTGGCGAACCGATTACCCTTAGAAAATTGGTAGCGCCGCCATTGTTAGGCCGAGTGGGCCGAACGAGTGTGCCAGGCTCTTCCGAAACAACGCGGTCTAGTCCGGTCCATGACCGACGGACCGACCGATCGGCGCGGCACCGTTCACGCCGACGCGCCGTCGCCGTCGTCCGACGAGGAGCACGCCCACCACCGCTGAGATTCCAGGATCCGATCGAACCAGAGTTTCCGTGGATGTCATTGTCCTCTGACCACTTTCTCAGCACAGAACTTTCCGCTAGATCCATCCAGAAGGACGACAAAAAAGTAGATCGAGCCACGTACTCTGGACCTCCTTTTCTCGTCTAGTACCAACCGAAAATTTCCGGAGAAAATTTCTTATTTGGCACTGGCTTAAAACTAGGTTCCTTATTTGACACTGGACAAAATTTTCTTCCCCATTTGACATCTTCTCAAAATTTGTTTTCCTATATGACACTCTGGTGCATTTTGTCCACTAACAGTAATAAAGAGAGACATGAAAAGACCTTTGTACCCCTAGGATATAATGTGACCAAAATCATTACAGAACAATAGCCCGAGATCCCTGCGGCCTCACCCAGATGGACCTCAAGCCACGGTGAGCACCTCTTCGGATCTGGCCTTTTCCATCCTCCAATACTGTGTACCGTGATATCGCTTCCGGCCGAGCACACATGTTTCCTTAGCGGCCGCCATGTACGAGCATCTCCACCTCCTGATGCCACACCACTGCTGCTTCCCTTATTGCTGGTGAACCACACCAGCGACACCGCAATAACACACGCATGCCAGACTTTATTCAACCCAGGCGGCTAGGCAGATGCTAAGTTTTCAGCTGCCTGTCTACTAGCTTGAGCTGGCCAATTTTGTAGGAAGCTTTTGATTCAGTTAATAAGCAGCTTGGTTTGAATTGATTCAGTATTCTGCTATCTTGGTTGTCTAATCATAAGGCCATGCACCCTTTTATCTCTGCTACTGTACTTGGAGATCAGTCTGAAGCTGAACCTGCAGCTGCGCCTTCGCCCAAGCCCACAACGACTCCAAACCTTGCAGCAACAGCACCATGGCCTGACGAGCGCTCCACAGCCGCACCATTCCCTCCTTCCGTCGAGCCTTGGCCTCCTTTTCCAGCCCCTCCTTGTCCGCCTTCCGCCGTGGGTGGGTTGCCATCCGCCGCCGCGACTCGCAGCACACGCCGATGCCGCTGGTATGGTTCAGGTCAGGTCGGTTCTGAACAATAGTGAATGAGAGGAACAGGTTATTCGGTTTGGTAGCGATGGGATTTTTCGTTCCAGGGGTTAGGCTACTTGCAGAGTATTTTGGTCCATCTGATCATTTTTTGACGGAATAGTGGGACAAAAGCAACGGCAATGTCATATAAGGAAACTAATTTTCACCACGTGTCATATAGGGAAGAAATTTGTCCAGTGTCAAATAAGAAACCTTATTTTAAAACAGTATCAAATAAGGAATTTTCTCAAATTTCCGCACCAACACCGACGGTAAGCGCGCCATGGGTCTCGCTCGTCAGCACCGTACGTACGAGATCGACGGGGGAGCTTTGGTTGGGAACACTCGACTCGTACTGCCGCGCCCACCTTGGCACGGCTAGGTTGGAAAGCGGTGGAAAGAGTACGTGGCCGTCGGTTGGATTGGATGACGCACACGACACCTCAACCACCCTGGCCGACTGGCCGCCGCCGAGGAAAAACTCGAGAAGAGTAGGAGTAGCTTGGAAGGAAATCAAGCTGATGACGCCGTGACACTACTCGGATAAAATACAATAAGGCCGATTATGTCATGAGTCGCTCTTTCGGTTGAGACGGATGATTAGCGTACATCACAGACGGCGACTAATCTCGATTAAACTTTGTCTTTTTGCTTGCCAAGTATACTACTCCGTAGCTAGTGGGAGCTTCTTTGGTCCATCACTTTTTTTTTTCTGCCAAGTAGTACTACTCATTGATCGAACAATACGAATACCGCGAGACACATTAATTGCTATTCACGGGGAAACCAGGTGCCTGCTGCTAGCTCTAGGCACAATCAAAGCTCCGTCGCTTTGCGCATTGACGCACCGAAATCAATGCTAGTAGTAGCCATCTGGTGTATGTCTACGTGTACGTGTACAGAATAGCCACCCGTGACGTGCATGTACGCTGCATGCATGGTCATGCACCGTAGTAACAACACACGGCATGGCAGCTATCCTATTTTAGTTTGGAAACCCCGACAGCCACTATATTTTAGACTTATCATCATGCGAAACGCAAAGGCGATCGATCGAGATCAAATCGCTAGCTAGCCTTTAGGGGAAAGATTAGCTTCACAAATCGATCAGAAGGGGCGACGTACGCGGTGGTCGGGAGCGTCCATACAACAAAGGCAAAGGTCGGACACACCAACAACAGGTACTGGCGTACCACCAAAAGTCACGGCTCCCTCCCCAGCTCTCCCCCCCCCACGTATGACCGTCCTCTCCTAGATCCTGGGCCCCTCCTATGGCCTCTTCGTCAGAATAGCCGGTCGGAGTTGGCTCGAAGGTGGCGCCGGTGTAGATAGAGTTATGAGTTGTGGCTTCGTGTCAGTAGTGGGTTCTTTGCCCGGCGATGTGGTCTTTCTAGACGGGTGCAGTCAGATCTGGAAGTTAGGGTTCGTCCTTGTGGTCTTGAGGCTCCTCTGGCCGGAGCTAGGGACGATGAGGAGGACAACCACATCTAATAAAGCCGTTGTTCGCTGTTTCCCGGAGGCAGCAACAAAGCTCATGGCTCACGTACCTCAAAGGTTGTGGTCACGGAGATCCAAGTTCCTATTGAAACAAGTAGGTCGGATAAACAATCAAATACCAAGATTTGAGGGTTGAATCATTATTTGAGAATAATGAACCGACTACATGCAAAGAAGCGATGATGGGCCCTGACTCCGTAAAATGGCTTGAAGCCATAAAATCCGTGATAGTTCCATACACGAGAAAATCAAGTTTTGAACTTGAAGGACCCTCGAGAAAGGTGTAAGACCTTATAGTTGTGTGCGGATCTATAAAGAAATAGACATGGATGTTTCACATCTATGAAATAGTCGACATGTTGGAAAGAGTTCACAACAATGTTCAAAGGTTGACTATGACAAGATTTGATCTGTCATAGTGATATTTAGTCTAGACGGATTAATGTAACCACTACATATAATTTGTTATATGGTAGTTGAATAAACAAAACAAGTTCTTCTAATAGAATCGTTACCTAGGACATGTGCATAACACGGTCCATAGGGTTTTGTTAATTCAAAGGATGCTAAAAGCATATGCAAACTTCAATGGTTAAAGTGAGCATCATGAGTTGGAATCTTCACTATGATGAAAGCTGTTAAAGGAGTTTAAAAGTTCATTAGAGACAATGAAGATGCTTGCATTTGCAAGAAATTAAGTGGGCGCTAAGACATGTTTCTAATACATTATGTGGAAGACATATTGTTGATTGGAAATAATGTATCTTTTATTAACACATATTAAGAATTTCATCCCGATGAAAGACTTAGGCAAAACCTAAATATTTGGCATCAATAGACGCTAATATGGTTGTGCCGAAGTACATAGACAAGATATTGAATGAGTTCAATATAGAAACTACAAGAGAGGTTATGCACGTAAAGGATTGAATAAATTCAATGTTGATGATATATTCAAGTGTATTGACATTTGGTAAAGTGAAACAAATAATCAAGTATAGATTGATACTTGATGTATAAAATCAAAGAGTATTTATATCATCTTGTGATATGTACAAATCCAGATATGTCCTATGCTCTAAATGTTGTGAGCATATACCGAATGATTCGTAAGATGATCATTGGACAATAGTAAGGATATTCTTATGATCTTTTGGAAGAACTAAGAGTATAATATTTGTAGAAGTGACAAATAGATGGTTAGTTCATTGTAAAAAATCTTGCATTGATACTAGCTTTGTCACAAAGTACAAATTAAGTTTATCTCAATCTAAACTAAAGGTGGCACAATATAATGGAAGGTGAGTTCCATAATGGATTTGGATGAGTTCCAAAGTTAAGACATTGTGACGGATACTACAACAAAAGGCCAAGTATATACGCTATTTTAGCGACAAAGAGGGCATTTGTGTCAAGTAGTTTGTTATCAAACTAGGTGTAGCTCACGTGGGATAATACTATTAAGATATATTGTGCGACAATATTATCAACATGTTTTAACCCCAAAGAGCTAAAGGTCACACCGAAGACCAAATTTATACAAAGCCATCTCATTAGAGAATGAGTGCGTAGAGGCAAAGACATGCAATTACAAGCGGACTGGAAGTGTCGATCCGAGATCGATTGACCACTAGCAATCGTGTACATACAACAGGAAAGCCATAGGTGTTATATACACAAAGGTTTGAAACTAGATTATTGACTCTAGTGCAAGTGGGGGACTGTTGGAGATATGCCCAAGAGGCAATAATAAAGTGGTTATTATCATATCTTCACACTTATGATAAATGTTTACATACCATGCTAAAATTGTATTAACCGGAAACATTAATACTTGTGTGATTTGTAAACTAAAATAAGAGTCCCTAGTAAAGCCTCTTGTTAAACTAGCTTGTTGGTTAATATATGATCATGGTTTCTGATCATGAACATAGAGATGTTATTAACAAGGATCATATCATTAGGAGAATGATGTGATGGACATACTCCTATAGATAAGCGTAGCATAAAGATCAAGTCATTTAAATAGTTCAATTGCTATATGCTTTACGATACATAGTAACCTAATTCCTTCGACCATGAGATCATGCATATCACCTTTAGGATGGATGCTTTGATGACATCAAACACCACACCGTAATCGGGTGGCTATAAAGGTGGCATTAAGTGTTCGGAAAGTATTGGTTGAAACACATGGATCAAGAGTGGGATTTGTCCATCCTCATGACGGATAGATATACTGGGCCCTCTCGGTGGAATGTCATCCAATTAGCTTGCAAGCATGTGACTTGGTCACAAGGGATCACATATCACGGAACGAGAAAAGAGTACTTATCGATGCGAGGTTGAACTAGGTATGCAGAGATACCGACGATCATAACCTCGGATAAGTAACATATCGTGAGACAAAGGGAAATTGGTATCGTATGTAAGTGGTTCATTCGATCATAAAGTAATCGTAGAAATATGTGGGAGCCATATGAATTTCCAGATTCCTCTATTGGTTATTGTTCGAGAAGTGTCTCGATCATGTCGCATAATTCACGAACCGTAGGGAGACACATAAGGATTCGACGTTGTTTGAGTAGTTATGGTATTATGAGAAAGAGACCGAATGTTGTTTGGTCTCGGATGGGATCCGGGATATCACGAGGTGATCCGAATGGTCGGAGAATAAGATTCATATAAGGAAAGTCCGTTTGAGTTCGGGAATGATTAGGTGTTTTCATCGGGAATGTTCTAGAAGGTTCGGATTGTCCGGCACTCCGGGGAAGGGTACATGAATGTGTCATTGCTCATTGAATGATTGCATCATGTACTAAGTGTTCTTGCTGTCCCAAATAAAGGATTAAATTGAATCCTAAACAGAAAAGTCAAATGTCGGTTTGAAAGTCAAACCGCCAAAACAAGCTGTGGAAACAAGCAAGAGGAGTTGGAACCAACACGGAGGAGGTTGGACTCCTCCAGCCGGCCAAGCCCTAGGCCGAGTTGGGAGGACTCCTCCCTCCTGGCGCCAAGGAACCCCTCCCATATAAGGAGGCGGGGCTCCTCCCAGACACATAAGTTCCTATCTTCTACCTCGGTTTAGAGCCGTTTTGGTTTAGAGCTTCTAATTGCTTTAGCCTGCGGTTTAGAGCCTTCTAATTGGTTTAGAGCCTTCTAATTGGTGTGTCTAATTACTAGACCACTAATAGCCTCTCTCATAAGCTCCACCATACTGCACGGCTTAAGGCGAAGCCTGGGATTTCCCTCTACTTAGGTACCACGCCGTTGTCTTTGCCGAATCGCGAGAGAGTGCTACAACCTCCATTTTCTTTGGAACAAGGAGAGGAAGGTCTTCGTCAGAAAATCGAACGTGTGACCGATCATGGGGCGCTGCGGAACGTGGCGCCGGAAGGATCGTCTACGCGATCTTGAGATCGGAAGTGTCGACTACATCACCCACGAGAATCTCTCGTTAACCGCTTTGGAATCTTGAGGGTAAGTTATTCCAAAGCGACTCGTTGCTACAATCTAGTAGATAGATCTTGGCTTGTTTGTTTGTATGCGATAGAAAATTTTGTTTTCCATGCTACGAACCCCTCTGATGGTATCAGAGCCGTGTCTATATGTAGATCTGTTGCACGAGTAGAACACAATGGTCATTATGGGCGTTGATGCTTTTATTGTCGATTGCTTCTTGTGTACTTTGTATCTTGCGGTATGTTGGGATGAAGCGGCCCGGGCTAACCTTACATGACATCGTTCATGAGACTTGCTCCACGCTTGACATGTAACTTGTATTGCATAAGTGGCTTTGCGGGTGCATGTTTCTCCTAGCATAGTTAAGATCCAATTTACAACGGGTGATCAACAATACTAGTATCAATGTTGTGGTTCTTGTTCGTAAGTTAGAACGACACTTATTGAAAGCCCCAAACCACGTAAAATATGCAAAGAAAGTAGGCGTCTAACTTTGTTTTGCGAGGTGTCGATGATGTGATATGGCCATGATTGTGATTGTATTTGATGTATGCAATGTTCCTTATTGTAAGTCGACAACGGCGAGAATATATGGTTGTCTTTAATTTATGTTAAGACCGCGTGTCTATTCAAAGTAGTTGTAATAGTTGAAGCCGGGGCGACAACCATGGAAGCGTCATTGACCTTGATGCAATGCCGGTGATGATGGAGATCATGTTCGTGCTAGAAGATGGAGATCGGAAGCACAAAGAAGAAAAGGCCATATCATATCACATATTATGAATTGCATGTGATGTTAATCCTTTATGCATCTTGTATTGCTTAGTAGGCGGTAGCATTATAAGATGATCCCTCATGCACATGAATTTCAAGTCTTAAAGTGTTCACCCTTAGTTAGCACCGTTGCTAAAGCTTGTTGTTTGAAACACCACGTGATGATCGGGTGCTAGATTACGCAAGTGTATACAACGTGAGCAAGCAGTTGCTCATGCGAAACTAAGGTTTGATCTTGACGAGCCTAGCATGTCAGACATGGCCTCAGGAACACGGATTACCGAAAGGTAGAGCATGAGTCATATAGTAGATATGATGAACATGTCGATTGTTCGCCATTGAAGCTATATCAACTCTCGTGATGATCGGTTTTGATGTGGTGGATTTGGTTCGTGTGATCACTAAAACAATGTGAGGGATATTGTTTTGAGTGGGAGTTCACCTAGATTAATTTAATTATTAATTAGAACTCAATTTATCATAAACTAAATCAAAGTGAATTTGCATAGTTGTTGTAGTCATTGGCATCCGTTTACCACCTTGCGCTTAGTTATAATTGAGATGATAGAACTATAGAATTCTGGTTAGTTACTTTCTGACTGGTATCGTATTGTTTTGAAGTGTTAATCTAAAGTTTAAAAGTCCTATTGCAAACTTTCGGTGAGTTCAGTTACTCCATGAAGTTTAATAATTGGTATTAAAACAAGAGTAACAATTCCAATGTTAGTATATAAGTATCATGTTTGTCTCCACGATTCTTGATATTCAAAGGATTCTCTTAATATCAAGGTTATCTAGGATCTGAAAGAGTTGTTTCAGAAACCATGATGTGTGGAAGATATTGTGATATCTGAAACAAAGTTTTGGTTGCAACATGATAGAGTATAATATGGCAAAAGTCATGTTCTCATATTTGATGAGAATTTGCAAAAAGGTTGGAGACACTAGTTGTCCTAATCCTCCAAAATGTTTTGGAGAGCAACATTATACTTGCGATTCACCGTTACAAGCTAAAAGTAGCTTGATCATGGATAAATCCATAACAAGGGTGAATATTTTATGTAGGTAAAATGTTTACTACACCAAGAAGATTACTAAATAAAGGAATTTGAAAGAACACCAAACATTTGATGATGGTGATCTACTTCAAAGTGCAAGTCCAAAGACATTGGTATT
The DNA here is from genome assembly GCA_030063025.1 of Avena longiglumis. Lineage (NCBI taxonomy): Eukaryota > Viridiplantae > Streptophyta > Magnoliopsida > Poales > Poaceae > Avena > Avena longiglumis. Next base: position 68,854,488 of record CP125973.1, on the reverse strand, counting down.
TAACTATACATGTTTTGGGATATGTGTCATATGAATGACTCCACTAATTGATGTTGATAGATTCTTTCAAGCGAAAAGGAAATCTTGAAGAGAATCTCATAAGTATATGGCGTAAAAGAAAAGACTAGAATTGTTCGGTTTAAGTATATAGATGATATACGTGTTATGGTTGTATTCTTTGCTTGTTAAACAATGTGGTTCTTAAGTATTTGATCTGAATTTGTTGGTGTGAATCGTCATACGAAACAACACAATTCATGAACTACAATGGCCTAAGTAACTAGCAAAAGAATATGTGATGATGTTCATCGAGAACAAAATAAAGGGTTATTGTGTTGCTCGTTAAACATCAAAGCTTGCCTTCAAAGATTTGTTTTATCAGTATTATGAGAACAAAAGGGTTGTTCAAATAATTGCGTAATCCATAAAAGATGGATGATTCGCAAATCGTTGGAGGAATCACATCCATAAAACTAGTGCTAAAAATGTCGAAGACAAATTGATTGAAAGATCACTTAGGAAGTGACATCGCCGTTTAAATTATATTGGAAAGAAAACATGAAGAAACTCCATATGGATGGAATTTTGGAGTCTATTTGATTTTGATCAAATGACGCTTGTGAAACTTTCCTAGAGATACTTAAAACTTCGTTCATAGGCGAAAGGAACGAATGACTAGCTTATTGGAACTAGTACATATTGTTGTATGAAATCCATTATGTGTAGTCAAGAGCGATGGATTTCAACTTCATATGCTTTCTCCGAAATTTGAGTGAATATATGAATATTTACTTAATAAGGATGAAGTGTGAAATATTTGAAGAGTTCAAAAGACTTTCAAGATGAAGTGCAAAATCATTGTAACAAGAATATAAACAGTTTATGATAAAGATCATAAAGGAAGATATTTGAGTTACAGAGTTTAGCATAATACCTAAGATTTAAGGAATCGTTCCATGGATTTGCATTTTCCCGAAACACCATAAGAGTATGGAGCGTTCGAGATATGTAATTAAACCTTGTTTGACATGGTAAGATGAAAGGTATAATTTATAAAACTGCCATTATATTTTAAAGATTAAAAGCTTTAGAGATTACCATTTTCCCGAAAAGAGCTCCATCATAATCCGTTGAAATGACACCATATAAGGTTATGGTTTGGGATAAAACCCAAGTTGTCCTTTCTTAAACATTGGTATGCTATGCATGAGAAAGATGTGTGCAACCAAAGTCGGATGAACCTGTCTTTGTATGTTATTTCGAATAAGCATTAAGTAATCCTCCATAACATCATCGGAGACAAAAGTGTTTGTCACTTAAACGTCAAGTTTCTTTGAGAAGGAATTTTTCGTGAAAAGTTAAGTAGGAGGACAATAGAATTTTGATAAGGTTAAAAGAACCTTAGCTATATGTGCAGTTACTTTGACCGAAAAGTGTTCGGAGGCGACAACAAAGCTCATGGCTCACGTACCTCAAAGGTTGTGGTCACGGAGATCCAAGTTCCTATTGAAACAAGTAGGTCGGATAAACAATCAAATACCAAGATTTGAGGTTGAATCATTATTTGAGAATAATGAACCGACTACATGCAAAGAAAGCGATGATGGGCCCTGACTCAGTAAAATGGCTTGAAGCCATAAAATCCGTGATAGTTCCATACGAGAAAATCAAGTTTTGAACTTGAAGGACCCTCGAGAAAGGTGTAAGACCTTATAGTTGTGTGCGGATCTATAAAGAAATAGACATGGATGTTTCACATCTATGAAATAGTCGACATGTTGGGAAAGAGTTCACAACAATGTTCAAGGTTGACTATGACAAGATTTGATCTGTCATAGTGATATTTAGTCTAGACGGATTAATGTAGCAACCACTACATATAATTTGTTATATGGTAGTTGAATAAACAAAACAAGTTCTTCTAATAGAATCGTTACCTAGGACATGTGCATAACACGGTCCATAGGGTTTTGTTAATTCAAAGGATGCTAAAAGCATATGCAAACTTCAATGGTTAAAGTGAGCATCGCGGAGTTGGAATCTTCACTATGATGAAAGCTGTTAAAGGAGTTTAAAAGTTCATTAGAGACAATGAAGATGCTTGCATTTGCAAGAAATTAAGTGGGAGGCGCTAAGACATGTTTCTAATACATTATGTGGAAGACATATTGTTGATTGGAAATAATGTATCTTTTATTAACACATATTAAGAATTTCATCCCGATGAAAGACTTAGGCAAAACCTAAATATTTGGCATCAATAGGCGCTAATATGGTTGTGCGAAGTACATAGACAAGATATTGAATGAGTTCAATATAGAAACTACAAGAGAGGTTATTGTCATACGAGAAAGGATTGAATAAATTCAATGTTGATGATATATTCAAGTGTATTGACATTTGGTAAAGTGAAACAAATAATCAAGTATAGATTGATACTTGATGTATAAAATCACAAAGAGTATTTATATCATCTTGTGATATGTACAAATCCAGATATGTCCTATGCTCTAAATGTTGTGAGCATATACCAGAATGATTCGTAAGATGATCATTGGACAATAGTAAGGATATTCTTATGATCTTTTGGAAGAACTAAGAGTATAATATTTGTAGAAGTGACAAATAGATGGTTAGTTCATTGTAAAAATCTTGCATTGATACTAGCTGTGTCACAAAGTACAAATTAAGTTTATCTCAATCTAAACTAAAGGTGGCACAATATAATGGAAGGTGAGTTCCATAATGGATTTGGATGAGTTCCAAAGTTAAGACATTGTGACAGATACTACAACAAAAGGCCAAGTATATAACTGCTATTTTAGCGACAAAAGAGGGCATTTGTGTCAAGTAGTTTGTTATCAAACTAGGTGTAGCTCACATGGGATAATACTATTAAGATATATTGTGCGACAATATTATCAACATGTTTTAACCCCAAAGAGCTAAAGGTCACACCGAAGACCAAATTTATACAAAGCCATCTCATTAGAGAATGAGTGATGCGTAGAGGCAAAGACATGCAATTACAACGGACTGGAAGTGTCGATCCGAGATCGATTGACCACTAGCAATCGTGTACATACAACAACACAGGAAAGCCATAGGTGTTATATACACAAAGGTTTGAAACTAGATTATTGACTCTAGTGCAAGTGGGAGACTGTTGGAGATATGCCCAAGAGGCAATAATAAAGTGGTTATTATCATATCTTCACACTTATGATAAATGTTTACATACCATGCTAAAATTGTATTAACGGAAACATTAATACTTGTGTGATTTGTAAACTAAAATAAGAGTCCCTAGTAAAGCCTCTTGTTAAACTAGCTTGTTGGTTAATATATGATCATGGTTTCGATCATGAACATAGAGATGTTATTAACAAGGATCATATCATTAGGAGAATGATGTGATGGACATACTCCTATAGATAAGCGTAGCATAAAGATCAAGTCATTTAAATAGTTCAATTGCTATATGCTTTCGATACATAGTAACCTAATTCCTTCGACCATGAGATCATGCATATCACCTTTCGGATGGATGCTTTGATGACATCAAACACCACACCGAATCGGGTGGCTATAAAGGTGGCATTAAGTGTTCGGAAAGTATTGGTTGAAACACATGGATCAAGTGGGATTTGTCCATCCTCATGACGGATAGATATACTCTGGGCCCTCTCGGTGGAATGTCATCCAATTAGCTTGCAAGCATGTGACTTGGTCACAAGGGATCACATATCACGAACGAGAAAAGAGTACTTATCGATGTGAGGTTGAACTAGGTATGCGAGAGATAAAGCGATCATAACCTCGGATAAGTAACATATCGTGAGACAAAGGGAAATTGGTATCGTATGTAAGTGGTTCATTCGATCGCAAAGTAATCGTGAAATATGTGGGAGCCATATGAATTTCCAGATTCCTCTATTGGTTATTGTTCGAGAAGTGTCTCGATCATGTCGCATAATTCACGAACCGTAGGGAGACACACTTAAGGATTCGACGTTGTTTGAGTAGTTATGGTATTATGAGAAAGAGACCGAATGTTGTTGAGTCTCGGATGGGATCCGGGATATCACGGTGATCCGGAATGGTCCGGAGAATAAGATTCATATAAGGAAAGTCCGTTTGAGTTCGGAATGATTAGGTGTTTTCATCGGAATGTTCTAGAAGGTTCGGATTGTCCGGCACTCCGGGGAAGGGTACATGAATGTGTCATTGCTCATTGAATGATTGCATCATGTACTAAGTGTTCTTGCTGTCCCAAATAAAGGATTAAATTGAATCCTAAAGCAGAAAAGTCAAATGTCCAGTTTGAAAGTCAAACGCCAAAACAAGAAACTGGGAAACAAGCAAGAGGAGTTGGAACCAACACGGAGGAGGTTGGACTCCTCGGTGCGCCCAAGCCCTAGGCCGAGTTGGGAGGGACTCCTCCTCACTGGCCAAGGAACCCTCCCATATAAGGAGGCGGGGCTCCCATAGACACATAAGTTCCTATCTTCTACCTCCGGTTTAGAGCCGTTTGGTTTAGAGCTTCTAATTGCTTTAGCTCATGTTTAGAGCCTTCTAATTGGTTTAGAGCCTTCTAATTGGTGTGTCTAATTACTAGACCACTAATAGCCTCTCTCATAAGCTCCACCATACTTGCGCGCTTAAGGCGAAGCCTGCGGGATTTCCCTCTACTTGGTACCACGCCGTTGTCTTTGCCGAATCGCGAGAGTGCTACAACCTCCATTTTCTTTGGAACAAGGGAGAGGAAGGTCTTCGTCAGTGCAACGTGTGACCGATCATGGAGCCGAACGTGGCGCCGGAAGGATCGTCTACGCGATCTTGAGATCGGAAGTGTACGACTACATCACCCACGAGAATCTGCTCTCGTTAACCGCTTTGGAATCTTCGAGGGTAAGTTATTCCAAACGACTCGTTGCTACAATCTAGTAGATAGATCTTGGCTTGTTTGTTTGTATGCGATAGAAAATTTTTGTTTTCCATGCTACGAACCCCTACAGTGCTCTGTTTCGTTCATCTGGCCGGCCGTGGAGGCCGGGGATGGCGTCTCAGAGCATGTCGAGGTTGGGCTTGGGGGACGGCGGGAGTTCCTCCTTGCTGGCATATGCGCGCAGCGCCAGAAAGCGGTTGTCTGTGCCTGTTGCTTCTCTGCTTCTTCCGGCCGGCCATGGAGGCGAGGAGATCAAAATAGAAGACGAAGGCGGACGACCAACTCCCAAAGCATCTCGTGGCCACGCCTTCATTGGCGTTCCTACGGCTCGAGCACGGCCCATCGTGAGGCGAGGAGGTGGGAGCGGCGGTGGGCAACTGCGGGCGGGCGTTGGAGTTCTTGGAGCTTCTTCTCCCGAGCGTTCTCAAGCGGGCGAAGGATCGTCGTCGCTATCCATTACGGAAGGTGGCCGTGCTCTGCATCGATTATGCGACCTCAGATCCTCTTCGAGGATTTTCTTCAGTGAGCAGACAAGCCCTCCTCCAGCCAAGTGGTTTCGTCCCAGGCGCTGCCCCGCCGCTGTTCGTCGTCGCCGGCGGTTGTTCTGAACCCGATTGCATTTGTGCAATTTTTTAGGGTGGTGTTTGCAAATTGTAGGGGCCGAGTTGTATTTTCCTTTTTCTGCTTTGGACCTCTTTATAATTGTACATCCACCGCCAGGCCTTATGCGTTCAAAAAACAAAACAAAAAACAAAGACAAAGGTCCGTGCGCACGAGCTACCACGTCTGCTCGACCGTGCTACCACTGTTTAGCTAAACAACACACAACAGTGTGCAAAGCCATTCCCAGCTAAGCTTTGCACTCGATCCTGTTGGCGACGTATGCACTCCACTAAACACAGAAAAGTGAAACCAAACCTTTTTTTTTTCGTTTTAGCAACCACCGCCATTAGCAGCAGTACTAGCTAACCAGCACCGCCCACAACTAATCGCAACGACCATCTTCGTCAGGCCACTGTCGCCATTGATGTTGCAACTGTTTGCTAGCTAGATCAACAAACAGACGAGGGTTCCACGTGGCGGCGTCCGACTGGACCTGCCGTAAGCTTGGACGGCTCGTGGACGACAGCGACGGCGTAACAGTAGGCGGTAGGGCAGAGCAGTGAGCTGATGACCAGCATGTGCCGGTGGGCAGACACACGGAGGGAGGACGAGCGGCGCTCGCCGCGCTGCGCTTTTGTGCTCTCCACGTCATCGCCGGCGTGGCCGTGGAAGTTGCGGGCCACACCTGACACCATCCACCTGATAGATCGTACTGTACAAATTAGTGACTGCGTTTTAAGTGCAGATGACCCTGAAGAGCTTGTATTCGCATGTAAGTCAGTACATACCGCTGGATTACTAGTTGGAGTGAGTATGTGCAGCGTGGAAAAAATTGTACTCCCTCCGTTTTAAAATATAAGATGTTTTTGGTTTATAAAGAGAATATATATCTAGACTTGTTTTAGTGTGTAGATTCATTTCAAACATGAATGAACCTATATACTAAAAGTAGTCTAGATACATTTACTTCACAGAGCTAAAACATCTTATATTTTGAAACGGAGGGGTAGGTGTCTAAGGTTCTTAGAGTTGAGTCTAAACGGTGGACATGGTGAGTCTAAGAAGAAAAATCTAAGAGTTGAGTCTAGTACTAGTATCACCTCTAAGGGAATAAAACGATGCAGTGGCCCACATAGCAACCTGACACAAGCAGCGTACCTATGGGTAGAAAAATACTTTTTTTCTTAGAACCATGGCTCACCGGCAATTTTTATGCTAGTCATCTGACGCACTGGTCAGCTTTATGGTAGACTCGATGTCTAAAAGGTGCACATGCCCTAAGCTTGCCTAGATGAACTTGTGGAGCCAAATTTCCAGATCCCAGGTTCATTCCCTTCACTTCGAAAAGTGTATGAGTAGCATACACGTAGGATAATTATAATAATGTTGATTCATCTTGACTCGGTGGATCCACGAAAAAGGAAACATTAATTACTTTTAGGGGTATTTTTTTCAAAAATTCTAGTACGATACATTTCTAGAGCAAATTCATACGTAAGAATTTTGTAACCCTTGGGATTTGTCTTTATACGGGTTTGTTTGATTTGTAGGATGAAATGCCATATTGCTTTTGAGGATTTTTTAAAAAGAATTCCGTTTACTTAAAAATATCTGAAGAGGAACATTTGTTTGTTCTTGTGGTGCAATATCAAACAAACCTTACGGAGTACAAGTTGCAGGCCACACCTGACACAATCCACCTGACATTTGTTTTAACTGCAGATGACCCTGAAAATCTGGTATTTGCATCTACGTACGTGCATGACACTGGATTACTAGTTGGAGTATATATAAGCTTGTCTAGATGAACTCGTGAGGGCCAAATTTCCGCACCTCATGCATGGTCCATTTCCTTCACTGGAACGATACTCATTCATTTTGACTAAATGGATTGACACAATTGGAAACATTAATTCTTTTTTGAGGTTTTTTTTTCATTTTTTGGAACCCTTAGGATTTTTTCCTTATATGGGTTTGTTTGATTTGTAGGACTAAATGCCTTATTACTTCCGAGGATTCCTTTGTGATGCGTAAAAAGAACCCCATTTACTCAAATATTTGAAGACATTTGTTTGTTCTTGTGGTGCAATATCAAACAAACCTCAACACGAAATCGGATATGTAGGATCCATCTTTGAGGTATGGCGTTGCAATCAAGCATTTTCTCTTCCTCTATTCGGTAGCCATGTCATTCTACAATCATATGCACAAACTACAAGGTAAATATATCTAGGGACTAACTTAGTTAACATATTTCATAACACATAAATATGAAAAACACATGAATGTGATTGCACAATGACGGTTTGGAAAACAAATTTGTCATGAAGCTTGGTCAACGGGAACATTAAAAACATAGGCATACTAGCAAACATGTCAAATCAAGTCAATGAACATAAAAGTTTTAATTAATCATTTTACAATGCCACTGAAAAACCCTAGCATCCTTGTTCATGCGTAGAAATTCAAAAAAGTGGTCTGAGTGGATTGTAGAACTCCTATGTTTTTTCTTTAAAATTAGCTAGCATGCAAGGAATCTTCCCTCGTTTATTTGCTCTATATCTTTGGATGAAATGGATGGACAATGGTATCACAGATTTTTTTTCCTATTTCTATGTTTTTCCTTCACTTTCCTTTTGGTCAAACAGGCCTCAACAACAACTCCATTTTACATTTATTTATCGATGTTTTTCCTTAAGGTTGACTATATTTACTACGAATTTAAGTGATGCCTATTTATCCTTTTATCGATTCAAAATTTGAATTGTATACATTTCTTATCTTTCTAAACTCCTATTTTGTACATCGACTCAAATCATACTCATGTTTCCCAATCCTATACTCCCCCGGTCCGGAAAAAAGATCTATATGTGTGAATCTAAAAGCATGTTAGTGTATAATAAAAAATACATGTGAAAATATGCAGCCTTTTTTCTTCGGAGGAAGTACATTTTTTGAATTCTAGGAGCGAAAGAGACCCTTAGCTAGATTATAGGATTTCCTCTGGGTCAATGCGCAAGAAAGAGCAATCATGTGCCTGACCCACACCGCGAAAAGCTGGCCCCATCAATCGGGCCGACGGGCCCTCACCCTGGGAACCCTCGCCCCTCCTGCTCCGCGTCCCCAGAACTCGCAACCGCCCAACCCTCCCCTCGTCAAACCCGCCGCGACGAAGGGGGGAGAAGGACGACGGGCGTAGTGGCGGTCGCCTTCAAATCCCCCCGTCGTCTTCTCTTCTCTTCTCCCCTCTCCACTCCAACTTCTCCCCCACCCCTCCTCCACCACTGCTCCTGCTGCCGACCTCGGCCCAGACGTCCTAGTTAGAGCCGCGGGGACGGGATCGGTCGGAGGCTCCTGCGGTAACCGGCGCGGCGGCGGTTTTGCTGGGTTGTTGTTGCTGGTGGTGTAGCTACCTAGGCGCTGCCGTATCATCCTCCCGCGGTTCCGATGGGGCAGGGCGTCGTCGAGATCCACCCCCGCGAGCTCCAGTTCACCTGTAAGCACGCACGATTCCCCCCTCCTCCTTACCCCCCGTATATAAGTCTGCAATTCTGATCCGTGTCGGCCGACGAGGGAATCGTGTCTGGCGACGAGCGAGTCGTGTATGTCGGCGGTGGTACGCGCTCGTGCGCGGCCTCTCTGTCTGCCCCGCTTGCTTCAGTTCGATGTTTAGCTCAGCCGCGTTATTCCGCCGGCCGTGGTGGACTCAGTCATTCAGGGTGTACTACTACTACCGCGTAATCTGGAGTAGTTTATTTCGTGTTTTTTTCCCTCTGGATTGATCGGAGCGTAGGCGTTTGGCTTGGTGTGAATTGCGGAGTGCTATATTTACCTGCCTTTCTTCTGGATCGGCCTGCGTTGTGGAACATCACATCAGGGTTTCGTTCGAAATTGGTATCCAAATTGTAGCCCGGAGGTTACACTCGTCGCGACTGACACACGGTGGTCGGGTTTGCAACCAGTAATTTTAACTGGTAGCCTTTGTTAGTTCCACATTTTTCGAGGTTTAGATGCACTTAAGTTCCATTTTCTAAAAATAGGGGGCCGAGGGAATTCAGGAAGGATTGCGTTTTTTCTCTCTGAGGGAGCTTGTCTTATTTCGTAACATAAATTGCCAGAGTTCTTTACTGTAGTTTTTATCTTAATAAATTGTTAAGGTTAGCTTTGCTTCTAAAGCTGTTCGTTACTACGTTATTAGTTGGTTGCTGCCTTTCCGTTCGTTTGGTTACAGAGTACAGACAGGTAGATTTTGTGGTGTGAGTGGTTGTAAAGTCTGTCTCTCTAGTTGGTACATATTAAGCTCAGTGTTGAGTGGCTTGCTCACTCCATTGATTGTGATGACTGAAAGGTGAGCCTAGGCTTACAAAAATTATAAGTTAGTGCTCCATTATACAATGCAAGACACTCGTGGTTGCACCACCACCTGAGATGGCCTGATGCAGCGATACACATGCTACAATTAAAAGGAACCGTGGCCCTAGTGAAATGATTTTTTCTTCTGTATCTCCATTTGTACAGTTGGTTTTCATATGAACTTATGAATCATGCAATGTACTCTGTTAAATAAGTGCATACAAAATCAAGTGATCTTTACGATTGCAAATATTTTCATGCTGATACCTATACCTATGTCCAAAGCTTCAACTCACAGGATAAGATTCTAGCGTGCCTACTTGTTATATTGTTTTGTTCCATACAGTTCCAGATTTATGCCTATGCATGCTAATTATCTGTAATTTGCTAATCACTGAATAACCATTTATCAAGATATAAGAATTCTGACTTCGTTTTTTTTGTTATTATCAGTTGAGCTGAAGAAGCAAAGTTCATGTTCTGTCCATCTAGTCAACAAGTCCGACGAATATGTCGGTTTTAAGGTTTGCCCCTTACTTTTGATGATGATGCATACTCTGTTTATTTCTTTCTGTTGCAACATATTTGCCCATTAGCTACCATGTTTAGTGATCAGCGGTACTGAGCATCTATGAAAGTAAAAAAGTCACTCCCTCTGTTACTAAATGCACGCTAGCCTAAGCATGGGAACAAATCCATGGGAAGAACCATCTTGATAGCTTTATTTGTTTTTAAACTGTATTTCTGCGTTTTGTGCAAAGGTACATTTCAATTTCGTAGGTGTGGGTATGTAGGTTGGGAAAATGTGATATGCATTCATTCCGAAATAGTAAAGCAATACCTATTTACGCCTTGATATATACATAGTAACAGACTGACCATTTCATATTGGTGTCTACTCTAAACACTGTCAGTTCTGTTGCTTTTATTGTTCATTAGGACAATTTTGTAGGTGTGGATATGTGCAGTGTAGGGAAAATGTGATATACATTCATCTCAAAATGGTAAAGAAATACCTATTTATGCCTTGATATGTATTTAGTAGCGGAGTTACCATTTCCTATGGTGTCTAAACACTGTCGCTTCTGTTACTTCTATGTTCCATGGGACGATCACAGTTTGAGCATCAGAGAAACTGCAGTATCTAACCAACATTTTGGATGCTAGGTTAAGACAACTTCCCCTAAAAGATATTGCGTCCGACCAAATACTGGAGTTATCCTTCCCAAGGGAACATGTGATTTCACAGGTGTGTACACTATTGTGCTATACTCACTTTTGCTAATAATGCTTTTGTATATGCCATGTTTATTGCTCTATTGACTTTATTGATCTGTGCCAACATTTAATTCAAATAAGTAATAGACAACTTGATTTTTATTGAAACAACTCTAAAGGTTCTAATGGAAACTACTTCTACTATTGTTCTGCTCAGTTTGTTGCACTTTCCATTACTGGGGTGTTTGGTTTGAGCATTGCTCTCATTTCTTGTTTGCTTTGAGGAATGAACTAAGTTGGTCCATCCCCACCACATTCTTCATAAGTGCAATGCTAAAAGAAAAAAGAGAGGAATGGGGCCATCCCACAAAAATTATAGCCTGAACTCCCATGATCGACCAACCCTTCCATTCCTTAAAGCAGACATGCCGTAAATGAGCAGCATGTGCTTGCTTCTGAGGGAGGATAGCAATTATACAATTCTGTTTGTCTTTTATTCAATTATTCATGGCTTGATTCTGTTACATTTCTTCTTTTGCATTCCTCTTAATTTATTTGTTTTGTTTTCTGTCAAATGTAGTTACCATGCAAGCACAGCGTACCGCTCCACCAGACATGCAATTAAAGGACAAGTTTTTGGTGCAGACCACAGTTGTTCCTCCTGGTACATCAGATGAGGACCTCATTCCTGCTTTTGTAAGCAACTAAGCACATAATTGAGAAACTTTACATGCATAATGCTCCTTCTCTGTTATTTGACCTCATTGTATGCCCTACCCACTCTTTTTCGCAGTTCTCCAAAGAAACTAACGCATATATTGATGAAAGCAAATTGAGAGTTGTCCTTGTTGATGCATCTCGTCCTCCTGTGGAGCAACTGATAAATAGTGTCCCCAACACTGATGCAGCAGTTGAGGTTCCTGTGTCAAGACACACACTGAATGTTGAGAATGAAGTGCCAGTTATGGAGAAAGAGATTCCTGCTCCTCAGGAACAAATTTCAGCTCTTATGACTGACATACCTTATCCTGTCAAGCAGTCTCCAATCCTTCAAGAAGTTCCAGTGATACTGCATGAAGAACCTACTATTTTGGCAGAATCTCCCCCACCTCTAAAAAATCAATCTCCTCTCCCTGTAAAAGATGAATCTCCTTCCCCTATAAAAGATACATCTGCAATTACCATTGATCAACTTCCTCCTCTGAAAGAAAACAGTGTAACTTCGAAGGAGTCTTCTCTAGAAGAAACTCTCCCAAAAGAAGCTATTACCTTAGGTGACCGAGGACTTTTCAGTGTGCAGAATCATCAATTATCTCATGTAAGTACCCATTCTGTAGTTTTGTTATATGGCTGTTTCCCTATGTTTAGCTTAATCAGACAAAAGAACATAATGCTTTTAAGCATGTGCTGTTCATGGAGTCCTGTGCTGCTAACCTTAGACCGGCTTCTAGCTGGACAAAATCTTGCACAGCCGCCAAGTGAAGCCTAGTCTTGTATGTGGTTGTACCTGGCTGATTTTTGGTACAAACCTATATCTCTCTTATTAATGGCCTGAAGTCTAAGTTACGTGGATTTTCAAATAAAATGGCAGAAAAAATACTGAAAATAATAGCTGGAATCAGCTTGAATAGTGACCACAAATCTGTCTAAAATGTTATAACTTTGGACAAGTGCTGTCTGTATTATTCAGCCAAGTTACACCCTTGCTAAAAAATCTTAAACTGGATTTGTTCTCCTGTAAACTGAAGCTAAAAATAGTCTTGGTATGATAAACTTGATTAAGCGTAAAACACTTAGCTGATTGCTCCCTATGATATACTTGGAGATCTCAACTATGATATGCTTGGAGATCTCAACACTACATACTATAGTTCTGAATCTTCTGATCTGTTTATTTCCAACAGCCTGATGACCATTTAGTTGATTTCTCTCTTGTATCAATATGCGACAGGTAACGGAAGATGTTCAGAATCTGAAGTCAAAACTCAATAACCTTGAATCCAAATTGGAAGGGGTAAGTTCACCATAAAATATGTTTGGATTGTTCAAACAACTTCCATTGATAGGATCTTCATGAGACAATGCAGCTTATATTGTTTTATCATCTCAGACTTATATTTGAGAACACCCTCTTACATGCAACAATAATGTGCTTCTGTTTTGTAGGCTGAAAAGATGATAATAAAGCTGAGAGAAGAGAGCAGGTCTATGACCCAGGAGCGGGATAAGTTGCAGCAAGAGATGGTATGACTTCATCACAGAAATTCTAGATCCTTCTTTTTTTCTTCATATGTCCACCAATGGGCCAGGTTCCACTATTTTACAGCAACAGAACACAACATCCAATCTCCAGAATATCTTGATAGTTTTCTGTGATGTAAAACAATGTGATACTATAGATTATGCCTCTATTTGGTCGACCCATCTGAAATATATAAGTATGCATAAAATTAATTTAAGTATTGGCACACTCCAAAAGATTGTCATGAAGAACGGTAACTTTTCCTTGTAGAAATTTTCTATTTTGTTGAAATATAGGCCACTGCTACTATATATTTTTCCAAGTAGTGTATACCAAATGTCTGTGTGTACTTTGCAGTATTCATTGTATGTTTGTACACACTTAAGAAAAACTTGTTATCGTCAGATTCGCGCTTTGCTTTGAATTTTCACATGGTCTTGGTTACTAAACACTGTTCGTATCTGCTTTCGACCTGCATCTATTGTTTCTAATATCATGAATAATATGGCCAGGCATTTCTACAGAAGAAAGGAAACCCAAAGAGTCAACTAGGTTTCCCGTTGCTGTTTGTGGTTTACGTGGCGCTCCTCGGCACATCCCTCGGCTACCTCTTGCGCCTATGAGTTCGAGTGTGTTGGAAATCCAGCTGCTTCAGTCTTCGGCAAGAGTTGGAGGACAGCTATACACATAAATCTTGGAAAAGCATCGCTGTTAGCTCCATGTTCATTATTAATTATTAGTTCAGACGGTTTTGAACATAAGGCTACTACCAGTTGCCTGCCTGTATAGACCGGCTTTTTTTCACATTGTATAGAACCGCCCAAAGTGTTTGCTGCTCCAGTAGACTAATTAACCTTGGGTTTCTTCATACTGGAGAAGTTTTTATAGCTTGTTTGAGTTAAGTTCTAGCGAGAGAGAACAAATGGCGAGATATTCTGCATTATTTACCTTGGTTAGCGTCAATTTGAACCGAGTCTGCATCTGATTTCACATGTTTGCTTGTGTAAGGCCCAAACATGGTACATACAGCTAGCTGCATTTAGTCACTGATATAACATGATTATTCCCAGGTGGCAAGACCGCATACAATGATCTCAAAGAGATAGTCCCTCAGTTTCAAAATATAAGATGCTTTAGGATTGTGAAGAAAATGAATCTAAACTTTTTTTAAGTGTGTAGATTCACCCCAAAGTTGAGTGAACCTACATTACTAAAACAAGTCTAGATACATTTGCTTTACAAAAGCTAAAACATCTTATATTTTGAAACAGAGGGAGTACGATACAAAGGTTTTCACTAGTGTAAAATTTATACTGCAGTAAGGGACACTCCCAGCAGCCAAAGTGTTCGCCCAAGCGAGATCTTCAGCAAAGCTAATGCTAGCCCAGTGCATTATTTGTAGCTGTGGATATGTTTGGCATGCTGTCAGAGCTCAGAAGGGCGGTGGCGGGCCGCCTGGGCCTGGGGGTCCGAAGAACGGGCCACAGCAGTCCTGGAGCAGGCAGCAGCAGCAGAGGAGGTAGAAGCTGCAGAAGAAAGATTCATCAGGGTTTCAGAGAATCAGAGGCATCATCGCTTGTAGTTTGCACTTTGATTTTGGTGCTGACAGTTCTATACTCGACCCCTAACTAAGAACCATATCGATGAATTCAGTGCCGAAATGCAAAGCTTAACTTTCCCTTACATGACTGAACATCCAAGTAACTTACCAGGACCCGAAGATGCCACCAAACCCAGGGCCACCCGGGAACCCAGGCCCTCCAGGAGGAACCGGACTCCACCCGCCAGGGCCTCCCCAGCCTGGCCCTCCAGGCCCACGAGGATCCATTACGCCGGGAGAAACAGCTGCTGGAATGCTAAAACTACAGCTTCTGCAGAGCTCAATAGCAGTTCCTGCCGAGGAAGAATTTTTATAGAGGCATACCGCGAGAACAAGAACTAGCAGTTCTGCTTGTACCTGCCGTTCCATGGATCACCTGTGATTCTCACCCGCTGGTCAGTCTGTTCCCGTGTTTCCAAGTTCCAACCACCGTTCTGAACTCAGCTGCCTACTCTTGCCCTGGCATTATGGGTACATGTTTGGGTCATTGGTTCTAGAGTCTACACCAGTTTATTCCATGGTTCCATTGGTATAGTATATGATCTAATGTAGTCAACACGTGTAATCTCCAACCAGCATACGGTGTATGTAAAAGTAAAACAGACATGTCAGGCAAGCATATGCAAAACAGCCGAACCTACAAATCCATCTAGAAACAGCAACTAGAAATCGGGTCAGAGTTTTTTTTAATAATATAATCACAGAACATCTGAAGTTCTTCGCAGCCATGGTGACCTGCAGAGACAAGACGAATTCCCATTCCCTATTGTTCTTGAGGGTCGTGCTACAAATCGTGACATTCTGTACTAATGCCCAGAAAATCCAACAAATAACGGGTTATGAAAGAAAGTGGTACAAAGGGATGAACAATAGACGCCAGGGAACATAAAATAAACAGACGAAACTCCGTGCAATTTGCGACCGTTCTGCATGCAGGAATGCTCCAAATCCAACAAATAACGAATTACAAAAGAAAGTACTCCCTCCCCGTCTACATCTATTTTGAGACCGAGGGGGTAGTAGTACAAAGGGGTGGAGCATTGGGTAGATAGCATGTCCTAATTAAGATGTCAAACAGTAATTCGATCACACAGAGCCAAGGCATGACCAAAATATAATAGAACAAAATCGAATGCATACCACAGGCTCAACCATCCATTTCTGAACGACCATGGAGCATTAATCCTTAAATGGTTAGCAGGCAAACGAGAATAATTAAAAGACATTCCAGCCGTTGCAGTGTAAAAACGGTGTCAGGATGGAAGCACAAAAAGGTACTCCTTTAAAGATTTTACAGGTTGTGGTATCAGCATTTTCTAGAAGAATACAACAAAAATATAACCATGTCTAATCCTCGACACAACACAAATATAACCATGTCCAATCCTCGATACAACACAAATATAACCATGTCTAATCCTCGATACATAAGGTGAGCTTACTAGTCTCCCACTCTCTGTAGAACCCACCTTACCGGATGCAATAAATTCATGAAGAAAAAGGAATTAAAATATAACATTTATTTATTGAGAAGTTGACTATGATGCAACCTTTTAACTTAACTGAAAGTGCTCCAAGGCCTTCTAGAAAATTAGATGCAGCTTGCAAGCCAACAAAGAGGAAATGTGCCTCAGCTACACCACCTCGTGCAACCAACTTCAGATGAAAGGCGGAGCGCTCACAGCATAATAATCCTTAAGTGCCTTGAAGAAGTTATGTGGAACAAGAGTTTGCTTGAGCCGAAGTCCATTAGCAGATAAATGTTGTCCATCACGATGGGAGCTGCCAACCAGTTTGCCGTCAATGTCCACGTAAAACAGCGACCCGCCATGACTGAGCAGCAAGAGGATGTCACGACCCGCCGACACAATGCTCACATAGAAGTCGCCTGCTTCCCTCCTTCCAAACCGCCCCCTGATTTTTGCGACCGGCAATTCGACCTGGTACTTGAACTCCCAGACCTCGCCTTCGTAGTTCTGCAACACCCATATATAAACAGCTTTCATGTCATCGTTACAGCTATAGATGCCGAGTGTGACTGTGTTGTCAATCTCAAAGATATTTGACTTGGTGGGAACAACTGGAGCACGCATCTGTCGGAAAGACTCGGCTGTGGTGTCGAACACAATTACCGGTCTGCTTTCGCCTTGATCCTGCTCTGGGAACCAATGCAGGCACTCACGGGCCAGGGCAGGTGTTCTGAACCACAACCCTGAGGCTACATCCGGCCACTGAATGCGCCTGGGTGGCTCGTCGGAGCCCAAGGCGAAGACATAGCATTCAATTTCACCTCTACAAAGCAGAAAATCAATGACTGATCTCTGCGGGTTCCGTCGGTGCAGTAACAGCCGGTACTCGCCGGTAGGGCGGTGCAGGTAGATTCCCAGTATATTGGATATCAGGAAGTCCTGCGGTGTCCCGAGGGGACAATGCTCACGCGTGACCGGGTTGCAGACGGTGCTATAGTTCTTGTCACAGTTGTAGATGAGGAGGAGGCCGTCGCAGAAGGCCTCCGGCCGGCAGGATTGGTCAAGCTGGGCGACGGGTTGGAGCTGGGCATTGGTGGCCTGGTTATCAAAGGCGAAGAAGTCTTTGTAGCGGGCATGGCTGTGCTCGGAGCCGGAGACGGATTGATCCCAGACGATGGGCAGGGAGGGCTGGCGGTCATGGTGGGCTAGGAGGAAGTCGCGGGTGGAGGTGGCGTGGCGCCAGGCGCGACAGACGGCGCGGCAGCGCAGGAGGGATTTTGGGGGGAGGCGGACGAGGATCTCGCAGATGATGATCTCCTCCGGGAGGCAGCGGCAGGGAGGCGTCGGTCCTGCACTTGATGCCTTCGCCACGGTCGGCGGCCGGGAGCTCACGCTGGCTGCTGCTCCCATCGAGGAACGAAACGAGATGTGCTGGTGGCGGCGGAGGGAAGGAAAGGTCTTCCGTGGAAAAATGGGTACGGACTTGAGCTGCACTTTGCACCGGGCCTGGGCTTATCTCAGGGTTTTGGGCCTGGACGTTCTCTATCGAAATAATTTTCAAAACCTGATTGCTTGAATATTTTATTGCAATACACAACATTTTTTTTGCAGGGCATACACAACATTTTTTTTTGCACACATGAACAATTGCTTTTCACACTCATTGACGTTTTCATATGAAGTGGAGTTCATTTATTTTTACTACAAAATAATACTATTACTCCCTAAACCTGATTTTACATATTGTATTTATTTTTGGCCTAAACCAAGACAACGGAGTTCTAGCGCATGGAAGCTGTATGGCTCTGGGTGATGCCCTATTTTTCTGGGCAATGTTGTAGCCAACTATATTATGCTGTGCTTGTTGTTTTTTTTTTTTTGAATATTGCTGAAGGTAGAGGATTCTCTACCTTATGTGTGACAGAGTCACTTACAAGATGGATTTACATCCGGCCTCGGCCGAGGAAGGTTGGCAAAAAAAGGAAACAAAGAGAAAGAGAAAAAACAGAAACAAAGAAGAAGAGAAAAGTAAGGAGAAGAACCAACAACAGAGCACTATGTGTTAGTCTAGCAAGGCAGTATTGTTGCACTTTTTAGGACAACTTCTGTGCCCATGCCATTATTCTCTGCTCTTCCTTTGGTGATCTGCACATCCAAAGCCTGAGTGTTTCTCTGATTCGCATTAAGATTGTTGCAGTGGCCATGCTTCGTCCATTGAAAATCCTGTCATTTCACGCCTTCCACAATTCCAGTAAGCAAGCTGCGAAGCAGGTCGGCCAAGTACTATCGCCAGTCAAGGCTTGAATCTTGGTGACAAACTGTGCAATTGTATTCGAAGTAGCTGCAGTTTCAGCTATGCTCAGCTTTTCCCAGACCCAGGTCGAAGTTTTGCAGTGTAGGGCGATGTGGTGGATTGACTCGAGCGCTGGGCAGAGGTCGCACCCAGCATGTGCTTGTTGGTTATGAAATATAGAATATGTTCCTTTTGAAAAGAGACTCCTAAACTAAATATCAGCGAGGAATTTTTAACACGACATGCACATGAGACATTAAGCGTGGATACAAGGATTTTTTTTCTAGAATGGGATCATATTCCACGCTCATTTATATATGAACATCAAACCTTTGGTTGTTCTCAATCTAGCTTCATCAATAGCAAGAACAGAACAAAGAAACATGGAACACGTGTGGATTGCTAACTATTGATTATTGACCTCCCAAAAAAACTATTGATTGTTGATAAGTGGATAGATAATCTCTCCAAAAAGGACAACCAAAATGAAACAGTAAAGTCAATTATTTAGTTCTAGAAATAGACATAAGCAGATAGATTGCTATCTGATAACTACAGAGAAGACTCGTAGAGGCCTGGATAAAAAAAACAAAGTAAATTCCTTCATTCTGAAAGTGCATCGACACAAGTTTAGATTTCACTAACCCAAAATGAACACAACAAAACCTCAGTGTTGAAAAGTTCAGACTACTAGTCTACACTCTTTTCTGCAGAAGTATAAAAAGGCTGACAAGTGATCAACAAAAATAGCATCTGGCAACTTCTGAAAGCAAACTAATTTATAGCCACGGATGGACTTCTTTAGCAAAAATGAGTGCTCTCAGTTATTTTCTTAGCAACTGCCAACTGAAACATATGCTGAACTACACCGTCTTTTTTGCCAGCGGCGTAACTAAGGTTTTGTAATCACATGATTGATTGGAAGGACATAATTCTTACCATGGAGACTATAATCTAGATTATCTAGTTGGAGGCTTGGAGCTTCTCAACTTACATTTATTTGCATATCTGCCAAGGATGAGATTAAGAGGAGTTTGAAGTGGGACGAATGCTGGGAAGCACAAGGAAACATTGCTCACGGTTACTAGTGAGGAAGCTCCAGAAGTACATATACAGTGCCAAGTCTGCTGATAATAAGTTCCAGCAAAAACACATCTTGAAAAAATGCCGAGCAAAAAGTAGATGCAAAAGCAACCATGTTTTGATATGCCAAAAAATAAGAGAGAGGATGTGTTAAACGTGTACCGGAGGCAACAGGCTAGGTGAAACTCTATGAATCATGAGCATATATTTCTGATTTGTTGAGCTCTGTGGGGAAGGGGAGGTAGATGATGCAGTTAGCAGTTAGAGTTCAGACAGAGAAGGAAACCAAAGAGGATGGCATCAACAAGATCTATTACGACAAGTACAAGTTCCTAAAAAAGGATCACCAATTCTACCTTAGCACATAATGCGCGCTATCAAAATAAGGATCACCAATTCTACCTTAGCACATAATGCGCGCTATCAAAATTCACATCCGCTTTCCCAAGCACATAACCTAGTACAAAGGTGCAGTCTGAGAGCGCATTGCAAGCGGCACCAAAAGCACAAACTCCTGGAGAGGTGGAAGGCCCTGCTGAGGGTAGAGGTGTGCTTCGGCCCCCCCCCCCCCCCCCCTAAACTTAAGTTTCATGGGCCATTTTATTTCTTTGACCCGTCGAAACCCATATCAAGGCCACGTATATCTCCGTATATGTGTACTCGGTCGAACTGAGTATAATCCATGTCCTGGACGGCTGATCCCACATCTTATTATCGCGATCTACGTCTTTGCATGTCATATTTAATTTTTGTTGTTGTTGCTATTATATAACTTACGATTTTCGCTTCTGCAGGCACATGAGTATTCGTGTACGGGGAGTATACGTCTAAGAGGACCATATGGACTTCGGGTGGGTTCGTATGGTCCTGAAAACAATTGGTATGAGTTTTTGTTTGTCAAAGTTTGAAAAGAAGGAGGGAGGAGGGGGGACACAAAAGTGAATTAATTATTATTATAACATAATATTTCAATAATAAGTTGGCTATGATGCAACCATTTAACCAGATGCAGCTTGCCAGTCAACAAAGAAGAAAATATGCCTCTTTTCATCGTCAGCTATAACGAAGGGTAGAGAAATAAAACCGTGGAATATTGATTATTGAGAAGACAACAAGAAAAAATAGTGAAGTCCATTCTCGTTCAAGGAATTGGGACATGAGGCATATAGATGGATAGCATTTGAGTACTTAGAAAACCACTAGATAATTAAAATAAAGCCAAGTCATTCCTTGGTCAAATACAATAGAGACATGACACAGATTAGTAGGCAAATGTTTCAAAACCAAGGCAAAATGACATATTAGTTTTTGAGTCAACAGAGACAATAGTAACTTGAGCCCAAATGGTAACAAGACAATCATAGGTTTAACGCAACATAACATTCAGAGCCTCTGATCATAAAGAGACAAGCATATATTCATGCAACAACATAATATCCATAACTTCTGATCATAACGTTATATAAATGAACACAAAGAGGAAGAAGCCAGCAGGCTGGCAATTCATCCAATTTATATATATTGTAGCTCAAAAGGATACCAACTAGGCTGTTAAGAAGCACCACTCACTTAACAGGTCAGATGAAAGGCGAATAATTCACTGAAAGGCCAAGCATCTCACGTAAGCTTCCTTTCTATAATATGTTTATCACCATTCATGCAAGGCAAAAGAAGATCAAGTTCTTAAAACGTGTCGTGTTCCAGAACCATACAAATGCATTAGTGAATAAATTGAGAATTAAAAACGCACGTAAGTGTCAAAAAAACAATGACGCTCTGTTAAAAAAAAGTACTCTGTACTTCGAAAAAAAAAGGCTCAAGTAATTTTCGCGTGTAGATGATTGAGTATGTGCAGCGTGAAGTTTGGACAAAAAAAGGTAGCACATTGGGACGTTCTTTCAACTAGATCATCTTTCTTCTTTTACAATAGACCACGAATCAACTAAGATTTTTCTAACACAAACCCGCAAATTCCTTGCAGTTTTCTGAAAACATTTGGTGCAGTTCTGTGACTTGCTTACTCTGTTTGGTGTCATCGTTTGCAGTTGATTTCCCATGCCGCCCTGTGAAATGCATCAGAAAGGTACACAGTAGGGAGCCATGATAACTGCATTCAGTCGCTGTAACAACAATTGTACTACCAGCTAAGCCTGCATACGAGTGAAAGATTTTCACTAGTAGTATTTACACGGTAGAAAGGGGTATATTTCAGGCGGCTCGTCTCTATATCACTGATTCTGATGTCTCAAATCACAACGTTTATTTTTTATGTTTTGCGTGATCATGCTAATTCAAGGAACTTGACAGAGCATCAGCAAACTGTTGTGCAGTTGCAGTGGTACATAGTACAGGGTACAAAGTCCTACAGCCTTTTTAACAGAATTCAGGCACAAGGGGTATGCAGGTGTAACAGAAATATATGCTGCTGCTATTCTAAATCTGAAGGAACTACCTTCTTCCCAAGATGGTTATAAATTTGACAAGATCTGTAGAGCAACAGCTTCACATCTCCAATGCATGGTAGCATGTGAATATATTGTCCCCTTGTAGTCAGTTTTTTTGTGGTTCTTGCCAGGCACTGAAAGTGAGAGTTGGAGGAAAACAAACTGGCTCTGAAAGATGAGCAATCGTTCGCCGCTGATCAGCTTGTTTTCCTCCAATATCTCACCTTCGGGTGATTGCCTAGTGTCTGAAGCCTAAAAACAACGAATATATTGTGTTATCTAGGAATACACATGTGCCGCTCAAAGCGAGGATTAGAGGGCACTGAATCATCATCCATTGGAAAGACAGAGTGATGGTTCAGTTTCTTCTAATATCTCACATTGAGTGGTCCATCTAGGAAATGTGCGAAATTAAGTGCATAGACAGAGACTCGGTGCAGTCACCCAACATGAGAATTGGAGGAAATCAAACTAAGGCAGATATAAACTGGAGTAAGTTTCTAAAAAAACCAGACATCCTTTTGTCTCAAGTGTGGGGTTTACGATTGTTTTGGTAAAGGTGTGGTTTTGAGAAATTTACTCAATAGACTGTCTTGTGGCCTAGTTTGTTTTCCTCCAATATCTTACCTTGGTAGACTTGCTTGATCTTGAGTTCCTGACCAACGGTTAGTGAGGCAAAGGCCAATGGGCCAGCCTCTTATGATCCCTCACCTCCAACCTTGCAGAATTTGCAAGATGTTCTGGGAAGTCAAATGAGGTCTGTAACTCTCCCAACAGTTCAAATTGTTCACGCAATTGAATCCTCTAGAGAATATTCAGGCCAATGGTTGTAACCCAGTGCATTATTTGCTGCGATGGATATATGTTTGCACGCTGTCAGAAGGCCTGGGTGCCCGAAGAACGTGCCACAACAGTCTTGGAGCAGGAAGCAGAAGCAGAGGATGTAGAGGTTGCGCAGCAAGCATTCGTCCAGTTTCAGAGAATCAGAGGTAACAATCAGAAAAAAAAGCTAAACAACTAGTAGTTCCCTGAAAGTTCTATTGAACCACTAACCATCTAACTCCAGTAATGGGTCTGCTTTTCTTTTCCTTTCGACATGTTTACTGAATAAATTGACGATTTCCAATAGTTAGCTGAAGACCCAACTTACCAGAATCCGAAGACGCCACCAAACCCAGGCCCCCAAGAACCAGGGCCACCCGGAAATCTAGGACCTCCAGGTCATACCCGGATACTCCCCACCCTCCAGGTCCTCCCCAACCTGATCCTTCTTCTGCTAACAGAAGTTTCTCCTGAATGCTAATTACAAGCTTCACGAGAACTCAACCGTGTCATACTCCTGCTTCAGAGAACAAAGCACGACTTGATGTACAGTGAGAACTCAGAACTAGTAGCTGTCCCTACAACCGTTAGTTCTTTGAGGTGAAGATTTTATAGATTACAGTGAGAACTAGTAGCTGCCGTGCAACCGTTGTTTCATGAATCACCTGCTACTCTCACCCACTGTTCTATGGTCTTCACTGCCGCCGGAAGACAAAAAGGGCACGGCTGATTGGTTACAGTGACAGTGACCTAGCCGGCGACATTGACACCAGGAAGAGCACGATAGACACTCTATTCTTCCTCGACGACTGCTTGGTGAGTTGGCAATCTCCCAAGCAGATTGCAATCTACCTGCCAACTCTCTCAAGCAGAGTGCAGACTACCTGCCAACTCTCTCAAGCAGATTGCAGGTAGATTGCAAATCGGTAAGTAAAAAAAGTTTTTTCCTAGAAAATATATATGACCACTTGGAATGAGATAATGTATGTAACCCAGATATGTCAGTAGTAACGCAAAATGAACACGTCGTCTATGTTAAAAAAGTTTACAGCCACAAATGGACCTTGTTAGCAATCTAACCATGCAGGACAAAAAGGAGTATTCTCAACTACTTCTCTTTAAATGAAACAGTGTGAAGTCCCCGCAAAAAAAACTGTGAATTGCACTATTTTATCGGTGCATGCGATACGAGGGATGACTTCTCAGGTTCTGTAAACAAAAGACTGATAGTTACCCTTTCTAAATTGGAAGGTAAATTATTCTTACCATGAGACTGTAATCTAGATAATCTAGTTGGACTCATTTTACATTTATTTGCATGTCTAGCAAGGATGATATTAAGTGTGGGAGTGAGAAGAATCTAGGGAAGAACAAGGTTACATTACTCACGGTTGTGGAAGCTGCAGGAGTACACCCATAGTGCAAAGTCTGGCAATGAAAAGTTGTAATAAAAAAACGCATCCCCAAAAACTGCTGAGCAACAAATTGATAACAAGGCAACAAATGTTTGCCATGCCACACACACGAACAAAAAGAAAGAAAGGAGGTGTCAAACCTGTACTAGAGACAACAGGCTACAGATGAAACCCTATACCTCGAATTCCCGTGCGCCAATGTCGAGCGCCAACAGTTCAAACCTTGCAGTCGATAACTTTGCTCCATGTGTAGTATCTATCCTCCAGTAGAGTTTTCCATGGGCATAGACAGGCTGCGTATCAGCCACTGGCCTTGGTGGAGGGGTGATTGAAATCCATGGTGTGGCATCTGTGAGCTGCTTGACGTAACACTCCAGTTGGTAGCCTAGGCCTGGCCACCTGGGTGTCCGAAGAATAAACCACCGCAATCTTGGAGCAGGCAGCAGTAGTATAGGAGGTAGAAGCTGCAGAAGATCTATTTTATTCAGAGTCTAAAACAGAAGAGAGTTTCATCGCTTCAATCTGAACTTTAAGATAGTGCTGAATCTTTTATCTATGCTTGACCCCTGAACTACTAGTCGTCTACCAAGGTAATGGACTGATGATCTAGACTGATCTGTCTACAACAGCTGTTTTTCTTTAGAAAGGAAAATGATATGCTAACTGAATAAACTGATGATCTGAATGGCAAAAATTGAACTTCAAATTTCATCGGTTAGCTGAGGAAGGATTCAACTTACCAGGATCTGAAGAAGCAACCGATTGCAGGTCCCAGATCCTGGAGGGCCTCCCTAATCTGGTGTCCAGGCCCATGCTGATACATTCCGCCAAGAAAAAAATTCTGCTAAGCTACTGAACTGCTGCTGAATGGTAAACTACAGTTACTTATGCAGCAGTTTGAGGTGAAGACGATTTTACAGAGGAACGGTAAGAACAGGCAGTTGTGCATGTACCTGCTGTTCAATAGTCTACCATCTTTCAACTACCATTCTGTGATTGCTGTTGCATTAAAAAGACATTTTTAGCTCTCGAGATTTGAGTCAAAGTCTAAAAGACTTTGTTTCACAGTATGACCCAATCCACCCTTAACAGAATACGGTAACTGTAAAAGTAAAATACCGACCCAACCAAAAATATGCAAGCGTCTGAATCTCCAAAACCCACCTAGAAACAACAACTTCAAATTGTGTGCTATATATCTATATATTTATTTATCTAGATTACAACCTGTCTTATAATAGCAGTTGTGCTACAAATTTTGTTTCTACAGCAAGGACCAGAAACCAAACAAGTAACACATTACAGGAGCAATTAGTACAAGGGTTGGAGCATAGATGCCATGGAGCATCACAAAATTAGATGAAACATTTACATTGGTGCGCCATCCCAAGCAAAAGCCACAATTTATTCTGCGGACCGCCAGTAAGCAAATCTAGAAAATATTACTTACCCAGAACATGGCTTCCTCTCGCCGAACAGGCCATGCCAGCCGCAGAAAATTGACAATGGGCAGTCTGCCTGAATGTGAGCAGCTGAGAGAAATTACCTCCACTGCCAATGGCACATACGAAGTATGCAGTGACAAATGATCAGAATGCTTCTAGAGTTCTAGTACAATTGCAGTGCCACAAGATTGACCTGGTGCTATCCTGCTTGAGTTCTACAGTGTGGGACCCGAGTCTGACAAAATGACAAGCCTTCAACTATTAACTTTCAAACAACAGGACATCCTCCCGGAGGTGATTTTAACAGGAAATTCGGTGGAGCCACACATTTGGTGGATTACCATAGCTCCCATAGAGCACGAGCCTGAACATGGCAGCCCAGATGCCATGACCACGGTCATCATACATTGTTGCCGTAGCCGTAAAGCTTCACCACAATTCTCCGTTGTTTCAGTCACCTGATAGCAGCCCCAATCAACCTCCTCACAGTTGGTGCTAATATGTTCAGTTAAGTTCAGCCCATCAGGTAGTGCAGTAGCTTCGGCACAGCGCACATGGACCACCTGATCGTGCCCCATCTCAACTCCACTCCCTCTATCGCTCTCCGCAGCCAGATCAAACCCAACATCAACATTTAGCTTCAAGTTACTGAAGGCAGAGGCTTAGCCCACTTTCTCTTTGCTCATCCCCAGTCCCTTATTCTTTGCCCTGCCGTAGTTTTATAAACAATTACTGTATCCCCCACTAGATGTACCAAATCTCTATGGCCGCCAACTCCTTCAAACCAAGATTCAGAGGATCCGGCGCAGAGGAAACCTCCAAGCACTAATCCATAAATGGTTAGCAGGTAAAGTAAAATAATTCTAAGAGATATTCCAAACAATGCAAACAGAACGGGTGTCAGGATGGAAGCACAGTAAAATTTAGGTTACAGTGCCAGTAATACAACTCCTCACAACGACACACATATAACCATGTCCAATTTCTTGCTGTAATTTTTTGAAGAAAATTCCTGCTGTAATTCTGAGCTTATTAGTGTCCATATGCTTACCTAACCAGATGCAACAGATTTGTGCAGAAAAATGAACTATGACAGAAGATTTCATTGAGAAGTCGACTATATTGCGACCATTTAATTTAACGGGTAGTGCACCACGCCCAAATCTTCTTAGAAATCATATGCATCTTGCAAGGCAACAAAGTGGAAACTCTACCACTTTTCAGCATCAGCTACGACAAAGGGAAGAAATAGGAAATACCCCCAAGTATCGACTATTAAGAAAACCATGCCAGTGGCAGAAAATTCCAGTCTCCCTCTCTCTCAAGAGGCCATGTCAGATGCAGAAAACTCACACTAAGCGGCCAAATTGTGAGCAGCTGCGTGAGCAATTACCTACACTGCAGTTGCACATAATACAATATGCAGAGACGAATGATCAGAGTGCTTACTTCCACACATGTACTGTCACACAATGACACAATGGCCTGCTGATGTCCTGCTCCACACACAAGGTTTTGTTTCTCGGACTTATGTTAAGATCGAACATCAGCAGGATCGAACACCAAACTGACACTGGACAACCTAAAGTTCAAGCAGCCAAGAAACTACCCTGCAATGGCACATCATACATGCAGTAACAAATTGTCGGAGTGCTAACTTTTCACAACTGCATGTATTTTTGTCACACAATTGGCCTGAGCCATATGAACACCATGTGAAACCTGAGCCTGACGATCAGAAATCTTTCCTATGCCTATTGGTACAAGTTCTATGTTCCAAGACTTGTCTTAAGAATTAAGATCGAACATCCCATGAAGCACAAATCCTTAAAATGATTACTAGGTAAAGTGAAATAATAAGAGACCATTCCAAAGAGTGCAATAGAAACACTGTGTCAGGAGGGAAGCACAAAAAACTTATCTAGCTGTACATAGGTTTTCAGGTCATAGTTTCTACAAGAATACCACATTTCTCATTGGAACAAGACAAATATTGTATTCAGTTCTTGCTGTAACAGCGAGCTTGTCTCTGATAAGACCTACCTAACCAGATGCAACAGAATCATGAAGGAAAAAATAACTATAACAGAGCATTTAATTGAGAATTTGACTTATGGTGCAACCACTTAATTTAACTAGTAATGCTCCAACCATCTTCTAAAATAAGATGTAGCCTACAGGTTAACAAAGAGGAAATCTTGCCACTTTCATCATCACCTAAACAGGCAAAATATTGATTATTAAAAGGACCACTAGATGGAAAGGTAAAACCAATTCTTCAGTTAAAGGAATAGGCACATGAGGCATATAATAGATTGCTAAAAATTGATTACTAAGATAAAGCATAGATAAATAATAAAAAGGAAAATCAATTCCTCAGCTCAGTCAATAGGAACGTCAGACATATAGATTGCTAACAGTTGAACACACCTAGGAAGAACCACTAGATAAAAAACAAGGCAAAGCCAAGTCCTCGGTCCAGGAAAATGGATACAGTACATGAAGCAGATCGAGTGGTAAATATTTTAAAGGTAAAGCATAGTTACTTGGTAATTTTAGCATCAACAAGTCACTTCAGCCCCAAAAGTGTATCAAAATAAGCATAGATTTATGCAACCACATAACATCCCATGAAGCACTAATCCTTAAAATGATTACTAGGTAAAGTGAAATAATAAGAGACCATTCCAAAGAGTGCAATAGAAACACTGTGTCAGGATGAAAGCACAGATCAATAAATACAAAAAGAAGAAGAAGAAGCAAACGAGGTCATATTTGATCCAAATCATGTACTATATTACATCTCCTGAGTATAAGACAGCTAGTCTGTTAAGAAGGACCACCTCATGCATTCCATAGCCTGTCAGACGAAAGGCAGAGCGTTCACAGCATAACCTTCTAGTGTCGTAAAGAAGGTGTGCCGAACAAGAGTTTGTTTGAGCCGAAATCCATTCAGACAGAAGCCTTGGCCACCACGATGGAAACTGTCAACCAATTTGCCATGGCTATCAACGTGAAGCATCCACGGACCAAAACTGACCAGCAAGAGCACGCCGCCATCCCTTGAAACAACATCTGTATTCCAATAGCTATTGAAACCTTCAAACCGCGCCCTGATCTCTGCAACCGGCAATTTGATTCGGTACTTGAGGTCCCAAACCTCGCCTTCGTAGCTCTGCAGCACCCATACACGAACAATTTTGGTTGCCAGGTCACGGCTGTAGACGCCGAGGGTGCCATCCATCTCAAAAATATATGAGCTGCCGAGAGCAATCGGTGCACGCATCTGACGGAAGGTCTCAGCTATGGTGTCGAACACTATCACCGGTATGGCTCCAACCTGATACAGGGATGGGTACCAATGGAGGTTATCGCGGAGCAGGACAGGCAGGTTGAAGCGGCGCGGCGCTGTCTCCGAACTCTCGATGTACCTCGGTGGCTGGCCGGAGCCCAGCGTGAAGATGTAGCAGCCAATTTGATCTTCAGCCGCGAACGCCCACCTCGTTTGGGTACCCCGATGCAGTAGCAGCCGGTACTCGCCGGTAGGCTGGTGTGGGTACATCCCCATGATATTCAGATCCCACGCTGCCACGAGGGGTGCGTGCTCACGGGTGGCCGGGTTGCAGATGGAGATGCGGGTGTCGGCCATGCCATACCTGGAGAGGACGAGGAGGCCGTCGCAGGAGGCCTGCAGATGCAAGACCTCGTCGATCCGGGCGACTGTATGGAGGTGGTCGTCGGCGGCCCGGTAGTCGAAGGAGAGGAACTTACTGCCGCCGGAGATGATGGGGAGGTTGGGCTGGTGGCCATGGTGGGCTAGGAGGAAGCTGCGGGTGGAGGTGGCGCTGCGCCAGGCGCGACAGATGGACCGGCAGCGGAGGAGGGATTCTGGGGGGAGGCGGACGAGGATTTCCCAGATGACGATCTCGTCCGGGAGGAGAGGCGTCGCTCCAGCCCCCGCCATGGTCCGCCTCTCCCACGAACCAGAAGAGGATTTGTGTTGACTTTCCGGAAACTCGGAGGAATTTGAGACGGCGGGACCGTTGACTCTGGACACCTCTCTTTTTTTTCTGGAGAGACCAAGGACACCTGTTGATTCCCGCTGGAGGAATTTGAGGAGAAGCATCTCAATCAATCGCTGCTGCAAATTTTCCATCTCAATCTACACCAACAAATATCGAAAAAACTGAAAAAATATTGCTGGATGCTGATTCTCACAAACGGTGCACACACTAGTTCTTATTGCCACCGGCCATCAGCTTCCACGTTACAAATTAGAAATTGGAATCGTTGTCCTCCTCCTTCGATGATTCCACCGGCTTGACGAACTGATCTAGCCAGCGGTCATCGTCGTTGTCGTCGTTCGTCTGCACGCCGGCAATCGACGCCTCGATGAACGCGCGGCGTCGTGTCTTGGAGGCTCTCTTCGCGTGGCGGCGTGCCTTCCGCTTCCCCTTCCTCATCTCATAGAAGGCGCGCTCGGCTTCGAAGTCCTCCGGGAAGTGGGCGGCCCGCTCCGTCCTCACGCATTCGTCCTCCTCAGCGTCATAAAGGCGCCAGAGTCGTCTTTTTTACGCCACTTCTTCTCCTCGGTGACGAGGCGCGGCGGCGGCGTGAGCATCTCTGCCTGCTCGCGCGCTCACACGCCGTGAAAGTTCATCTGCGCGTGGACGGCCGAGGCACCACGCCGCCTCGAAAGTGCCGAGCACTATTTGGTCGCCGCCGGAGCGAATCTCCGAGTAGTCACTAGTAGAAAACAGGCCATCCGTTCGCGCCCCCGCCACCAACCGACTAATGCCGCACGCTGCTCCGGCGGCGAAATGCACGGGTCCGAGGCATGCGCCCCTTAGTCCCGCTAACGAGACATACGTTCGGTTGAGCCAAAGAACCGACTAAAGGTTGGCTACGCCCACGTGGCGTGGCACACCTTTAGTCCCAATGGCTCCAACGACGATATCTCCCGCCTCTATAAATGCACGCCTTCCCTCCGCCTCCACTGCTTTTTTCTCTTGGTGGAAGGTGTGAGGGTGTGCTAGTTTTTTCCCTATGCATGCATTCAAGGTGTTTGATGAAATGTTTGAGTGAATAATCCCGCTCAATTTCTCATAGAACAAAAATATAGAAGGTGTCCGAGACGCACTTGAGCTTTCTCCTCTTTATTTCCTCGATCGAGGTTAGCAATCTTATCTTTCTCCGTCATTGATACAATGCATGTGTCGATGTGAATTGGTCATTTCACTATTTATGATGTCCTTTTTTATAAACTTACTTATATGATGTAGATGAATGGTCGGAATGGATGTACGGTGACCCACGCCAGAGGTATATGAAAGGCGTGGATAAATTTATCGATGTGGCTACGAAACAAAGAGAATGGTTTTATCGTTGTCCATGTGTTCAATGTCGGAACAACAAGGAGTACTCTTCCTCGAAAATCATTCTCGACCACCGATTATGAAAGGTTTCATGCCCAACTATAATTGGACCAAGCACGGGAAAGAGGGGTTATGATGGAAGATGGTGAAGAAGAAGATGATGATAACAACTATCATCATATGTTTCTGAATCTGAGGATACCGCAATGGAAGACAATGGAGAGGAAAGATGTGAACGGGCATCGATGAGCCGCTAATGAACTTGGTAGGGTCATTTCGATGCAAAGCGAGACCGTGAAATAGAAAATGAGAAGTTGAAGTTAGAGGGCATGTTAGAAGATCATAAGAAATTGTTGTACCCAAATTGTGAAGATGACAAGACAAAGCTCGGTTGCACATCGGAATTGTTGCGATGGAAGGCGAGTGTGGTCTAACCGACTCCTCATTTGAAAATATGTGAAAATAATGAAGTCAAGTTTCCAAAACATAACGAACTTCCCGAGAGTACCTCTGAAGCAAAGAAGACTCTCTGTCCTCTAGGATTAGATGTGCAAAAGATACATGCATGCATTAATGATCGCATCCTCTACATGGTAAGGAGTATGACAATTTAGATAAATGTCGGTATGCAATGCGTTGCGGTATAAGATCGCATTTAGATGACCTGGTGATGTTGAGGGAGAGCCCCTCCGGAAGAGGGTTCCTGCTAAGGTTATGTGGTATGCTCCTATAATACCATGGTTGAAACGCATGTTTAGAAACAAAGAGCATGCCAAGTTGTTGCGATGGCACAAAGAAGACCGTAAGAAAGACGGGAAGTTCAGACACCCTGCTGATGGGTCACAGTGGAGAAAATTGAGAGAAACTTCCCAGACTTTGCAGGTAACGCAAGGAACTTATGGTTTGGTCTAAGTACGGATGGCATGAATCCTTTTGGGGAGTGGATCTGCAGTCACAACACCTGGCCCGTGACTCTATGTATCTACAACCTGCCTCCTTGGTTGTGCATGAAGCGTAAGTTCGTTATGATGCCAGTGCTCATCCAAGGCCCGAAGCAACCGGGCAACGACATTGATGTGTACCTTAGGACATTAGTTGAAGAACTCTTGCAGTTGTGGGGCAAACCAGGTGTACGTGCGTGGGATGAGAACAAACAGGAGCCATTTGATCTACGAGGGTTGTTATTCGTAACCATCAATGATTTCCTGCTCTTAGTAACCTTTCAGGACAGACAAACAAGGAATATGTAACACCCTCAGAATCGGACCTATGCAAGTTTGAGCGAAACCCGCCAAACCCGCATAGAAACGATTCAAAGGTGCCCACCAGGCACTTTCGTGCGGGTGGAAAACGGCAAATAATAAGACAACATTCCTCGATGGGACCCATAGAAGAGATATATACAATGACTCAATGAGTCAAGAATACGATATAATATACAAAGATCCAAATCACCTTGAAAACGGTAGAGCGCGTCCACGGACAAGATGCAAATGGGGCTAAGAGCCCCGAAGAATAACCAATGGCGCCCATAACCTCGCCAAAGCGGAAGGGTAACCGCTAACGACGCCGATCTCAAAACCTGCTTAAACAAAGGGGCCGACAAAGGCAAAGGAAAAAGAGGAGCCAAGATCGAGGCCAAGACACGGCGAGGCTAGAATTCGCGGTCCTCGCCTACATAGATATGGTGGATCGAGGCAGCAAAGATGCACTAAACAACCTATAGAGACTCGATACAACCGGGCTATCGAGAGGGGTAAGAAGGACCTATTCGGATCCAACCTGATACTATCATCAAACAAACCCATCTGGCGCTTTCTCGAGACCATCGAGGAAGTCAACCGAGGAACTCATACGGTTGGCGCTTTACTTATTCAATAGTTGCAGACTTTACTAGTCGTTTAGATAATCGTCCCCGATAAAGTAAGCAAGGCACTTTTAATTAACCATTCGTTATAGTGGCAACACTTACTAGTCGATACAATTATCATGAAATAACCAAAACCCATAGCTTGTTGGTACTTTTACTTAGCCATTCCGTTGTAGTGAAGCTGATTACTAGTCATATCGATACAAGTCAATTTATAACAAGAACTTTAGTTATAGTTGTCTATGATCAAGCACCGTGCTCCAAGTCGTCCATAACCGCGACACGGCTTCTCGAAAGATTTAACTGCAGGGTGCACCAAAGTATCCACAGCACTTCACCCTTTTGCCGATCGCTAACATACACCCATCCAGATGTCGGGGGCCTAAGTCACGACGCTCCTGCACTAAAGCAAGTACGTGGGGCCACCCCACCAAGTCGACACCGCAACGGTCCGGTCTCGAGACGGACTTGGGGTTGGGGACGGACGTCAGAAACGACAGAAATCCCCAAACGGGACTCGACACCAAAACGTGTCCCGATCCTAAACAGACACGTGCTATCCGTCAGACAATTTAAATAAAGCATTAAGCATGGCATAAGTACAGATAGTAAAACACCTCAAACTAGTTGTGGCCCCAATACAATACTTTGAAATCAGGTAATAATCAATGGGGCCCATATCTCCACCTGTGGTTAGCGCCGATCTCGAACAGTGTCAAGAACTCGGTCCCACGGGACACAAGTGGCTGGAAACCAAATATTACCTATCACCCACCGATGCCTTTGCTTAATTCAATTTTAGTTGTTAAACAGTAATTAAAGTGAACGATAAGTAAAACCATGATCATCTCCACATTGGACATGCGGCACTTCTCCAACAATGGTGGTACTTGACGACAAGCGAAACACTTGAGCAAGTTTATCGACACGCGGGTCCAAATATCTACCAAACAATGTGTAATAGGATGTGTCCAAGGCTATATATGGCTGCAAGGGATATCACGGGTACGAAAGACTAGAGCATCGCAACACAGATAGCAATAGATCAACAGGAGGGAATAAATACTACGAAAGTAAGATAGGTAGAAAGGGGAGATGCTCGCCTGAAAACATTGTCGAAGGTTCAACCGAAGATCGGGTCAAAGCTCACATCAACTCAACGGCCTTATCCGCGAAGAATCAAAACACTAGAAGAACACCGGATGCACTATTTAATACAACGGCAGAAGATCGGCATGATGCATGTATGATGCATGGCATGGCAAAGATGCGATGCAATTAGGTCAATATTAAGTGGAACCGGGGTCCCGACAATTAATTAGATGGTTCCTGTTATTTAGAACCCCCGCAATTTAAATGTTGTTTAACATGGCCAAAATATAGCACCGGTTCGCTACATCAATTTAAATGAGGCCGATATGAGACTAGATTTGCCCGCATATGGGCCCCATATTTAATTATAAGGTGAATCGGCGTAAGGCCCCCAAACTACACAAATATGCATGCGAAATGAACAATTAAGTATGCAACAGGTTTTATGTTTAACATTTATAAAAATAGGGGTTCGTATAAGGGTCACACATTAGGTTCGCAGATCTTGGGGTCGGGTTCGGGTCGGTCTCGTGGTCGTGGTTCGACGAAAACGTTCTCGACCGGATCGTTCGGATATCGGGGTAGTTCTTGTCGCGTCCGGAAGCGGACTTGGTGTCGGTAGCGCCGGATTCTTCCGGGTCGATGCCGTTCTTGTCGTCGCGAAGGTCTTGTCGGGTCCCACGGGGTCGGTCTTGTCGGTCCCGCGCCATCGAGTCGGTGTTAGCGTTCGGGAGCGTTCTCGTGGCAATCTTGGCGTCCTTCAGGTTCAGGTCCTGGCGCTTTGGATCGATCTTCAGGGGTCCGGGAAGGCGACCTTGGCGCTCGGGTTCGGTCTTCAGATCCGGATAGGAGGTCTTGGCGCGGCACCGGGTTCGGGGTGTCGAGGCTTGGTCTTCGGGGTTCATGAGGCGGACTTGGCGTCCGAGGGTTCCTCCGAATCTGTGGCGCGTCCGGGTGGAAGTACTTGATGCTCCGTGACGGAGTCCCTGGAGTTCGGTACCGACGGCGTCTTGTCTTGATCTTCGGTGACTTACTTGCCTGATTGTAGATTTGTACACCCACATGTCTTAGTCATCTCGCCGGGAGATTTTAGCCGAGATCGCATCATCACGCCCACCATCTTGTCAACCTCGTATGCACCCATCGATCAACGCCGAAGGAAGAACATGCACGCAGCCTGGGCACGCACGCTTGGTGGCGGCTACCAAAGCGAGCAAGGTCGACGCAGCGACGGTCGGAGGTGGGGTCGGCACGGCCGGTGGCGCGGTGCCTGGCAGGGACGACGACCCGACGAGGCAGGCGTGCTTGGCCCGGGCTTGGTGGCGAGCGCCGACGGGACGGAGGTACTTGTGCGACGCTCGACGGCGACGGAGGGTCGGCAGACGGGCGACGCTCGGCGGAGGCCTCGCGGCTCGGGGCTTCATGGCGAGGCGGCCGAGGCTGCGCAGCTCGACGGAGGCGGCATCACAGAAGGGGCTTCATGGCCGAAGACGCGGCGAAGAGAAGCGGCGCAAGGCGCGACGCCGAGAGGAGGAGGAGGGCGGCGAGGGGCGCCAGCGGAGCCGAGGCGAGCGGGACGGCGAGGACGGAGGGAGAAGGCGGGCGCGCTGCGTGACGCGTGAGGGAGGAAGAGCCGGAGGAAGCTCGCGGGCGCTGGCCGGAGGGGCTGCCAGCGAGGTGGCTGGCGAGAGGGGGCCGAGCGGGGTGAGCGGGGAGGCCATGAGGAGAAGGGGACGGCCAAGGAGCGACGGGTGCGATGGAGGCCATGGAGAAGGGGAGGCCAAGGGCGTGAGGCGGATGGAAGAGAGGAGGAGGAGAAGGCGGTGGAGGACAGGGTGGGACCTGGGGAGTTGCAAGGTGTCTCGGGGCGCACAGGCTGGGTGGGCCCAGCGACTGGTGTGGGGCAGTCGCAAGGCGTCGTGTCTTGTGGTGTGAGTTGGCAGTGGGTGAGGCGTGTGTTTGTGTGTGTGTTGGTTGGGGAGAGAGAGAGAGAGGGTTGGCTGGTGAGGTGGCGAGTTTGATTGGCTGTGGAAGGGGAGAGGATGAGGTGGCGCCTCGTGATAGGAGGGGTGAGGTGGAGGTGTGTGTGGGTAGGTAGTTTGGTGAACTTAGGAATTAGGGGCATTTA
This sequence comes from Avena longiglumis, assembly GCA_030063025.1. NCBI lineage: Eukaryota > Viridiplantae > Streptophyta > Magnoliopsida > Poales > Poaceae > Avena > Avena longiglumis. Next base: position 68,818,088 of record CP125973.1, on the reverse strand, counting down.
GGTGGTCCGATGAATCCTCAGGGCGGTCGGGTCATTCGGCCCGACCGCCCCCACCAAAAATAATATAAATTTTATTTGTTTAAATAACACCGCTTGCAAACCGATAGTAGACAAACAAAAATAATCCGGAGGCCCGGGTTTATGTGTTTGAATGAAGATGGGGCGTTTAGAAAACAAACTGGGTTTATCTACAGATAGTTTTATGCAAGCAACTGCAAGATGATGACGATGCTCAAATGCAATGTGGCATGATGACATGAGCATGCGGTCATGATGATGCAATGCACAAAAACAACGCGATTTTCTAGTAGTGGTTTTGCGGGATGCCACAGAATATAAGGCATGCACACACTGTTTAGATAAGACTGAAGGTACATATTTGCATAAATGCAAGAAGGTTGTGTACCTGGCGAATCGACGATTTCTTTCGACCAATCATACCGTAAGAAAGAAAGGCAAGCATTTCAAAGGTGAGGTAGATCACCGGAAGAAGCCTGAACTCCCTGCTGGTGATGATGTATTTGGTATGGTCAAGGACATAGAAGTAATCTTTGGAAAGGGTTCATGGGTCAATCAGCCCGAACGACGTCGCTACAGGACACGCACCCATGTGGAAGAAGAAATCTATATTTTGGAAGCTGTCATATTGGAAAGTCCTGCGTGTCCGCTCTTCAATCGACGTGATGCACATGACGAAGAATCTTTGCGTGAACCTGCTAGGATTCCTAGGCGTGTATGGGAAGACAAAAGATACACCAGAAGCACGGGAGGACCAACAAATTATGAAAGACCCAAATAACATGCATACACATAACAAGACGGATAAATGGCGTCACTTAAGTCGTGTCAGCTATGCTCTTACCAAACAAGAGAAGGAAAACTTTTTTGAAGTCCCTTACATTATCAAGGTGCCGTCGGGCTTCTCATCTAATATAAAGGGGATAATAAATATGGCAGAGAAAAGGTTCCAAAACCTAAAGTCTCATGACTGTCACGTGATTATGACGCAGTTGCTTCCGATTGCATTGAGGGGGCTTCTACCGGAAAATGTTCGAGTACCCATTGTGAAGCTGTGTGCATTCCTCAATGCAATATCTCAGAAGGTAATCAATCCAGATATTCTGCCAAGGTTACAGAAGGATGTGGTACAATGTCTTGTTAGTTTTGAATTGGTGTTCCCACCATCCTTCTTCAATATTATGACGCATCTCCTGGTTCACCTAGTGGAAGAGATTGCCATTCTCGGTCCGTATTTCTGCACAATATGTTCCCTTTGAGAGGTTCATGGGAGTCTTAAAGAAATATGTTCATAACTGCTAGACCGTAAGGAAGCATCTCCAAGGGATATGGAAATGAGGAGGTCATTGAGTTTTGTGTTGACTTTATTCGACCTTAAGCCGATTGGTGTTTCGACTCATGCATGAGGGAAGACTAAGGAAAAGGCACGCTAGGAAAGAAAGCAATGATATGTAGGGACGGGATTCTTTCACTAAAGCACACTACGCTTCTACATAATTCCACCTTGACAGTCCGTATATCGAGGAACACAAGAATATTGTACGCCCAAAAAACCTGGAAGCTCGAATCATGGATTACAAATGAACACATGAAGTCTTTCGGTGGTTGGATGTAGACACATCTCTTGAATGACACCACGTTGGAGATCAGCTATACTTGTTGGTCACGTCACCATCTTCTCAGATTGAATTTCCAAGGGTACAAATAAATGGGAATACATTCTACACGATCCCAAGATAAAAGAGCACCAACCAAAATAGTGATGTCCTCTTTGATGCAATAGACGAGAATGGACAAAGGACACATATTATGGTTACATAGAGGAGATATGGGAACTAGACTATGGAGTCTCTTTTAAGGTCCCTTTGTTTCACGTAAATGGGTCAACCTGAATGGGGAAGGTAAAGATAGACTAGTTGTGCGGAATGACAACAGGATCTCAACAATCTTGGTTATAGATATGAACCATTCGTCCTAGCCAATGATGTGTCTCAGTTTTCTATGTGAAGGACATGTCTTCCGCATCAAAAAAGAAAAAATATGCAAACGAATACATCATATGATGAGCCAAAGCGTCACATAGTTCTTTCAGAAAAGAAACATCGTGGGAATCGAGGACAAGATGTATATGTCGAAGATTATAATAAGTTTGATGAAATTCCGCCTTCACAAAGGAAAATCTCCCCAAGCATTCCGTTAAGTAAAGAAGATGCTCCATGGTTACGTCAATCGATCATAAGGAAGGACATATGCCAAGAAGTTCATGCTCATATTATGTAACTCTAGTTCATGTCTTTCGCGGTTTGTGGCTTGACCAAGGATATCTTTCATGTTTATGGCTTGACCGACTATATATAGGGGGCCTTTAGTCCCGGTTTTGTAGTCTCGCTTAATATTAATAAATGTCTTGAGTGTTAGTACCGCTTGTGGCTGGACCGACTATGAAGAAGTTGTCCTGATTCGCATTTTACCATTAATATCTAATTCCAAACGCTTGGTCACATATTAGAGTGCCTCTATGACCAATTTCTTGGAGATGCCGAGGATCGTGGGATCCGCATCTCCCCAAATCGTCGTAGTGGTGTCCTCGCCTCGAAACCATCTTGCAGCTTGTAACTTCTCTAACTAGATCAATACACCTAGGAGCTAACTAATTTCACATATTAGAGTGCCTCCAGCGATTTCGGAGATGCCGGAGGACCGGGCTCAGGCATCTCCTTGAACTGGCCGTAGTGGTGTCCTCGCTCTGAAAACCATCTTGCAGCTTGTAACGCCTAACTAGATCAATACGCCTGAGCTAACTAATTTCACATATTAGAGTGCCTCTATGACCAGCTTTCGGAGATGCCGGAGGACCTCGCGTCAAGATCTCCTCGAACTGGCCGTAGTGGTGTCCTCGCCTCAAACCATCTTGGAGATGCCTCAAATCCGGGAGGATCGACTCAAGGATGCCTATTTATAGTACAAGCAAAGATAGTGTCGACACTTACGAAATAATATCGACACTCACCCCTATTATTAATGCTGACTGTTTTGTCCCTTGGTGTCTCCAACCGACTACAGTGTTCATCTTTAGTCCCGTTGGTGACACCATTCGACAAGGTACATGCGACGACATAATATCGACACTCACCCTATCATTAGTGCCGCTCGCCCAAATGCCAAATCCTCCGCGTGGTGTCGATAATGAAAATCCTGTTTTAATGCTACCGTCCCATTTTTAGAACAATCCGAACAATGAAAATCCTTCGCGTGGTGTCATATTATGTTACATAGTTGAAAGGAAAAATACCAGACTTGGTATATTGATCATGTTTCAAAAAACGGGTTGTTTTGTGAAGTAACCACCAAAATGCCGTTTCAGAATGCTACCGTCCCATTTTCCTAAAATACTAGACCACCTTACATGGACTATCTCCACCGACATCTTAAACCTTTTCGTCCATCCCGTAAAAGGACAAATGTCGAATCGGCAGAAGTGGGTCCGATTTGTACTATAGGTACATGATCTATCGCCCATGATTTTTGAAAAATCATTTTAGACTCGCAATATGTGGTTTCTTTAGAGATCCAATGCAAGTTCTAACGATGCTCGCCTCCTATCTTCGCACACCGTTCGACCATAGTTAGAAATTCGTATAATTCAAAACAGCATAATAAATTCAAAGAAAATCCGAACAATGAAAATCCTTCACGGTGTCATATTATGTTACATAGTTAAAAGGAAAAAATACAGACTTGGTATATTGATTATGTTTCGAAAAACCTTCATAAAATGACATATCATGTTCGAGGTTTCATGGCTTTCGTCCAAATGACCGATGTTATGTCAATCACGGCATAGTTTGTGATGATGTGCCCATATTACGCATGTGTGTACATTGGTATGGAGAACAATGTTGCAGAGGAAGTTTTCCTTTTCGCATTAAAAGCCCTTTTCCATTTTCCGAGCGCAAAAAACGGGTCGTTTTGTGAAGTAACCACCAAAATGCCGTTTCAGAATGCTACCGTCCCATTTTCCTAAAATACTAGACCACCTTACATGGACTATCTCCCAGCCGGGACATCTCAAACCTTTTCGTCCATCCCGGATAAAAAGGACAAATGTCTGCCGAATCGGCACGAAGTGGGTCCGGTTTGTACTATAGGTACATGATCTATCGCCCGTGATTTTTTGAAAATATCATTTTTAGACTCGCAATATGTGGTTTCTTCAGAGATCCAATGCAAGTTCTAACGATGCTCGTCCCCTATCTTCATGCACACCGGTTCGACCATAGTTAGAAATTCAGATAATTCAAAACGGGCATAATAAATTCAAAAAAAATCCGAACAATGAAAATCATTCCCGTGGTGTCATATTATGTTACATAGTTGAAAGAAAAAATACCAGACTTGGTATATTGATTATGTTTCGAAAAAACCTTCACAAAATGACCTATCATGTTCGAGGTTTCATGGCTTTCGGTCCAAATGACCGATGTTATGTGCTGAATCACGACATAGTTTGTGATGTTGTGCCCATATTATGCATGTGTGTGGACATTGGTATGGAGAACAATGTTGCAGGAGGAAGTTTTCCTTTTGTCGCACTGAAAAGCCCTTTTCCATTTTCCGAGCGCAAAAACGGTCGCTTTGTGAAGTAACCACCAAATGCCGCTTCGTATGCTACCGCCGTCCCATTTTCCTCAAATACTAGTCCACCTTACATGGACTATCTCCCAACCGGGACATCTCAAACCTTTTCGTCCATCTCGGATAAAAAGGACAAATGTCTGCCGAATCGGCAGGAAGTGGGTCCGGTTTTTCCCGCCATTTTTTCCCGCCAGTTCTTCCCGCCATTTCTTCCCGCTAGTTTTTCCCGCTGGTTCTTCCCGCCAGTTCTTCCCTCCAGTTATCTTCCTGCCATTTCTCACTATATATATATGTATTGTTGGCCTCCATTGTCATTGCACATCTCTAGACTCATATCTGCAACCTCATCACTCTTTCCCATGACTTCCACCATAGCACTAACTCCTGGGAGGCGAGGCGCTGCGCCGAACTACCCCCGCCTGTGCCACCGTGTCCCTCCCGGGCTGGATGCTGAGCGCCGGAGGCGTGCCAGTTCCTCCTGTCCCTCTAGGTGTGGCGCGTCAGATGGCCATCACGAACCACTACTACTTCGAGCTCACGCCAGAGCAGCGAAGGAATCCCAGATGGCATCCCGACTATTTCCCGACTTGGGAAGCCTTCTTCGTGGATCGGCGTGAGAGGGCGCTCGCCAGGCACGAGGAGGACGGCCCACCTCCTCCGAACTTCAACGAGGCCGGCCGTCGGCTGTGGTGGCGCGGCCGGACTCTCCAGAGCATCATGTCCTACGACACGGCCGCCGACTCTAGCCCCCGTCTGCGCTACCCTCAAGTCCAGCCCACTTGTACTCAGCCTTCAAGGTTCACCTAAGGCGATTTACGACGACAAATGACGACGGCCTCATGAAAGCACTACAATAATGCGAGTATTACAGGTGTAGGAAGGAGCATGACTGAATCATTCCAACATTGCAAAACAAGTTCGGCCGAATGTGGCTTAATCTGGCCATGTATTTTAATTTTCAGTTCTTCTATGTAACTTTGTGTTAGTTGCGTTATGTACTTTAATTCCAGTTCTATCCTAATAAAATTTTCTTTCCGCCCATTATTTTCCGTCCTTTTTTCCGCCCATTAATATATAAAAAATATAAGTTAATTCAAATCCAAATTAAAAACAGAAAATGGTTTTGAATTACTTATTCAAATCCAAACACTTTTTATGTTTAAAGTTTTTCTAAATTCCAAATTAATATTCAAAAAATATAAGTTAATTCATTTTTAATTTTAAATGGTTCATAGTTTAAATGGTTACATTAATTATTTTTAAAAACATAAAAAGGTTTTGAATTATTATTCAAATTCAAACACTTTTTATGTTTAAAGTTTTTCTAAATTCCAAATTAATATTCAAAAAATATAAGTTAATTAATTTTTAATTTTAAATGGTTCATATTTAAAATGGTTACATTAATTATTTTTTAAAAATAGAAAATGGTTTTGAATTAGTTATTCAAATCCAAACACTTTTTATGTTTAAAGTTTTTCTAAATTCCAAATTAATATTCAAAAAATATAATTTAATTCATTTTTAATTTTAAATGGTTCATAGTTTAAATCGTTACATTAATTATTTTTAAAAACTGAAAATGGTTTTGAATTAGTTATTCAAATTCAAACACTTTTTATGTTTAAAGTTTTTCTAAATTCCAAAGTAATTATCATTTAAAAAACATTACAAATTTAAACCCCAAAATAAAAAATAAGGCGGGAACAGAGAGAAAATTCTTGAAATTTTTTGAAAACAGGGTCATATGTCCCGGTTGGAGCCACCAACCGGGACTAAAGACTCCTGCGCACGCCAACCCTTGGTCTGCTGAAAAAATTGGAGTATACGTCCCGGTTGGTGGCTCCAACCGGGACGTATGACCCTTTAGTCCCGGTTGGAGCCACCAACCGAGACAAAATTGAAGGGTTCGCAGCATAGAAAACAAAAATTTTCCTACGATGTGAACTATATACCAAGATCTATTTATACTAGATACAAACAACGGGCGGATGTATATCCGTAGAGAACATACCCTTGAAGACCGACAAAGTTTAACGAGTCCAAACTCGTGGTTGATGTAGACGATCTCTTGTCGATCTCAAGATCGAGAGGAGTCCTAGCGCCGCAAATCAGCAGATCCGCTCGCACACACGCTCGAGGCACTGAGCAACCTCCGCCTCCTCGCCCAAATGATGCAATGAAGCACAACTCTTTCTTGCCGAATAGCCACCGGAACATGTATCTCGCTAGTCCGAGACCATGGGGGATAAATTCTAGAGGGGAGAGAGATCCTTCACGAGGAGGTGGAGTGAGAAGTGAGAGGAGGGGCCTTTTATAGGAGGAGGGAACCCCAAGGGTGGCTGGCGCATGGGGCTGCCCCTGCCTCCCCTCTTCATGTGGTGGACACTCCACTCACAAAACTCCTCCAAATTCCTCCACTCAAAATCCCACTCAAAGATCCCATTAAATTTCCACCAAATTTAATGCAAACTCTCATTAAATAAAACTCTTTTATTTTATTCAGAATTTTGTCAATTACTTTAATGACAAACATTCACAATAACCCCTTGCTAGAATTCTATTTCACATGCATAACCACTTTATGCAATTTCACCAAAACCTGCTTTCGATTCTAGTGAAATAAATTCGCGCTTGTTTATTCTTTCGGCATGAAACTTTTGCTCCAATTGGATGTCGGTGTCTCTTAAGTGTGTCACCCTACGGTTCGTGAATAATGCGGACATGATCGAGACCCTCTCGATCAATAATCGAAGCGGGATCCGAGACCCATACGACTCCCACACATTCAACGATGACTTTCTTGTGATCGTCGGAACCTTTTACGCTAGTATCTTAATCCCTTTGTCTCACGATATATTACATGTCCGAGATTCGATCATCGTATCTCCATACCTAGTTTGATCTCGCTATCGACATGCACTCTTTTCGCTCCTGATATAACATTCTAGTGATCAAATCACTTGCTTGCAAGCTAATCAATGTGATATCACCGAGAGGGCCCAGAGTATATCTATCCGTCATCGGATGAACAAATTCCACTCTCGATCCATGAGCCTCAACATAACACTTTATTAGTTCAACCCATCTTTATAATCACCGTTACGGTGTGACGCTTGATGTTATCAAGAAACTCTTCCTGTTAGTGATTGACATGATCTCACGGTCTAAGGATTAGGATCACTTCAAGTTGTTATAGCAATATAAACTCAATGACTTTGATCGTAATGCTATACTTGATGAATGTTCATCACATCATTACACTAATGTTGTGATCCCGTTATTAACAACATCCAATGTCCATGATCGTGAAACCTTGATCATCTTGTTAATCAACGAGCTAGTTTATGAGAGAGGCTTAACTAGGAACTTTCTGTTTGTTTATTAAACACACATGTATTAACGCTTCCGTATTAATACAATTATAGCATGCAAAATAAACATCTATCATATACTTGGAATACACATAATAAACAATTTATTATTGCCTCTCGTAGCATATTCCCTTCGGCCTCCCACTTGCACTAGAGACAATAATCTAGTTACATAGTGATATATCTAACACCCATTGAGTTCGTGTTGATCATGTTTTGCTCTAGGAGAGTTTTAGTCAACGGATCTGCTACATTGAGATCCAGATGTACTTTACAAATCTTTATATCTCCATCCTTGACATGCTCATGGATGGAGTGAAACCGCGCTTAATATGCTTGGAATGCTTGTGAGACCTTGGTTTTGGCATTGGCAATGGCTCCATTGTTGTCACAATAGATCACCATTGGGTCCAACGCTTGCCACAACTCCTAGTTCGGATATGAACTCCTTCATCCAAATCGCTTCCGAGCCGCCTGGCAAAGAACATATTCGCCTCCGTTGTTGATCCCGCTACCACAAAGTTGTTTGGAGCTCCTCCAACTAACCGCCCGCCATTCATGAGAAATACGATCCGATTGAGACTTAGAGTCATCCGGATCGGTGTCAAAGCTAGCGCCGACATAACACTTAGCGACGAGCTCTTCTTCACCTCCAGATACAAGAAACATATCCTTAGTTCTTCGTAAGTACTTAAGGATATTCTTGACCGCTATCCAAAGGTTCAACTCGATCCGATTGGTACCTACTAGTCAAACTAATAGCGTGCCACATCCGTCTTGTACATAGCATGGCGTACATTATAGAGCCTATGGTCAAGCATAGGGGACTTTGTCCATTATCTCTTTCTTCCGCCGGACTTTGAGTCTTACTCAATGTCTTGCCTTGCAACATAGGTAAGAACCCTTCTTACTTCCGGCCCATTTTAAACTTCTTTAAAATCTTATCAAGGTATGTACTTTGCGATAGCCCTATTAGGCGCCTAGATCTATCTCTATAGATCTTTATGCCTAATATGTATGACGCTCACCTAGGTCCTTCATTGAAAATTTGTCGCTTAGATAACTTTTAACACTGCTTAAAGTTCTATATCATTTCATCAATAATATGTCATCCACATATAATATCGTAAATGCCACATTGCTCCCACTCACTTTCTTGTAAATACAAGCTTCTCCATAAGTTTGGACAAATCCAAACTCTTTGATCACCTCATCAAAGCGGAGATTCCAACTTCGTGATGCTTGCTTCAATCCATAGATGGATCACGAAGCTTGCACACCTTGTTAGCATCCTTAGGATCGACAAAACCCTTTGGTTGTATCATATACAACTCTTCTTCAATATTACCATTGAAAAACGCGTTTTGACATCCATCCGCCATATTTCATAATCGAAATATGCAAAGAATTGCTAACATAATCCTAATCGACTTTAGCATCGCTACGGAGAGAAAGTCTCATCGTAGTCAACTCCTTGAATTTGTCGAAACCCTTTGCGACAAGTCGAGCTTTATAGATGGTCACATTACCATCAAAGACGCTTTTCCTTTGAAAATCCATTTGTTCTCCACGGCCTTTCGGTCGTGAGGTAATTCCACCAAGTTCCAAACTTGATTTTCATACATGGATTCCATCTCGGATTTCATGGCTTCTAACCATTTGTTGGAACTGGCTCATCATCGCTTCTTCATACGCCGCAGGTCATTATTTTCATCAACCATGAAATTTATGACAGATTTCCAGACAGCCGAGTCACGCGTCTGCTTGACTGCGAGGTTCGGTAGTACTCTCTTCGAGTTTCATGATCATTATCATTAGTTCCCTCTTGAACAGGTGGAGCCAACTCCGAACAACTTCCGCGCCGCTACTCGCCATACTTTGAAGAGAAGGTTCCATAACCTCTTCGAGTTCTACCTTCCGACTACTCACACCTTTCGAGAAACTCTTTCTCTAGAAAGGATCCATTCTGGCAACAAAAACCTTGCCCTCGGATTCGTGATAGAAGGAATACCCAATAGTTTCTTTAGGGTATCCTATGAAGACGCATTTTTCCGCTTTGGGTTCGAGTTTATCCGTGAAGTTTCTTCACATAAACATCGCAACCCCAAACTTTAAGAATGACAGCTTAGGTTTGTTTCAAACCACAATTCATACGGTGTCGTTTCAACGGATTTAGATGGTGCCCGATTTAAAGTGAATGCGCAGCTTTAGTGCATAACCCCAAAATGACAACGGCAAGTCCGTCAGAGACATCATAGATCGAACCATATCTAATAAAGTACGATTACGACGCTCCGACACACCATTTCATTGTGGTGTTCCGCAGGTGTGAGTTGTGAAACAATTCCACACTCTTTCATGTGAGTGCTAAACTCAGAATTTAGATACTCACCTCCACGGTCGCATCAGTAGAAATTTGATCTTTCTATTACGATGATTTTCCACTTCATTCAAATTCCTTGAACTTTCAAAGGTTTCGACTTGTGTTTCATCAAGTAGATATAACCATATCTACTCAAATCATCTGTGAAAGTAACAAAATAACGATATCCACCTCACGACACACTCATTGGACCACATACATCGAATGTATGATTTCCAATCGCCTGCTCCATTGAACCGAACGGCGTTCTAGTCATCTTGCCCATAAGGCATGGCTCACATGTATCAAATGATTCATAATCAAGTGATTCCAAAGTCCATCCGAATGGAGCTTCTTCATGCTTAATGCCAATATGACCTAGACGACAAAGGTGCCACATATATGCGGTTATATCATCATCAAGTTTAATCCTTTTAGCATCAACATTATGAATATGTGTAACATTATCATCGAGATCTAACAGAAATAAACCATTCATCATCGTGCATGACCATAAAAGATTTCATTCATATAAATGGAACAACCATTGTTCTCAGACTTGAATGAATAACCACTTTGCATCAAACATGATCCAGATACAATGTTCATGCTCAAGGCACCGATAACATTTATTTAAGTTTATGACTAATCCCGACGGTAAGTGGAGAGGTAGCGTTCGACGGCGATCACATCAACACTTGATCCATTGCCGACACGCATCTTGACCTCACCCTTAGCGGTCGCCGTTCCAGCCCCGATTCGAGTTACAAATATTAGCAACCCAACCGTATCAAATACCCAAGTGCTCATGCGAGCACTAGTCAAGTACACATCAATAACATGTATATCATATATACCTTTGTTTGCCTTGCCGCCTTCTTGTCTCCGGATACTTGGGGGCTTCTGCCAAAGGGCTGCCCCTTGCAATAGTAGCACTCGGTATCGACTTAGGTCCAACTCGGGTTTTTTTCAGCGCAACAGTTTGCCGCCTTACTTCCTTCCGCTTTTCCTTCTTGTCTTTCTTGAAACCAGTGTTCCTATTGATCATCAACACTTGATGTTCCTTTTGATCTCCACTGCAGTTTTAAGCATTGATGTAAGCTCGGGGAGAGACTTCTTCATGCCTTGCATATTATAGTTCATCACGAAGCTCTTATAGCTAGGTGGCGTAGACCCAGAACACGATGGATGCCTAAGTCAATGGGAATCGTTATTCCTAAGGACACAAGCTTATCGGCAGAATCTCGACATCTTGAGTACATGCTCACTAACGGAGCCGTTCTCTTCCATCATGCAGCTAAAGAACTTTTCAAGCATTGTAGCTTTCTCTGCAAAGATGTGTGTAAAATCATTTTCAACTCACCCATTGTATCAAAAGCATTGCCGCCAAACGCTTTCAAGTTCCTCTAGCCCATACAATATGCCGCAATGAACTAAGTTGTGGTCCTCCGACGAGTCGATAGACATTCTTCTCCTCGTCGGGCATCACAAAGGTGGGGCCTAACGCGCTTCTAGCACATATTGCTTTTGTGCAAAGAGGAGAATCCTCAAATTCATGGCCCATTCAAGAAAGTTGCTACCGTCGTTGCTAGTTTCTCTTTCTCCATGAACGCATTGAAATTAAAAGCGGTGGTGCCATCTACAATGTAATTTGTAAAGTTTAGACTAAGTGTATGATAGATTGAGTTCAACTAATCTATATTACGAATGAACTCCCACTCAAAAGCGACATCCCTCGTGTCCTTTTGGTGATTACATGAACCAAATCCACTACACCAAGTCCGATCATCACGTGAGTCGGTATAGCTTGAAAGGCGAGCATCAAATGGGCATCATATCAACTATATGACTCATGCTTAAACTTTCGGTCTGTGTTCCGAGGCCATGTATGTACATGCTAGGCTCGCCAAGTTAGAACCTTAGTATTTGCGTGTGTAACTGTTTTACACCCGAAGTATGGTCGAGGATCCAAGTACACCCGATCATCACGTGATGTCTTGGAGCGACGAAAACATAATCGGTGCATACTAAAGGAAGAACACATTCTTATCTTGATATTTAAATGAGGGATCATCTTATTATGCTTAACAAAGCGCTAAACAAGCAATATAAGATGCAATCAAACATCATATGTTTATTAGTGAAATTATATGGTTCCCGCAGATGATCTCTATCATGTGCATCGTGGTATGATCACTATCATACCTATATGTGTAAATCGGCCTATGGATTTTACACGCTATGTGTGTTGTAAGAGTATCATCTCATACTTCTACTTACAACACTACCATATCATAACACTAGCCCAAAGAACAATCTAAACTAGACGCTTCTAATTTATCCATTGCAAGTTTTACGTGGCTTAGGGCTTTCGAGATAGAACCGTTCTTACCTACGAACATGAACCACAACGAGGATAATCAAATTGTTGACAACTCGCTTAAAATAGATATTGACTATAGTAGGAGAGATGACACCCGCTAGCCACTTATGCAAACTAGTTGCATGTCAAGCGTGAACAGTCTCATGTGCGAGGACATGTAAAGTTTGTCCGCCGCTTCATCCCACTATGCCACCAATATCCAAAATCACAAGAAAGGAGCAACAACATGATCATCATCGCCACATACTCATATGTGTACTACCCGTAAAGTATCTACGCATAGATCCGCTCGATACCATCAAGGGTTCGCAGATAGAAAACAAAAATTTTCCTACGATGTGAACTATATACCAAGATCTATTTATACTAGATACAAACAACGCGGATGTATATCCGTAGAGAACATACCCTTGAAGACCGACAAAGTTTAACGAGTCCAAACTCGTGGTTGATGTAGACGATCTCTTGCCGATCTCAAGATCGAGAGGAAGTCCTAGCGCAAATCAGCAGCATCCGTGCTCGCACACACGCTCGAGGCACCGAGCAACCTCCGCCTCGCTCCAGCGATGCAGCGAAGCACAACTCTTTCTTGCCGAATAGCCACCGAACATGTATCTCGCTAGTCCGAGACCATGGGGATAAATTCTAGAGGGGGAGAGATCCTTCACGAGGAGGTGTGAGTGAGAAGTGAGAGGAGGGCTCCTTTTATAGGAGGAGGGGGAACCCACGGGTGGCTGGCGCATGGGGGCTGCCCTTGCCCTCCCCTCTTCATGTGGGTGGACACTCCACTCACAAAACCTCCAAATTCCTCCACTCAAAATCCCACTCAAAGATCCCATTAAATTTCCACCAAATTTAATGCAAACTCTCATTAAATAAAACTCTTTTATTTTATTCAGAATTTTGTCAATTACTTTAATGACAAACATTCACAATAACCCTTGCTAGAATTCTATTTCACATGCATAACCACTTTATGCAATTTCACCAAAACATGTTTCGGTATCTAGTGAAATAAATTCCTGCGCTTGTTTATTCTTTCGCATGAAACTTTTGCTCCAATTGGATGTCGGTGTCTCTTAAGTGTGTCACCCTACGGTTCGTGAATAATGCGGACATGATCGAGACCCCTCTCGATCAATAATCGAAGCGGGATCTGAGACCCATATCGACTCCCACACATTCAACGATGACTTTCTTGTGATCGTTTAACCTTTTACGCTAGTATCTTAATCCTTTGTCTCACGATATATTACATGTCCGAGATTCGATCATCGGTATCTCCATACCTAGTTTGATCTCGCTATCGACATGCACTCTTTTCTCGCTCCTGATATAACATTCTAGTGATCAAATCACTTGCTTGCAAGCTAATCAATGTGATATCACCGAGAGGGCCCGAGTATATCTATCCGCCATCGGGATGAACAAATTCCACTCGATCCATGAGCCTCAACATAACACTTTATTAGTTCGAACCCATCTTTATAATCACCTCGTTACGGTGTGACGTTTGATGTTATCAAGAAACTCTTCCTGTTAGTGATTGACATGATCTCATGGTCTAAGGATTAGGATCACTTCGTAAGTTGTTATAGCAATATAAACTCAATGACTTTGATCGTAATGCTATACTTCGGATGAATGTTCATCACATCATTACACTAATGTTGTGATCCCGTTATTAACAACATCCAATGTCCATGATCAGGAAACCTTGATCATCTTGTTAATCAACGAGCTAGTTTATGAGAGAGGCTTAACTAGGAACTTTCTGTTTGTTTATTAAACACACATGTATTAACGTTTCCGTATTAATACAATTATAGCATGCAAAATAAACATCTATCATATACTTGGAATACACATAATAAACAATTTATTATTGCCTCTCAGGGCATATTCCCTTCAAAAATATGCCCTACTAGTTAACCATGCCCCTTCTCCTTCTTCCCCATTCCTCTTTCTCACTCACCCGCAACATAGATCGCCATTGCCAAGGACAACCGCCGGACGCCAGTTGCCCAACCATCGCCGTGCCGCCTCCACGCCTCGCCAGGCTTATCCTCCTCGCCGAAGGAATCGAAGCCGCGCGACTGGAATCGACCGCATCTTCCCCGTCACCGACGAGCTCCGCCATTGCCATCACCGTTGCCGATCTCCTCCGTCCCGCCAAGGCTACACACGCCGAGGGTGAGCTTGTAACTCTCGGGACCCCTTCTTTCCTCCTCGCCTGTCCTTCTCCCGCGTCGCAGCCGCCGCCACAGCATGTCGTCAAGGCCCTATTTCGTGACAAATCCGGCGGTGCCATCATAGTTAGGTTCGCCGACGCCTCTTTCGAACAAACCCGCGCGTCGTCCTCCCGAGCCCTCTAGCGACATCGCCACGACAAAGGCTCACCGGGCGAGCCGAAAGGCGTTGAGGTGGCTATGGCCTGGCCCACAGTCGCCTTTGCCTGGTCCACCGGCCCAGCCCTGGGTAGACTGCATTGGTGAAAATAACCGTGGTTCGTGGGTCACCTTGCTTGCGTGGAGGCCGAGTTGGCACTGGGCCCCTTCTCACCGGCTGGGGGTCGCCCAGTGTAAAACTATTTTCCTTTTTGTTTTTAATTTCAAAAAATGATTTAATATTGTAAAATCAATAACTTACTGTTTATAAGTCAGAAAAATACAAATAATATATCAAATCGTTCATAAAAATGAAACCTGTCTAGTTAACCTATTGTTCAACAACTTAAATGACAAGTATAATTAGAAGAACAAATGCACCCCTCTCATATGTTCCGGAGTTTCCCTGAGTTAGGGTTTTCACCCCTCGGAACCCCGATTAAATCGTCGAGCATGTCTTAGGGTTACATTCCAATGCAAATTAACTTGTAATATCATCATACTTGCTTGAGCATTGCATCGATGCCATGTGTTGATTGTTTCCCTGTTTTTCGGTGTTTGGATTATTAGATTTATTATTAGTTAGGTATTATTAGGTTTATTAATTAGTTTGGTATTATTGGTCTTCTACCCACTGTCACATCCTTGGGTAGCCCTGCACCGATTCACATTGTCAAGCAACTTAAAAGCCCTATCTTAGATAAGTAATCATTAATACCCCTTAGGTGCATGTGGGTTCGACGATGTGCCTTCGCCAGGGCATTCCGAACCCTCTTAAATCGATTCCAATATGGTATTTTGTTAGTATCTAGTGTTACCTATCTGCTGGATAGTTTCCCTTTTGTAGTCTTATACTCATGTTCCCCTCTCATATGCATCCGAGGTTTCTCCGAACTAGGTTTTACACCCCTCGGAACTCCGGAATATTAATTTTAGTTGATTTTAGCTAGAGTTACCTATCTACTACACAATTTCCTTTTTGTAGCTAGGTTTAGGGTTTCTGTTCATTTTTATTATTGTGTATGTATATATTAGGGTTTCTCTTAATTAGGGTTTATATCTCTCAACACTGTACCTAACTTTCTCCCTTAGCCGCTTTGACTTATTCGTTTTTCCACCTATGAAGAAAATATGGACCCACACGTCAGATACGAAGAAAAAGAAGAGTTGATCCAAGGTGTTATCCGCGGGGAAGAAAATTTAGATGTATCAACGTTTCTGAACAACTCCGGTGAGGGTGATCCTCTTTTTACCGGAATAGACGACTTGTTTGAGGTTGAAGGTGTTGCCTTCCGCGAGGGAGAAGGCGATGTCTTGTGTAATCAAGAAGACGACCGCTCCGGCGAGGTGCATGTAATATAATTAATTCATTAATTAATCATCTGCTATCTATATAGAAATAGTAACGACGATCTTTCTTCTTTTAGCCCTCCGGTTCGAACAAATCTACTGAAAAGAGCAGACGAGGCCCAACCAAAAAGTTGCAAGACCATGAAAGGTTCAGGATCGAAGATGTCGCTGAAGACGGCAAACCGACGGCTCCCGAAGTTGTCGCAAACAAATTTGTGTCACACTGCGGAGTAATCGTTAGGGACTTAATCCTGATCACCATTAGAAATTGGAATAGGCCTGCTAATGCGGATGAATAGGGAACATGTTTATTTGTCCCTAACCACGCCAAAGATTTACTGTGGAAGAGGCTCATGGTTAATTTCAAATTACCGAAGATAGAGTTGGATCCAAATGCGGAGGATCCAGTTGAGGACGCCTTAGAACATGGGAGAGCCATGGAGGCTAAGGTCAGGGAGTGGGCTTTGAAGAAGATGGCCCAGTGTTTCACCAAATGGAAGAAAAGATTGCACCTTGACTATGTCGTGAAAGAGAAGACTCACGATTTCAAGAATATTCAGTTTGAGAAGATAAAACCATTCTGGGCTGAGTTTGTGGAATACAAGACATCAGAAAAAGCTAAGAAAATGTCTGCAACGAATAAGTCAATGTCGCTAATAAGAAGTATCACCATACTATGGGGCAAGGTGGCTATAGGGCTGGCATTCCTAAGTGGGAGAAACTTGAGAATGAATGCGTGCTAAAAGATCACCCAGAGATGATTTATTGATAGAACGTGCAAGTAATTGGTTTTACGGGCATGGGGCACGTTGGACTCAAAAGGATGTGTATATATAACATACGACATAAAGAAGACCCTTGCCAATCGAGAGGATGATAAAAGCGGTAAAGGTTGTTAAAGATGGGGACTTCATTCCCGATAGAGAGAATGATGAGCTCACACTCGCCTTGGAAATAAGGAACATGATGGACGAACACGAGGCACAAGAGGCTCCCAACCATGGAGGACTGGGTTTCAAGAGAGGAAGAAATATCCTGATAGAAGCCGTCAGAGGAGAAAGGACAGGGCGAAAGTTGAAGCAGATAGTCAGAAAGAGCGAATGCGTATAATTGAAGAACGAATAAAGCAACAACAAGATGAAATTAACGCACATAAAGAGCAAAGTACTACCGGCCCATCTCAGCAGCACACTGCATTCGATGCTACCGGCCTATCGGATAATCGAAAAAGCAGTGTGGCTTCCACAGAGGTCCCAGGTGATGACAATGGCAATGACGATGGTGCACCGACGATGGCTCCTGTTGGCTACCCAGTGGATGATATCACAGAGATGACACACGGCGAGCTACATGTCAAAGTTGTGAACATATCAATGAAGGTGGCGGTCGGCTATGCCTTACCAATTGGACCCACACCAACTTACCACTGTCGTCCGATTCCAGAGGGCTACACTATTGTCGGGGTGGATGAAATCATGCCCACCTTTGAAGTTTTGGATCTTGACTGCCCTGTAGGTGAAGGGGATGTGACTGTACTGGGAGACGCAACAAACGTCACCATTCTATGGCCGAAGGAATGTATCGTTCTTCGAAATCACACGCCAAGGCCATCTTCGCCGCCGCCTCACCCGTCTCCAGCGAGGTAAATCGCCCTTGACGCCGTCTTCGCCGCCTCACCGGCTCGTCGTCACCAATCTCGGCGCAGCCATCGCCGCGGGATCCATCGGGCGCCTCGGGATAAAAGCGTAAGCGTCCGCTACTCTGCGTCGTGGTAGCGATCGCGAAGCGTAAACAAGAGCCTCTTCAAAAGTACCAAAGGTTCCTCCCAAGAGAGCTTATGACTGTCTTGAAGAGGCTGCGGCGATCGTTGATGCGAAAGCGACATTTTGCTAAGTCGAGGCGGCCGAAAGAGCCAGAGTTCCCCAGCACCAAAGAAGAAAAAGCCAAAGTGTTGAAAATGCTAAAGACTCTTTATCAACCCGAGCCAAAGCTGTCATCAGACTATGAGCGTTCTATTCTCAAGTCACATGCGACATAAAAAGCCTCGAAGAGCAGTACTGATGCAAGCGAGAAATCTGTTGCCCAGCTCGGAGAACAAGCAAAACAGTCTTGCACCCTTCTCAAGGTGATTTCCCAAACCAATGTGGGGTCGAGCAAATATGGGGCCGAAGAGCAGTATGATCTAGAGATAGTTGCACAATACGGAGAAGCTGCCGCTGCTCAAGGTATGAGTATTGCCCAGTACTTATCCCAGTTAGAGTACTTCCCCGTGAGTGAAGTAGCATACAAATACCAGTACGGCAAACCTCTCGTCAAACCTGAGGAGGTAAACAATCTTCCAACAAAAATGTGAAGATTGCATAACTGGTACATGCATGCCACAAAGGCCGGGGCTAACTGGATAGTGCTGAGGGTTACAAAAAAGCATCATGAGAAAGAAAAGGATGACATGATATCCATTGAATTTGATGAACTATTTCAACTATTCAATCAAGACGCCTTGGACAAATCGATCATCAGTGCCTATTGTCTGTAAGTACTAATTTTGTAATTAATTTAGTCTCCAGCTATCTCACCTTGTTTATTGCATGTATATAATCATACTGTAATATGCAGAATGAAGATTCTCGAATGCAGCAGAGGACAAATCTATGACATTGGCTTCACTGACCAATATTGGGTTCATGAAGCTAATCTCAAAACAAGCCCCCAGGATACGGAGGATAATATAGTACACGTATTAAGGTTTCAAGAAACCAGAAGGGAAATACTTTTTCCTTACAACTTCGAGTGAGTGTTGTTGTCTTCTATACACTTTCTATTTCGCTTACTCGATGTAAGTATATAATTGATTAGTTATGCATTCGCAGCTTCCACTATATTCTGTTAATCATTCAACTTGACAAAGGGCCTGTACTAGTCATGGACTCGAAACATAAACCCCTTGAGACATGGAAGAACATGCAGATGCTTCTCCAGCGGTAATTCTAATCATTATGACACTATATCGGCAACGTTCGTGAATTTTATGATATCAAGTAATTAATAACTTCTTTTATTCGTTTTCTTCGCCGGGCAGCGCTTGGAAACGGTTCACCAACAAGGCTAGGGGTGTTTGGAAAGAGGAGCTTACATTTCAACCACTAGATGTAAACACCACTAGTTATATCCGCGCATATCTTTGATTCTAGTTTTGATACCGTTATTATCATGCTTGATTATTATTTTGATTTAACTGTTCTCGTAAAGTGCCTGGCGGGACCGTGTAACAATCTATGTGGATACTATGTTTGCGAGTTCATCCGGCAGACGTGCGATGAGAAGGGCAGAAATTTAGAGCAACTCCACGTACGTAAACAATTTCTATAGTTTTTAATTACAATCAAATTGTGTTTAGTTTCATTCATATAGGCTGACTCCTCTTTTAAATCAGATCGAACGTCTACGGGACGGTCTTCTGCCAAAGGATCGCGTACGAGCAATTCAGGAGGAATTAGCTGGATTCTTGGATGCAGAAGTCCTAAACCCAAAAGGGGAATACTATTCGGCTGTGTATAGACAATATGGATTGTAAAAATAGCAACTTTTGTATGTAGTGCATGAACTCGATCCGTGTATTGAATGTAATATTGTCATGATGATCTTGTATAATATAACGGTTTCTTCATTGATAAGTGCAAAACACTAAATAAACAATAAAGCAACCTAAATGAATTTTCTGCCGCGACACAAAAAGTGGCGAAAATGCTGCCGCGGCAACAAAATGTGCCAAAATGAATTCTCTGCCCTGGCAGAGAAATGAGCCAAATCTCTGCCGCGGCAGAAGGTTATTTGTCCCGGTTCGTGTTACGAACCGGGACTAATGCTCCACCCCTCGCTCTCTGACGCCGCCACGTGTACCCCCATTTATCCCGGTCGGTGGGGCAACCGGGACTAAAGGTTGGGACTTTAGTCCCGATTGTCCCGTCCCGGTTGGGTAACCGGGACTAAAGCCCCATACCAACCGGGACCAATGGGCCTCTCTGCACTAGTGAGTACATGCCGATAGAGCGCGCGCGCACCCTGAAACAGCCGGAGGAGTTGGGACGACATGGCGGCATGTCGACGGCGGCGTGGGCGTTGGAGTGCGCGGCATCGACACGGGGCGCTGGAATGCGGCGCGAGCGAGCGAAACGGCGCAGCGGTGGGGATTTGGTTTGGCGCGAGTTAATGTTTAGCGGCAGTTAGCGGCATGCGGGTGCTTGGTTTATAGCGCGCGCTATAGCAAAGCGTCCAAAATATGCGCGATGCCATGAAATCCTGCACGCGGCAAAAAATCTCTACTGGAGCTACGCGTGGGCTCTCGCGTGTTAAAATAGCACGCGATTTTCCACTATGTAATAATGGCAACAAGGTGATGCAGGCGAGATTCAGTCCACGACAAGTAGAAAAAGACATGGACGAA
The DNA here is from genome assembly GCA_030063025.1 of Avena longiglumis. Lineage (NCBI taxonomy): Eukaryota > Viridiplantae > Streptophyta > Magnoliopsida > Poales > Poaceae > Avena > Avena longiglumis. The sequence goes on along the minus strand of CP125973.1, from coordinate 68,797,135 downwards.
GTTCTCTGCATCGACTTGAATTCGAGGGTGCGGAATCCAGAGCTCGGCGTGGTCGGGCTTCGCCAAAATCATCAACGAAAGGTAGCGCTACACTCAGACCCGTCGAGGACATCATATCGATGGTTTTCACGGACACACGCGTGATGCTGGAGGCTCGTCGGTGCACATTGATTCTCTTTGGACGGTCGACACGACTTGGTATGGTAACGTCGATCGGCAATTGCTCATCAGGGTGCTAGCGGTGGCACCGTCTGAGAGTACGAAATTGAGCACTACGGGGTTTGAGAAAGCACGATCCTTTGAAAGATGGAGATGCGCGGCTAGAGAGATGTCTGGATCCAGAAGAAGGAATCGAGTTGGGAAGTACAACATAGTTACCCCAGACTTCGTCTTCCCCAACTCCGGGAGCGGTCGTCACCACTATTATCTCTAAACTAGTCCTCCACCAGAGTCCCCGAGAACCCGATCTTGCATGTATCCTCTTGATGAGATCCATGTGAGAAGTACACTTATCTCTCTCCCCCTGCCATGTACCTAGAGCTCCTCTATTAGCTCGTCGCTGGCTGCTCATAGCCTCCCCCCACCTCACACACTACCCTGAACTGCTGCGACATCGCCCCTGCTTGCCTTATTGCAGGCATTGCTTCTCTCTGCCGCATGTGTGATCATTGCGACCCTCTTTAACTCGATAAAATAAGCTCTAACCATAATCCCCTCTAGCTAGGTAGGGTTTGACCCGCTGGCCCACTTGTCATATATATATAGGGCTAGCTGGTCCTGCGTATATAAAGTTTTGTTAGAAAGTTTTGGGGTCTTTTTGCAACAAACACACTAGGGTCTGACTAAGGGGGTCCTCAACGCCACGTCCTTAAATACAATGCTACACCATAACGGGCAACACACAAAAATGTACTACTAGGGACTTGGAAACGTATTCCGTGAATGATATGTATCTCCAATGTACACGCTAGCCAGGGTTGCAGGCGGCGTCCCGCGAACCATCCCAAAAAAGCAGAATTAGAGCAAATGAAGTCTACAGAAGTTACGAAATAAAAGGCAGGGCTAATGAAAACCTCGGCCGCACATCCCGCTCTGTTTGACACCCTAACGTTAGCTAAAGTGAGCGAGGCCCTCACAAATACTTTCTACGCAAAAAGAAAGATGCTTATATTTTTTTGCGAGATAGATACTTACATGAGAAAACTTTTCTCCTTTATGCATCAATAGGGTAAAGGGTCTTACTAGGCGTTCTCGGGATCAAATCACCGATCCCCTGGGTCCTTATGGTGACACGTGTCCCTGGACATTTCGTTTTACATACATCCGCTTGCTGCATAGAGTCCTGCTTTTACTATATTTGATATATTGTGAAGCATACACTCCGATGTGGGAAATGTCGCGCTTGAAAATCAAAATAAGAAGCAAATTCTTTATGTCTAGTGCGTACATAGATACATCATAAGGAAAATGCACACGAGATTTGTCAGAATACAAAGTATTTGAAATTGATATTTTACGTGTTTTTGTTGGCTATATAAAAAAAATTCAAATTGTTTTGAAGCTTGTAATTTTTTTTTAAAATAACAAGACCACACCGAAGCTCGAGAGTAAAATAACAACAACAAAACAAGATTCGATGTAGATGTACCAGGTGCATCTGTACACTTCATTTCAAAAATCACAAAATATATCCATAAGTTATAATAATATTGAAAAAAGTTGGACATAATCAACTAAGTATTCTATAAGCATGGAAATTGCAATGCATAATTCTTTACATTGTGAGCTACACAAAAATGTCAAAGTCTGATAAAATTGAAATTCATATCCACAAATTTTTCATTTTTGTATATCTTAAAATACAGCGTATTTGAAATTGATATTTTGCACGTTTGTGGGATACATCATGGTTACATACTTTTTAAATCATAAATATGATTTTTTATTTTTTCAATATAACATGATCACTTGATCTCAGGAGCTAGAGATCTCCACTCGAACATGTAATGGTCCTAGATATTATGATGACACCAAACGGAGTTCAACTAATGACGCATACACTCCATCTTTGATATTCATCAGGGCCTCATGCCTTCCTTTCTCCACTATTCCACCATCCTTGAGAACTGCAATGATGTCAGCGCCTTTAATTGTAGATAGGCGGTGCGCTACAACAAATGTCGTCCTACCAACCATTACGTTATCTAAGGCATCCTGGACGATCCGCTCAGACTCGGCATCCAATGCACTAGTCGCCTCATCGAGTAGTAGTATCTTAGGATCTTTCAGTATGGCCCTTGCAATAGCCACACGTTGTTTTTGACCACCAGATAGTTGGATCCCTCTCTCCCCAACAGTGGTGTCATATCCATGGGGAAGGCTTGATATGAAGTCATGTGCATTGGAGGCCTTCGCAGCCGTAATGAGCTCCTCCTCGGTCACTTCTCCATCCTTACCATAGGCTATATTCACACGAATTGTGTCATTGAAGAGCACAGGCTCTTGGCTCACTAGTCCCATTTGAGCCCTTAACCAATTGATGTTCAAGCTCTTGATTTCTGCTCCATCCAGTGAGATGGTACCGGAATCAGGATTGTAGAATCGTTCCAACATTGCGATTATTGTTGACTTTCCACTACCACTCTCTCCAACAAGTGCAACCGTCTACATAAGACAATGACCAAAGTAAGTTATACATGATCGTAGAAGGTAATAATGATGTGATGAATATATGGAAAGTAGGCTTACCTTGCCAAAGGGGATGTGCAATGTAAAGTCACTGAAAATTTGGATGTCTGGGCGAGTTGGGTACTTGAAGCTGACATGTCGAAAATCAATGTTGCCCTTGACCTCTTCTAATGTCAGACCATCATCGTTGCTTGAGTCGATTTCAGACTTTCGGTCTAGTAAAGAAAATATGGAGAGTGCTGAAACCTTTGCTTTTGTTGAATCCGAGGCCATTGCACTTGTTTGAGATACTCCTATAGATGCAAAAATCAATGCAAATAAAACCTGCAAGTATGACATATTATTTGAGATGGCCTCATTAAAGCTATGACTGTGCATTCTCAGAGGCAAAATATTCATTGTGGTTAAGTATGGTCGAATAATACTGCAAAAAAATAATTTCACGAAAAAATATTGAATTTACATACCTCAAAAACGTCACCATAATTTGATTTTCCATGGCGCACAAATTGCCCTCCAACGTAGAAACAAAGACCGTAAGTAAGGTACATCATCAGGAATGACAAACCAAATCCAATACCTCCAACTATTCCTGTTCTAAATCCTTGATTCATCGAGGCTTCACATTTATGATCATATATTGTTGCAATTCTATTCTCAGAACAGAAGGAAGCTACAGTCCTAATACTAATAATTGCATCTCGCTACTTGACTTGCATCTTCATACATCATCGAGAACCAACAATCCGTTATCACTAAATTGTTGATAAAATAGCAAAAAATAATGCAATTTGTAACTACATCGAACATTATTTTAATTTATTTTAGGTATCTTTACTTTTCTATAAATCATAAATGTGGAGTTACCCCAGGAACTATACCACCCTCTCTCATTGCCGTACGATTCTCCATCGAGATTCACACTATTATTTGTTAATTAAATCATCATCTGCATATACTCTGGCATGAAGTCACTAGTCTCCCCATATGCAGGAAAGTAGCCGGGAAAATTATAGCCTGCTCTGGCGCAGTTGTTGTGGAGCGCATCACTATATATCACATTCTCTTTGGTGTCTCTATCCTAATTCAAATATGTCTCCTCCGTCGCTTTGATGAACAACATGGATGGGTCAAAAGTTGCAGCTGGTCCAAGCTTTGTACTATTTGGCGCTGACGCATGCAAGCTGCTTTGAAATGTTTGCCGACTGAATTGGTACTATTTGACGCTGACACAATCTTTCAACATATGGATCAGGTTTAGTTCAGTGCCAACTCAATCGTAGAGCCATTCTTTTGGCATTAATTATCGACTCTTATATGCAACCGTTTGACTCTAATTGTTCTTGCACAAATATTATTTCAAAATATCCTACGCCCTTCTATCCAAATTACTTTTCACAAATTTATTGAATCTAGACAGATTTTAAACAATATTTTGCCTAAATCCGGTGATAAGTAAGTTGGACGGAAGCATTAGTAATATTTGTGGTGTTAATCAAAACGGCCAAAATTTATACACCCGAGACTTCAGTTGAGAAGACATGGACCACCGCTTCTCCAGCTTCTTTCCAGATAGTTAACGACATCATTGGTAAAAAAAATACAATCTTAATATATTACTAGATCTGACCGTTGCATCCGCATCCGACGACAGCCAATGGGGACTCTTATATAAATATTGTTGGGCAACAAATCCACACTCTTATATAAATATTGTTGGTATGAAGCATGCTCCTATTTCACTCTGCTTTATCACCTTGCTAACCGTTTAAAAAGATGTTGGGACTATGTAGCTCGTTTTGTGTATACTTGACACTTTATCGGGCCTAAATCCAACTCCCATAAAGGAAGATATTATGTTGTGTTGAGGGAAAATAGATTGAATACCGATATGAACAATTTTAGAATTCGTGGATCTGTTTCTTCCCCCTTTAGATACCTCGGTATCCCCATTCAATATGAAATAAAGAGTGAAATCGGGTAGAGGGTTACTTTGGAAGGCAAGTTGTCCTGCTGGAGGACACCTTGCTTTAATACATCATTATTATCTCACTAGCCCACTTTCAATTATGTGTTCTTTCTTCAATGTATTAAGTTGCGCATAAAACAAAAGGGCTATTGTAGATCCTCATTTTTGTGGCAATGATGAACATAAGCAGAAGCATAGGTTAAACATGAGAGTATTATAAATAGAAAGGTGGGTGTAATATATAGAACCTCAAAGTTATAAATATAATTTCATTTATTTAGTTGTTTTTAAGCTAACAAGCGACGATGGTATGTGGAAGGAGTTGCTACAAAATAAGTATCTCCACTCCAAGACTCTCTCGCAATTCCTTATGAAACCCTTTTGGGTACACCCTTCTTGAAAGTGCTTAATAAGTAGGTAAAATAAGAATCCTGCATAATGTTAGTTTTTTGCAAAAACTTACATGGATTAAGTAAATGTCTTAATTACATTTGGTACAATACGATGTTTGATGCCCATCACACTAAGAAAGAAGCCGAATGTTTTTTTGGTGGAAGATTCAAGTGTCAGTGTTTTGTGTTAAATCTATGTACATGGATATTCATGACGTCTATAGAAATGCATTTGAAAACTCAGGGACCTTTATGTCTAGGATATAGTTATTAAAGGCAAATATACAACCAAAGACGCAACCGGGGTTGGGTATGTGCCTTATGTTTGGCAATGTGCAACTATCGCAAATTTATTCTTTTATCGAATAAACTTTATAACAAAACTTTATCCTACTGTTAGTACCCTAAAAAAAACTTTATAACAAAGAATGGGTTTCAATTTAGGTAATTGGTTGTCTATGAATTTGATCCCTACATGGTGCTTACATGTCGAGATAGGATTCTCCGAGCTGTAGGTGCAACCACTTGGACATGGTAGAACAAGATATATTCAAATAATATAGATGGCAGACTAGAAATATGATTTTATAGATGAGTTGTAGAATCTAATCCCGATTATCATCGATATGGCTAGAAACCTAGGATGCTATATTTTGCTACTCCCTCTAGTTCCTCAAAGGGTATGTTTTAGGAAATAACAAGAGTCGGATAGTTCTAAACATTATAAACTAATATCTTCAAATTTATTTCAACTAAATCACATGTATAATATATGTATCACAATTTGGTTTCACAAGATATAGTTTTGTTGCCTTTTGATTCACCTTCCAATGTAAATTGGTGGTAATATTAAATGCTAGAGACAGTGCCTATGTCCAAAGCAAAAAAAACATAACTATAGGGTGTAACATTTTGTCTAGGATATTATTTCAAATGTCATTTGAGTTGAGGAACATATCAACAACTTTATTTAAAGGATTACCTTAGCATCTTGACTGAAACCCTTCAAGAACTTCACTTGCACATAAGTTTGAAGACCCACTAGTGGAATTACACATATGATGATCAAAGAAAGCTTCCAGTCAGCTATCATAGCAATGACAACTCCCGTGACAACTGTTGATATGATTTGAATTGTTAAGGCCAAGTTATCTCCCACTAAACGTCGAACATTCAAAGCGTCAATTGACAATCTTGCACCAAGTCCTCCGCTGTAAGATATACTTTTGCGATTATATTATTTCGAAGTGAAGTTCATAAATTCTAGAGGAAGAAGAAATTAAAAACTACAACAAACCTGGAATTTTTAGGATCATCAAACCAAGCAACTTCTTGGTGCACGATGCTTCGAAATGACAAAGCACGTATGCGCTCTATAAGCTTCCCCCCGGCTATTCCAAACAAGAAGTACTCTACTGGTATTGAGATTATTGATATGATACCAATGACAACACACATCAGACCCCAAAAACTAGTATCCTTTTTTAGTTTATCTGGTGGTTTATAGAAAGCTTTAATGGCACTTGAGAGCATTAAAGCAAACACCGGTAGAAGTACTCCGTGAACCACTGCAGCGAGGGATCCTAGCAGAAGAATAGGTGCTTCTGGCTTGTTTAGAAGTGCTAGTCGTACCATAGGAGATTTATTTTGGGTCTCATCATCACAATCATTCACTTTGTTCTTCTCCCCATATGTTTCATTTCCCACTGGCAATTCAGTTGTGCCAGGAAGCCCGAAGGGCAGTGTAAAAGAATGCCCACTACTATTGCCCATAGAACCACTAATTGATCGCTTGATTGACAAGCTAGTACTTTTAGATATTTGAGCAGACAATTGCCGGGATATTTTCTTCTCCTCATGAATTTCTTGAAGTAGAATAAGTTGTGAGTAAACACCATTTGTGTTTAACACTAATTCATCATGCGAACCTTTATAAAAAGTACATTATATATGTTAAAAGTTGATCTATTTAGTTAAAATATGCCAAATTGACCAATAAAATGTGTTTGAAGGAAATGAAATCCCCACCTTGTTCAACTATCTTTCCTTGTTGAACAACTGATATACAATCAGCGTTCCTCACAGTAGTTAGACGATGTGCAACCACAAGTGTAGTTCTATCCACCATGATCCTATTCAGTGCCTCCTGAACTATCCTCTCTGACTCCACATCTAATGCGCTAGTTGCCTCATCTAATAAAAGTATTTTGGGGTTTTTAATGATTGCTCTGGCAATTGCAATCCTTTGCTTTTGCCCCCCTGAAATCTGAGCACCATGTTGGCCAACCATTGTGTCATAACCCTGACATGTGATAAAATTAAGTATTAGCACTCAAAATGAATCCAAGAACTTAGAATTGTACTATGGGTTTTCACGCACATTTGGCAACTTATCAATGAATATTGCTGCATTGGCAAGCTCAGCGGCTCTCCTTATCTCCTCAATAGTTGCATCTTCTTTTCCATATGTTATATTATCTTTAATTGAGGTCATAAATAGTAAGGGCTCCTGGCTAACAAGACCAATTTTCCCTCTTATGGAATCAAGCTGTAAACTCTTCACATTGATCCCGTCAATCAATACCTCACCAGCCTGTGGATCATAAAATCTCTCTACAAGACTAATTACAGTTGACTTACCACTCCCACTCTCCCCAACTATAGCCATCGTAGTTCCACTAGACACATGTAATGAGAATCCATCAAATATCAACTGCTCAGGCCTTGCTGGATAGCTGAAATACACATCCTTTAGCTCAACATCACCCCTCATGTCTTCTAGTTTCTTACCAGTCTTGTCATCTGGATCAATGCATGGTTTCCTATTTATTGTTGTGAATAATCTATGTGCTGCAGATTGTCCTTCTGTAAACGCTGAAATGCATGGGGTTGCATTACCTAAAGACCTACAACAAAAAATTGGTAGTAATGTGATATGAGGCATCAATTATCATATGAACTCTAGTTTAAGGTAAGAGTAAACAAATTACGCTGCCCCGGTTATAATAGCCAACAAGATAGTGATGACTTGTCCTCCCGTGTATCCTTTTGTAAGTACCAACTTTCCACCATACCATATGGCTAAACCATAGCTTGAGAAAAACATGAAGAATACAGAACCCATGCCAAAGCCATTGGTAAGTCCTTCCTCAACAGTAGTCTTGTATGCCTTGTGTATCAGTTTATTGTATGCTATGATGGCCTGCTTCTCCCCATTGAAAGAAACAACCTATATATACATACATTAGATTACCTAGTACACACAAAAATAGAAAAAACCTCTCTTTTATAAGAAACTTTATACTAGACACTGTTTGAAGGACCGAACTTACTGTTTTAATGCTTCCAATTGTTTGTTCGACAACATTCCCTGCATTATTGTACGATGCTTGACCTCTGCTAGAGATTTTGTATAGAACTTTTGCCACTATTCCTGCAGTAAGTACAACTGGAGGTATGCATGCCAACATGACAAGAGATAAAATCCATCCCTTCACAAAACCTACAACGAACCCACCAATGAAAGTTGCCACAAGTTGTTGGAATTTGCCAACCTGAAAAGTTTTACAATGCATGTCTATGTAACTTTTGGAATATAATGAATACAATTTTGGTAATGTCTTTTTAATTTCATGTTGATAAAGCACTAACCTTCTCACCAATAGCATCCTGAATTAGCACAGTATCACCAGACATTCTTGAAACTATCTGTCCAGTTGTCATTTCTATGTCAAAGAATGCTATATCTTGTCTCAAGACGGATCTGAGGTATAGAGATCGAATGTGTGCCGCTTGCCTTTCACCAGTAATTGTCCAACATGACACCTCTACAAATACAACAAGTTGTATTGGTATATATTTTAACTTGATCAACACTATATGTCTTACATATGATTCATTTCTTTCATAAGTGCCACATGAAGAAAAGTTTGCCGCTATGATTGCAATTGAATTTTTCATATGTTTTATGGTTTATCTCCTTCCAGTTGAAAAGTACAATATGTGAACACTTCCAACTAAATATTATATGGGTTTCTTCAAAAATAATAGGCACATAACTTGGAATTTGCACCATGATGGTAGATTGCAATGTTAAAACACTAGTATGTACATCAACTGCCATTTTATAAAATATGGCAATGTTGGTAAATAACTTCCTAGTATCTCAATTGATGATGTAAAGTGCAAACACAAATGAACATGTTGAAAAAGTTTGATCATGCTCACGAAGAAAAGAGACGATAGCTGCTCCGATACCCAAGTAGACAAAGTTCAGAACCACCTACAAAACATAATGACAACATGGTGAAAAATATATCCTATGTTTACTCTCTTACATCCATGTAACATGTGCATGTTAAAATAAATCCAACTATTTATACATATAAGTGCAAATGCATGATTAAAAGCTCCCAACTTAATAGAAATTCTTGCAATGACACAAATTATGACCAATCTACAATGATCAGATGTGTAAATCTTGTAGACAAGTAAGATCAACCGGAAACCTAGAAAGTGAGCTCTGGTGTTCGATGTTACTCTCGTGCACAGCATGGTGGCATGCCTAAATATGGTGTTGTACTCGTGGCTGAGCTTTCAGTAGTTACCTTAAGTTAGGGTTTTAGCTAGACATTTTGTTGGCTGGGGGGAGCACTTGTACAAGGATTCACCTTTGCGGTCTTTGGCTCTTTCACTCTGTTAGCGGTTACTGTGCACCGACATCTATGGAACTAGGTGGTTTCTGCAACTTGTGAGATCCTGGCGCATGGCTTAATAGGAATGATAGGATACCCATGCCAACAAGTTGCAACTTCTTTTCTGGGGCTCATCTGTAAAAGGAACTCTAAGGTTAAGTGTGCTTGGCCTAGAGCAATATGAGGATGGGTGACCGACCGGAAAGTTGTTTCCGGGTGCACACAAGTGAGGACAAAGTGGACAGAAAAGACTAGTGTTGGTCTGTGGGGCTATTCTAGCGATTCTAGAGAGCTGCCAGGGGTGACAACCGCTGGTCTGGAGAGGCCGGGGTGTTACACAACTCTAGGAGTTTGTCCATCCACCATGTGAGGTTTTCGATGTATGCATATAGGTAGTGTATTGTAGATATATCATTCTAATGTTGTGCCTTTGTGAGGTTGTGCCCATAGGTTGCCCCCTTGGGCCGCTCCATGATCTACAATATGTCATGGCTCCATGAGCTAGAGTCTTGTCCTTTTTCCCCTCCTCTTTTGTGGGCTTTTCATTCCTAAGCTAGTGTTGATGCTTTTTGTCTGGCGTAACTTCTGGCTCAAGACATTATCAACCATCTCCGTTATCTCCTCGGTTGATCATGTTCTCTCTGCCTTCGGCTTGATCATGGTGGAAGAGCTTGGGGATCAAGGTTAAACACACCCACAGAGAGAAGGTCTGGTGGCGTGTGGTGAGAAGGGAGATATTGGCATAAGAATAGGATGGCGAGGTAGGAATTTATGTATTCGACAATATGTCAAATATTCATTGATTACCTCTTGGTGAAAATTGATGCATTTGTTTTGTGCATGAGCTATTTATCTTTGGTAGGAATTACTCATAAGTGGAATAAATAGCTATGAGGCATGTATTACTATTAGTTGATGCTTACTTATGAATTTTACATGCTGGAGATTCATGATAACATGTGAACTTACTGTTTGTTGTTCTATTGAATGTGCAATATAGTGTATATGTGCTAGAAAATGTCCAAATACATATTAAATCGGAAATGAGCTATATTAAATGGTTCTAGAGACAACCCTGATTCATAATCAACATGATTAATTAGTTTAAATCAGTCATTCACATAACTCACATATATGTATGTCCTGGTTAATAATTTTCTAGAACTATGTTTGCAACAAGTTTGTTTAAGCTTAGAATCTTTATAAGAAACAAGACATGAGTCTTTTATTAGTAGTATAAGTAGGTCCCGCCCCAAAGTCCCAAATTGCATTGTGAGTGGTACCATCGATATGACAAATAAATACTCCCTCCATTCCAATGAATAGGGATGTTATTAAATTTGAACTCATGGCCCTTTTTAGGCAGTTGCATGATGGAGAATTACCCCTTTTTAAGTTGAATTTTGGGGTGATTACTCTATTACCTAAGAAAGAGAATGTAGTTCAAATCCAACAATATAGACCTATATGTCTTCTCAATGTTAGCTTCAAAATATTTACTAAGGTGGCCACTAATCGCATTACGGAATTGGCCCATAAGGTGATTAGTCCAACACAGACCGCCTTTATGCCAGGACGACATATCCTTGAAGGGGTTGTCGTCTTGCACGAAACCATCCATGAGTTGCACCGTAAAAAGTTAGATGGAGTGCTTTTCAAAATTGATTTTAAAAAGACATATGATAAAGTAAAATGGCCTTTTCTACAACAAGTTTTGCACATGAAGGGTTTTGATCCAAAATGGTGTGAATGGATTAAGCAATATGTGCAAGATGGGAGTGTCGACATAAGAGTAAATGATGACATTGGTCATTATTTCTAGACACGGAAAGGTTTGAGACAGGGTGATCCTTTGTCTCCAATACTTTTCAATATCATTGCTGATATGTTGGCTATTCTTATCGCTCGTGCTAAAGCAGATGGCCAAGTCGGTAGCTTGGTTCCTCATCTTGTTGATGTGGGCGTCTCTATATTACAGTATGCAGATGATACCATATTGTTTATGGAGCATGATTTAGAAAAGACTGTAAATATGAAGCTCATACTCTGCATCTTTGAACAATTATCGGGTCTGAAGATTAATTTTCGTAAGAGCGAAATTTTCTGTTTTGGAAATGCGAAGGAGTTGGAACATGAGTATACGCATGTATTGGGATGCGAGTCTGGTTCCCTACCCTTTTGGTATCTTGGGGTACCTATCCATTATAGAAAATTACGGAATTCCGAATGGAACCCTATGGAGAATCGTTTTGTCTCTAAGCTAGGATGTTGGCAAGGAAAAATACTCTCTTATGGAGATCGGCTTGTCTTGATTAATTCATTGCTGACTAGTTTACCAATGTTCATGTTATCTTTTCTTAAAATTCCTAAGGGGGTTAGAAAACGTCTGGATTTTTTTAGATCTAAATTCTTTTGGCAAAGTGATGATACCAAGAAGAAATATCGACTCTCTAAATGGAATATAGTTTGTCGCCCGAAAGATCAGGGAGGTCTAGGGATTGAGGTACTTGAGATAAAAAATAAATGTTTACTTAGCAAGTGGCTTTTAAATTGCTCAGTGAAGATGGCATATGGCAACAAATACTTCAAAATAAATACTTGCAAGGTAAAACGTTGTCTCAAGTAGAGGCCAAACCTAGTGATTCCCCCTTTTGGAAAGGCCTTATGCGTGTGAAAGAACTTTTCTTTACCAATGGCTTTTTTAAAATTGGAGATGGCGAAAGTGTTCGTTTTTGGGAAGATATATGGTTAGTCCAATCTTCTTTGGCTCATCAATATCTGTCATTATATAATATTGTGCAACGGAAGAATGTCCTGGTGGCAGATGTCCTTAGCCAATCTCCTCTAAATATTGGTTTTAGAAGGTCTTTAACTGGTAATAAGTGGACATAATGGTTAAACTTATGTCACCGGTTGATGACGGTTCAGCTAAATGATACACCTGATCAGTTTACTTGAAATCTTACTCCCTCAGGTATATTTACAGTAAAATCTATGTATCTTGACCAAATGAATGGGAACACTAGATTTTTACAAACATACTTGTGGAAGTTGAAAATTCCTCTAAAAATAAAGATTTTCATGTGGTTTCTTAAAAATAAAGTCTTATTAACAAAAGATAATCTTGCCAAAAGAAAGTGGAAGGGATGTCAAAAATGTTGTTTCTATGATTCACTGGAATCTGTTGAACATCTTTTCATTTCATGCCTGTTTGCTCATATCATTTGGCGTTTGGTTTATTTTGCATATGACATGCCTCCACCCGCCAATATTAAAAATTTGTTTGGAAATTGGTTGAAGGGGGTTAATAAGATGAACAAATCGAGGATATGCATTGGTGTATCGGCTTTATGTTGGTCCATTTGGGCGTCTAGAAATAACATTGTCTTTAACAAACAGAATGGTACCAATTTTTCGCAGGTTATTCGACTGGCGACGCATTGGATTCAACTATGGGCACATCTTTTACCGGAGGATCAGCGAGAACCCATGGTTTCTGGATGTACCCAGCTCCTCATGGTCACTTAGGACTTCTACTTCCGGGCTACTGGTTGGCGGCACATTAGTAGAATTGAGAATGGATAGAATTTTGTTATTTCTACTTTTCAGATGGTTGATACATGCCTCAACCTTAGCTGATTCATGAATGTTTAAAACTTTTTTTCGCTGAACTATGCAATAAAAGGGGCTATGTGCATCAATTGATGAAGAGGCCGGGGCTCCATCCCCCATTTCGAAAAAAGGATATATCTTTTTTGAAAAGTCAAGCTAAGTAAAGTTTGACCAAACTTTTAAAAAAAGCTACCAAGAACTATGATATTATATATATATATATCATATGAAAATATATTTCATGATATATCAAACGAAGTTAATTTTGGATTGCACATGTTAATTTTTTTTCTAAAAACTTGGCCAATGTTTACGTTGTTTGACTTTTGGTAAAAATATAAACATTATTCTTTGAAAAGGAGGTAGCATGGGGTAAGCCGAAAAAACATAACCTAATTATAAATGGAGAGATAGAGAGCAGCCTATGTGAAGCTATGCACTTGGTCATGTTTTGTTCATGGTAGTTGATGGGAACGATGGAGATGGGAAAGGGAGGTTAGAAAAAATGGGAAGGGCGGGAAAATAAGGGACGACAAAATTTAAATGGAATTAGGTAGGGACCTCGAGAGTCGACAAGTGGTCTAGGTCGATTAGTAGAGAGAAGTTTGGATTTTATAATAATATTATATAATTAGAGCATCTCCATCTAGGGTCCATATCCATGTCCTTAAAAAATTGGGGTCCTATGGTAAAAAACAAAGCCCGTCATAAACCGTACTGTAGCCCCCAAAACAGGGAGGCCTCCTGACCCCCTGCCCTGCCCATGCCCCGAGACCACTAATCCTATTGGATTCAACTATGGGCACATCTTCTCACATATTTGCAACATATATATAATGTAATATCCATGTTTTATATTGATTTTTTGGGATTTACTAATGATTCCATTTATTTTGGTTATAACTCTACAAGATAGGAAAACCCTATTTTGTGTATTTTTATCATTCACGGACCTAAACAAATTCAAATGGAGCTAAGATTCTAGGAAAGTCAATATTTTACGAATAGTGATGATCTGGAGTGCTTGGAACTCACGATAGGGACCTGGAGGCCCAAAAGAGCATGGGCGACCTAATGCCTTATCATAAGAAACAACCTTCTAACACCATCACTATCATTTATATTTTCTGCAATTTAATATTTCGAAAATACAAAAATACTTTCTTTACTTGTAAATGCAAACAAAACACAAAAACAACTATTATATCATTCCTTTATTTTACTTGCATATTTTATTACTATTTTGCTTTATTTATTATTATTATTATTACTAATACGAAACCTTCTGCTTGACAACCACATAGTCGAGTTGGGAACACAAGGAAAAAAATTTGTTTTGTAGATTGCTTGAAGATGAGAAGCAAAAGATACTATTTGCCTCTAAGAGTTCGATATAAACCCTCAAGCCATCTTTGTAGAAAAAAATGCTTTCTACAACACTCTGCACTTGGTGTCCAACGATTTGGTACACACGAAGTTGTTGCCATTAGTCAATCGACTGGATGGTGTGTTGGGAGGCTATGCGATGAACGTAGTCGGTCTGTGGCATCATGCTACACATCTTGCAAGGGACGACGTCCAATGGGATGGCACGGACACGCGGTTCTTTCATTGGCTTGCCCCCTCTTTCGCCAGAGGGGGTCGGCCGCCAGCGGGCGGTGTGGGGACTGCTGGCTCGACATGAATTATGGAGGTGATCCTAGGTTTCCTCTCGCGTCAAGATGAAGATCTGTTGGCTGACTATTCTGGCATGGAGCACAGTGTTACGGAAGGCTTCGCCGGCAAACTCCCATGGACGCATCATGCCTGGAGATTGCTGGATCGGAAGGAATTCAGTCATGCACACACATGTTTTTTTCTGGCCGTTTGGTTTCATAGGGAGCGTTGTGAAGCTCTGCTATCTATTACCATCATGTGTCATATATTTGACGATTCATGGTAAATTTACATGCGAAGAATGTCATGAAAGTAGGAATGTGGGCTAGCGATGGTGATTTGATTCTTTGTGACTATGAGGAACTGGTTTGGTGATATGTGACTCACAACAGCGACTATTTATAGGGGCAACAACACATGAGGAGTTCAGAGTCTTACCTTGCATGGTGAAAATCCAAGGTTTGACCTTAATTGGTTGTGCCTGGCAATAACCTTGTTCAAGACATTGTTTTGTCTTTTACGAGAAAGGACTTTCTACAGGATGAAAACCTATGATTTTTTATCGAACGACGATAGCGCTTGTGCACTGTTTTCTTTTTAAAGACGTCACTATTGGAGAGATTGGACTTCTGGTGTTGTTTTGATGGTGTTAGTGTTGTTGCTACAATGAACTGATTGATGTAGCGGGACTTTTCATTTATTTATTTATTTTTTCTAGGTTATGTGCATTCGTAAAGTAGTTAGGGCATTACGTTGTTGCAGAGGCTAAGTGTAATTGGTATCTTCGTGATAATAATATATGTTCTTCATCAAAAACGAAAAGAAAAATACGAGTTTATGAGTGCTTAATTATGCGATTGGAAAAGGTGGACAATGATGTCTATTCCAAGATGGTTGACATTTAGTCTTTAAATTGGTTTTCCACTCCCTTAGACTTGGTCGTGTATGAGTATGTTTTTTTTCCTGTGTGGGCGAAACTGAACATGACGTTTTGAGTTTGATAAAAAGTACTCTCTATTAAAAAAACTTAACCACAAAGTTGCAAATTCTTAATAGACGTGTCAAGAAGCCTGGGATGGAAGCTGAGTGCACGAAGAGATCATGGCTAGAGACGATTGGGGCTTACTTTGTTGACGCGGTGGAGGACGTTGCCGGTTGTGGCGCCGCCGAAGGCGTCAAGGGCGTCGCCGAAGAGGAGCGTCATGAGGGGCTGCGACATGCCGTTGGCCAGCGAGGCCAGCGTGCCGACCAGCATCAGAAGCACGTCGGTGCGATCGGCGTACCGGAAGAGGCCCGTGAAGGACACCTTCTCCTTCCCGCCGCTCTCCTCCTCGCTACCATCCCTCCCGTTCGCCTCCATTGCTAGCCCCTAGCTAGCTCTGTGTATGGCCTGATTCTCACAGCTTTACTAACACTTGCAGGATATGCAGGGTATTTATGCCCCGAGGCACAAGTGGGTCAAGCAGAGGACTATTATACCGTTGCCACGCTCTGTTGCCAGACTAGGGTATTAGTTAGGCTACACTAAACAAAGAGCACGGTGCTATTAAGCCAATGGATTATGAAACTATTTCTTTGAAACTTCAGCAGACTACAAGTGTACAACTATAGATTTGGAGGTACTGTAATATTTACACATTCATATAGACATAAACTTGGAACACAGCAATTCTAGCGTGCATGCTAGGTCGCGTGCATGTCTCTAGCGTTTATAGAAAGACATTTCTCCATAAAATTTGACTTAATTAAGAATATATATATGCGGCTCAATCCATAGAAATAACTATTTTGGCTGATAATTTGCAGATCTGATACTCTAGAACCTTTCCTTTATGGAAAAGAGACCTTTATTGATCACTTGGAAATATAAATTAATTCTAGCTTGTTAGATGAGTGTGAACTATGCTTGAAATTTAAAGCTGGTCATTTATATGCCTTTTATCTAAAAAAAAACTATTGGCACGACGAGGTGGCATGGAGCCCTCCTCCTAGGTTATGTGGTTGTACATATTGAAGTAGCCGATGATTTCGGTGAACCGATGATCGTGAGGGGGAAAACTAGTGTATTGTTTGTACATGATGTTGAGTCAGTACTACATACTGAACAACCCAAGTAACTGGTGTATTGTGTGGAACAGATAATAACATGCTCATGATCCAAATAATGTCATTGTTAGGTACAAATATAAATATATATCGGTCATTTGCTCTCGACATAAATGTCCATCTGTGAATGGTGAAATGTATGTTTCTCTAGAATGCAACCTAAGGTACCTCGACCGGTAGTTTCCGCTGAACCCGCTTAGTCCACAGGACTAATCTGGGGCACGTGCTTTTACTCCACTTCCTGGAAACCACTCTAGCTACAAGATCTCTGTGGTATATGGGGTAAAGATCAGGTAAGAATAATGACCAAATTGGGTATTGTTCAATGGATGTGATAGGTGAGTGATACGTTTTAGAGCCTGCCTAGATTTATAGTTCATGTACAATGTCAGTCACAGCCGGAAGCTTCCGAGATAAGGGAGATAATCATGACGTGCTAAAGTTGCTGAGCTAACCTCTTGTCATTTACTTGTAACCGTACTCAGGCCAAACATATCCAATCGAATAAGCCATTAGTTTGACCCCTGTTAACGGAGCTAGTTGGATATGATTAACCTTGTTGTTCACGTCAGTGTGCTACGATACAGATGAACATGTCTGTTTCCTAATAAGTCATTGGAAAGTCAATTATTTACTGTAGACTACTGCTATGTGTGACGATCAATTTTACTGTCGTCTTTAGTATTAGTAGATTATCACATAAGCCTAGATTTGTTGTTTCTAACGAACAAGAGTACAGAGCTCGATCGTCATTTCGCCCTACGAAGTGTACGCCCCAAGCTCCGGTCTTCTTGGTATGTACATCGATCTACGAGGCCAATTACTTTTGGATGGCCTTAGTTTTTTCATAATTTTTGTTAGCCAATTTCTTCAGCGTCGATGCTTGTTATTGTTGCTAAATACAGTAATATAATGATTGTGTGCATCAGTTTGATACAAAGGCCAGGACGTACTCATCCTCATTTCCAAAAACAGCCTTTGCACTTGTTTTTTTTTTCTAGAATACAGCCTTTGCACTTGTTGATCGGGCAGTCCTTTGTCAAGCTATTCTCTAAGCTTGGGAACCCAATTTTTCACCTGTGCCCAGCAGTACTCCCCGTTCTCTATATGAATACGGAGCGAACATTTGCCGAATAGATTTCCCCATAGTGTTCTACTACAAGCCAACAACACACGAAATTTTTTGCTATCTAAAGGGAAGGCTTGGTTAGTTATATTACCAGGGATGCATATGGTCAACTTAGGAAGGAAATGAATTATGTTGCTTACATTTTCTAAAATTTAAAACCAATATAAGCATCAAATTCATGTATGCACAAACGTGGAACCATGCTTGGAGACCAAGAAGAACTTCATGTTCTACCTGTTGCACTAATGTGCATGCCTGGTCATTTGACAGGTCAAGCCGATCATGATAGTTTTAATTTCTTATCGAGACTCGGGAAAAAAACATATTAGGAGGATATACTTCAGTTTCTCACCAAACACATTGAAACTTCGGAGACAAAACGGGTGTGGTGCATGCACTTATGTTGGACAAATGAGCGACCAGGGCTCATACTTCACATATATTATTAATCAAATTAAATTATATCACACAAATGAACTGCGCCATGTATATATAGTGTGTGTGAAGAAGTACGCCATTATACTAGTCTACGACAAAGACTGCGTACTTCTAAGTTCAACGATTTTCTATTACAAGTTACCTGGCGAAGTGGCTTGCCTTGCAATTCTCACTGAGAGTGGTTATGCACGCTTCGAGGAAGGCCGGCCGAGCAGGTGCCATATGATTAATTAACTTGTATGTAAATGCAACTTGAGAGTACAAACAGATGATTAGCTGACATACAAACTACAAAGGCAACTTGAGAGTGGATCTTGACATACATAATAAGCAACAACTTGCCCTTATGATTACGCATGTATGCTATACTAAGCACCGATAATTGTGAAAAGTGAGAGGGGGATGAGGTAGGCAAACTAAAATTAGAACCATGCTTAGCCGCCAGACAATGGATTAAGAAAGTTGTCACCATCACAATTATCACATGTGATCAAGCTCGTCTGATTTGCTAATTCGTACTGCTATGCCGTACTAACATAGTACTATATATGTCAGTACCACATATTATACTTCTAATTTATTGTGTAAAGTTGGACTAACCTCCCGGGTTCTACCATGAGGTACATCATTACTGTATTAATGACACATCATTATTATTGAAAGAGATGCAAAATAATTTGAATAGCGGAGCCAGAACATCAACTTGCAAGCAGAGTATGTGAAGTAGACAATAATGACATAACCATCATAAGATAAGAAAAACATTTGCGACAAAGGCATCATTCTTTCATGACAACGCCTTCAAGAAAGGAGAACACCCTTGTGATGTCCTCACCGGACCCAAATTGTGAAGGTTGGGACATGAATTTTCATCAAAGATGTCGGAGTCCTACAAGCTAAGGCCAAAACATCGGTTCCAAGACAATCTATGAAACAAGAGGACACCACAAATTATGTGTTTGCTAGCTAGATCTCGCCAATGAAAGCCATACTCAATTTTTTCACCTTGCACAAGAAGTTATGTTCCATTCACTTCTTCAACGAAGTACCCTCCAAGCGCTTGTTTCCCGTCTTTCTCTAAGGGCGACTTCTCATTCAAGGCCATTCCCGAAACGGAGCAACCTTTTTATCCTTCTCCAAATTAGGGTTATGCCGCAAGTAAAGCTAATGGGTTGTAGACCATGGTAGCATCGATTTGCATGAGATACCTTTGTCCTACCGTCCACCTGGCCACCACAAGCCATGGGAGCTCCTATATGCCGCTATATCGGGGCGGCGCCGTGGTTTTAGTTGGGCCATGGCCCATCAGGATCAGGTACTTCTTTCCTTTCTTTTCTTCTTATATGTGTTTTCTTTTCTGTTTCTTTTCTTCTTATTTGTTTTTTTTCAGTCATTTTTCAAAAGCTAATTTATAAATCAATTTTTCTTTTCAAATTCTCAAATCTAAACATTTTTTAAAATGTATTTTTAAATCCTAAATTTTTTCATAAAAATTATAAAAAAATACAGTACAGACAATATTGAAAATAGAAAATAAAAATAAAAATAAAAACAGAAAACAAAGTAAATAAAGAAAGAAAACCGAAAAAGGGGCCAGACCCATCCATGCAGGGGTGTGCAGAGTGTTGCAGGATTTCAGACAAGCCACCCTCGAGCCAAAAAGGCCCATAGTTGCGGCTAGGCCTATGTAAATCCGGTTTGAATGGTTTGGCCGGTTTGGACTAGTTTAAATTTTTATACTAGCTCCAAAGTCCACCCCAGTGAGGCACGCATGAGACGATGACCTTCCGATGCAACCAACCTGCCACAGACTCCCCGAACCACATTCAAGAGCATTTGCTCACAACAGAAAGTCGATGAACGCTGGTGACAGATCACGGATGCTCGAGCCTCCCCACGGGGCAACGCCTCAGCTGGCCTCATGGTGGGCATGCACCCTTCACGATAGACGTATGATGTTGCTGTCTACAAGACTAGTACAATATGTGTGGCAGTCCGTACATGTCATGGGCATAGATGGTGCCGCACGTAGCCAAAACTCAGAACTATGCTAGGCTCCATCCACCATGTTCAGACTAGGAGCAAAATTTCTCAAAGACAGTGGTAGAAAGCCCTCTTGGTAAATATATCGCGGCAAATGGAGATTTTGTGGGGACATGAAGAACCCTTGGTTTGCTGAGCGTCACATGATCACCGGCAAAATGGAGATTAATCTTAATATTAATATGTTTAGTCCGTTGATGCTGCACGGGATTAGAGGTTGTACATGGCACTGGATCAAAAGGCTATGGGTTGGATGCAAGATTCAATGCGGAAGGCTATATATTGAAGGGAAACTAAGTTTTGTCGGACTAGTCCTTTTGCAAAAAAAAAAAGTTATCACCATAACCGTCATCAAAATAGGCATGACTCATCTACATTCCGAATGAAACTCCAAAGAAGAACCCATTGGTTTTCAGCAACCCAATTACTAAGGAAGCACGTTAAACAAAATGCGTCTCATAACAAAGTATTATGAATAAGAGTTAATCCAACATAACAAGTATTGTGAACACTCATGCATTTACCAGCAAGTATTATATATGAAGAAGCTAAGAACATAACTAAAAAATTATATCCAACAATGACATGAAGTAATCACAATTTAATCAAAAGTGACCACCAAGATGCAATCTTGACTTTATTGATCAAGCAAAAAACCTTTCGCGAGAACCAGTAAACTAATAAAATATAGATAACAAAGATCAATTATAAAACTTAAATAAAGTACTCAAGACCAAACCTTCAATAGTTGGGCGTACTGACATCAAAGTTTTGAATAGTTGCTTGAGCCTCCCATCCTAATAGGTAAGAACATAAGCTTGTTTAAATTCGCATGGAGGATTATTTGTGCCAAAGGCGGTGGCCCTATGGTGGTGTTTCGAAGCTATCCTAAGAGATTAATGGTTAATGGGCCCACAAGCCCATTATATCATTTAAAAAAATATGAAGAAAATAAGGAAATTTACTTTGGGAATCCATTTACAAACATATATGATCTATACCGCTCAAAAAAACATATATGATTTATATTATATATTTTTTAGAATTTCTACCATTCATTGTTTGCTAATTTAAATCACCACATTTTCCTTTTTTGTGCAGCCTATGGATTAAAAGTTCTTCGAATTCACCATTTTATTGTATGAAATAAATAAGAAAATATAACTTGAAAATCCATGTATAAATATATCAAAAGATATTATTCACCTTAATAGTTTTTCACCGAATTTACCTCTTTCGTAGCCTATAAATTAAAAGATCTTGGAACTTTGTAGTTTGAGTGCGATACATGTATATGTGTGAATGTTATAACTGTTTGAAACTCCATAAAATTTTAATTGTTGGATCTCGGAGCCAAAATGCACTCTCCACGGGTATGGTGGAGTCATTATGCAGTTCCTTGAACAAAATCTTCTAAAATATCGTCATACAAATATTCAAATTAAAATGAATATAATCTTGTAAAAATACTGAAAATGTCAAGCACACTGGTGACTTGATAATCTTAGTTTACAACATTCACACTTTTCTCTCTCTGCCCTTCATATTAGAAGGGCTTAACTATATATCGATCATTTTTTTGGTTGCTCGCGTGTTTGATCGTATCACCAAATGCAACTTTCCGCATGACGATATTATCCTCATGCAACCGGGACAGAAGATCTTAACACCATGTCGTTTGCTTTGATTGCCTGAATTCAAATAGAGAAGTAAGAAGATGCATCAGATATTGCTGTCCAAAGGGAAATGTATGGTCATATACAAATTGCAAGATCTTACTTCCTTCTCCCAGTTTATTGAAAGTACGATCCACACGAGCAGCAGAAGCTTTGTGAGGCTACCACAAACGATGCCGAGCCAAAGCCCCTGTTGAAGGCACAACATACTCGGTCTTTGAGACTTATTCAAGTAGACAGTGAAATGAAAAGTTGATGGTAAGATTGGTACTTAAAAGGCTGACATATATGGTACGTACCATTCCATTCAGATGCATGCCAAATGCGAGAAACACTGCCAAGGGGATGCCTGCCAAGTAGAACGCAACGAGATTGACACGTGCACCGATCTTCTGCTCACCGCATCCAGTTACCACACCTGAAATGTACAAATGATGATCATGTCACCATGCAGGTTTTAGATTTTTCTTTGCATCATATCCGGTTATTTCACTTCACTCGTGCTCGTACCTGAAAGGGAAGTATGGATTCCATCGATGAAGAAGGATATCGCGAGAATCGGTATCATCCGAGCAATGTAAGCGACAACTTCCTCCTCGTCGCTGTACAAATAACCCCAGAATCGGCGTAGCAGAATCATTGTAACAGAGATCACCATGCCTCCACACAGGGCCATACATACGACTAGTCTGGTTGCCAGCTTCGCTGCCTGAGGCTTACCAGCACCAAGTTCATTGGAAACGCGTGTACTACAGAAAAAAGATACCATGTTCATCAGGATATATGGACTGAGAAAGTATACCATGTTGCGTTTGTGAATCGATCTCACAAACATTATTGAACATTGTGTTTGTGAATCTCAGGGTCGTACCTTATGGCTGTGCAGAGACCAGCTGGCACCATGAACATGAGAGCGCCCGTATTAAGACTACAGAATTCGACACGATGCACAACTTAGAAACAAGGAAAGAGTAGATTAATTGTAGATTGTAGTAGTACATGCAAAAAAAAGTAGTGTTGATTACCATGTGGACAATACTGAGGTCTCAAGCTTAGGATTTGGCAGAAGGCCAGAGAGCAGCACAAGCAGCTCAAACGACCACCACTCCAAGCTGTATGCACATATGTGGAGACATTTTTCCCATTAATTTGTTGGATCATATGTGCATGTGACGACCAATCAAGAAAGCTTACCAAACCATCATCGCCGACGGCAAGGCGAGCTCGGCGAACTGGCGGAGCTCCCTGAAGGCCTCCACGGAGAAGCCCGTCCACGTCCTCTTGCAGGCTCCCGACATCCTGGTGTACATGCTCAGTATGGCCAGGTTCGTTCCGTAAGAGACGGCGCTGCTTAGCGCGGCGCCTCTGCTCCCCATGCCAGCCCTGTGCACCAGCGCCCAGCACACGAGGACATGGCTGAGCGCCGTGACGGCGGAGCTGGCCATGACCGGCACGACGATGCTCTGCGTCTGCAGGAACCGGATGTGGCATACGAGAGGCACGTAGGGGACGAGGGACGGGAGGAGCCACCGCGCGTAGGCGCCGGCCTCGGCGGCGATGGAAGGGTCCTGGCCGAGGAAGAGGAGGATCCGGGCGGTGTTGGCCCAGACGGCGGCGATGGGGACGCAGGCCAGCGCGAGCACCAGCATGGCCCGCTGCTTGTAGACGCCCAGGAGGTGGTACTGCCCCGCGCCGAACGCCTGCCCGCACAGCGTGTCCAGCGCGCTCGACATGCCCACCTGTACGTGCAGGTCGATTTGCAAATGATGAGCGAGTACTGGTAGTGGTAGTAATCAAATGTCCTAGGGATGCGTACGTACGAGCAAGCTGAAGCCGGTGACGTTGGCGAGGGAGGTGGCGAGCGAGGCGCCGGCGAGGGGAAGCTCGCCGAGGTGGCCGACGAACATGACGGACACCAGCTGCAGCGCGCACTGGAGGATGCCGCTGGCTACCAGCGGCCCCGCCAGCCGCAGAAGCCGCTTCGCCTCTGCTGGCGCGCCATTCTCGTCCCCCTTCTCGGGTCTGGCGACGAGCAGGGGCTCCTCTACGCTCGGGTTCATCTGCATTCTTATGATCAGCCGAAGACGTACTGAAGTAAGGAGATGGTGAGGAAGCAGGAGAAATGGAGGGGTGGTATTTATATGGAACTGCAACAACATGATCCGTGGAAACTGCGTGGCAACTGCATGTGTGTACTAGATTTTGTTCAGTGCTTGATGACTGATGGTTCAGTGCTGCCAAGCTTTAGAGGCGGTTCGGAGCATCATCGACATTTTTTTTTTATGCACGTGGAGGTCAAAATTGGTCAACCATGCCATGCATGCGTCTGTCTGACCAAATTAGACCATCATTGTTAGATGTATATTTGTATATGTGTATTTTCCCCACCTGTTAGGGGGTTTCCTGCATATTCTCACCTGTATATGTAACTATATGTTGTGGCCTTTGGCCCCCAAGGAATACAACTTGTCTATTCCTAACATGGTATCAGAGCCGGTTTTAGGATTCTCTTTTCCACCGATCCTCTGCTTGTGACCACCGCCGCCGTCAGCTCGCCCCGGCCTCCGCCGGTTCCCGTCCTGGCCGCGTGCATGGTGTTTCCTTGTTCCCGATAGATCTCTCCGATTTGATCCCAGATTGGATCGAACTGCTGCTGACCGAAAGTCCGGTCGAAGCTCCCTGGAAGCAGACGTACGAACTGGTGGTATCAATCTTGCCTGGAAGCAGACGTACGACGCGGGATCGAAGATCCCTGGAAGCTGCTGACCTCCATCCTGCTGCCGTCGTGCTGTCGTCGGCGCCACCGCGTCGGTAGCGTCCGCTGTCGACCTCCGGCCGGCGCATCCGCCCGTCGTCGCCCGTCGCCCGCCGCTGCGCGTCCCATCGACCGCCCGCCGCCGGCGCGTCTGCCCGCCCTGCTGGTCTCCGTTCGGCCCAGCTTCTTCTGCTCCGATCGAGCGTTGTCTGCTTCAACTACTAGATCCGTTCGAACGTGACAAAAAAAAAAAGATGTTGTCTCCGTCTCTTGCGGTTGTTTCTTCCGATGCTCCCGTCGTGCGCTCGGGTCTTCCTTCGTTACTTGGCCCTTGCCCGTCGACTTCATCTTTGTCGGCGTGTCACTCTACGTCGGTCCTCGGAGATTCTTCCTGTGGTTATCCGACCTCGTCTTCGCTGCCTTGTTGCTCTTCACCGACTCTGTCTATGTCGGCTCGCCGCTCTACATCGACTCTCGCGGCTTCTTCACGCGGCTCTGTCCGTATTTCGCCGACTTCGTCTTCGTCGGCCTGCCGCTCTACATCGACTCTTGCGGCCTCTTCACGTGGTTATGGCCGCGCTTCACCGACCTCGTCTACGTCGGCTCGCCGCTCGACATCGACTTTTGCGGCTTCTTTAGGCGGCTATGGCCGCCCTTCGCCGACTTCGTCTACGTCGGCCTGCCGCTCTACATCGTTTTTCGCGGCCTCTTCACGTGGTTATGGCCGCGCTTCGCCGTCCCCGTCTATGTCGGCCCGCCGCTCGACATCGACTCTTGCGGTTTCTTCATGTTGTGGCCGTCGCCTTCGACTCCGTCTTCATCGTGTATTGCTCTCCGTCATCACCTTTGGCGGCCTCTGTGTTGGTGACAGCTCCTCGTCGGCTTTGATTGTACCTCGACCTCTCCGATTGCCCCTCTCTGCGCATGAGATAGCGCAGCTTCGATGCCTGCTTGATGCTTGGGATTCTTCACCGACAGGTTCTGCTGGTTCTGCGACTGAGTTTTCTGGCATTGAGCGACCACCTCCTCCTTCTCCAGGTACATCCCCATGGCTTCTTGATACTGGAGCTTCTTTTCATATGACTCCTGATTCTTCCTTGTTTCATTCTGCTCGACTGTCATCTGTTCGTGTTCTTACTGCCGATGGTACCCCTCACCCAGTCATTAGTCGAGGCATTCTTAGTACTTCCTCGTTTTATGTTCCCTCTATTGCGCATGTTCCTCAACTTAACATGCAACTCTTTTCTGGTAGTCAGATCGTTGACTCTCGTTGTCGCATCACTCGACTTTGATTCCTGTTACATTCAGGATCGCCGACCGCACTATGCTTGGTGCTGGCCCCGCCGCCATGATGGCCTCTGGGAGCTTCACTGCTTCGTCTTCCTTCCGATGCCACCGCCGCCAGCCTCGGCATCTCAGAGTCGCTACTAGCTCTTTTCAGCATGGCATCATCGTCTTGGACATTTATGTGGTTCTCGCCTCGTATTTAGTTCATCGTGGTGTTCGGGTCCGTCTCCGAAACGCTTCTTTGGATTGTCGTGTCGCCTTGGTAAGCGATTCAGCTACCGTATCCTCACGGTGAGTCCGTGTCCGGCGTCCTTTTGATCTTGTTCACTCGATGTTTGGGGACCAGCTCCTTTCCCTCGAAAGGAGGTCATCGCTACTATGTTCTCTTTATCGATGATTTTTCTCGTCACACTTGGCTATATTTCATGCGCCTCGCGGTGAGGTGTTGTCCATTTATCGCGCTTTTGGCTATGGTCCGCACTCAGTATTCCTCGCCCATTCGTGTGTTCCGTCTGATTCTTTGGTGAGTATATCTCTCAAGACTGCGTGGTGTTCTTCTTGGCCGAGGCACCCTTGCTCAGTTTTCTTGTCCCGTGCACATGCTCAAAATGGTGTCGCCGGCGTAAGCATCGTCATATTCTTGAGACCACCGTGCTATGATGATTGCTTCTTCTCTTCGCCGCATTTACCGAGGCTGTCGCTTCGTCGACTTATCTCATTAACATCCAGCCTTCGCTGCCTCCAAGGTGGCATCCTCTCGGCGTCTCTCGTGGTTCTCTAGACTACTCGCTCGTTCGTTTGGTTGCGTTTGCTATGTTCTTCTCCTCCTCGTGAACGCACCAAATTGACCGCTCACTGTTGAGTGTGTATTTCTTGGCTACGATGATGAGCATAAGGGATATCGCTGTTGGGACCTCTGGTCGTGGGATGCGCATCTCGTGACGTCACGTTTGATGAGACGCGTCCCTTCTACCTCGCCCCACCTCTGGTACCTACCCGTGGATGATATCTCCTTTCTTCTCGATGCACCTCCTTCGTTCCTATTGTCCCTCCTCCACGGACTGATCGCCCTCTTCGTCCCGGCCATCCTCTTCGACTATGTTGTCCTCCTCCCCACCTAGTTCTCCTTTTTCTTCTTATGATCCTCTGCCCACCTCACCGTTGTCTCCTTTTACCTTTCATTATTCTCGTCGCACTCCTCCTCATGATGTCCCTTCTTCTTCTTCTTCTTCTGATATGTCTTCTTCTTCTTCTGGCGAGCTTCCCTCTCCTCTTCCGGCGACTCGTCCACGTCGTGCTCCAGACCGTTACTCTCCTAGTCGATCGGTCTTTACTTGCTCTCAGCCGACTTCTTATCGGGATGCCGAGTGTCATCTGAATGGCAGCTTGCTATGGTGAGAGATTGCTGCGCTTGAGCTTGGCACTGGGATCTTGTCTCTCCCCTCCGGTGTTCGTCCTATCACGTGTAAGTGGGTCTATAAAATTAAGACCGCTCGATGGATCTCTTGGCGCTACAAAGCGCGTCTTGTAGCTCGTGGCTTTCAGCGGGAGCACGGCCGTGACTATGATGAGACTTTTGCCTGTGGCTCATATGACCTTGTCGTACTCTTCTTGTCGCTTACATTCGACAGTGCGTGTCTCGACTTGATGTTGAGCGCTTTTCTTAATGGCGAGTTGGTGAGGAGGTTTACATGCAGCCTCCTCCCGGGTATTACATCACGATGGGATGATGCAGCCTTCGGCGTTCTCTTTATGGCACAAACAGGCCCCTCGTTACTGGTTTGAGCGTTTTGCCTCTGTGGTGACTGCTGGTTTCTCTCCCGCGCTCATGATCCAGCGCTGTTCGTCCACACTTCTTCTCGTGGGCCACTCTTCTCCTTCTCTATGTTGATGATATGATCATTCGGTGATGATCCACGAGTATATTGCCTTTGTTAAGGCTCGTCTTCGTGAGCAGTTTCTTATGACCGATCTTGGTCCTCTCCGCTATTTCCTTGGGATCGAGGTTTCTTCCACTTCTGATGGCTTTTCTATCTCTCAGGAAAAGTATATTCAGGATCTTCTTGCTCGTGCTGCTCTTGGGGATGAGCGCACTGTTGAGACTCTATGGAGCTTAATATTAAGCTTCCTCTTGATGGTGATCCTCTTCCGATCCGGACGTTATCGTCATCTTGTTGGAAGTCTTGTTTATCTTGCTTTCACGTCACGATATATCTTATCCTGTTCATATTCAGTCGGTTTGTCTCAGCTCCTACCACTGTCCACTATAGTCATCTCCTCCGTGTTCTTCGTTATCTTCGTAGCACGATTACTCGTCGCCTTTTCTTTCCTCGTTCAGCTCTCCGGCTCGTGCTACTCGGATGCTACTTGGGCGAGTGATCCTTCGGATCGTCGTTCACTTTCTGCTTACTGTGTGTTTCTTGGTGGTTCGCTTGTTGCTTGGAAGACGAAGAAACAGGTTGCAGTTTCCCGTTCGAGTGTAGAGGCTGAGTTGCGAGCTATGGCTTTGTTGATTGCTGAGGTGACATGGTTACGGTGGTTGCTTGCAGATTTTGGGGTCTCTGTTACGACACCCACTCCACTTTTGTCTGACAGTACAGGTGCTATCAGTATTGCACGTGATCCGGTCAAGCATGAGCTTACCAAGCATATTGGTGTTGATGCTTTTTATACACGTGCTCAGGTGCAGGCTCAGGTTGTTGCGCTTCAGTATGTGCCTTCCGATTTGCAGTTGGCGGATTTCTTTACAAAGGCACAAACTAGAGTGCAGCATGACTTCTTACTCTCCAAACTCAGTGTTGTGGATCCACCATGAGTTTGAGGGGGGTGTTAGATGTATATTTGTATATGTGTATTTTCCCCACCTGTTAGGGGGTTTCCTGCATATTCTCACCTGTATATGTAACTATATGTTGTGGCCTTTGGCCCCCAAGGAATACAACTTGTCTATTCCTAACAATCATCACATTTTTTTGAGATGACCGTGACATGTTGTTGACTGAAACAAACAGATAGAGGTGCTCGAGACATCGATCGAGCGTTCCAAACAGCAAACGACACTGTGACATCATGGAACTTGGCAGCCACGTCTGACATAAACAAATCAGAGAGGCCAAAGCACAGCGCATTGATCGGCATAATATTCAGAGATACGCACAAACAAGATTCCCAACTGGATGATGCGAGAGGTTAATTGGGAAACCAGAAAAGAACTTCTATCCTGGATATACTGCTCTCTTGCCCCCTTACGCAAGCTTAAAACACTTTTTAAAATTTCGACCAAGTTTGCATATTTTGGATACACAACCCTGCAATGATCAAACACACTGCTCCGGTAGAGGAACTGTTCGCTGCTCCGGTAGAGGAACTGCAACTGCAACCTTGGAATGGAAAGCAGAGAAGACAGTTTAAGATGAAGCGACTTTTCACCGGCTTCAGATTGATCAAACACACACACTGGAAAATATTAGCTAGTCTGGGTCAGTGCTGAACTTGTACACTGCATTGCATTGATCGATAGTGTAAAATGCAACCACACACTATCCGAATATTTTCACGACGCCAGTACGTACATTAATTTATCTTGCACACGCATGTGCCTACCAAGTGATGTGAGCACCTAAGCAATTACCCTGCAATGGCCTCCACATAAATACAACCAGTAACAAATGATCGTGCTACAGACAATTTGGCTTTCAGCTAGTGGTGCTAGTCCACATGGCCTTGAAGCGGTTACAAAGAAAATATGAACATGCCTGCCAGTTATAATGTCTGAAGATGAATGAAATGTGGAGCCAGAACCTGACAAGGACGGCCCTTTCTTCTGCTTATCAGTACAATTTTTATTTCTTCAGCTTATTACGTTAAGATCTCCAAGCTCCTTCTAACAATCAGGTGAAACTAGCAATTAGAGATTAAGAGAGTAATCTGCCACATAAAATCGACAGCTACAACAAAACTTACAAAAATGGAACATATGTAAGTTGCCAAAAAAAAACGAGTACTTGGCATTGAGAAGAGCACTAGCTAATCTCTCAGAATAAAAATAAGACCTAGATAAAGAAAAGGCAAAGTCAATTCTTCAGGAAAAAGCAGAGGGCAAAAGTGATAAGAAGACAAAAGTAAAATAAATCTCGAATTCAAGGAAAAATAGACATGAGGCGCGGCAGACTAATAAGCAGTAGCGCATATTTCAAGTCCACAACACAATGATTTGTAATTTCAGCATCAACACACATAGTCCTTCCCTTCAGCCTGAAAGAGTACCCAAAACAAAGCACAAATTTCATCCAACCAAACATCAGCGAGACCTTATTGATCATCACTTTATATGTATCAATAAAAAGAAGCCAGCACACTCAAACTTCATATTACAACTAATAATGATAGTGCATAGTTAGAACTTCAAGATTTATCAGAAAAATCGTCAGCTGAAAGGAGAACCAATCACAACATGCATTATCCTATACTGTCAGAAAAAAGTATGCGGAACAAGGGTTTGTTTGAGGCAAAACTTAGTTGGGTACATGCCTTTGTAACGAAAACGGGTAACCAACTTTCCATCAATGTCAAAGTGAAGTAGCCACTCGCCAAAACTGACCAGCACAAGCACACCACCATTACAAGAAGTGGTTACCACCACATTCCCGTAAGTTTCAAAATCTTCAAACTGCATCCTGAACTCCGCAACATGGAGCGCAACCCGACACTTGAAGGCCCAGACTGCGGGTTTCGTAGTTTTGCAACACCCATATGTCAATGTTTGTCTCTCTATTACTAAATCTGTGCATGCCGAGCATGCCATCTATCTCAATCACATGAGCACCCCCATCATCAACCGGAGAAGGCATCTCGCGGAAGGACTCGTCGATGGTGTCGAATACCATCAACATGTTGCTTGGACTCTCCATCTCTGGTAGATGCCAATGCAGACTACCACGGAACAGGAGAGATGCGCTGTGGCACATCAGATCCTGTGCGTCCACACACCCTATGTGCCTCGGCGGCTGGCCAGATCCCAGTGCAAAGATGTAGGAGCCTTCTCGGCCACCAGATGCCGGGTTTTCATACCCCATCCTTTGGTCCCAGTACAACAATAGTCGGTACTCGCGGGTAGGCCTGTGCTGGTACATCCCCAAAACCTTGAAGCCATCAATCTCCTGGAGGTGGGCAGACTGACGAGTTGCCGGGTTGCGGACGTAGTACTGCCAATCATAGTTGGAGAGCATGAAGAGGCCGTCGCAGGAGGCCTCTATAGAGAAGATTTCATCAAACCGGGGATGACGCGTTGGAGCTTAGCCTCGGCGGCTAGGTGGTCGAAGGTGTGGAAGCTCTGGTAGTAGTGGCCGCTGGCTGGGAAGAACGTCACGCTCACGCATGCATGCATGCATGCATGCTAGCTTCTTCCGCCCGGCCGGCCGGCCTACTCCCGCGCGCGATTCGGTCAAAGCCAGGGGGCCCACTTTAACCGGACATAGTACTACTACCATCTGCTAGTCACCCTCCAGTCCATCTGCTTACCTTTCTGCATTCACGTACGTACACACACGCCGTACGGGCAACCTAGCTAGCTAGCTAGCACACGAACAAGCTAGCTCTTCAAGCTTCTACCTGCATGCATATTATTCCGGATCGCAAAAAATACCCATAAGAAAACATAAAAAGGTAATAGGGGTCCTCGAGCCATCTCCGACCTCGCCGGCGATGCAAATGCCACCATCGCCAGCCTCGTCCTTGTATCCAAGCAAGGTTGAAGGAGAAAGGGGCTTCAAAAATTCCAGCAGACGAGCTGAAGAGAGAGAGCTCCCGGGGCGGAGGAGCTGGATGCCAAGATCCGCTGTCCTACCCTCAAACTCCATCTTTATTTTTTGAAAAAATTCACCCATCTATTAATAATATAACCATAGTGCTTATTTCGCGAGATCCACTAAACTTTTTCTGAGCCTTTCGCTCGTCATGCATGCATGGTATTTTGACTAACAGGTGCACAAATCCTAGAGTTTTGGACCAACAATGACCAACGGGTTGGACCAAGTATGTTCAACATCATACAGCTGTGTGGAGCCACCGCGTCGATCGCCGGCATTGCGTAGATCGATCGATCCCGTGTGTGTTTAGGGTTTATTAGTCTCGCACCGTACGTGTATGAATGCACCCGTACGTACACACATGCATGCCAATAATTGTGTGTTTCAGGATCGGGTCCAGCAGCAGGCTACTAAAGGCAGGTCCAGCTCCCTCTGTCCTAAAATAGATGTCTTAAATTTATCAAAATTTGAATGAATCTAGACACTATTTAGTACTCCCTCCGTTTTAAAATATAAGATGTTTTGGCTTTGTGAAACAAATGTATCTAGACTTATTTTAGTACTCCATCCGTTTCAAGGCTTAAGGCGTCCTTGTTTTGCGTGTTTTTTCTTTGACCAAAAATTACTCTAAATACGTAAAGAGTTTTGGTATAAAACTAATATCTCTAAAAAGTATTTTTAAATACGAATCCAACGGTACTAATTGTGTACAATATAATCAATATTGTATTGCTTAATTCTTTTGGTCAAACTTTGCTTTGGAAAGCGTGTGCGTAAGCCTTGAAAGCGGAGGTAGTATTAGGTGGCTCAAGTTTGGTGAATCTACACACTAAAAGTCAGATACATTTTCTTCACAAATGTAAAACATCTTATATTTTCAAACAGAGGAGTATAGATTTATCTAAATTTAAAAAGCATAAGACATATATTTTAGGAGGGAGGGAGTATTTAACGCTCGACAGATATATAAGCGTACGTACGTGATCGATCTCCCACGTAGTTTTGTGCTCTAAACGTTTCAAAAACCCGCAATATCGATCGATCTCGTAGCGTGCGTTGGTGCGTGGTCAGACACCACAATTTATTGCTTGTAGAGCACGTGGCGACGTCACAAAAGGATCGAAATAAACAAGAAAATGAAAGCTCTTCGCAGCAACAAATCTCGCAGCTGATCGATCGAGTATAGCACGTACGTACGTACGTACGTGGCGACGCGTCGTCACGCGTGTGCATGCTCCGGCCGGCGTATATATACTCTCGCGCACTTTCGGTCAAATTAACGGGAGATAGTAATAAGTCTATTAATTAATCTAGCTAGATACGTGCACCCGTACTTCCTCTGTTTCAAAATACTTCGTTCCAAAAATAGATACCTCGTATTTTTTAAAATTTAGATAAATCTAGCCACTATTTAGATATAGTTTCATCCAAATTTTAAAGAATTTGAGACATCTAGTATTTTGAGAGAGGAGGGAGTATATATTTTAGCTTTGTGGATAAAAAATGTTTCTAAACACTTTTTTTTTTGTGTGTAGATTCAATCTGAACCAAGACCTATAGTACATACGTTGCGTACCACCTACCCTAGCTGCTAGCTATAGTCACGATCGACTTCGTCTTCCACGTACGTTTAATAATTCCGACTCATCCTCCCGCAACCTAGTTAGTAGCTAGCATAGGAACACATGTTCTTCAAGCTTGATCACACTTTCGATCCATCCCATTCCGACCCGTCCGTCCACATTTTACGAATCAAAACCATTAATTATTACTTTCTTACCAATATTAGCTGACTAAATTTTATCTAGATTTGAATGTTATCTAGCATTAAAACTTGACTAGATATATATTCGTATCTATATGAATCTAAGTCAACTATATACATTCGTTATCTACATTGCACTCTCCATACGAGTCATAAAAAAAAGTCAAATCAATTTGGCCAAGGAAGCCATGCTGTTACTATATAATCATCTGCCCAAGAAAGACATGTCCCTTTTCTCTTGCGACTTTGAAACATGCATGAACTTTATATCTAGAGCAACGTGTACGTGATTACACTATCTACATGCTCACATCAAAACTACAACAAAACTCAAATTTTCACAGTCACACGGGCAACCAAACCAAATGGAGAATTCTGCTCGGTGCCTCGATCGTCTGCGCGTGCAACTTGCACCGGCGATGGAAAAACCACGCGAGAAAAACAAACACGCCAAAGTACCGCAACCCGATTCGGCGTCACATATGAACTATACTTCGTCACTAAATGTCAAGTCAACCTCACTCGAGCATCCCAACTACTCGACGTGGAGCACCTCCTTCATGGTACGGTGGCCTTCCACAAGTTCGGTGTCGAGGACCACATCGGCGCCGCCATCGGCGATCTGGCGTCGATTGGATTCATAGCGACCAATTATTGTATATCATATAATTAAAACTAGCTACATGCAATACACGTATCCCAGCCACAATATTGCCATCGGTTGCGATGGACGACGTCAACAAGTCATGGCTATGCCAACGTTAAATCCTTTGCACCCCGAAAGCAAGCTATTGCTAGTAATGCATGGTACTTTGACTAACCGGTGCAAATCCTAAACCCTAAACCACCTTTGCACCCCCGAAAGCAAGCTATTGCTAGTAATGCATGGTACTTTAACTAACCGGTGCAAATCCTAGAGTTTTGGACCAACGATGACGACGACTGAACGCGAACACGGTCTATCTGACAACCTAGACTTAGCTATACTTCCATTTTGGTTTGGATGCGTGATTGAGTCTTTTTTTTTGCGTTGCGGATTAATCATGAGCATTGAGTCTGTGTGAGGCCAATAGATATAAAGCTTTTCCAGCCACCGTGCTCCCGCTTGCACCGAGGAACTCCGGCGAGCAATTGCTCCTAGGAGTCTGTCCAGCCTCGGTGAACACCCCATTATGGGGCCAAAGGCGCACCGTTGACTACTGCATCGACTTCAACGCGGAGAGACATCATCGGCGAGCCGAGCCCCACATGTCGTTCTTCTTCAATCTCCGCGAGTCCAGCTCAAGGCGACAAAGTTTTGTCTTCTCATCTACGTAACGCATCACACCGACCACAAAACTTCGCGGGCATCGGGCGCAACTCCTCTCGCCGAATATCCTGCTGCGAGATAGCGTACCGGCAGCCCGGGATATGGACAGGTTGTACTGATTAGGCGCGGCGGCGATGCTCAGCTGCGAGCAAATGTGCATCGTGGGTGGCGGCGAGCAGGGATGAGGTGGCGAGCAGGGAAAGAAGCGGCCGCGGCAACCCTCTTGCTCGTTTTTTCCTGGACATTTAGGTTTTATAAAACTGGACTGACATGTGGGACCTATTCCACCTCTACAAATTATGACATCTCGGCTGTGACAAATGGGTCCTACCTGTCAGTTTAGTGTCAATTTGTTATCAACCTGTCATTTGCTCTAGGGTGGTAGATTTACGTCATGAAATCATAAAGTGGTACCATTTGATACATTGAGTCTTTAAAATGGTAGTTTTCGGCTATTAAATCCATCTCCTGAACATATGAATTGACGCATGGTCAAATTAGAAACTCATATGTCACGTGATGCGCGCATGCATGCGACCTCCCATACAAACTAAATATAGCGCCCATCGTTGATCGACAACTGGTCAGCTCGAACGGACGTGGCCCTAGCTGAATCACAGTTCCGATCCCATCATTCCGTCCATCCATACTTCGGCTGACCACTCCATTCTCGCTCGGTCATAAAATGTCAACTGAACTTGGCCAACCATGCGGTTAATCATCCGTCCAAGAAAAAATGCTTGTTTTCTATATTGTACTTTCTTCGTCCTAAAATAGATGTTTAAGTATATAGATTCATCTAAAATTTAAAAATCTAAGGCATCTATTCTTGAACGGAGGGTAAAAGTCTGCCCGCCCGGGAATTTGTCTCTCGCGGTGAAGTATGTATTATCCGGTAGTACGACGATGATGGTCCTACACGAGTGGTTTTCGATTCAAACACTAGCCCGTGCGACGTGCGTGCCGCGTGCCCAGGTGATATCGTCAAATGTCCAGGCTACTCTCGCTCCGTCGATTGCCCAGCTGATATCGTTAGGCAAGACATAGGTATGCCAACGGCTTTGCCATTGTTCCCCTTTTGTTTTTTTTCTTTTCATTTTAACTTACAACCATACATTTATTCTCATTTAGAAAGGTAAAAGCCGATGGCTTTGCCGTCGCCCAGCCACTTTTTTCTTTTCATTTTAATGTAGCCATATATTTATACTTATTTTTTTATTACTCTCAATAATTTTAATGTGGTTATTATATTCTTTTCACCAATCGTAGGGATTCGTACCCTTTTAGATAGCGGTCTCCACCCACACAAAATGATGTCGCGCGCGATCCTTGTCTCTTGCAGCTGCATGTCGAGAGAAATTGCTTTAGTGTTTTCGCATGCGTGGAGAACTTGGCTAAGACATCGATTAAGTATCCGTTGAAGAAGAAAAAAATGCTTGTTTTCTCTTGTACTATATAAGTCTACCCGTGTTGAAATTTGTCTCTCGCGGCGAAGTACGTACTACCCGATATAGAACGACGACGACGACGACGACGACACGTACTCCTACACAACTGGTTTCTGTGCGTGCCCCCGGCCGATGATATTGTCAAATGTCTAGGCTCACTTTGCCGATTGTCACTCTAGAGGGGGTCATAACGAGAAATGACCGAGAGAGGGTCAGAAGAAGTATGTGAGGTTGGTTGACCGAGAAAGGTGCGCGCTGAGCTGGACGATCGAGTCAAGAGAGGTGTACATGCATGCATGGTTCAAGCAAGGCGGCAGGGAACTGATGACGACTTTATTATGCTTTGGCCCACGCGCGTTCGGTCAAAGGACTCTTACACGTGTCCTCTCTTCCGATTAGAGCATGGCTAATAGAAGAGCCTACCGGCTCTATGCCAATGTCATGTCACCTAAAAGCCCACTTATACAATAGATTGGCTATAGGTTAGCTATCAGTTGGCTGTAGCATTAAATGCATGAAGTTAAAGCAAATAATTGGTAGTTAGGAATAAGAGCTAGCTAAAAGCCCTCGCATCAGCTGCATGCGCTCTTTGTCCTTGTTTTGTGTGTATTAATGTGGGCTGTAGACATGGAGCTCTTTATTCTCTCTCTTCCATTATCTCTCCACGTAGTTTTCTGACGTGGAACACTATAGTCGGTGACTAGGATCTATTATACTTGCTCTTAGTATTTCTTTCCCGAGCCCGATCAATCGAGGTGTACGTCTGATAGAAGTACGTCGCGACGACTTTTAATTTGTAAACCGAGTTATTACCACTTTTTTTTTTAGATCAGTTATTACCACTTAAACCGGACGATCGAGTCCTCTGTACGTACTCCCTCCGTTTTTTATTACTTCGCGTTCTAGGATTTTATCAAGTCAAACTTTTTCAACTTTGACCAAGAATATAGGAAAATATATAAACATTGATTATTCCAAATACATATATTATTATGAAAATATAACTTACAAAGATTTCAATACTATAAGTTTGACTTTTACTAAACCCAGAATACGATCTAATTATGAACGGAGTACGTGTAAAGTAGGCCGCTACATGCATGCATATATTCACGTACCCTTACGCGGGCTAGCTCTTCTCATCTCACTTTATACTAGTACGTAGTACGTTCACAAGCAGCTCTCTTCAAACACGCTAACTATTTCATCAAAATATATAACGTGATCGATTTGTCTAGATACATATGCATCTATAGGCCTTTTTTTTAGTGCATACAGATACACGTGAATTTAAATAAATCCGGTAGCATCTAATTCGGGACAGGGAGTACCAAATTAGCTAGCTAGGCCCCATCATCGGCTTCTACTAGCCGGACCGCAAATGGGACTTATTCGAGCAGGGGACAGCGTCGTCGTGGAACAGCTCGTGCGGCCAGGGCATGCCCTCGTCCTCGTCTATCCACATCTTGTGCGAGCCGTCGACAAACCCTACATCAAATGGAAATGCTTCCTTCGATCGACTCACTCGAGTCCATCCGATCCGACTCGCAGGAACCAGCCTACCCTCATACCGCACAACATAAACCGTTCTGAACCCGTCCACGCCCCATGGATCCGAACACATCATACACTCACCGAAAACACAAAACCCGTCCATACCGATAAAAAAAAGGACTCGTGGAGAGAGCACCATCCCTCCGTCTCTCCCTCTCCAGACCTCTCGCTCTGCTTTCACTCCGCATGCTCTGGTGGTGGATCCCCTTGCCCCGGTTGGTTCCCTCGCCGACGCACCCAATAACGACGACCCTAACCCTAGCTAGCTACTCGCCCCCAAGGTCTTCTATCCGCTTGGCGCTGGGTGGCGAAATTGAAGAGAACCGGATGGGGTAGCTAGGCAAAGAGGTCGCTTCCCTCTCTACGTCATCCATGGTGCTCGCGGGGCCGGATGACTGCTACCCTGCACCGTAATCTCCTACCTACCGTTATCTATCTATATTATCGCCCATGCGATGGGCTTCTTATCCCTTTCTTTTCTTATCATTTCGAAAGTAAAGCAAGCACGTCCGTTCTATTTTTTCCCTCACTCTCCCCTCCCTCTCTCTAAAAATAGAAAAAAAAAC
This sequence comes from Avena longiglumis, assembly GCA_030063025.1. Taxonomy (NCBI): domain Eukaryota; kingdom Viridiplantae; phylum Streptophyta; class Magnoliopsida; order Poales; family Poaceae; genus Avena; species Avena longiglumis. The sequence goes on along the minus strand of CP125973.1, from coordinate 68,758,241 downwards.
CAGCTAAATGCATACATATATATATATATATATATATATATATATATATATATATATATATATATATATACCAAAACAAAACTTAAGGAGCAACCGATCGGCGAGGATTCCGACAAGCACAAGCTCGCGATCGCCCCAAACAACGGCGTCGTGTAGATGCATATCAAGCTCGACGCCGCTATCACTGTCACCCTATTTATTTAGTTTCTTACAGGATATATATACAACATGCATGGCATTATCAGGTGGCATTTTTTGTATTTTTAGAACAGGGTCTTTAATTTCCACCCTAGCTAGTCTGATTAACCCACCAAACCGCTTATATCTTTTTAATAAAACCAAAATACAATAGAACTAAGCATCATGACAAAAACAAGGCCGGGGACACACGAACCTACTTACAATAGGTTATCGCATGCACCCATATGAAGGCTATGCATGCAAGTGTACAACCACTCTCATCCTCCCACAACACCTACCTACATGCACGCGTGTGAAGCCTATTCATGCAAGTGAGGTGGGTACCGTCTCTCCCATCCTCCTACAACACCTACCTACATCTTCTAGGGCCACATGCAAGTTTTCGAGGGATCCCGATGCAACGAAGCCCCTCTTTTGGGGAAACCCTGGACCCTTTGTCTGCGTTGTCTATCCGCCCCGGATTAGGGGTTCGTTAGAAAAGGACCGCCTGAGCGCTAGAATGTCATGAAAACATGCATATGTGGCCCTAGCATACATCCACAAGCTTGGTGGAAGCTTCACATGCAGTACCTAGCTCACAGGTGTGGACCAACGGTTTCATGCGGTAACACTTAGAGACCGGGACATGTAGGAGGAAACTCTTGTGGGTCAAGCAGAGGGAAATCAGTGGAGTCTTGGGCCGAGCCTTGGTTTTCCATGTAGATATGACCTAAAAAACCATAAACCAACAAAAAAGTACATTGGTCAACCATCGTATGGAGAATGCTAGGGGGCTAGATCCGCGGGTCCCTCAGATTAGGATTTTGTCGAAAATGGACCATTGGCGCTGAATGCCTGAAAACATGCATGTGGCCCTAGCATACATGCACAAGCATGGTGGAAGATTCATATATGCAGTACATAGCTCCTAGGTGTGACCGTCTAAGGTTGCATGCAATAACACTTAGAGAAGTGTTGGGCATGTAGGAGGAAACTCCTGTTGGTCAAGCGGAGAAACCGGTGAAATCTTGGGCGAGCCTTGGTTTTCCATGTAGATATGACCTACACAATCCTAAACCAATGTATAAAAGTACATTGGTCAACCCTTGTACGGAGAATGCTAGGGAGCTAGACTGCTGGGCACTCGGATTAGGGTTTTCGTGGAAAAAGAATCTCCTAAGCTAGAATGCCACGAAAACATGCATCTAACCTTAGCATACATGCACAAGCGTGGTGGAAGCTTCATATGCAGTACCTAGCTCAAGAGTGTGACCGTCTATGGTTGCATGCGATAACACTTAGAGAAGTGGTAGACATGTAGGAGGAAACTCCTGCTGCGGGTCAAACTGAGGGAAACCGGTGGAATCTTGTGTCAAGCCTTGGTTTTACATGTAGGTATGACCTAAACAATCCTAAACCAACTAAAAAGTACATTGGTCAACCCTCATACGAAGAATTCTAGGGGGGCTAGACCTGCGGGGCCCAGGTATAGGGTTTCATCGGAAATAGACCGCCTGAGTGTTAGAATGCCACGAAAACATGCATGTGGCCCTAGAATACATGCACAAGCATGGTGGAAGCTTCATATATACAGTACCTAGCTACCGGGTGTGGCCTATGGTTGCATGCAATAACACTTAAGAAGTGTTGGGCATGTAGGAGGAAACTCCCGCTACGGGTCAAATGGAGGGAAACCGGTGGAATCTTGGGCGAGCCTTGGTTTTCATGTAGATATTTTGACCTAAACAATCCTAAACCAAAAAATTATATTGGTGAACCCTCATATGGAGAATGCTAGGGGCTATACCTCACGGGGCCCTAGGATTAGGGCTTAAATCAAAAAGGACCTTTGGCTGGAATGCCACGAGAACATGCATATGTAGTACCTAGCTCCAGGGTGTGACCCAAGGAGAGTTACATGGCATATATGAGAATCCATAATATGATGCAACTTACTGGTGGAACACATGCATGGTCAGAGCCATAATCCGAGATTCTACCACCGACTTGATGAAGTTGCATCGCTAACAAAGCCTCTTACGCCAACACTCTATGATCCAGAACTACGCCTTAATTACCATTGCTCGTTTCGACTCCATTGCACATTCTCGAGTGGCATTGGGAGAGGGGTATGGCTTGGTGTCGGTGGTCTATCATTTCATGTGTCATGTCATAGACACATACTATCATTTTATGAACGAAATGTTATCTAGTACCTATTATTTCATGTGTTGCGTGTTAGGATTTTGGTGTCTAGAGATTTCGCCATCAATGTCCTTCATAGCTGTAACATTTTGCATTTTGGTGGCCATTATAGAGGAGTTAAAAATATCTTGATGAGTACAAATTTTCACGGTAACACTTTGGCATATTCACGTCTGTTTTGGCATTTTCCGTCCTTTTCCACGGGTTATATCACATTGTTTTCAGGGCTATAGCACAATCTTTTGGGTGTTTCCTATTAATTCTATTTTCCGAGCTTCCTTATTTTATTATAGGAAGTAGCTATTAGCTATCATTCCATGTGTTGTGTTGTTGTTGCGCTATTACTTCATGCTTAAACTTTGTTTGTGTCTCGTGGTGGCATGGTAGGATACCTGGGACGTCCAAACATTTCAGCATCATTGTTTTTCCATGAACTCTACTTGTTGTAGCGGTTGCTTATACGAGCTCCGATCAAAGCGATTATGGAAAACTCTCAAAAAGTTAGTGTCTTTCGGAATTCGCTCAAAATTTATGTGATTTTGTTATGCTAGGAGATAGTTATTGTTTATCATTTTATGTACTCCCTCTGTTTCGGTTTACAAGTCTTTCACGTGTATTTGGATTGACACTTTGATCACTAAAATTCAAATTGTATAACATAAAAATTCTATCATTAGAAACTTTAGACATTACATTTTCTAATACTGGGGTAGTTTGCTTGGTTAATAACTTTCCGCTAGCCAATATATTTGTTGGACATAAGTTGCTGAAGTTTTTGGGCCTTTTGTTTCAGATGGGCCAGATTCATATATGGAAAATTGAGTGGAGGTTGGTTGGCTGGGTGGAACTTTAGTCCCACCTTGCCAAGTTACAAGAGTTTCAACCAACTTATAAGGGGGTGTCTCCTACTACTTCTAGTTGACTTGGATGGTTGGTAGGACAAATGCTAAGGATACACATCGATAGCGCGTGCGCTAGCCTAGCAAATAAAATCTAGTTTTTTTTTTGCAAATTGGATATTCACACTCACAAAATGCAAGGTTACAAAGGGTTTCGCTCTGATATTGACGCACCGCCTCCCCCCCAGAAGGTAGCCGGCATCCCTCTCTGCTTGAGGAGGTCCCTCGTTGACTGGTGCAATATAATGCTTAGTGCCCATCACCCAAAGAAAGGAGTCGAATGTGTTTTGGTGGGAGCTTCAAGTGTTGGTATTTTTTGTGCCCATCACCCATTTAGGAAAGCTGTCTTCACATCCATTTGATGGACTAAAAAATTATGAGAAGCAGCAAGTGCAATTAGCACTCGAATTGTAGTCATCCTAGCAACAGGTGAGTAGGTATCAAACTAGGAGCAAATGGAAGCACTCGAATTTTGTTCAGACTAGGAGCAAAATTTCTCAAAGACAGTGGTAGGAAGCCCTCTTGGTAAATATATCGCGGCAAATGGAGATTTTGTGGGGACATGAAGAACCCTTGGTTTGCTGAGCATCACATGATCACCGGCAAAATGGAGATTAATCTTAATATTAATATGTTTAGTCCGTTGATGCTGCACGGGATTAGAGGTTGTACATGGCACTGGATCAAAAGGCTATGGGTTGGATGCAAGATTCAATGCGGAAGGCTATATATTGAAGGGAAACTAAGTTTTGTCGGACTAGTCCTTTTGCAAAAAAAAAGAAAGTTAGTTATCACCATAACCGTCATCAAAATAGGCATGACTCATCGACCTCGACAGCATCCTTCATGGTTTCCGGGGGCAGCGTATTGGGTTCCCGCTAACCTACAGGTGCCGCCACGCCCTGGGCGCTACGGCTCGTGCATCTACAACCCATCCTTGGCCGGGCCCGGCCAAGCTCGCATGGCGTGGAAGGGAAGCTGCTGAATGCGGTAGGCGCGCGCCTCACTCGTTCGGTCCTCGACTCCCTGTCTATCTTTGCCCTTACCGCACTGTGTTTACCCAAAAATTCTCCTCCGCCTTCAACAAAGTTCGACGACACTTCATCTGGGACGTTGGTGAGAACGAAATCACCGGCGGCAAGTGCAAAGTATCTTGGCAGACGGTCTGCTCCCCAATGAAGTTCGGTGGCCTCGGTATCCTTCACCTAGGGATTTTCGCGCGGGCCTTACGCCTACGCTGGCTATGGTTAAAATGGCATCACCCGGAGCGTCCTTGGACCAGGTTGGGCACCCCTTGTGACGCCCTTGACCACGATCTTTTCTCCGCTGCTACAAGAGTAACTTTAGGGGATGGTCGGACGGCATCGTTTTGGTGGTCCACTTGGATAGGTTCCTCCACGCTGCGCTCTCGCTTCCCCCTACTCTTCAGGCACTCCGCCCGCAAGCACCGCTCCGTCGCTGACGCACTTCGGGATCATCGCTGGGTCCTTGATCTTCGGCGCGCCCCTGCCCAGGCGATCCTGGCTGACTTCTTGCTACTTTGGCGGGAACTCAACACCCTTGGTCCAGCCCTCATCGGCGGCCAGGACGACTCCATCATCTGGCTTCCCTCTCCCGACGGGGTGTACTTAGCTAAATCTGCGTACAACCTCTAGTTTGAAGGACGGCAGCTCAGCGCCATGCCTGACCTTGTATGGGAGGCCTGGGCGCCGGCCAAGTGCAAAATGTTTGCATGGCTCCTCCTTCAAAATCGGCTCTGGTGTGCTGACCGCCTTATGCTGCGGGAATGGCCCAACTGCTACTTTTTCCCGTTGTGTGTCCGCAGTCTGGAGACGGCTAAACACTTGTTCCTCGATTGTCCTTTCGCTCGTCTTCTTTGGGCATCCTATTACTAAATCTGTGCATGCGGTTTCGCTTGAAGGCCCAGACTGCGGGTTTCGTAGTTTTGCAACACCCATATGTCAATGTTTGTCTCTCTATTACTAAATCTGTGCATGCCGAGCATGCCATCTATCTCAATCACATGAGCACCCCCATGATCAACCGGAGAAGGCATCTCGCGGAAGGACTCGTCGATGGTGTCGAATACCATCAACATGTTGCTTGGACTCTCCATCTCTGGTAGATGCCAATGCAGACTACCACGGAACAGGAGAGATGCGCTGTGGCACATCAGATCCTGTGCGTCCACACACCCTATGTGCCTCGGCGGCTGGCCAGATCCCAGTGCAAAGATGTAGGAGCCTTCTCGGCCACCAGATGCCGGGTTTTCATACCCCATCCTTTGGTCCCAGTACAACAATAGTCGGTACTCGCGGGTAGGCCTGTGCTGGTACATCCCCAAAACCTTGAAGCCATCAATCTCCTGGAGGTGGGCAGACTGACGAGTTGCCGGGTTGCGGACGTAGTACTGCCAATCATAGTTGGAGAGCATGAAGAGGCCGTCGCAGGAGGCCTCTATAGAGAAGATTTCATCAAACCGGGGATGACGCGTTGGAGCTTAGCCTCGGCGGCTAGGTGGTCGAAGGTGTGGAAGCTCTGGTAGTAGTGGCCGCTGGCTGGGAAGAACGTCACGCTCACGCATGCATGCATGCATGCATGCTAGCTTCTTCCGCCCGGCCGGCCGGCCTACTCCCGCGCGCGATTCGGTCAAAGCCAGGGGGCCCACTTTAACCGGACATAGTACTACTACCATCTGCTAGTCACCCTCCAGTCCATCTGCTTACCTTTCTGCATTCACGTACGTACACACACGCCGTACGGGCAACCTAGCTAGCTAGCACACGAACAAGCTAGCTCTTCAAGCTTGCTACCTGCATGCATATTATTCCGGATCGCAAAAAATACCCATAAGAAAACATAAAAAGGTAATAGGGGTCCTCGAGCCATCTCCGACCTCGCCGGCGATGCAAATGCCACCATCGCCAGCCTCGTCCTTGTATCCAAGCAAGGTTGAAGGAGAAAGGGGCTTCAAAAATTCCAGCAGACGAGCTGAAGAGAGAGAGCTCCCGGGGCGGAGGAGCTGGATGCCAAGATCCGCTGTCCTACCCTCAAACTCCATCTTTATTTTTTGAAAAAATTCACCCATCTATTAATAATATAACCATAGTGCTTATTTCGCGAGATCCACTAAACTTTTTCTGAGCCTTTCGCTCGTCATGCATGCATGGTATTTTGACTAACAGGTGCACAAATCCTAGAGTTTTGGACCAACAATGACCAACGGGTTGGACCAAGTATGTTCAACATCATACAGCTGTGTGGAGCCACCGCGTCGATCGCCGGCATTGCGTAGATCGATCGATCCCGTGTGTGTTTAGGGTTTATTAGTCTCGCACCGTACGTGTATGAATGCACCCGTACGTACACACATGCATGCCAATAATTGTGTGTTTCAGGATCGGGTCCAGCAGCAGGCTACTAAAGGCAGGTCCAGCTCCCTCTGTCCTAAAATAGATGTCTTAAATTTATCAAAATTTGAATGAATCTAGACACTATTTAGTACTCCCTCCGTTTTAAAATATAAGATGTTTTGGCTTTGTGAAACAAATGTATCTAGACTTATTTTAGTACTCCATCCGTTTCAAGGCTTAAGGCGTCCTTGTTTTGCGTGTTTTTTCTTTGACCAAAAATTACTCTAAATACGTAAAGAGTTTTGGTATAAAACTAATATCTCTAAAAAGTATTTTTAAATACGAATCCAACGGTACTAATTGTGTACAATATAATCAATATTGTATTGCTTAATTCTTTTGGTCAAACTTTGGAAAGCGTGTGCGCCTTAAGCCTTGAAACGGAGGTAGTATTAGGTACGCTCAAGTTTGGAGTGAATCTACACACTAAAAGAAGTCTAGATACATTTTCTTCACAAATGTAAAACATCTTATATTTTCAAACAGAGGGAGTATATAGATTTATCTAAATTTTAAAAAGCATAAGACATATATTTTAGGAGGGAGGGAGTATTTAACGCTCGACAGATATATAAGCGTACGTACGTGATCGATCTCCCACGTAGTTTTGTGCTCTAAACGTTTCAAAAACCCGCAATATCGATCGATCTCGTAGCGTGCGTTGGTGCGTGGTCAGACACCACAATTTATTGCTTGTAGAGCACGTGGCGACGTCACAAAAGGATCGAAATAAACAAGAAAATGAAAGCTCTTCGCAGCAACAAATCTCGCAGCTGATCGATCGAGTATAGCACGTACGTACGTACGTACGTGGCGACGCGTCGTCACGCGTGTGCATGCTCCGGCCGGCGTATATATACTCGCGCACTTTCGGTCAAATTAACGGGAGATAGTAATAAGTCTATTAATTAATCTAGCTAGATACGTGCACCCGTACTTCCTCTGTTTCAAAATACTTCGTTCCAAAAATAGATACCTCGTATTTTTTAAAATTTAGATAAATCTAGCCACTATTTAGATATAGTTTCATCCAAATTTTAAAGAATTTGAGACATCTAGTATTTTGAGAGAGGAGGGAGTATATTTTAGCTTTGTGGATAAAAAATGTTTCTAAACACTTTTTTTTTTGTGTGTAGATTCAATCTGAACCAAGACCTATAGTACATACGTTGCGTACCACCTACCCTAGCTGCTAGCTATAGTCACGATCGACTTCGTCTTCCACGTACGTTTAATAATTCCGACTCATCCTCCCGCAACCTAGTTAGTAGCTAGCATAGGAACACATGTTCTTCAAGCTTGATCACACTTTCGATCCATCCCATTCCGACCCGTCCGTCCACATTTTACGAATCAAAACCATTAATTATTACTTTCTTGACCAATATTAGCTGACTAAATTTTATCTAGATTTGAATGTTATCTAGCATTAAAACTTGACTAGATATATATTCGTATCTATATGAATCTAAGTCAACTATATACATTCGTTATCTACATTGCACTCTCCATACGAGTCATAAAAAAAAGTCAAATCAATTTGGCCAAGGAAGCCATGCTGTTACTATATAATCATCTGCCCAAGAAAGACATGTCCCTTTTCTCTTGCGACTTTGAAACATGCATGAACTTTATATCTAGAGCAACGTGTACGTGATTACACTATCTACATGCTCACATCAAAACTACAACAAAACTCAAATTTTCAGTCACACGGGCAACCAAACCAAATGGAGAATTCTGCTCGGTGCCTCGATCGTCTGCGCGTGCAACTTGCACCGGCGATGGAAAAACCACGCGAGAAAAACAAACACGCCCCAAAGTACCCGCAACCCCGATTCCGACGTCACATATGAACTATACTTCGTCACTAAATGTCAAGTCAACCTCACTCGGAGCATCCCAACTACTCGACGTGGAGCACCTCCTTCATGGTACGGTGGCCTTCCACAAGTTCGGTGTCCAGGACCACATCGACGCACGCCATCGGCAGTACGACGTCGATTGGATTCATAGCGACTGCAATTATTGTATATCATATAATTAAAACTAGCTACATGCAATACACGTATCCCAGCCACAATATTGCCATCGGTTGCGATGGACGACGTCAACAAGTCATGGCTATGCCAACGTTAAATCCTTTGCACCCCGAAAGCAAGCTATTGCTAGTAATGCATGGTACTTTGACTAACCGGTGCAAATCCTAAACCCTAAACCACCTTTGCACCCCCGAAAGCAAGCTATTGCTAGTAATGCATGGTACTTTAACTAACCGGTGCAAATCCTAGAGTTTTGGACCAACGATGACGACGACTGAACGCGAACACGGTCTATCTGACAACCTAGACTTAGCTATACTTCCATTTTGGTTTGGATGCGTGATTGAGTCTTTTTTTTGCGTTGCGGATTAATCAAGAGCATTGAGTCTGTGTGAGGCCAATAGATATAAATCTTTTCCAGCCACCGTGCTCCCCGCTTGCACCCGAGGAACTCCGGCGAGCAATTGCTCCTAGGGGAGTCTGTCCCGAGCCTCGGTGAACACCCCATTATGGGGGCCAAGGCGCACCCGTTGACTACTGCATCGACTTCAACGCACCGGAGAGACATCATCGGCAGAGCCGAGCCCCACATGTCGTTCTTCTTCAATCTCCGCGGAGTCCAGCCGCTCAAGGAACGACAAAGTTTTGTCTTCTCATCTACGTAACGCATCACACCGACCACAAAAACTTCTCGCGGGCATCAGAGCGCAACTCCTCTCGCCGAATATCCTGCTGCGCGAGATAGCGTACACGGCAGCCCGGGATATGGACAGGTTGTACTGATTAGGGGCGCGGCGACGATGCTCAGCTGCGAGCAAATGTGCATCGTGGGTGGCGGCGAGCAGGGGATGAGGTGGCGGCGAGCAGGGAAAGAGGCGGCCGCAGCAACCCTCTTGCTCGTTTTTTTTCCTGGACATTTAGGTTTTATAAAACTGGACTGACATGTGGGACCTATTCCACCTCTACAAATTATGACATCTCGGCTGTGACAAATGGGTCCTACCTGTCAGTTTTAGTGTCAATTTGTTATCAACCTGTCATTTGCTCTAGGGTGGTAGATTTACGTCATGAAATCATAAAGTGGTACCATTTGATACATTGAGTCTTTAAAATGGTAGTTTTCGGCTATTAAATCCATCTCCTGAACATATGAATTGACGCATGGTCAAATTAGAAACTCATATGTCACGTGATGCGCGCATGCATGCGACCTCCCATACAAACTAAATATAGCGCCCATCGTTGATCGACAACTGGTCAGCTCGAACGGACGTGGCCCTAGCTAGATCACAGTTCCGATCCCATCATTCCGTCCATCCATACTTCGGCTGACCACTCCATTCTCGCTCGGTCATAAAATGTCAACTGAACTTGGCCAACCATGCGGTTAATCATCCGTCCAAGAAAAAAATGCTTGTTTTCTATATTGTACTTTCTTCGTCCTAAAATAGATGTTTCTAAGTATATAGATTCATCTAAAATTTAAAAAATCTAAGACATCTATTCTTGAACGGAGGGAGTAAAAGTCTGCCCGCCCGGGAATTTGTCTCTCGCGGTGAAGTATGTATTATCCGGTAGTACGACGATGATGGTCCTACACGAGTGGTTTTCGATTCAAACACTAGCCCGTGCGACGTGCGTGCCGCGTGCCCAGGTGATATCGTCAAATGTCCAGGCTACTCTCGCTCCGTCGATTGCCCAGCTGATATCGTTAGGCAAGACATAGGTATGCCAACGGCTTTGCCATTGTTCCCCTTTTGTTTTTTTTCTTTTCATTTTAACTTACAACCATACATTTATTCTCATTTAGAAAGGTAAAAGCCGATGGCTTTGCCGTCGCCCAGCCACTTTTTTCTTTTCATTTTAATGTAGCCATATATTTATACTTATTTTTTTATTACTCTCAATAATTTTAATGTGGTTATTATATTCTTTTCACCAATTGTAGGGATTCGTACCCTTTTAGATAGCGGTCTCCACCCACACAAAATGATGTGAGAGAAATTGCGTTAGTGTTATCGCATGCGTGGAGAACTTGGCTAAGACATCGATTAAGTATCCGTTGAAGAAGAAAAAAATGCTTGTTTTCTCTTGTACTATATAAGTCTACCCGTGTTGAAATTTGTCTCTCGCGGCGAAGTACGTACTACCCGATATAGAACGACGACGACGACGACGACGACACGTACTCCTACACAACTGGTTTCTGTGCGTGCCCCCGGCCGATGATATTGTCAAATGTCTAGGCTCACTTTGCCGATTGTCACTCTAGAGGGGGTCATAACGAGAAATGACCGAGAGAGGGTCAGAAGAAGTATGTGAGGTTGGTTGACCGAGAAAGGTGCGCGCTGAGCTGGACGATCGAGTCAAGAGAGGTGTACATGCATGCATGGTTCAAGCAAGGCGGCAGGGAACTGATGACGACTTTATTATGCTTTGGCCCACGCGCGTTCGGTCAAAGGACTCTTACACGTGTCCTCTCTTCCGATTAGAGCATGGCTAATAGAAGAGCCCGCTACCGGCTCTATGCCAATGTCATGTCACCTAAAAGCCCACTTATACAATAGATTGGCTATAGGTTAGCTATCAGATTGGCTGTAGCATTAAATGCATGAAGTTAAACGAGCAAATAATTGGTAGTTAGGAATAAGAGCTAGCTAAAAGCCCTCGCATCAGCTGCATGCAGGCTCTTTGTCCTTGTTTTGTGTGTGTGCAGCCGGGCTGTAGACATGGAGCCTGCTTTATTCTCTCTCTTCCATTATCTCTCCTCCACGTAGGATTTTGCTGACGTGGAACACACTATAGTCAGCTGACTAGGATCTATTATACTTGCTCTTAGTATTTCTTTCCCGAGCCCGATCAATCGAGGTGTACGCCGTACAGTAGAAGTACGTCGCGACGACTTTTAATTTGTAAACCGAGTTATTACCACTTTTTTTTTTAGATCAGTTATTACCACTTAAACCGGACGATCGAGTCCTCTGTACGTACTCCCTCCGTTTTTTATTACTTCGCGTTCTAGGATTTTATCAAGTCAAACTTTTTCAACTTTGACCAAGAATATAGGAAAATATATAAACATTGATTATTCCAAATACATATATTATTATGAAAATATAACTTACAAAGATTTCAATACTATAAGTTTTATATCATAGATATTTTTATTTTTTGCTAAATATTTGGTCAAACTTTAAAAAGTTTGACTTTTACTAAACCCAGAATACGATCTAATTATGAACGGAGTACGTGTAAAGTAGGCCGCTACATGCATGCATATATTCACGTACCCTTACGCGGGCTAGCTCTTCTCATCTCACTTTATACTAGTACGTAGTACGTTCACAGGCAGCTCTCTTCAAACACGCTAACTATTTCATCAAAATATATAACGTGATCGATTTGTCTAGATACATATGCATCTATAGGCCTTTTTTTTAGTGCATACAGATACACGTGAATTTAAATAAATCCGGTAGCATCTAATTCGGGACAGGGGAGTACCAAATTAGCTAGCTAGGCCCCATCATCGGCTTCTACTAGCCGGACCGCAAATGGGACTTATTCGAGCAGGGGACAGCGTCGTCGTGGAACAGCTCGTGCGGCCAGGGCATGCCCTCGTCCTCGTCTATCCACATCTTGTGCGAGCCGTCGACAAACCCTACATCAAATGGAAATGCTTCCTTCGATCGACTCACTCGAGTCCATCCGATCCGACTCGCAGGAACCAGCCTACCCTCATACCGCACAACATAAACCGTTCTGAACCCGTCCACGCCCCATGGATCCGAACACATCATACACTCACCGAAAACACAAAACCCGTCCATACCGATAAAAAAAAGGACTCGTGGAGAGAGCACCATCCCTCCGTCTCTCCCTCTCCAGACCTCTCGCTCTGCTTTCACTCCGCATGCTCTGGTGGTGGATCCCCTTGCCCCGGTTGGTTCCCTCGCCGACGCACCCAATAACGACGACCCTAACCCTAGCTAGCTACTCGCCCCCAAGGTCTTCTATCCGCTTGGCGCTGGGTGGCGAAATTGAAGAGAACCGGATGGGGTAGCTAGGCAAAGAGGTCGCTTCCCTCTCTACGTCATCCATGGTGCTCATGGGCGGATGACTGCTACCCTACCGTAATCTCCTACCTACCGTTATCTATCTATATTATCGCCCATGCGATGGGCTTCTATATCCCTTTCTTTTCTTATCATTTCGAAAGTAAAGCAAGCACGTCCGTTCTATTTTTTCCCTCACTCTCCCCTCCCTCTCTCTCAAAATAGAAATAAAAACCAGCTAAATGCATGCATATATATATATATATATATATATATATATATATATATATATATATATATATATATATATATATATATATATACCAAAACAAAACTTAAGGAGCAACCGATCGGCCAGGGATTCCGACAAGCACAAGCTCGCAGTCGCCCCCAAACAACCGGCGTCGTGTAGATGCATATCAAGCTCGACGCCGCTATCACTGTCACCCTATTTATTTAGTTTCTTACAGGATATATATACAACATGCATGGCATTATCAGGTGGCATTTTTTGTATTTTTAGAACAGGGTCTTTAATTTCCACCCTAGCTAGTCTGATTAACCCACCAAACCGCTTATATCTTTCTAATAAAACCAAAATACAATAGAACTAAGCATCATGACAAAAACAAGGCCGGGGACACACGAACCTACTTACAATAGGTTATCGCATGCACCCATATGAAGGCTATGCATGCAAGTGTACAACCACTCTCATCCTCCCACAACACCTACCTACATGCACGCGTGTGAAGCCTATTCATGCAAGTGAGGTGGGTACCGTCTCTCCCATCCTCCTACAACACCTACCTACATCTTCTAGGGCCACATGCAAGTTTTAGGGATCCGATGCAACGAAGCCCCTCTTTTGGGAAACCACGGACCCTTTGTCTGCGTTGTCTATCCGCCCCGGATTAGGGGTTCGTTAGAAAAGGACACTTTGGCTAGAATGTCATGAAAACATGCATATGTGGCCCTAGCATACATCCACAAGCTTGGTGGAAGCTTCACATATGCGATACCTAGCTCACAGGTGTGACCGTCAACGGTTTCATGCGGTAACACTTAGAGACCTGCAAGACATGTAGGAGGAAACTCTTGCTGTGGGTCAAACAGAGGGAAATCAGTGGAGTCTTGGGCCGAGCCTTGGTTTTCCATGTAGATATGACCTAAAAAACCATAAACCAACAAAAAAGTACATTGGTCAACCATCGTACGGAGAATGCTAGGGGGCTAGATCCGCGGGTCCCTCAGATTAGGATTTTGTCGAAAATGGACCGCCCGAGCGCCTGAATGCCGCGAAAACATGCATGTGGCCCTAGCATACATGCACAAGCATGGTGGAAGATTCATATATGCAGTACATAGCTCCTAGGTGTGACCGTCTAAGGTTGCATGCAATAACACTTAGAGAAGTGTTGGGCATGTAGGAGGAAACTCCTGTTGCGGGTCAAACGGAGAGAAACCGGTGAAATCTTGGGCGGAGCCTTGGTTTTCCATGTAGATATGACCTACACAATCCTAAACCAATGTATAAAAAGTACATTGGTCAACCCTTGTACGGAGAATGCTAGGGAGCTAGACCTGCTGGGCACTCGGATTAGGGTTTCGTCGGAAAAGAATCTCCTAACCGCTAGAATGCCACGAAAACATGCATCTAACCTTAGCATACATGCACAAGCGTGGTGGAAGCTTCATATATGCAGTACCTAGCTCAAGAGTGTGACCGTCTATGGTTGCATGCGATAACACTTAGAGAAGTGGTAGACATGTAGGAGGAAACTCCTACTGCGGGTCAAACTGAGGGAAACCGGTGGAATCTTGTGTCAAGCCTTGGTTTTACATGTAGGTATGACCTAAACAATCCTAAACCAACTAAAAAGTACATTGGTCAACCCTCATACGAAGAATTCTAGGGGGGCTAGACCTGCGGGGCCCAGGTATAGGGTTTCATCGGAAATAGACCGCCTGAGTGTTAGAATGCCACGAAAACATGCATGTGGCCCTAGAATACATGCACAAGCATGGTGGAAGCTTCATATACAGTACCTAGCTACCGGGTGTGGCCTATGGTTGCATGCAATAACACTTAAGAAGTGTTGGGCATGTAGGAGGAAACTCCCGCTACGGGTCAAATGGAGGGAAACCGGTGGAATCTTGGGCCGAGCCTTGGTTTTTCATGTAGATATTTTGACCTAAACAATCCTAAACCAAAAAATTATATTGGTGAACCCTCATATGGAGAATGCTAGGGGCTATACCTCACGGGCCCTAGGATTAGGGCTTCGTCAAAAAGGACCGCTGGCTGGAATGCCACGAGAACATGCATATGTAGTACCTAGCTCTGGTGTGACCCAAGGAGAGTCACATGGCATATATGAGAATCCATAATATGATGCAACTTACTGGTGGAACACATGCATGGTCAGAGCCATAATCCGAGATTCTACCACCGACTTGATGAAGTTGCATCGCTAACATGCACAAAGCCTCTTACGCCAACACTCTATGATCCAGGAACTACGCCTTAATTACCATTGCTCGTTTTCTGACTCCATTGCCTGTTCTCGAGTGGCATTGGGAGAGGGGGTATGGCAGTGTCGGTGGTCTATCATTTCATGTGTCATGTCATAGACACATACTATCATTTTATGAACGAAATGTTATCTAGTACCTATTATTTCATGTGTTGCGTGTTAGGATTTTCGGTGTCTAGAGATTTCGCCATCAATGTCCTTTACATAGCTGTAACATTTTTGCATTTTGGTGGCCATTATAGAGGAGTTAAAAATATCTTGATGAGTACAAATTTTCACGGTAACACTTTGGCATATTCACGTCTGTTTTGGCATTTTCCGTCCTTTTCCACGGTTATATCACATTGTTTTCAGGGCTATAGCACAACCTTTTGGGTGTTTCCTATTAATTCTATTTTCGGCTTCCTTATTTTATTATAGGAAGTAGCTATTGGCTATCATTCCATGTGTTGTGTTGTTGTTGTGCGCTATTACTTCATGCTTAAACTTCGTTTGTGTCTCGTGGTGGCATGGTAGGATACCTGGGACGTCCAAACATTTCAGCATCATTGTTTTTCCATGAACTCTACTTGTTGTAGCGGTTGCTTATATGAGCTCCGATCAAAGCGATTATGGAAAACTCTCAAAAAGTTAGTGTCTTTCGGAATTCGCTCAAAATTTATGTGATTTTGTTATGCTAGGAGATAGTTATTGTTTATCATTTTATGTACTCCCTCTGTTTCGGTTTACAAGTCTTTCACGTGTATTTGGATTGACACTTTGATCACTAAAATTCAAATTGTATAACATAAAAATTCTATCATTAGAAACTTTAGACATTACATTTTCTAATACTGGGGTAGTTTGCTTGGTTAATAACTTTCCTAGCCAATATATTTGTTGGACATAAGTTGCTGAAGTTTTTGGGCCTTTTGTTTCAGATGGGCCAGATTCATATATGGAAAATTGAGTGGAGGTTGGTTGGCTGGGTGGAACTTTAGTCCCACCTTGCCAAGTTACAAGAGTTTCAACCAACTTATAAGGGGGTGTCTCCTACTACTTCTAGTTGACTTGGATGGTTGGTAGGACAAATGCTAAGGATACACATCGATAGCGCGTGCGCTAGCCTAGCAAATAAAATCTAGTTTTTTTTTTGCAAATTGGATATTCACACTCACAAAATGCAAGGTTACAAAGGGTTTCGCTCTGATATTGACGCACCGCCTCCCCCCCAGAAGGTAGCCGGCATCCCTCTCTGCTTGAGGAGGTCCCTCGTTGACTGGTGCAATATAATGCTTAGTGCCCATCACCCAAAGAAAGGAGTCGAATGTGTTTTGGTGGGAGCTTCAAGTGTTGGTATTTTTTGTGCCCATCACCCATTTAGGAAAGCTGTCTTCACATCCATTTGATGGACTAAAAATTATGAGAAGCAGCAAGTGCAATTAGCACTCGAATTGTAGTCATCCTAGCAACAGTGAGTAGGTATCAAACTAGGAGCAAATGGAAGCACTCAATTTTGTTCACTAGGAGCAAAATTTCTCAAAGACAGTGGTAGGAAGCCCTCTTGGTAAATATATCGCGGCAAATGGAGATTTTGTGGGGACATGAAGAACCCTTGGTTTGCTGAGCGTCACATGATCACCGGCAAAATGGAGATTAATCTTAATATTAATATGTTTAGTCCGTTGATGCTGCACGGGATTAGAGGTTGTACATGGCACTGGATCAAAAGGCTATGGGTTGGATGCAAGATTCAATGCGGAAGGCTATATATTGAAGGGAAACTAAGTTTTGTCGGACTAGTCCTTTTGCAAAAAAAAAGAAAGTTAGTTATCACCATAACCGTCATCAAAATAGGCATGACTCATCGACCTCGACAGCATCCTTCATGGTTTCCGGGGGCAGCGTATTGGGTTCCCGCTAACCTACCTGGGTCTGCCGCTGGCCCTGGGGCGCTTACGGCTCGTGCATCTACAACCCATCCTTGACCGGGCCCGGGCCAAGCTCGCGGCGTGGAAGGGGAAGCTGCTGAATCGGTAGGCGCGCCGCCTCACTGCTCGGTCCTCGACTCCTGTCTATCTTTGCCCTTACCGCATGTGTTTACCAAAATTCTCCTCCGCCTTCAACAAAGTTCGACGACACTTCATCCGGGACGTTGGAGAACGAAATCACCGCGGCAAGTGCAAAGTATCTTGGCGACGCGCTCCCCAATGAAGTTCGGTGGCCTCGGTATCCTTCACCTAGGGATTTTCGCGCGGGCCTTACGCCTACGCTGGCTATGGTTAAAATGGCATCACCCGGAGCGTCCTTGGACCAGGTTGGCACCCCTTGTGACGCCCTTGACCACGATCTTTTCTCCGCTGCTACAAGAGTAACTTTAGGGGATGGTCGGACGGCATCGTTTTGGTGGTCCACTTGGATAGGTTCCTCCACGCTGCGCTCTCGCTTCCCCCTACTCTTCAGGCACTCCGCCCGCAAGCACCGCTCCGTCGCTGACGCACTTCGGGATCATCGCTGGGTCCTTGATCTTCGGCGCGCCCGCCAGCGATCTGGCCGACTTCTTGCTACTTTGGCGGGAACTCAACACCTTGGTCCAGCCCTCATCGGCGGCCAGGACGACTCCATCATCTGGCTTCCCTCTCCCGACGGGGTGTACTTAGCTAAATCTGCGTACAACCTCTAGTTTGAAGGACAGCAGCTCAGCGCCATGCCTGACCTTGTATGGGAGGCCTGGGCGCCGCCAAGTGCAAAATGTTTGCATGGCTCCTCCTTCAAAATCGGCTCGTGTGTCTTGACCGCCTTATGCTGCGGGAATGGCCCAACTGCTACTTTTTCCCGTGTGTCCGCAGTCAGAGACGGCTAAACACTTGTTCCTCGATTGTCCTTTCGTCTTCTTTGGGCATCCTATTACTAAATCTGTGCATGCGGTTTCGCTTGAAGGCCCAGACTGCGGGTTTCGTAGTTTTGCAACACCCATATGTCAATGTTTGTCTCTCTATTACTAAATCTGTGCATGCCGAGCATGCCATCTATCTCAATCACATGAGCACCCCCATGATCAACCGGAGAAGGCATCTCGCGGAAGGACTCGTCGATGGTGTCGAATACCATCAACATGTTGCTTGGACTCTCCATCTCTGGTAGATGCCAATGCAGACTACCACGGAACAGGAGAGATGCGCTGTGGCACATCAGATCCTGTGCGTCCACACACCCTATGTGCCTCGGCGGCTGGCCAGATCCCAGTGCAAAGATGTAGGAGCCTTCTCGGCCACCAGATGCCGGGTTTTCATACCCCATCCTTTGGTCCCAGTACAACAATAGTCGGTACTCGCGGGTAGGCCTGTGCTGGTACATCCCCAAAACCTTGAAGCCATCAATCTCCTGGAGGCGGGCAGACTGACGAGTTGCCGGGTTGCGGACGTAGTACTGCCAATCATAGTTGGAGAGCATGAAGAGGCCGTCGCAGGAGGCCTCTATAGAGAAGATTTCATCAAACCGGGGATGACGCGTTGGAGCTTAGCCTCGGCGGCTAGGTGGTCGAAGGTGTGGAAGCTCTGGTAGTAGTGGCCGCTGGCTGGGAAGAACGTCACGCTCACGCATGCATGCATGCATGCATGCTAGCTTCTTCCGCCCGGCCGGCCTACTCCCGCGCGCGATTCGGTCAAAGCCAGGGGGCCCACTTTAATTATACGGCGATTAACCGGACATAGTACTACTACCATCTGCTAGTCACCCTCCAGTCCATCTGCTTACCTTTCTGCATTCACGTACGTACACACACGCCGTACGGGCAACCTAGCTAGCTAGCACACGAACAAGCTAGCTCTTCAAGCTTGCTAGCTACCTGCATGCATATTATATGCCCCGGAAAACGAAAACGCACGGCAATCGATCGCATGAAATTTCAAACTCCATGTTGGTTACACTTTCAAACTTATATTACCATTATGCATAACTCATGCCTATGTCACATGCTGCACGCGTGCGACCTCCCGTGATGATCTTGTTTTTTTCTTTGAAAAAAAAGGGGGAAGGGACCCGAAGGTCCCCCGAACTGGTATTAAATTAACAAAAGTGATACAATATACTACAGAAAGGACCTAAATGAAACCTGAAATTACAAATGTGTCATTCCGGATCGCAAAAAATACCCATAAGAAAACATAAAAAGGTAATAGGGGTCCTTGAGCCATCTCCCACCTCGCCGGCGATGCAAATGCCACCATCGCCAGCCTCGTCCTTGTATCCAAGCAAGGTTGAAGGAGAAAGGGGCTTCAAAAATTCCAGCAGACGAGCTGAAGAGAGAGAGCTCCCGGGGCGGAGGAGCTGGATGCCAAGATCCGCTGTCCTACCCTCAAACTCCATCTTTATTTTTTGAAAAAATTCACCCATCTATTAATAATATAACCATAGTGCTTATTTCGCGAGATCCACTAAACTTTTTCTGAGCCTTTCGCTCGTCATGCATGCATGGTATTTTGACTAACAGGTGCACAAATCCTAGAGTTTTGGACCAACAATGACCAACGGGTTGGACCAAGTATGTTCAACATCATACAGCTGTGTGGAGCCACCGCGTCGATCGCCGGCATTGCGTAGATCGATCGATCCCGTGTGTGTTTAGGGTTTATTAGTCTCGCACCGTACGTGTATGAATGCACCCGTACGTACACACATGCATGCCAATAATTGTGTGTTTCAGGATCGGGTCCAGCAGCAGGCTACTAAAGGCAGGTCCAGCTCCCTCTGTCCTAAAATAGATGTCTTAAATTTATCAAAATTTGAATGAATCTAGACACTATTTAGTACTCCCTCCGTTTTAAAATATAAGATGTTTTGGCTTTGTGAAACAAATGTATCTAGACTTATTTTAGTACTCCATCCGTTTCAAGGCTTAAGGCGTCCTTGTTTTGCGTGTTTTTTCTTTGACCAAAAATTACTCTAAATACGTAAAGAGTTTTGGTATAAAACTAATATCTCTAAAAAGTATTTTTAAATACGAATCCAACGGTACTAATTGTGTACAATATAATCAATATTGTATTGCTTAATTCTTTTGGTCAAACTTTGCTTTGGAAAGCGTGTGCGCCTTAAGCCTTGAAACGGAGGTAGTATTAGGTACGCTCAAGTTTGGAGTGAATCTACACACTAAAAGAAGTCTAGATACATTTTCTTCACAAATGTAAAACATCTTATATTTTCAAACAGAGGGAGTATATAGATTTATCTAAATTTTAAAAAGCATAAGACATCTATTTTAGGAGGGAGGGAGTATTTAACGCTCGACAGATATATAAGCGTACGTACGTGATCGATCTCCCACGTAGTTTTGTGCTCTAAACGTTTCAAAAACCCGCAATATCGATCGATCTCGTAGCGTGCGTTGGTGCGTGGTCAGACACCACAATTTATTGCTTGTAGAGCACGTGGCGACGTCACAAAAGGATCGAAATAAACAAGAAAATGAAAGCTCTTCGCAGCAACAAATCTCGCAGCTGATCGATCGAGTATAGCACGTACGTACGTACGTACGTGGCGACGCGTCGTCACGCGTGTGCATGCTCCGGCCGGCGTATATATACTCTCGCGCACTTTCGGTCAAATTAACGGGAGATAGTAATAAGTCTATTAATTAATCTAGCTAGATACGTGCACCCGTACTTCCTCTGTTTCAAAATACTTCGTTCCAAAAATAGATACCTCGTATTTTTAAAATTTAGATAAATCTAGCCACTATTTAGATATAGTTTCATCCAAATTTTAAAGAATTTGAGACATCTAGTATTTTGAGAGAGGAGGGAGTATATATTTTAGCTTTGTGGATAAAAAATGTTTCTAAACACTTTTTTTTTTGTGTGTAGATTCAATCTGAACCAAGACCTATAGTACATACGTTGCGTACCACCTACCCTAGCTGCTAGCTATAGTCACGATCGACTTCGTCTTCCACGTACGTTTAATAATTCCGACTCATCCTCCCGCAACCTAGTTAGTAGCTAGCATAGGAACACATGTTCTTCAAGCTTGATCACACTTTCGATCCATCCCATTCCGACCCGTCCGTCCACATTTTACGAATCAAAACCATTAATTATTACTTTCTTCGACCAATATTAGCTGACTAAATTTTATCTAGATTTGAATGTTATCTAGCATTAAAACTTGACTAGATATATATTCGTATCTATATGAATCTAAGTCAACTATATACATTCGTTATCTACATTGCACTCTCCATACGAGTCATAAAAAAAAGTCAAATCAATTTGGCCAAGGAAGCCATGCTGTTACTATATAATCATCTGCCCAAGAAAGACATGTCCCTTTTCTCTTGCGACTTTGAAACATGCATGAACTTTATATCTAGAGCAACGTGTACGTGATTACACTATCTACATGCTCACATCAAAACTACAACAAAACTCAAATTTTCACAGTCACACGGGCAACCAAACCAAATGGAGAATTCTGCTCGGTGCCTCGATCGTCTGCGCGTGCAACTTGCACCGGCGATGGAAAAACCACGCGAGAAAAACAAACACGCCCAAAGTACCGAACCCCGATTCCGACGTCACATATGAACTATACTTCGTCACTAAATGTCAAGTCAACCTCACTCGGAGCATCCCAACTACTCGACGTGGAGCACCTCCTTCATGGTACGGTGGCCTTCCACAAGTTCGGTGTCCAGGACCACATCGACGCACGCCATCGGCAGTACGACGTCGATTGGATTCATAGCGACTGCAATTATTGTATATCATATAATTAAAACTAGCTACATGCAATACACGTATCCCAGCCACAATATTGCCATCGGTTGCGATGGACGACGTCAACAAGTCATGGCTATGCCAACGTTAAATCCTTTGCACCCCGAAAGCAAGCTATTGCTAGTAATGCATGGTACTTTGACTAACCGGTGCAAATCCTAAACCCTAAACCACCTTTGCACCCCCGAAAGCAAGCTATTGCTAGTAATGCATGGTACTTTAACTAACCGGTGCAAATCCTAGAGTTTTGGACCAACGATGACGATTTAACGCGAACACGGTCTATCGACAACCTAGACTTAGCTATACTTCCATTTTGGTTTGGATGCGTGATTGAGTCTTTTTTTTGCGCTATGGATTAATCATGAGCATTGAGTCTGTGAGGCCAATAGATATAAATCTTTTCCAGCCACCGTGCTCCCGCTTGCACCCGAGGAACTCCGCAGCAATTGCTCCTAGGGGAGTCTGTCCCGAGCCTCGGTGAACACCCCATTATGGGGGCCAAGGCGCACCCGTTGACTACTGCATCGACTTCAACGCACCGGAGAGACATCATCGGCAGAGCCGAGCCCCACATGTCGTTCTTCTTCAATCTCCGCGGAGTCCAGCCGCTCAAGGAACGACAAAGTTTTGTCTTCTCATCTACGTAACGCATCACACCGACCACAAAAACTTCTCGCGGGCATCAGAGCGCAACTCCTCTCGCCGAATATCCTGCTGCGCGAGATAGCGTACACGGCAGCCCGGGATATGGACAGGTTGTACTGATTAGGGGCGCGGCGACGATGCTCAGCTGCGAGCAAATGTGCATCGTGGGTGGCGGCAGGGGATGAGGTGGCGAGCAGGAAAGAGGCGGCGCAGCAACCCTCTTGCTCGTTTTTTTTCCTGGATATTTAGGTTTTATAAAACTGGACTGACATGTGGGACCTATTCCACCTCTACAAATTATGACATCTCGGCTGTGACAAATGGGTCCTACCTGTCAGTTTTAGTGTCAATTTGTTATCAACCTGTCATTTGCTCTAGGGTGGTAGATTTACGTCATGAAATCATAAAGTGGTACCATTTGATACATTGAGTCTTTAAAATGGTAGTTTTCGGCTATTAAATCCATCTCCTGAACATATGAATTGACGCATGGTCAAATTAGAAACTCATATGTCACATGATGCGCGCATGCATGCGACCTCCCATACAAACTAAATATAGCGCCCATCATTGATCGACAACTGGTCAGCTCGAACGGACGTGGCCCTAGCTAGATCACAGTTCCGATCGCATCATTCCGTCCATCCATACTTCGGCTGACCACTCCATTCTCGCTCGGTCATAAAATGTCAACTGAACTTGGCCAACCATGCGGTTAATCATCCGTCCAAGAAAAAAATGCTTGTTTTCTATATTGTACTTTCTTCGTCCTAAAATAGATGTTTCTAAGTATATAGATTCATCTAAAATTTAAAAAATCTAAGACATCTATTCTTGAACGGAGGGAGTAAAAGTCTGCCCGCCCGGGAATTTGTCTCTCGCGGTGAAGTATGTATTATCCGGTAGTACGACGATGATGGTCCTACACGAGTGGTTTTCGGTTCAAACACTAGCCCGTGCGACGTGCGTGCCGCGTGCCCAGGTGATATCGTCAAATGTCCAGGCTACTCTCGCTCCGTCGATTGCCCAGCTGATATCGTTAGGCAAGACATAGGTATGCCAACGGCTTTGCCATTGTTCCCCTTTTGTTTTTTTTCTTTTCATTTTAACTTACAACCATACATTTATTCTCATTTAGAAAGGTAAAAGCCGATGGCTTTGCCGTCGCCCAGCCACTTTTTTCTTTTCATTTTAATGTAGCCATATATTTATACTTATTTTTTTATTACTCTCAATAATTTTAATGTGGTTATTATATTCTTTTCACCAATTGTAGGGATTCGTACCCTTTTAGATAGCGGTCTCCACCCACACAAAATGATGTGAGAGAAATTGCGTTAGTGTTATCGCATGCGTGGAGAACTTGGCTAAGACATCGATTAAGTATCCGTTGAAGAAGAAAAAAATGCTTGTTTTCTCTTGTACTATATAAGTCTACCCGTGTTGAAATTTGTCTCTCGCGGCGAAGTACGTACTACCCGATATAGAACGACGACGACGACGACGACACGTACTCCTACACAACTGGTTTCTGTGCGTGCCCCCGGCCGATGATATTGTCAAATGTCTAGGCTCACTTTGCCGATTGTCACTCTAGAGGGGGTCATAACGAGAAATGACCGAGAGAGGGTCAGAAGAAGTATGTGAGGTTGGTTGACCGAGAAAGGTGCGCGCTGAGCTGGACGATCGAGTCAAGAGAGGTGTACATGCATGCATGGTTCAAGCAAGGCGGCAGGAACTGATGACGACTTTATTATGCTTTGGCCCACGCGCGTTCGGTCAAAGGACTCTTACACGTGTCCTCTCTTCCGATTAGAGCATGGCTAATAGAAGAGCCCTACCGGCTCTATGCCAATGTCATGTCACCCAAAAGCCCACTTATACAATAGATGGGTTAGCTATCAGATTGGCTGTAGCATTAAATGCATGAAGTTAAACGAGCAAATAATTGGTAGTTAGGAATAAGAGCTAGCTAAAAGCCCTCGCATCAGCTGCATGCAGGCTCTTTGTCCTTGTTTGTGTGTGCAGCCGGGTAGACATGAGCATGCTTTATTCTCTTCCATTATCTCTCCTCCACGTAGGATTTTGCTGACGTGGAACACACTATAGTCAGCTGACTAGGATCTATTATACTTGCTCTTAGTATTTCTTTCCCGAGCCCGATCAATCGAGGTGTACGCCGTACAGTAGAAGTACGTCGCGACGACTTTTAATTTGTAAACCGAGTTATTACCACTTTTTTTTTTAGATCAGTTATTACCACTTAAACCGGACGATCGAGTCCTCTGTACGTACTCCCTCCGTTTTTTATTACTTCGCGTTCTAGGATTTTATCAAGTCAAACTTTTTCAACTTTGACCAAGAATATAGGAAAATATATAAACATTGATTATTCCAAATACATATATTATTATGAAAATATAACTTACAAAGATTTCAATACTATAAGTTTTATATCATAGATATTTTTATTTTTTGCTAAATATTTGGTCAAACTTTAAAAAGTTTGACTTTTACTAAACCCAGAATACGATCTAATTATGAACGGAGTACGTGTAAAGTAGGCCGCTACATGCATGCATATATTCACGTACCCTTACGCGGGCTAGCTCTTCTCATCTCACTTTATACTAGTACGTAGTACGTTCACAGGCAGCTCTCTTCAAACACGCTAACTATTTCATCAAAATATATAACGTGATCGATTTGTCTAGATACATATGCATCTATAGGCCTTTTTTTTAGTGCATACAGATACACGTGAATTTAAATAAATCCGGTAGCATCTAATTCGGGACAGGGGAGTACCAAATTAGCTAGCTAGGCCCCATCATCGGCTTCTACTAGCCGGACCGCAAATGGGACTTATTCGAGCAGGGGACAGCGTCGTCGTGGAACAGCTCGTGCGGCCAGGGCATGCCCTCGTCCTCGTCTATCCACATCTTGTGCGAGCCGTCGACAAACCCTACATCAAATGGAAATGCTTCCTTCGATCGACTCACTCGAGTCCATCCGATCCGACTCGCAGGAACCAGCCTACCCTCATACCGCACAACATAAACCGTTCTGAACCCGTCCACGCCCCATGGATCCGAACACATCATACACTCACCGAAAACACAAAACCCGTCCATACCGATAAAAAAAAGGACTCGTGGAGAGCACCATCCCTCCGTCTCTCCCTCTCCAGACCTCTCGCTCTGCTTTCACTCCGCATGCTCTGGTGGTGGATCCCCTTGCCCCGGTTGGTTCCCTCGCCGACGCACCCAATAACGACGACCCTAACCCTAGCTAGCTACTCGCCCCCAAGGTCTTCTATCCGCTTGGCGCTGGGTGGCGAAATTGAAGAGAACCGGATGGGGTAGCTAGGCAAAGAGGTCGCTTCCCTCTCTACGTCATCCATGGTGCTCGCGGGGCCGGATGACTGCTACCCTGCACCGTAATCTCCTACCTACCGTTATCTATCTATATTATCGCCCATGCGATGGGCTTCTTATCCCTTTCTTTTCTTATCATTTCGAAAGTAAAGCAAGCACGTCCGTTCTATTTTTTCCCTCACTCTCCCCTCCCTCTCTCTCAAAATAGAAATAAAAACCAGCTAAATGCATGCATATATATATATATATATATATATATATATATATATATATATATATATATATATATATATATATATATATATATATATACCAAAACAAAACTTAAGGAGCAACCGATCGGCCAGGGATTCCGACAAGCACAAGCTCGCAAGCCCCCAAACAACCGGCGTCGTGTAGATGCATATCAAGCTCGACGCCGCTATCACTGTCACCCTATTTATTTAGTTTCTTACAGGATATATATACAACATGCATGGCATTATCAGGTGGCATTTTTTGTATTTTTAGAACAGGGTCTTTAATTTCCACCCTAGCTAGTCTGATTAACCCACCAAACCGCTTATATCTTTTTAATAAAACCAAAATACAATAGAACTAAGCATCATGACAAAAACAAGGCCGGGGACACACGAACCTACTTACAATAGGTTATCGCATGCACCCATATGAAGGCTATGCATGCAAGTGTACAACCACTCTCATCCTCCCACAACACCTACCTACATGCACGCGTGTGAAGCCTATTCATGCAAGTGAGGTGGGTACCGTCTCTCCCATCCTCCTACAACACCTACCTACATCTTCTAGGGCCACATGCAAGTTTTCGAGGGATCCCGATGCAACGAAGCCCCTCTTTTGGGGAAACCCTGGACCCTTTGTCCTGCGTTGTCTATCCGCCCCCCGGATTAGGGGTTCGTTAGAAAAGGACCGCCTGAGCGCTAGAATGTCATGAAAACATGCATATGTGGCCCTAGCATACATCCACAAGCTTGGTGGAAGCTTCACATATGCAGTACCTAGCTCCTGGGTGTGACCGTCAACGGTTTCATGCGGTAACACTTAGAGACCTGCAAGACATGTAGGAGGAAACTCTTGCTGTGGGTCAAACAGAGGGAAATCAGTGGAGTCTTGGGCCGAGCCTTGGTTTTCCATGTAGATATGACCTAAAAAACCATAAACCAACAAAAAAGTACATTGGTCAACCATCGTACGGAGAATGCTAGGGGGCTAGATCCGCGGGTCCCTCAGATTAGGATTTTGTCGAAAATGGACCGCCCGAGCGCCTGAATGCCGCGAAAACATGCATGTGGCCCTAGCATACATGCACAAGCATGGTGGAAGATTCATATATGCAGTACATAGCTCCTAGGTGTGACCGTCTAAGGTTGCATGCAATAACACTTAGAGAAGTGTTGGGCATGTAGGAGGAAACTCACTATGGGTCAAACGGAGAGAAACCGGTGAAATCTTGGGCGGAGCCTTGGTTTTCCATGTAGATATGACCTACACAATCCTAAACCAATGTATAAAAAGTACATTGGTCAACCCTTGTACGGAGAATGCTAGGGAGCTAGACCTGCTGGGCACTCGGATTAGGGTTTCGTCGGAAAAGAATCTCCTAACCGCTAGAATGCCACGAAAACATGCATCTAACCTTAGCATACATGCACAAGCGTGGTGGAAGCTTCATATATGCAGTACCTAGCTCAAGAGTGTGACCGTCTATGGTTGCATGCGATAACACTTAGAGAAGTGGTAGACATGTAGGAGGAAACTCCTGCTGCGGGTCAAACTGAGGGAAACCGGTGGAATCTTGTGTCAAGCCTTGGTTTTACATGTAGGTATGACCTAAACAATCCTAAACCAACTAAAAAGTACATTGGTCAACCCTCATACGAAGAATTCTAGGGGGGCTAGACCTGCGGGGCCCAGGTATAGGGTTTCATCGGAAATAGACCGCCTGAGTGTTAGAATGCCACGAAAACATGCATGTGGCCCTAGAATACATGCACAAGCATGGTGGAAGCTTCATATATACAGTACCTAGCTACCGGGTGTGGCCTATGGTTGCATGCAATAACACTTAAGAAGTGTTGGGCATGTAGGAGGAAACTCCCGCTACGGGTCAAATGGAGGGAAACCGGTGGAATCTTGGGCCGAGCCTTGGTTTTTCATGTAGATATTTTGACCTAAACAATCCTAAACCAAAAAAATTATATTGGTGAACCCTCATATGGAGAATGCTAGGGGGCTATACCTACGGGGCCCTAGGATTAGGGCTTCGTCAAAAAAGGACCGCCTGAGCGCTGGAATGCCACGAGAACATGCATATGTAGTACCTAGCTCGTGGTGTGTGACCCAAGGAGAGTCACATGGCATATATGAGAATCCATAATATGATGCAACTTACTGGTGGAACACATGCATGGTCAGAGCCATAATCCGAGATTCTACCACCGACTTGATGAAGTTGCATCGCTAACATGCACAAAGCCTCTTACGCCAACACTCTATGATCCAGGAACTACGCCTTAATTACCATTGCTCGTTTTCTGACTCCATTGCCTGTTCTCGAGTGGCATTGGGAGAGGGGGGGGGTATGGCTTCGGGTGTCCCGGTGGTCTATCATTTCATGTGTCATGTCATAGACACATACTATCATTTTATGAACGAAATGTTATCTAGTACCTATTATTTCATGTGTTGCGTGTTAGGATTTTCGGGTGTCTAGAGATTTCGCCATCAATGTCCTTTACGCAAGCTGTAACATTTTTGCATTTTGGTGGCCATTATAGAGGAGTTAAAAATATCTTGATGAGTACAAATTTTCACGGTAACACTTTGGCATATTCACGTCTGTTTTGGCATTTTCCCGTCCTTTTCCACGGGTTATATCACATTGTTTTCAGGGGCTATAGCACAACCTTTTGGGTGTTTCCCTATTAATTCTATTTTCCAGGCTTCCTTATTTTATTATAGGAAGTAGCTATTGGCTATCATTCCATGTGTTGTGTTGTTGTTGTGCGCTATTACTTCATGCTTAAACTTCGTTTGTGTCTCGTGGTGGCATGGTAGGATACCTGGGACGTCCAAACATTTCAGCATCATTGTTTTTCCATGAACTCTACTTGTTGTAGCGGTTGCTTATACGAGCTCCGATCAAAGCGATTATGGAAAACTCTCAAAAAGTTAGTGTCTTTCGGAATTCGCTCAAAATTTATGTGATTTTGTTATGCTAGGAGATAGTTATTGTTTATCATTTTATGTACTCCCTCTGTTTCGGTTTACAAGTCTTTCACGTGTATTTGGATTGACACTTTGATCACTAAAATTCAAATTGTATAACATAAAAATTCTATCATTAGAAACTTTAGACATTACATTTTCTAATACTGGGGTAGTTTGCTTGGTTAATAACTTTCCGCTAGCCAATATATTTGTTGGACATAAGTTGCTGAAGTTTTTGGGCCTTTTGTTTCAGATGGGCCAGATTCATATATGGAAAATTGAGTGGAGGTTGGTTGGCTGGGTGGAACTTTAGTCCCACCTTGCCAAGTTACAAGAGTTTCAACCAACTTATAAGGGGGTGTCTCCTACTACTTCTAGTTGACTTGGATGGTTGGTAGGACAAATGCTAAGGATACACATCGATAGCGCGTGCGCTAGCCTAGCAAATAAAATCTAGTTTTTTTTTTGCAAATTGGATATTCACACTCACAAAATGCAAGGTTACAAAGGGTTTCGCTCTGATATTGACGCACCGCCTCCCCCCCAGAAGGTAGCCGGCATCCCTCTCTGCTTGAGGAGGTCCTCGGATCGGTGCAATATAATGCTTAGTGCCCATCACCCAAAGAAAGGAGTCGAATGTGTTTTGGTGGGAGCTTCAAGTGTTGGTATTTTTTGTGCCCATCACCCATTTAGGAAAGCTGTCTTCACATCCATTTGATGGACTAAAAAATTATGAGAAGCAGCAAGTGCAATTAGCACTCGAATTGTAGTCATCCTAGCAACAGGTGAGTAGGTATCAAACTAGGAGCAAATGGAAGCACTCGAATTTTGTTCAGACTAGGAGCAAAATTTCTCAAAGACAGTGGTAGGAAGCCCTCTTGGTAAATATATCGCGGCAAATGGAGATTTTGTGGGGACATGAAGAACCCTTGGTTTGCTGAGCGTCACATGATCACCGGCAAAATGGAGATTAATCTTAATATTAATATGTTTAGTCCGTTGATGCTGCACGGGATTAGAGGTTGTACATGGCACTGGATCAAAAGGCTATGGGTTGGATGCAAGATTCAATGCGGAAGGCTATATATTGAAGGGAAACTAAGTTTTGTCGGACTAGTCCTTTTGCAAAAAAAAAGAAAGTTAGTTATCACCATAACCGTCATCAAAATAGGCATGACTCATCGACCTCGGAAGATCCTTCATGGTTTCCGGGCAGCGATTGGGTTCCGCTAACCTATTCGGTGCCGCTGGCCTGGGCGCCACGGCTGCATCTACAACCCATCCTTGACCGGGCCCGGGCCAAGCTCGCGGCGTGGAAGGGGAAGCTGCTGAATGCAGGCGGGCGCCGCGCCCTCACTCGTTCGGTCCTCGACTCCCTGTCTATCTTTGCCCTTACCGCACTGTGTTTACCCAAAAATTCTCCTCCGCCTTCAACAAAGTTCGACGACACTTCATCTGGGACGTTGGTGAGAACGAAATCACCGGCGGCAAGTGCAAAGTATCTTGGCAGACGGTCTGCTCCCCAATGAAGTTCGGTGGCCTCGGTATCCTTCACCTAGGGATTTTCGCGCGGGCCTTACGCCTACGCTGGCTATGGTTAAAATGGCATCACCCGGAGCGTCCTTGGACCAGGTTGGCACCCCTTGTGACGCCCTTGACCACGATCTTTTCTCCGCTGCTACAAGAGTAACTTTAGGGGATGGTCGGACGGCATCGTTTTGGTGGTCCACTTGGATAGGTTCCTCCACGCTGCGCTCGCCCCCTACTCTTGAGCACTCCGCCCGCAAGCACCGCTCCGTCACGACGCCGGGATCATCGCTGGGTCCTTGATCTTGGCGCCCGCCTGAGCGATCTGGCTGACTTCTTGCTACTTTGGGAACTCAACACCCTTGGTCCAGCCCTCATCGGCGGCGCGACTCCATCATCTGCTTCCTCTCCGGACGGGGTGTACTTAGCTAAATCTGCGTACAACCTCTAGTTTGAAGGACGGCAGCTCAGCGCCATGCCTGACCTTGTATGGGAGGCCTGGGCGCCGGCCAAGTGCAAAATGTTTGCATGGCTCCTCCTTCAAAATCGGCTCTGGTGTGCTGACCGCCTTATGCTGCGGGAATGGCCCAACTGCTACTTTTTCCCGTTGTGTGTCCGCAGTCTGGAGACGGCTAAACACTTGTTCCTCGATTGTCCTTTCGCTCGTCTTCTTTGGGCATCCTATTACTAAATCTGTGCATGCGGTTTCGCTTGAAGGCCCAGACTGCGGGTTTCGTAGTTTTGCAACACCCATATGTCAATGTTTGTCTCTATTACTAAATCTGTGCATGCCGAGCATGCCATCTATCTCAATCACATGAGCACCCCCATGATCAACCGGAGAAGGCATCTCGCGGAAGGACTCGTCGATGGTGTCGAATACCATCAACATGTTGCTTGGACTCTCCATCTCTGGTAGATGCCAATGCAGACTACCACGGAACAGGAGAGATGCGCTGTGGCACATCAGATCCTGTGCGTCCACACACCCTATGTGCCTCGGCGGCTGGCCAGATCCCAGTGCAAAGATGTAGGAGCCTTCTCGGCCACCAGATGCCGGGTTTTCATACCCCATCCTTTGGTCCCAGTACAACAATAGTCGGTACTCGCGGGTAGGCCTGTGCTGGTACATCCCCAAAACCTTGAAGCCATCAATCTCCTGGAGGCGGGCAGACTGACGAGTTGCCGGGTTGCGGACGTAGTACTGCCAATCATAGTTGGAGAGCATGAAGAGGCCGTCGCAGGAGGCCTCTATAGAGAAGATTTCATCAAACCGGGGATGACGCGTTGGAGCTTAGCCTCGGCGGCTAGGTGGTCGAAGGTGTGGAAGCTCTGGTAGTAGTGGCCGCTGGCTGGGAAGAACGTCACGCTCACGCATGCATGCATGCATGCATGCTAGCTTCTTCCGCCCGGCCGGCCGGCCTACTCCCGCGCGCGATTCGGTCAAAGCCAGGGGGCCCACTTTAATTATACGGCGATTAACCGGACATAGTACTACTACCATCTGCTAGTCACCCTCCAGTCCATCTGCTTACCTTTCTGCATTCACGTACGTACACACACGCCGTACGGGCAACCTAGCTAGCTAGCACACGAACAAGCTAGCTCTTCAAGCTTGCTAGCTACCTGCATGCATATTATATGCCCCGGAAAACGAAAACGCACGGCAATCGATCGCATGAAATTTCAAACTCCATGTTGGTTACACTTTCAAACTTATATTACCATTATGCATAACTCATGCCTATGTCACATGCTGCACGCGTGCGACCTCCCGTGATGATCTTGTTTTTTTCTTTGAAAAAAAGGGGAAGGACCGAAGGTCCCCCGAACTGGTATTAAATTAACAAAAGTGATACAATATACTACAGAAAGGACCTAAATGAAACCTGAAATTACAAATGTGTCATTCCGGATCGCAAAAAATACCCATAAGAAAACATAAAAAGGTAATAGGGGTCCTTGAGCCATCTCCCACCTCGCCGGGCGATGCAAATGCCACCATCGCCAGCCTCGTCCTTGTATCCAAGCAAGGTTGAAGGAGAAAGGGGCTTCAAAAATTCCAGCAGACGAGCTGAAGAGAGAGAGCTCCCGGGGCGGAGGAGCTGGATGCCAAGATCCGCTGTCCTACCCTCAAACTCCATCTTTATTTTTTGAAAAAATTCACCCATCTATTAATAATATAACCATAGTGCTTATTTCATGAGATCCACTAAACTTTTTCTGAGCCTTTCGCTCGTCATGCATGCATGGTATTTTGACTAACAGGTGCACAAATCCTAGAGTTTTGGACCAACAATGACCAACGGGTTGGACCAAGTATGTTCAACATCATACAGCTGTGTGGAGCCACCGCGTCGATCGCCGGCATTGCGTAGATCGATCGATCCCGTGTGTGTTTAGGGTTTATTAGTCTCGCACCGTACGTGTATGAATGCACCCGTACGTACACACATGCATGCCAATAATTGTGTGTTTCAGGATCGGGTCCAGCAGCAGGCTACTAAAGGCAGGTCCAGCTCCCTCTGTCCTAAAATAGATGTCTTAAATTTATCAAAATTTGAATGAATCTAGACACTATTTAGTACTCCCTCCGTTTTAAAATATAAGATGTTTTGGCTTTGTGTATCTAGACTTATTTTAGTATTAGGTACACTCAAGTTTGGAGTGAATCTACACACTAAAAGAAGTCTAGATACATTTTCTTCACAAATGTAAAACATCTTATATTTTGAAACAGAGGGAGTATATAGATTCATCTAAATTTTAAAAAGCATAAGACATCTATTTTAGGAGGGAGCTAGGGAGTATTTAACGCTCGACAGATATATAAGCGTACGTACGTGATCGATCCCACGTAGTTTTGTGCTCTACACGTTTCAAAAACCCGCAATATCGATCGATCTCGTAGCGTGCGTTGGTGCGTGGTCAGACACCACAATTTATTGCTTGTAGAGCACGTGGCGACGTCACAAAAGGATCGAAATAAACAAGAAAATGAAAGCTCTTCGCAGCAACAAATCTCGCAGCTGATCGATCGAGTATAGCACGTACGTACGTACGTACGTACGTACGTGGCGACGCGTCGTCACGCGTGTGCATGCTCCGGCCGGCGTATATATACTCTCGCGCACTTTCGGTCAAATTAACGGGAGATAGTAATAAGTCTAGCTATTAATTAATCTAGCTAGATACGTGCACCCATACTTCCTCTGTTTCAAAATACTTCGTTCCAAAAATAGATACCTCGTATTTTTCAAAATTTAGATAAATCTAGCCACTATTTAGATATAGTTTCATCCTAATTTTAAAGAATTTGAGACATCTAGTATTTTGAGAGAGGAGGGAGTATATTTTAGCTTTGTGGATAAAAAATGTTTCTAAACACTTTTTTTTTTGTGTGTGTGTAGATTCAATCTGAACCAAGACCTATAGTACATACGTTTAATAATTCCGACTCATCCTCCCGCAACCTAGTTAGTAGCTAGCATAGGAACACATGTTCTTCAAGCTTGATCACACTTTCGATCCATCCCATTCCGACCCGTCCGTCCACATTTTACGAATCAAAACCATTAATTATTACTTTCTTCGACCAATATTAGTTGACTAAATTTTATCTAGATTTGAATGTTATCTAGCATTAAAACTTGACTAGATATATATTCGTATCTATATGAATCTAAGTCAACTATATACATTCGTTATCTACATTGCACTCTCCATACGAGTCATAAAAAAAAAGTCAAATCAATTTGGCCAAGGAAGCCATGCTGTTACTATATAATCATCTGCCCAAGAAAGACATGTCCCTTTTCTCTTGCGACTTTGAAACATGCATGAACTTTATATCTAGAGCAACGTGCACGTGATTACACTATCTACATGCTCACATCAAAACTACAACAAAACTCAAATTTTCACAGTCACACGGGCAACCAAACCAAATGGAGAATTCTGCTCGGTGCCTCGATCGTCTGCGCGTGCAACTTGCACCGGCGATGGAAAAACCACGCGAGAAAAACAAACACGCCCCAAAGTACCCGCAACCCCGATTCCGACGTCACATATGAACTATACTTCGTCACTAAATGTCAAGTCAACCTCACTCGGATCATCCCAACTACTCGACGTGGAGCACCTCCTTCATGGTACGGTGGCCTTCCACAAGTTCGGTGTCCAGGACCACATCGACGCACGCCATCGGCAGTACGACGTCGATTGGATTCATAGCGACTGCAATTATTGTATATCATATAATTAAAACTAGCTACATGCAATACACGTATCCCAGCCACAATATTGCCATCGGTTGCGATGGACGACGTCAACAAGTCATGGCTATGCCAACGTTAAATCCTTTGCACCCCGAAAGCAAGCTATTGCTAGTAATGCATGGTACTTTGACTAACCGGTGCAAATCCTAAACCCTAAACCACCTTTGCACCCCCGAAAGCAAGCTATTGCTAGTAATGCATGGTACTTTAACTAACCGGTGCAAATCCTAGAGTTTTGGACCAACGATGACGACGACTGAACGCGAACACGGTCTATCTGACAACCTAGACTTAGCTATACTTCCATTTTGGTTTGGATGCGTGATTGAGTCTTTTTTTTTTGCGTTGCGGATTAATTAAGAGCATTGAGTCTGTGTGAGGCCAATAGATATAGATCTTTTCCAGCCACCGTGCTCCCCGCTTGCTCCTAGGGGAGTCTGTCCCGAGCCTCGGTGAACACCCCATTATGGGGGCCAAGGCGCACCCTTTGACTACTGCATCGACTTCAACGCACCGGAGAGACATCATCGGCAGAGCCGAGCCCCACATGTCGTTCTTCTTCAATCTCCGTGGAGTCCAGCCGCTCAAGGAACGACAAAGTTTTGTCTTCTCATCTACGTAACGCATCACACTGACCACAAAAACTTCTCGCGGGCATCAGAGCGCAACTCCTCTCGCCGAATATCCTGCTGCGCGAGATAGCGTACACGGCAGCCCGGGATATGGACAGGTTGTACTGATTAGGGGCGCGGCGACGATGCTCAGCTGCGAGCAAATGTGCATCGTGGGTGGCGGCGAGCAGGGGATGAGGTGGCGGCGAGCAGGGAAAGAGGCGGCCGCAGCAACCCTCTTGCTCGTTTTTTTCCTAGATATTTAGGTTTTATAAAACTGGACTGACATGTGGGACCTATTCCACCTCTACAAATTATGACATCTCGGCTGTGACAAATGGGTCCTACCTGTCAGTTTTAGTGTCAATTTGTTATCAACCTGTCATTTGCTCTAGGGTGGTAGATTTACGTCATGAAATCATAAAGTGGTACCATTTGATACATTGAGTCTTTAAAATGGTAGTTTTCGGCTATTAAATCCATCTCCTGAACATATGAATTGACGCATGGTCAAATTAGAAACTCATATGTCACATGATGCGCGCATGCATGCGACCTCCCATACAAACTAAATATAGCGCCCATCATTGATCGACAACTGGTCAGCTCGAACGGACGTGGCCCTAGCTAGATCACAGTTCCGATCGCATCATTCCGTCCATCCATACTTCGGCTGACCACTCCATTCTCGCTCGGTCATAAAATGTCAACTGAACTTGGCCAACCATGCGGTTAATCATCCGTCCAAGAAAAAAATGCTTGTTTTCTATATTGTACTTTCTTCGTCCTAAAATAGATGTTTCTAAGTATATAGATTCATCTAAAATTTAAAAAATCTAAGACATCTATTCTCGAACGGAGGGAGTAAAGTCTGCCCGCCGGGAATTTGTCTCTCGCGGTGAAGTATGTATTATCCGGTAGTACGACGATGATGGTCCTACACGAGTGGTTTTCGGTTCAAACACTAGCCCGTGCGACGTGCGTGCCGCGTGCCCAGGTGATATCGTCAAATGTCCAGGCTACTCTCGCTCCGTCGATTGCCCAGCTGATATCGTTAGGCAAGACATAGGTATGCCAACGGCTTTGCCATTGTTCCCTTTTTTTTTTCTTTTCATTTTAACTTACAACCATACATTTATTCTCATTTAGAAAGGTAAAGCCGATGGCTTTGCCGTCGCCCAGCCACTTTTTTCTTTTCATTTTAATGTAGCCATATATTTATACTTATTTTTTTATTACTCTCAATAATTTTAATGTGGTTATTATATTCTTTTCACCAATTGTAGGGATTCGTACCCTTTTAGATAGCGGTCTCCACCCACACAAAATGATGTGAGAGAAATTGCGTTAGTGTTATCGCATGCGTGGAGAACTTGGCTAAGACATCGATTAAGTATCCGTTGAAGAAGAAAAAAATGCTTGTTTTCTCTTGTACTATATAAGTCTACCCGTGTTGAAATTTGTCTCTCGCGGCGAAGTACGTACTACCCGATATAGAACGACGACGACGACGACGACGACACGTACTCCTACACAACTGGTTTCTGTGCGTGCCCCCGGCCGATGATATTGTCAAATGTCTAGGCTCACTTTGCCGATTGTCACTCTAGAGGGGGTCATAACGAGAAATGACCGAGAGAGGGTCAGAAGAAGTATGTGAGGTTGGTTGACCGAGAAAGGTGCGCGCTGAGCTGGACGATCGAGTCAAGAGAGGTGTACATGCATGCATGGTTCAAGCAAGGCGGCAGGGAACTGATGACGACTTTATTATGCTTTGGCCCACGCGCGTTCGGTCAAAGGACTCTTACACGTGTCCTCTCTTCCGATTAGAGCATGGCTAATAGAAGAGCCCGCTACCGGCTCTATGCCAATGCCATGTCACCTAAAAAGCCCACTTATACAATAGATTGGCTATAGGTTAGCTATTAGATTGGCTGTAGCATTAAATGCATGAAGTTAAACGAGCAAATAATTGGTAGTTAGGAATAAGAGCTAGCTAAAAGCCCTCGCATCAGCTGCATGCAGGCTCTTTGTCCTTGTTTTGTGTGTGTGCAGCCGGGCTGTAGACATGTAGCCGCTTTTATTCTCTCTCTTCCATTATCTCTCCTCCACGTAGGATTTTGCTGACGTGGAACACACTATAGTCAGCTGACTAGGATCTATTATACTTGCTCTTAGTATTTCTTTCCCGAGCCCGATCAATCGAGGTGTACGACATACCCCGACTTTTAATTTGTAAACCGAGTTATTACCACTTTTTTTTTGAGATCAGTTATTACCACTTAAACCGGACGATCGAGTCCTCTGTACGTACTCCCTCCGTTTTTTATTACTTCGCGTTCTAGGATTTTATCAAGTCAAACTTTTTCAACTTTGACCAAGAATATAGGAAAATATATAAACATTGATTATTCCAAATACATATATTATTATGAAAATATAACTTACAAAGATTTCAATACTATAAGTTTTATATCATAGATATTTTTATTTTTTGCTAAATATTTGGTCAAACATTAAAAAGTTTGACTTTTAGTAAACCCAGAATACGATCTAATTATGAACGGAGTACGTGTAAAGTAGGCCGCTACATGCATGCATATATTCACGTACCCTTACGCGGGCTAGCTCTTCCCATCTCACTTTATACTAGTACGTAGTACGTTCACAAGCAGCTCTCTTCAAACACGCTAACTATTTCATCAAAATATATAACGTGATAGATTTGTCTAGATACATATGCATCTATAGGCCTTTTTTTTAGTGCATACAGATACACGTGAATTTAAATAAATCCGGTAGCATCTAATTCGGGACAGGGGAGTACCAAATTAGCTAGCTAGGCCCCATCATCGGCTTCTACTAGCCGGACCGCAAATGGGACTTATTCGAGCAGGGGACAGCGTCGTCGTGGAACAGCTCGTGCGGCCAGGGCATGCCCTCGTCCTCGTCTATCCACATCTTGTGCGAGCCGTCGACAAACCCTACATCAAATGGAAATGCTTCCTTCGATCGACTCACTCGAGTCCATCCGATCCGACTCGCAGGAACCAGCCTACCCTCATACCGCACAACATAAACCGTTCTGAACCCGTCCACGCCCCATGGATCCGAACACATCATACACTCACCGAAAACACAAAACCCGTCCATACCGATAAAAAAAAGGACTCGTGGAGAGAGCACCATCCCTCCGTCTCTCCCTCTCCAGACCTCTCGCTCTGCTTTCACTCCGCATGCTCTGGTGGTGGATCCCCTTGCCCCGGTTGGTTCCCTCGCCGACGCACCCAATAACGACGACCCTAACCCTAGCTAGCTACTCGCCCCCAAGGTCTTCTATCCGCTTGGCGCTGGGTGGCGAAATTGAAGAGAACCGGATGGGGTAGCTAGGCAAAGAGGTCGCTTCCCTCTCTACGTCATCCATGGTGCTCGCGGGGCCGGATGACTGCTACCCTGCACCGTAATCTCCTACCTACCGTTATCTATCTATATTATCGCCCATGCGATGGGCTTCTTATCCCTTTCTTTTCTTATCATTTCGAAAGTAAAGCAAGCACGTCCGTTCTATTTTTTCCCTCACTCTCCCCTCCCTCTCTCTCAAAATAGAAATAAAAACCAGCTAAATGCATGCCGAAATAGAAATATATATATATATATATACATATATATATATATATATATATATATATATATATATATATATACCAAAACAAAACTTAAGGAGCAACCGATCGGCCAGGGATTCCGACAAGCACAAGCTCGCAGTCGCCCCCAAACAACCGGCGTCGTGTAGATGCATATCAAGCTCGACGCCGCTATCACTGTCACCCTATTTATTTAGTTTCTTACAGGATATATATACAACATGCATGGCATTATCAGGTGGCATTTTTTGTATTTTTAGAACAGGGTCTTTAATTTCCACCCTAGCTAGTCTGATTAACCCACCAAACCGATTATATCTTTTTAATAAAAACAAAATACAATAGGACTAAGCATCATGACAAAAACAAGGCCGGGGACACACGAACCTACTTACAGTAGGTTATCGCATGCACCCATATGAAGGCTATGCATGCAAGTGTACAACCACTCTCATCCTCCCACAACACCTACCTACATGCTGCAGTGAAGCCTATTCATGCAAGTGAGGTGGGTACCGCCTCTCCATCCTCCTACAACACCTACCTACATCTTCTAGGGCCACATGCAAGTTTCGAGGATCCCATGCAACGAAGCCCCTCTTTGGGGAAACCTCGGACCCTTTGTCCTGCGTTGTCTATCCGCCCGGATTAGGGGTTCGTAGAAAAGGACCCTGGCTAGAATGTCATGAAAACATGCATATGTGGCCCTAGCATACATCCACAAGCTTGGTGGAAGCTTCACATATGCACGATTTAGCTCTGGGTGTGACCGTCAACGGTTTCATGCGGTAACACTTAGAGACCTGCAGGACATGTAGGAGGAAACTCTTCTTTGTGAGTCAAACAGAGGGAAATCAAGGAGTCTTAATGAGCCTTGGTTTTCCATGTAGATATGACCTAAAAACCATAAACCAACAAAAAGTACATTGGTCAACCATCGTACGGAGAATGCTAGGGGCTAGATCCGGGTCCCTCAGATTAGGATTTTGTCGAAAATGGACCATGGCGCTGAATGCCGCGAAACATGCATGTTCTAGCATACATGCACAAGCATGGTGGAAGATTCATATATGCAGTACATAGCTCCTAGGTGTGACCGTCAAGGTTGCATGCAATAACACTTAGAGAAGTGTTGGGCATGTAGGAGGAAACTCTGTATGGGTCAAACGGAGAGAAACCGGTGAAATCTTGGGCGGAGCCTTGGTTTTCCATGTAGATATGACCTACACAATCCTAAACCAATGTATAAAAAGTACATTGGTCAACCCTTGTACGGAAAATGCTAGGGAGCTAGACCTGCTGGGCACTCGGATTAGGGTTTCGTCAGAAAAGAATCTCCTAAGCGCTAGAATGCCACGAAAACATGCATCTAACCCTAGCATACATGCACAAGCGTGGTGGAAGCTTCATATATGCAGTACCTAGCTCAAGAGTGTGACCGTCTATGGTTGCATGCGATAACACTTAGAGAAGTGGTAGACATGTAGGAGGAAACTCCTCATGGGTCAAACCGAGGAAACCGGTGGAATCTTGTGTCAAGCCTTGGTTTTACATGTAGGTATGACCTAAACAATCCTAAACCAACTAAAAAGTACATTGGTCAACCCTCATACGAAGAATTCTAGGGGGGCTAGACCTGCGGGGCCCAGGTATAGGGTTTCATCGGAAATAGACCGCTGGAAGAATGCCACGAAAACATGCATGTGGCCTAGAATACATGCACAAGCATGGTGGAAGCTTCATATATACAGTACCTAGCTACCGGGTGTGGCCTATGGTTGCATGCAATAACACTTAAGAAGTGTTGGGCATGTAGGAGGAAACTCCCGCTACGGGTCAAATGGAGGGAAACCGGTGGAATCTTGGGCCGAGCCTTGGTTTTTCATGTAGATATTTTGACCTAAACAATCCTAAACCAAAAAAATTATATTGGTGAACCCTCATATGGAGAATGCTAGGGGGCTATACCTACGGGGCCCTAGGATTAGGGCTTCGTCAAAAAAGGACCGCCTGAGCGCTGGAATGCCACGAGAACATGCATATGTAGTACCTAGCTCCAGGGTGTGACCCAAGGAGAGTCACATGGCATATATGAG
Organism: Avena longiglumis; assembly: GCA_030063025.1. Lineage (NCBI taxonomy): Eukaryota > Viridiplantae > Streptophyta > Magnoliopsida > Poales > Poaceae > Avena > Avena longiglumis. The sequence continues at coordinate 68,716,744 of CP125973.1, read as the reverse complement.
AATCCATAATATGATGCAACTTACTGGTGGAACACATGCATGGTCAGAGCCATAATCCGAGATTCTACCACCGACTTGATGAAGTTGCATCGCTAACATGCACAAAGCCTCTTACGCCAACACTCTATGATCCAGGAACTACGCCTTAATTACCATTGCTCGTTTTCTGACTCCATTGCCTGTTCTCGAGTGGCATTGGGAGAGGGGGGGGGGTATGGCTTCGGGTGTCCCGGTGGTCTATCATTTCATGTGTCATGTCATAGACACATACTATCATTTTATGAACGAAATGTTATCTAGTACCTATTATTTCATGTGTTGCGTGTTAGGATTTTCGGGTGTCTAGAGATTTCGCCATCAATGTCCTTTACGCAAGCTGTAACATTTTTGCATTTTGGTGGCCATTATAGAGGAGTTAAAAATATCTTGATGAGTACAAATTTTCACGGTAACACTTTGGCATATTCACGTCTGTTTTGGCATTTTCCCGTCCTTTTCCACGGGTTATATCACATTGTTTTCAGGGGCTATAGCACAATCTTTTGGGTGTTTCCCTATTAATTCTATTTTCCAGGCTTCCTTATTTTATTATAGGAAGTAGCTATTGGCTATCATTCCATGTGTTGTGTTGTTGTTGTGCGCTATTACTTCATGCTTAAACTTCGTTTGTGTCTCGTGGTGGCATGGTAGGATACCTGGGACGTCCAAACATTTCAGCATCATTGTTTTTCCATGAACTCTACTTGTTGTAGCGGTTGCTTATACGAGCTCCGATCAAAGCGATTATGGAAAACTCTCAAAAAGTTAGTGTCTTTCGGAATTCGCTCAAAATTTATGTGATTTTGTTATGCTAGGAGATAGTTATTGTTTATCATTTTATGTACTCCCTCTGTTTCGGTTTACAAGTCTTTCACGTGTATTTGGATTGACACTTTGATCACTAAAATTCAAATTGTATAACATAAAAATTCTATCATTAGAAACTTTAGACATTACATTTTCTAATACTCCCTTCTATCCATATTACTTGTCATAGATATGGATGTATCTAGACATGTTTTAGTGCTAGATGCATCAAATCTAGTGACAATTAATATGGATCGGCGGGAGTAGTATAATTTTTGTATTATACAATTTATATTTTAGTGATAAAAATACCAATCTAGATATACGCGCAATACTTGTAAACCAAAACGGAGGGAGTAGCATTATACTCGCTATGTCCCATCCCGGTTTAAAGGACACAATTTGCAATTCTCTAGGCCCTAGGTGTCCTCTAATTGGTCCATGTAATAGCGTGGAGAAGAACATGCACGAGGAGAAAAAGAGTCAGCAAAGTGTTCACATTTATTCACACAGGTGCATGCAAACATTTTGTTCTTTTCACATAGGAGTAATTACAGAGATTAAATGCTTTTGTGTCTAAATATTTTGGGTTTGCATAGTTTGCAAATTGTGTTCTTTAAACTGTGACGGAGGGAGTACTATAGTTATTAACTATCATTTAATGCTCCTTGGGTTGCCGTTTATTTTTATTATTATTAAACACGAAATGATAGTTATTAATTACCTATCATTTTATGTATACTCCCATGGTCACTGGTTATCGGGGCCATTATTTATGCTAGGAAAGAGCAACTTCCTAGCTTCCCATGCGGTGTTCTGTTGTCAAGCATTATAATTCTATGCTAGGAGACGTCTATTGCCTATCATTATTAATGGGGTTGTTTCAGGTTTCTGGTTTGTTGCAGTGAGGTGATCAAGGACGTGGGTGGCTCTTTTGCTTTGATAAAATCTACTCCACCTAGCATGTAACTAGTAGTACTACGAGCCACTTACAGCATTTCCACTCCCCCCAAGGATGCCCCCATAGGCCTAATTTCGGCTCCGGACGGTGAAATTTCCCCAGCCACATCCCCAGGAGCCCGAAATTCGTCGGATTGGGCCCAAAATCCATTCGGCAAACTTGAATCGAACTTAGCGCCCCGAGATTCGCCTGGGTGCCGGATGAAGAAGAAGTGGTGGGAAACAGCCGACCCGCCAAGTGGGGCCAAAATGTTGGCGAGAGAGGTCGTTCGTCCTCATTACCTTGTCTCCCGCACGAATCATTGGCGACAATAGTTAGACTTTCCCTAGTCGCGGCAGGACGACATGTCTAATCGCCATCCACACGGCGCAGTTACGGCGTGCTACACCCCTCCCTCCTTCCCGACACCGATAAATACGCCCCTCTCCTCGCCCATAGTTTCACTGCGAAATCTCTCACCCTCTACCCTCATCTTCAAGCACCGGCGAAATTCGGCACCAATAGCGGAGCGCTATCCCGGCGACGACGCGGTGGCGAACGGCTTAGGCCGGCGCTCGCTCAATGAGTGGGAGGGATACCTCCTGTACGAGCCAATTACCCGGCGCCATCAGACTTCCGTGCATCGGCAGGTTGCGCGTTGAACATCGGCGGCGTGCTAACCCCCTCCTTCCCAGGGCATCGACATGATAGGCGAGGTCCAGGCGGTGCTCACTGAGATGTCTGACGAGGACCGCGCGAACCCGCGCTACTTCCTCGACAACCACGCGGCAAGGATGGAGTACTTCCGCAAGCACCACGAGCAGGAGCTGACGGCCTACGAGGGGCCGGCGCCGACCAGGAGGAACACCGCAGGCCATCATGAATGGTGAGGCATGCCAGGCCGCATGCTCACCGCCGTCCTTGAGCACACCAAGGTCGGTAACTCGCCGCTCCGCACGTACCCGACGAGGACGTCGGCGACCCTCTTGTGCCGGCGTTGCGTCTCTTGGCTGCCAAGGAGGATGGGAGGTGCGTCCTCGTCATCCTCGGCCTCGGCTTCCTGCTCTTCCGGTGAAGCGTGAGCCATCTTCGTCACCATCTTTGGCAACCACCCCAATGTGCCGCTAGCCCCCTCGGGGTTCGCGTGGCATTACCACCGCCCCAGGCCTCTCCACCTCCCAGAAGCCTCCGCCTTGTCCGGCCGAAGACAAAGCCGGTAGATTCGCCGAAGGATGAGCAGGACAACTACGTCCTTATAATGGCGTTGGAGGTCTCCCTCAACGACGTGCCACATATACGGCTTGCCAATGCTCTCGCCTAGTACAAGGCGAAGTACGAGGGGGAGGAGGCCGTCCGCCAGCGGGTGCTCCTATGTACCCCCAATTTCTAAGCACACCAACATGGCAACATCGTCGTACTAGACGACTCCGACTCCGACGAAGCCGCACGCCGAGCAGCAGGCCTACACGAATCAGCACCGCGGGCCAGGGAAGCAGCCGCTGAGCGACGACGATGGAGACTACGACAGCCAGTTCTACCAGAGACTTGACATGAACTAGGCCGCTATCGGCACTCTGGCGAGCTGCGTTTTAGTTAATTTTATCACGTTTTAGTTAGATTTCTGCCTAAATAGCTTATGTAATGAGCCAAATTCGCCTTATATTCGTTGAACGTCAGTGGCGTGCCAATCCCCCTCCTTCCTAGGGCATCGCCATAATAGGCAAGGTCCAAGCGGTGCTCGTTGGGATGTCCGACGAGTTTTTTACATTACATACGACCTTTGTCGTCCACTCAAGCTAAATGACTACTACTACTACTTGTATATCTATGCTTTCTTTGTCGTTGGCTCCCACCTTCCATCAGTGTTTCAGACCTTTTATCAAACACATGAGCGTTTCTTTCCAACCACAGCCCTGCGCATGCCCGTCATAATTGCCATGGCAGTGTCTTTTCTCCATTTTCATGGACTCAGCTGCAAGGTGTTGCACCAGAATTTTTTGGTTGTACAATCAGTTGTTGGCCTGGTGTCAGGTAAACGCCTTTGTTGTGAGAGCATGTACCAAAATTTGTTGGTGAAAGAGCATAAAGTCATGAGGTCATTCCCAGTTGTTTCTTTAGCTTTGTACTCCCTCTGTTCGGGATTATAGGTCCTACGCGTATACCTAGGTTGTTAATTTGACTAACAAAACATAACTTATATATCACAAAAATTATACTATTAGAAAATATAACCTCTAAAGTTTCTAATGGTATAATTTTTATGCTATACTATTTATATTTTGTTGTCCAAATTGGCAATCTAGTTATCCGTGCGGGACTTATAATCCCAAACGGAGGGAGTATAAGAGAATGTGTAGTAATCATGTGTCTCGACCCTGCTGCACTTTGGGAGGTGGGCGATGTCAGCATGCATTCAACCGATCGACCGACCAGATGAATACTGTCTACATGTGCACACACAAATACATGTCTAATTAATACACTGGGGTAGTTTGCTTGGTTAATAACTTTCCGCTAGCCAATATATTTGTTGGACATAAGTTGCTGAAGTTTTTGGGCCTTTTGTTTCAGATGGGCCAGATTCATATATGGAAAATTGACTGGAGGTTGGTTGGCTGGGTGGAACTTTAGTCCCACCTTGCCAAGTTACAAGAGTTTCAACCAACTTATAAGGGGGTGTCTCCTACTACTTCTAGTTGACTTGGATGGTTGGTAGGACAAATGCTAAGGATACACATCGATAGCGCGTGCGCTCGCGTGAATATTCGCGACTTATGACTTATCCGACTTGACGACGGCGCGGCTAGATTGACACGTGCGCCGATCTTCTGCTCACCGCATCCAGTGAGCACACCTGAAATGTATAGATGATGATCATGACACCAGAATGTTCCTTGTGGCAAAATCAGGTTATTTCGCTTGTGCTCGTACCTGAAAGGGAAGTATGGATTCCATCTATAAAGAAGGATATCGCAAACCTTATCCTCGCGTCTCGCGTCGCCCCGCGAGGGCGAAAAGGCGCGCCGGCCGCCTCCCTCCCTCCCGTTCCTCCCCGCCGCCCGGCGAAGCTCCGCCGCAAAGTCCGCACGGCCGGGCGGCAGGCCCTCCATTACCCGACGCTGTGGCTCTCGGGCGGGCGTTCGGGCGGCGGTGAGGATCAAGGGGCGACGAGCTCGACCGGGCGGGCGGCGATCGGAGGGCTGTCTCGGGCGCCACGTCGCTGCCCCCGACGGCGCGTCTGGGCTTAGCCGCGCCAGCTCGGGCGGCGGAGCTTCAGCAGCAACAGAGCGGAGGCTCCGGCGAGACATGGCGGTTTTCGTACATCGGGCGGCGCTGGTAGATCAGCACGGCTTGCGGTGGGAGGCGGCGTTGATGGCCTGGCAGCAGCGGCGGGCGGCGGCGACAGGCCCGATCTGGCCGGCCTGATCTGGCCTGATCTAGGCCTAGTCGGTACCGCTTTGCTGCCGGACGGCAATCACCGTGGGTGATGGAGGGTTGTTCCTCCCTAGGGCTGTCGGGTGGCTCGGTTCGGCAGTCTGCTTGATCTACCCCGCCTCCTTGGCGTCGCCGATGTGACGTGGGTTGGAGTCTTGGCTCGAGTTCGTGGACGCCGGGCGGCGGCGGAAGGTGGATCGCGCTGGCGGCTCTTGGCGAGCGACGGGCGGTGGTGGTGGTCCTTCTTTGGTCATGTGGGTGGCGAGGAGCGACGTTGGGGACTTCGTGTTGGCGATGTTTCGGCTTCGACAGCTCCCAGATCGTGTGTCGGAGGCCAGACTCGAGGACAGCGAGCGTGGGCGGGTGACGGGGCGCGGCTTGAAGGTTTTTCCGAGCGAAAGCTCAGTGCTTCGGCACCAGCGACGGCGATGCCTGCGGGTATCGTGACCCTCTTGGGGGCGCCGCTGCGGCTACCTTCTCCGTGTTTAGGCTCCGGGTGAAAACCCTTGACTTTCGGTCTCGGCGGCGGCGGCGTTGTGCGTCGTTACTCTCTTGGGGGCGTCGTTGTGGAGCGCCGGTTCTCCCCGCTCTCGGGTGGTTGTCTTCGGTGGCGAGTTGTGGTCTTTCGTGTGTTTCTTGTTTATCTTGATCTGCTTTGTAAGGGGGTTCTCCCATCACCTTGTATCAGTTCGGCCGATGTGGCTTTATTTATAAAGCGGGGCGAAAGCCTATTTCGAGAAGGATATCGCGAGAACCGGTATCATCCGGGCAATGTATGCGACAACTTCCTCCTCGTTGCTGTACAAATAACCCCAGAATCCCCGTAGCAGAATCATTGTAACAGAGATCACCATGCCTCCACACATGGCCATACATACGACTAGTCTAGTTGCCAGCTTCGCCGCCTGAGGCTTACCGGCACCAAGTTCGTTGGAAACTCGTGTACTGCATATATGCATAAAAATCCCAACAATCAGCATATATATAGAAAGAGAAAGCACAATTGAACATTGTGTTTGTGAATCTCAGGGTCGTACCTAAGCCTGTGTAAAACCGGTTCGACTGGTCTAGCTGGTTTGGGCTAGTTTAAATTTTTGTACTAACTTTTGAGTTTAGATTTTATTTGTGAAGAAAAATAAACTAGAGTGCAAGTAGCCGGTTTGGCTGGTTTGGTCGGTTTTACCTTATGGCCGTGCATAGACCAGCCGGCACCATGAACATGAGAGCGCCCGTATTAAGACTGCAGAATTCGACACGATGCACAACTTAGAAACAAGGAAAGAGCAGATGAATTATTGTAGATTGTAGTAGTACATGCAAAGAAAAGTTTTGTTGATTATTACCATATGGACAATACTGAGGTCTCAAGCTTAGGATTTGGCAGAAGGCCAGAGAGCAGCACAAGCAGCTCAAACGACCACCACTCCAAGCTGTATGCACATATGTGGTGACATTTTTCCCATTAATTTGTTGAATCATATGTGCATATCACTGACAATCAAGAAGGCTTTCTGAGAAAGATGTTTGATCTCTCTTACCAAACCATCATTGCCGACGGCAATGCGAGGTCGGCGAACTGGCGGAGCTCCCTGAAAGCCTCCACGGAGAAGCCCGTCCACGTCCTCTTGCAAGCTCCCGACATCCTGGTGTACATGCTGAGGATGGCCAGGTTCGTTCCGTAAGAGACGGCGCTGCTGAGCGCGGCGCCTCTGCTCCCCATGCCAGCCTTGTGCACCAGCGCCCAGCACACGAGGACGTGGCTGAGCGCCGTGGCGGCGGAGCTGGCCATGACCGGCACGACGATGCTCTGCGTCTGCAGGAACCGGATGTGGCATACGAGAGGCACGTAGGGGACGAGCGACGGGACGAGCCACCGCGCGTAGGCGCCGGCCTCGGCGGCGATGGAAGGGTCCTGGCCGAGGAAGAGGAGGATCCGGGCGGTGTTGGCCCAGACGGCGGCGATGGGGACGCAGGCCAGCGCGAGCACCAGCATCGCCCTCTGCTTGTAGACGCCCAGGAGGTGGTGCTGCCCCGCGCCGAACGCCTGCCCGCACAGCGTGTCCAGCGCGCTCGACATGCCCACCTGTACGTGCAGGTCAATTTGCAAATGATGAGTGAGTATATATGGTAATTGGTAGTAGTAATCAAATGTAGGGATGCTTGCGTACGAGCAAGCTGAAGCCGGTGACGTTGGCGAGGGAGGTGGCGAGCGAGGCGCCGGCGAGGGGAAGCTCGCCGAGGTGGCCGACGAACATCACGGATACCAGCTGCAGCGCGCACTGGAGGATGCCGCTGGCCACCAGCGGCCCCGCCAGCCGCAGAAGCCGCTTCGCCTCCGCCGGCACGGCATTCTCGTTGCCCTTCTCGTGTCTGGCGACGAGCAGGGGCTCCTCTACGCTCGGGTTCTGCATTCTTATCAGCTCTAGGTGGTGAGGAAGAAGATGGTGAGGAAGCAGGAGAGATTGGTGGGGTATTTATATGGAACTGCGACAACATGATCCTTGGAAACTGCGTGGCAACTGCATGTGTGTACTAGATTTTGTTCAGTGCTTGATGACTGATGGTGATAGGTTAAGTTAAGCGTGGCTGCCAAGCTTTAGAGGCGGTTCGGAGCAACATCCACCACGTTTATGCACTGCACGCGGAGATCAAAATTGCTCAACCATGCCATGCATGCGTCTGTCTGACCAAATTAGACCATCATCACATTTTTTTGAGATGACCGTGACATGTTGTTGACTGAAAGAAACAGATCGAGCGTTCCAAACAGCAAACGACACTGCTGTGACATGGAACTTGGCAGCCACGTCTGAATATACGCACAAACAAGATTCCCAACTGGATGATGCGAGAGGTTAACTGGGAAACCAGAAAAGAACTTCTATCCTGGATATACTGCTCTCTTCCCCCCTTACGCAAGGTTAAAACACTTTTTAAAATTTCCACCAAGTTTGCATATTTTGTGGATACACAACCCTGCAATGATCAAACAGACTGCTCCGGTAGAGGAACTGCAACTGCAACCTTGGAATGGAAAGCAGAGAAGACAGTTTAAGATGAAGCGACTTTTCACCGGCTTCAGATTGATCAAACACACACACTGGAAAATACTAGCTAGTCTGGGTCAGTGCTGAACTTGTAAACTGCATTGCATTGATCGATAGTGTAAAATGCAACCACACACTATCCGAATATTTTCACGCCAGTACGATACATTAATTTATCTCGCACACGCATGTGCCTACCAAGTGATGTGAGCACATAAGCAATTACCCTGCAATGGCCTCCACATCCTGAATACAACCAGTAACAAATTATCATGCTACAGAAAATCTGGCTTTCAGATAGTGGTGCTAGTCCACATGGCCTTGAAGCGGTTTCAAAGAAAATATGAACATGCCTGCTTCTCAGTACAAGTGGAATGTGGAACCAGAACCTGACAAGGACAGCCCTTTCTTCTGCTTATCAGTACAAGTTTTATTTCTTCAGCTTAGATCTCCAAGCTCCTTCTAACAATCAGGTGAAATAGCAATTAGAGATTAAGAGAGTAATCTGCCACATAAAATCGACAGCTACAACAAAACTTACAAAAATGGAACATATGTAAGTTGCCAAAAAAACGAGTACTTGGCATTGAGAAGAGCACTAGCTAATCTCTCAGAATAAAAATAATTAAGACCTAGATAAAGAAAAGGCAAAGTCAATTTTTCAGGAAAAAGCAGAGGGCAAAAGTGATAAGAAGACAAAAGTAAAATAAATCTCGAGTTCAAGGAAAAATAGACATGAGGCGTGGCAGACTAATAAGCAGTAGCGCATATTTCAAGTCCACACACTACGGGAAAAATGTTCGCTGCCGTCGACCCAGCTCTTTGCCGTGTGCCAAAAGGCCCGAAACACGGCAAAGATAATATTTGCCATGTGTAAATCAAGAGGAACACGACAAAGAACAGGTGCACAGCAAACTGCAGACAAAGAACACAGCAAAGGAATAACCACGACAATGGACAGAAGAGAACACACGGCAAACAAAACCAGCACGGCAAAGTCGACGAAGACACACGGCAAATATATATTCACGGCAAAGAAGTGGGCCCCGTGGCCTCGCAGGGTCACCCGCCGGCAGGGGCTGACGGTAGAATCTTTGCCGTGTGCCCTGGCCATCAGGTACACGGCAAAGGTAATCTTTGTCGTGTGTTTCCTTCTGTGTACACGGCAAAGAATTTATTTCACCTTTTTCTTTTCTTTAATTAGCAAGGCTTTTATTACATATATGTTAGGTGATATTATTTCATAGGATCATGAGAGCACACATATGATCATAGGTTATTGTGGTCTTGATCACTATATACATGCACCCCCTGATTCCGACGTCAAGTGGACTTCCTCCGTGAAACCTCGATGATCTGGGGTTTGATCGCCTACCCCTAGACATTCTTCTGACAGGGGTAGCCCGGCGTAGCTCTCTCTTGTTTTGTGTTTGATTATGTCATGGGATGATGTGAACCATGTTGGTTCACAAGTTGGGGCACTATACGGCCCGGTTTCACCGTAACGGGGAGATTCCCCCTTATACAGGTCCAGAACCTTCGCTTCTAGGTTAGAGCGCATGCATGTGAGGGGGGACACATGCAATCACCTATACCAACCTGGCACCACACTCACACACACATGCTAGGGACACATGCAAGTTTTCATCGATTCTGACGTTCGCGTGGACTTCCTCCGGCGAAACCCTGATGATCTGCGGGCCTCGGATCATCTACCCCCCTAGACATTCTTCTGACAAGGGTAGCCCGGCGTAGCTCTCTCTTGTTTTGTGTCTGACTAGGTCATAGGATGATGTAAAACCATGTTGGTTCACAAGTTGGGGCACTATCCTACCCGGTTTTACCTGAACGGGGAGATTCCTTATATGTGTCCGTAACCTTTCGCTTCTAGGTTAGAGCGCATGCATGCGAGGGGGACACATGCAATCACCTATACCAACCTTGCACCACACTCACACACATATGCTAGGGACAGATGCAAGTTTTCAGATGATTCCGACGTTCTCGTGGACTTCCTCCGGCGAAACCCTGATGATCTGTGGGCCTCGGATCGTCTACCCTCTAGACATTCTTCTGACAGGGGTAGCCCGGTGTAGCTCCCTCTTGTTTTGTGTTTGATTATGTCATGGGATGATGTGAAACCATGCTGGTTCACAAGTTGGGGCACTATACGGCCCGGTTTCACCTGAACGGGGAGATTCCCCCTTATACATGTCCAGAACCTTTCGCTTCTAGGTTAGAGTGCATGCATGTGAGGGAGGACATATGCAATCACCTATACCAACCTGGCACCACACTCACACACATATGCTAGGGACACATGCAAGTTTTCATCGATTCCACAATGGTCTGTAATTTCAGCATCAACACACATAGTCCTTCCCTTCAGCCTGAAAGAGTACCCAAAACAAAGCACAATTTCCATCCAACCAAACATCAGCGAGACCTTATTGATCATCACTTTATATGCATCAATAAAAAGAAGCCAACACACTCAAACTTCATATTACAACTAATAATGATAGTGCATAGTTAGAACTTCAAGATTTATCAGAAAAATCGTCAGCTGAAAGGAGAACCAATCACAATATTATCCTATACTGTCAGAAAAAAGTATGCGGAACAAGGGTTTGTTTGAGGCAAAACTTAGTTGGGTCCATGCCTTTGCAACGAAAACGGGTAACCAACTTTCCATCAATGTCAAAGTGAAGTAGCCACTCGCCAAAACTGACCAACACAAGCACACCACCATTACAAGAAGTGGTTACCACCACATTCCCGTAAGTTTCAAAATCTTCAAACTGCATCCTGAACTCCGCAACATGGAGCGCAACCCGACACTTGAAGGCCCAGACTGCGGTTTCGTAGTTTTGCAACACCCATATGTCAATGTTTGTCTCTCTATTACTAAATCTGTGCATGCCGAGCATGCCATCTATCTCAATCACATGAGCACCCCCATCATCAACCGGAGAAGGCATCTCGCGGAAGGACTCGTCGATGTTGTCGAATACCATCAACATGTTGCTTGGACTCTCCATCTCTGGTAGACGCCAATGCGTACTACCACAGGAGAGATGCGTGGCACATCGATCCCGTGCCTCCACACCCTATGTGCCTCGCGGCTGGCCGATCCCAGTGCAAAGATGTAGGAGCCTTCTCGGCCACGGATGCCGGGTTTTCATACCCCATCCTTTGGTCCCAGTACAACAATAGTCGGTACTCTCGGGTAGGCCTGTGTTGGTACATCCCCAAAACCTTGAAGCCATCAATCTCTCAGGAGGCGGCAGACCGACGAGTTGCGGGTTGCGGACGTAATCGCCAATCATAGTTGGAGAGCATGAAGAGGCCGTCGCAGGAGGCCTCTATAGAGAAGATTTCATCAAACCGGATGACGCGTTGGAGCTTAGCCTCGGCGGCTAGGTGGTCGAAGGTGTGGAAGCTCTGGTAGTAGTGGCCGCCGGCGTACTCGTAGCCGTAGACGACGGGAAGGGAGGGCTGTCGGCCATGGTGTGCCACGAGGAAGTCGTGGACAGAGGTGGCGCGATGCCAGGCGCGGCAAACGGCGCGGCAATGGAGGAGGGCTCTAGGGGGAAGGCTTACGAGTATCTCCCACATGGTGATCTCCTCCGGGAGGCCGCGGTGGAGAGGCATCGATCTTTTACTTGCGGCCCCAGCCATGGCTGCCGGCTGGGAGCTCATCCTGACTCCCGATTCGCGCAAAGTTGGTGGACTAGCACCGGAGAGTCGTGAGGACGGCGGTGGCGGCGGAGGTAGGGCCTGTTCGTTTCTTCTTTTTTTGAGGGAACGTTCCTTTATATTTAACTTTTTTTTTTTGAGAACTTTCCAGGGAAGCAACTGCTATGGACTTTGAGATGGGCTTTGCCAGGTTCGTTTGCAATGGTACTAGTCTTCATTCTTAGACGGGCTGGGCTTAGCCTAAAAGTATTTTTCTTAAGATAAGTGAAATGATACAGTATTATATGTGTGAAAAATAAATATATAATTCGTTATGTATTATAGTGGCCAAAACATGAGCACGTCTAGCAAAACTATATTCTTGATCATTTTGGAATAAATTAAGTACTCTACTTTTTTTGATTTTTGTTTTTTACACCTAGAACCTTTTCATTTTCCCACTATTTTTAGTAGTATGTTTTATTCACCTACTTTTTCCCTTCTATTATTTCTTTCCACCCAAAATATGTGTCTACTTTTTTCAAATTTGAGTGTTTGTTTTCTTCTCATTTAATTTGAATTTCTTCCGTCAGTTTCACATGTTTCTATTTATCGTTATTTTCACCTTTCTTCCGCGAACAGGAGCAAAAACATGCAAAAATCCCAGATTAACAGGATACATTAGATTACTCACAAAAGCATGCAGAAGAAGCAATCTATGATCAGCATACATCCATTTATTTCATATACTCCTCCTGGAGTAGGTAGCTTAGGCAGTAGAGTGCCCGACAATGCGAATGGCAGTTGATCTGATAGTTTTAATCTGAAGAACTGAATCATAGAAAAAGTAAGCAATCTGATTAGGGCTAATTCTACAAATTTTGTGTATTTCCGAAATGCCATAGTAAGGACCAAAAACTACGATTGTAAAAGAGGAGTTACTTCGCTATATGACATCGACACAATGGAATATTTCAAACTAATCAAGTGTCAGCACTTAGCAGTGACATTTTTCTGAAACTTTTTCGCATTTTGAAATACCAAAAGTTGACAGTAGCATATATTGAATTGACTTGTATTTTCCACAGGCTTCAGAGGTGACACTGATATTTCCATGGATCGACAATATATGCAACATAAAGTTAAAAAACTAAACTCAAAATATTTCATCGCCACTATGTATATTTATCTCACACGTAGGATGGACCAAAAGTCTGACGGCCCAAGCGGCATCTATGCAACATAACACTGAACAGGCACAGGCATAGCCTCCAAGTGACCAGAGTGGCTTTTGAGCATAATTTTGTGACTGTATCTCCACGAACCCCGGGTTATGTCCTGCTTGGGACAATCTAGCTTCGACCAATAATACTCAAGATGGTCTTGCCTCCTACGCTGGTCACCAAAACAACAACATGGCTGCCAGTTACAGAGTCTAAAGGGGAACACGGTCTGGGACCTCAGCCAGACCATGACAAACATTTCTTCTGCTTACCGGTACAAGTTTTACATCACATGATGCCATAAACGGTTAACAGATAAAGTGAAATTATAAATATAATTCAAAACAATGAATCAGAAAGAAAAATGGTGAAAAAAAATACTACATGCAATGGAGTCATGAACAAAAATGAACTGCAACGGAATCCTGAACAAGAATGAACTGCAACGGAACATTTTGCAGAAAAAGTTGACTGTAATGGAACCATTCAGTTTAGCTAGTGCTCCAAGAAATACTCAGAGCTTTTTCTATCATAAGTTCTGTAATGGAATCATTCAGTTTATATTTCTTTGAATAATGAATACACTGACGACAAACCATGTCCAAAAGGGTATTGAAAGAAATATGACACAATCATGAGTGCTCGGAGCTTTCTTTATCATATAAATTCTCATAGATCAACAAAAGAGCTATCGAGCTAACAGTGGATCCAGTTCACACAAAATCAAGCTACAGAACAATTAAGCCGTTAAGAAGCACCACCGCCACAATGAACAACCTCCCGATCGATAAAAGGCTATGAGTTCACAACACAGTTATCTGGTTCACACGAAAGGTGAAGCATTCACGGCATAACCATCTAGTTTCGGGAAGAAGGAATGTGGAACAAGAGTTTGCTTGAGCCGATATTGAGTAAGAAAGAGGCGTTCACGGAGGAAACCGGCAACCAACCTGCCATCCGAGTCAACCTGAAGCAACCACTTATCAAATTGGACAAGCATGGGCAACATATCATCTCCAGGAACAATTATCACATTCCAAGGATTAACCTTTCCGCACCGCACCTTGATGTCCGCAACCGGCAATTTAACCCGACACTTGAAGGTCCAGACATGGCGTTCATATTCATGCATCATCCAGATGTCAACAGCTGATGCCGCATCATTGAAGCTAGACATGCCGAGCATGCCATCCATCTCAAACAGTTGAGCACGTGTAGGGGCAGCGGGAGCATGCATCAGTCGGAACCTCTCGGCTATGGTGTCGAATGCCACTATCATATTAGCACTACCACGTATAACCGGGTGCCAATGCAGGCTACCCCTGAACATGAGAGCATCGCCGTTGAAACATACTAGATCCCTCTCCGGTGGAGGCGGCCAGGCAACATGCCTCGGTGGCTGGTCGGATCCCAATGCGAAGACGTAGCAGGCATACTGAGAACCAGAAAACAGTATTCGGTACTCCCCCGTAGGACGGTGCCGGTACATCCCCAGAAACATTTTTTGATAGAGCGTCGGTAGGCGAGCACACTGACGGGTGACCGGGTTGCAGATGAAGAACTGAATGTCGTAGGTGCACATGACGAGGATGCCGTCGCACGAGGCCATGAGCATGAGGCCGTCTTTGGAGCCGAACCGAGCGACGGGCCGGAGCTGGTCCGCGGCGCCGGCGACACCTACATAGGGGATGATGTCGAGGGATTCTCCGATGTCGTTTTGGCAGGCGGAACGAGTGAGGAGGTGGAGGGAGGGCTGGCGGTCGTGGTGGGCGAGGAGAAACTTGTCGGTAGAGGAGTCACGGCGCCATGCATGGCAGACGGCGTGGCAGCGGAGGAGGGCTTTAGGGGGCAGACGCACGAGGATCTCCCAGATGACAATCTCGTCCGGGAGGCCATGGCCAGGAGGCGCCATAGTCGCCGGCTAGGAGGAAGACCCTTGTGTATTGTGTTGCCGGCGGCGGAGAAAAGCAGGTCTTTGTCTTTCTCGGAGTAGGGCTGCGCTTGGCACATCTCTCTGATATCAAATATTAGCTCTCAAGAGACTCAGACGGGCTGGGCTTAGCCCAGGTTGTATACTTGTCAACCAGAGAATTCTCACGAGGAAAAAAAAGGCTCTCAAGTTATACTATAATCGATCAATCAATCGAAATTTAGAATTTAGCGACTTCTTGTTGCCACACCATGCTACCGTGTACTATGTGTCAATTTTCAAATCACTTTACTAGGGGCTAAGGTTAACTTAAACAGGGTCCCATCCATTTCGGACACCGAAAGTGTCTGAAATTGTCTCTTTACGGTGGCACGCACACAGGCCGAAAATCCGTGTCCATTTGACGGACCACTGCACTCAACGGTGGTCCCATTTATTCGCGTTCGGGAAAATTTGTGTTTTTTTTTTTTGCATTTTAAACAAGGTATTGAATAAGCGGCGGCTCTAAAAGTCCAAACTTCCATACCATGGCACCTCGTTGATGGGAGGGTTTTCGTTTCTTTTTAGGTCCTTTTCCAGTGTCTTTTTCAGGATGATGAGGCGACGATTACATCGTGAGGTCAGAATAATGTCCTCCGCATCTTATACTCGCTCTGGTGGTGCGTCTAGTGCTGACGGTGAGCGCGTGAAGTCGTGTTTTTGGTGGATCTCTTTGGATCTTGTCGTTTTCTATATTCGTTGGTGTGGTTTGAAGTTAGTATTTTTAGATCTGCGATGATGGTTTCCTACTCTGGTGCACTGGTCCTTTAGGTACTTAGCATGATGATTTCTTGTCTATCTACTACAACAAGCTCTATTTTGAAAAGCTTTGCTTTGCTCCAGCGATGTAGGGGCGACAACGGCGGCACGCCCTCGACTCGTGCTAGTGCCCGTCTCTAGCTGGTCCGTTGACCTATTTGTAATTTTTATTACTTTTGAGACTCTTTGTAATTTTGTTGATGATTATTAATAGATCCGTGAAATTTCGTAAAAAAAAATTCCAAGCAAAGAAATATCCTAATTTATTAAAAAATGTAGCAAATTACCGGCGATGTCCCAGCATACACGAAGGTGACCAAAGAACAAATTCAAGGGCAATGTATGGACACATATAAGGAAGAAAAATATAATATATACCAGGTTGGACGGTGAGTCGGGTAGCTCCATCATTCCGTCGAACAGGTTACGGGGCGCGAGGACGACATCAGGTGCCAAGCGCCTTGGCAGCTTCCTTTTCCAGCTCCCTGACGATCCGGCCACCAGGGCGACGTCCGGGTCGATAATGTTTGTCTAGAAAGACTTCCCAACCTCCCACGCGACGTGTCCCTCGAGCAGGAGATCCGAGATGGCGTTGTTGCGTGCCTTTGAACAAGAAGGCATGGCTGCTTCTTTGCGGATGAGCCAGAGATGGTCAGCGTCTGCTCCTTGAGCATGAGTACAACGTGGGCAACGATGGCATTGACATTGACACGGGCTTGAATGGCGATGGTGTGTTCCAAGTCCAATTATATTTCTTGGGCCGCGGCGGCCGGCTGTTGACGTTGTCTCTAAGGCCGACACGCTTCGTTGACTCTATTGTCCTCTGCTCTAGCGTCAACTCCTTCTTTACTTGAGCAAAACAGTGGTCGTTGCGGCCTTTCTTGGGCAGCTACGGGCACGGCCATTGGGATCCGCGGCATCATAGGGCAAGACATCAAGCACGTTGGAGGGGGAGGAGGCATGGCGTTCATGAATGAAGGGCTCGGCGGCGGCGAGCGGCTGATGGCGGTTGGGAGAGAGTTGAGAGGGTGTGTGTGTGCTGCCTTCGAGATGGACAAAAGGATACACGTAGCCTGTCCGTGCCACTGCAAAGCCAACCTAAATTTGGGCTAGTAATGTCACAAAGTAGTCCGGTTCGCATGTTCCAGTCTGTTTGAGGGGGAGGGGCAAACTTGGGCCTTTCCCTCTATCCGCGCAGACAGACAACCCTTGTCCGTTTGTGTGTGTGTTTGTGTGTGGAGTTGCTCTAAGAACGGGAAAATTACTATAACTACACTCTTGATTTTATATCTATGGAAGGCAATGGGTTTCAAACAACAATAGAACTTTTCAAAGCATATCATCAAGAAGAGAGCGGCAATCGAATGTTGCCATCTAAAACTCATCTAGTGTTTCTTCCCCCTCGCTAGTGACACTGCCGGTTTGGCCGCCTCCGGTGGCATTAGGGCCTAGGAGGCGTTGCGGACCAAAACCTATCATCGGCAGAAAGGTCCCATCCTTTGTTTAGGTTATTTTTAGTATCTTTATCAAAATGGTGAAGTGACGACAACATCTTGAAGTGAGAATAAGGTCCTCCCCACCCTATTCTCGCTTTGTTGGTGCATCTAGTGCCAATCGAGGGTGCATGGAGTCGTTTATCCGACGCTTTTTATATTCGTGGGTGTTGTTTGAGGTCAGTCTCTTTCAAATTGTGGTTGTCATCTTCGACGATGGTTGCTACTCTAGTGTGCTGGTCCTTTGGGGCCACGATGATGGAAAGGCTACACTCTTGATTTCCTAGATGGACAGAGATTTTGGAACGGAGTTGGATATACACAGTAAACGATGTGGACTATTTGAGCCGCATTCTAATTAAGATTTTCTCTTTGCCTATTTTTTGCGCCTCTAGCAATGCCATAGGTAAGCAATTGGCTATCACCAAAGGGATAGACATAACAGAAAGAAGAGACAACCAAGGAGCTCCTTAGCTATCCTGCTGATGATGATGGCGATCTATTTTTGGCATCCATATTTCAAAGCAACAGCCATCTTCTAAAATTATATTGTTTTACAGTCATGGCAAGATTATGTGATTCAAATCTCGTTTTCTATCTTGTTGGAATTTATTTTTAGGACATCTGACAAGCTATGTGGTTAATCGATTAATTGTTTTGAGGATGAACCTGAATTGTTTTATTTCAATTACTACATTATTTTATTCCAAAATATGCAATGTACATTTGGAATGTACTACCCAAAAAAATTGTTATTAGTATGCAAGGTATATTTAAAACGTACCAGTAAAGTTGTGAATTAGCAAAAAGTATAACTAAGATATCTACTACAAGAATTTTTGCGACAGATAATGCACGGTTAGAATCTTGGCACCGGTACTGTTACCCTGTAAAATAGGTGTCCCTTGTGCTCGTACACCAACAAGCTCCATGATTCATGAAGCCACAAAGCATTATGCTTTTTTTAATGAGAAGCAGCTGATGTTTTGAGCTCTAGTCTACTCTAAGCATAGCTTATTTATCTTTTCCTGTTTCAGTCAGAAGCAGATAATGCTTTCTGCGTGTAGTACTGTACTTCTGCATCTGTTTCCAATATCAATTCCTAAAGTTCATGGTGCTCGTTTTAGCGCTAACCATGTACTGAAAATTACGGTGAAACAATATACTACTGGAAGTTCAATTAATATTCTGTTTCTATGCTCAACCAGAAGACTCAACGCAATTTAACAATGTCAAATAACGATGCTTCTGGTCTAAACAAATATATCTTCTCTAGTAATGACAGGTTGTTATTCCTATCCGAATTTGAATATTCTGCCTTTGTTAAGGTTATTATCACTAATAGCAGTGAGAGATAACATGCTGACCATAAGGAGCCAGAACATGCATTCTAAGTTGAACATAGAGAAAACAATAATCGAACTTCCAGTGCAGACAAAAGCCATGACCTCAAAATAACAAGTTTGGAATAAAACAAACTCTGGTAGTGACAGGTTGTTAATGTATTGTATCCTGATTTGAATTCAACCTCCCTGTTAGCTGGCCCAATGATTGATAAGCATGTTGACCTTACTTGCTCCACCCAATAATGAGCCAGATCAGTGATCCCCAGTCAGTATAGAAATAGAAGGTCTGAACTTCCAGTACATCGTCACCATCGCCTTCCCAATCTTGCTCTCTCAGGTTCAAGGCCTCATAGGTTAGCCCCTGCCGCAACCAAAGCCATGGATTCCAAACAGAGGGTGCATATGAATCAAGGACAAGGGGAAACTAGCTATGCTCGCAACTCCAGTATTCAGGTATCTTTTCACTGGTGTTATATCTGTAGTATGTTCTTATAAAACTTGTTTTGTGAATATTTTGTTCATAATATGCCTTGTATTACAGACAATTAAATTATCAACATAAAGAAAAATAAGAACAAGTATTAGGAAAGGTTAAACTAGATTTCTGAAGAAGTGTACTGCAGAGCGCTAGGCAAAACAGGATGAAGCCCCTGATAGAAGCGGCCATCGCTGAATTATGCAGCAACGCCAACACCTTGTTGCCCGGAAAGATGGTGATCACGGACTTGGGCTGTTCCTCTGGCCCCAACGCGCTAGCACTGGTGTCGATAGCCATCGAGGCCACCCGCAACCGCTTTCTTCAGCTCCAGCAGCCACCTCCAGAACTCTGTGTACTTCTTAATGATCTCCCAGACAATGACTTCAACGTGGTGGTGAAGAGCCTGGTAGGGCTCCAGCAAACCAACGAGCCTGTTTGTGTAACTGGTATTGTACCAGGGTCATTCTACGAGAGGCTCTTCCCTAGTGGCTCACTGCATCTTGTCTGCTCATCCAACAGTCTTCATTGGCTCTCAAAGGTGTGAATTTGACACTCTTCTCCAACAAACTTTGTTCCTTCATCATCTGAACTTTTCGAGGTACAGGCCCCTGAAGATTTAAGGATAAACCATATCTCGGCGTATGACACCAATGAGAATGTCAGGCGTGAAAGATTCCCGGTGGTTACTGAAGCTTATGCACGACAGTTCAAGAAAGATTTCACACTTTTCCTCGAGCTCAGAGCTAAAGAGTTGGTTCCCAAAGGCCGGATGGTTATTTCCCTTGTGGGCAGGCGTTCCGTTGAACTCGTCACTGAAACCTCTCATGTCTGGGGAGCAGCAGCTTGGATTTTAGGTGTCATGGCCTCAGAGGTAAATACATGGCTTTACTGTTCTACCATTTTATTGTTGTTAACGAGCATGTCAATATTTGACTTCCTGAGATTCTGTTTTGACTAACTGACAGGGTGTAATTGACAAAGCAAAGCTTGATTCTTTCTACATACCGGCATATGGACCTTCCGAAGAAGAGTTGAGAGAGATCATCCAAGAAGAGGGCTCATTCTCAATCGCAGAGATGCGGGTGCACGACCCTTCAAGCGGCATGGACATCGCACTTCTCACCCCAAACAGGATAGCAAATACTCTGAGAGCTGCATTTGAGCCGATAATAGTCCAGCATTTTGGAGAGGTCATGGATGAATTTGTGAGGACCGCTGAGAAGCAGTTCTCGCAAGTCCAGCATAGCAAACCCCCGATAATTATGCTGGTTGTATCGCTCACCAGGGCATGACATGATAACTGGTGTGTTACTGCAAGTTTGCGAGATCAAACTCTGTAAAATTATGACTTCTCTGTAAAATTAATGATCAAACTCAACCGGATTTGCGAGAGACGAAAAGACAAATATCTGCTAACTAATATATTCATTGTTTCAGCCGAGTATATTGTCCTTGCTTTATCTCACAATGCAATTGAGCATGCTGTTAAAGTTCTGTATAAGGTATTGGACTAATGGTTATTTCCTTCCATTCATTTTCACTAAATTATCCTTCCATTCATTGTCACTAAATTCACATGCAGTCTATTTGGACTCCATGGCTTTGCTTGGAGCAGGCTAGGCCAAACTGCAGATCTTTGATCTGCAAGAACAAGATTATCACTTGTTTTTCCTATGCCCTACTGGACTGGGTTCTGGCTACTTGTTTTTGGCAGTTGTAAAGGTCAGCTAATGGAAAGGCTGAAAGGTTCATCAGATCATCATCAACATATATACTAATAGCCTTTCACTAGCAAAAGCTACACTTATTTAGATTATTTAGATTGGACATTCTAGAGAAGCAGCTACGCAAATGTGTTGTAGTGGTATTTATAGATTATTATTTTAACACCAACTGTGCACTTACTTTTGTGCTTATGCAGAAAAGAAACTGCACAACTAATGCATATACATCAAGCCTCCAAATTATAATTAATGATCTAGCATGACCTTCAAATTAGAATTAATACGCTGGAAATCAACAAACTGTTATCTGACAGTTAAGTGAGATACTTACCTGCATAGTGAATGTGGTATCATCCATGAGGCTTACGCACAACAGTTCAGGAAATATTTCACATGTTTCCTGGAGATGAGAGCGAAAGAATTGGCCCCAAGAGGCCGAATGATTGTTTCATTTTTTCGGAGGCCTTCCGATGGAACCGCTTCCAAAGTCTTTCACATATGGGAAATCATAGTCCATACTCTAAGTATCATGCCCTCAGAGGTAAATTTCGTCAGATTTCAAAGCATAGAAGTTTATCATTTGCCAACAAAAGCACGATTATTTGATGTTTTGATATGAGTGACAGGGTGTGATCGAAAAAGAGTTTCAATTCCAGCGAGGAGCTGAGGCATATCGTTTTTTATCACGAAGATGCGGGTACACGGCCCTGATACCGATACGGTCCTTACGCCTAACCAGATGCATCGTTATATGAAGTTCATTTCTGCAGCATTTTGGAGACATGATGGATGACTTCGCGAGGATTGGGTTGCAGCTCTTTAGCCTAGAGGGATGCTTGCAAGACGTGCTTGCCAAGGACAGAACGGTGGTTGTATCGCTTGCAATGGCGTGAGGATCAGTTAACTGGATGAACCAATGTCATGAACTTGATCAACTAGCTATGCCTACCAAACATTGTGTTGTAAGGTTTGTATGGAAGACAGAAGTTTTCCAGAGATAAGGAATGGCATTTGATTCACATGGTAAAATGTACACCTATGAAGGTAGTGGCGGTCCATCACCTCCGCTTTCTGATGTTTGCCACCATGGTTACGATAAATTTTCCACAAAGTTGCAGTAATATATAATATCATAAAAGCTTGGCATAACCAGTGGCTTTGTCTAGTTTATTTTTCTGTGGCAACATGTTGGGTGTTTTAATTCGTTTTATCCACAGCAATGCAGTGGTATTAATCAAATTTTGAGAATACCATGAATTATCTATCTTTGTGTCATTTTTTGCCATTTTATTTTCCCTCAGATGCATCGTTATATGAAGTTCATTTCTGCATAACCACTACAGAAAAGTGCAGGTGCGATTCACTATAAATAAACACATCTATTTATTTTTTCCAAAAGATAAAAACAACATATATACCACAAAGTTTCAGTTTTGCGAGTTTCAAGTACTTGCGATGGAAATTTGATACCTTGGCCAATCATGGAGCGCAATCGTTGACCTGAGAATCACCATGACAAATATTTCTTCTTATCAATATAAGTTCTGTGTGCTGTTGAGCTTATGTTAAGATCGGACATCACAAGAAGTATTAATCCTAAATCTGGTTAGCAACTAAAGCCAGATGATAATTCCACATGGTGAAACAGAAAGCAGGAAGTGTAACAGAATATTCCATGCCTAACCAGGTGTAGTGGATTTGGCAGGTAAATGAATTGCAGCAGAACATTTCTGAGAAGGTGACTACGATTCAATCATTTGATATAAGAAGTACTGCTCCAAGCTCTTCTGAAAATTATGTGCAACTTGCTTGCCAACAGCCAACAGGTGGATAATCATTTGACTTGCTTCATTGTTGGTTAAAATAGACAAAAGCATGAAACACTTCCATATTTAGCTATATATTGAGAAATAGCCATTGAAGACAACAGGGTAATCTCTAAAATAGAAGAAGCCATTGAGAAATAGCCAAGCAAATTCTTCGGTTAAAAAAAAGAGACATGAGGCAGCTAGAATGCTAACTATTGACTACTAAGAAGATCACTAGATAAAGAAAATAAAGCAAAGTCAATTCTTCAGTTAAAGTAAACAGAGGCATGAATCAGATCAATTCTTCAGTTCAAGTAAATAGAGGCATGATTCAGATCAATTCTTCAGTTCAAGAAACATTTCAAATACAGATAAACGATGACTTTGTAATCTTAGCCTGAACACATTTGATAGACACTTCAGCCCAAAACAATATTTAAAGAAATATAATGCAGCCATGTAATAGTCGGAGCTACAAAACATTTTATACATCAACAAGGAAGATAGAGGTGGATACAGTTCAGACATATCTCAGCTCGTGACGATACAAACAGCTAGGCCTTTAAGAAGCACCATCACACTGAACAAGCTTCAGATGCAAGCAAGTGTTGACAACAGAATCATCTAGTGAGATGAAAGGCCAAGTGTTCACAACATAACCTTCCATTGTCGGAAAGAAGGTATGTTGAACAAGTGTTTGTTTGAGACGAAATTTAGTACTAGTAAAGAGTAAACTGCGAGGGAAACTGGAGACTAACTTGCCAGCCATGTCAATCTGAAGTAGCCAGTCACCAGATTGGAACAGAATGACCACACCGTGATCCCAAGACGAAACTGCAACTCCTACGTCCGAACTGCATTCGCGAAATCCAAACCGCACTGTGAGCTCTGCAACCGGCAATTCCACCCGGTATTTGAAGGCCCAAACCTCGCTGTCATAGTCCTTCCTACATCGTCCAGATATCAATGGTTGCCACTCCATCACTAAAGCTGGCCATTGCGAGCACTCCATCCATCTCAAGCAGGTCTGCAGCACATCAGAGATAGACGAGTCACTGCAGAGGATGAGGAGGCCATCGCAGGAGGCCTGCGGAAGCAAGTAGGTCAAGTAGGCCTCCTGCGGATTGATGTAGGTGGCGTGGCCTCCAAGTCGGGCGACGGCTTGGAGCTTGTCGCCGGAGGCGATCCCCGCCCGGTGGTTGAAGGGTATGATGTCTACGTACGGGATGCCCGGTGGCTGGCGGCTGGCGGTGATGGGGCGCCGCGCTCGTGAAGCTCTCCTCCGTGCTCCCTGTTTTTTTTTTTTGAAATGGGCCAATTTATTAACGAAATGTTTAATTCTTACACCCGGCCTCTACATAGCTAAGATGCACACAACCACACGAATGACAGACTAAGACAAAAATTAAATAAGCATTACAAAAAGGCACTAAATTAAAGTCTGGAAACTAAGATAGATCAATCCTCAGATCACGCGGCCATCCATGTCGTGAGAAAATATTCCTCACCGTGTCCTGCAATCGCGTACATCCGTCCAGAAATAAGTCGCGAAACTCCATGCGTTGGAGAATATTCCATGATCGAAGGATAGCCATGGCTCGATAAATAACCTGCAGATGGGAAGACACAATGTTATTAAAAATCTTGTCATTTCTACCCGTGCCCCCTGTTTGACGGACCACGTCGTCGACTAGCTGCCCCGGGAGAAAGGATGCGACGATGGAACGGGCGGGCTTATAGCTTCCATACGACGTCTTTACGTGGAATTGGAAGGAACGCGGCATCGTTGCAAAGAATAGTTCGCATGCGACACTTCTGAAGCGGCAAATAGCTTCCGTGCAACACTACCACTTAACCCCACGAGACTGTCAACGAATTCGAATCAGCTGAGCACAGTAGGACCCACAGCCTCTCCACGTCACGGCGGAACTCACCTGATGTCCACCTCATATCGTGGGACCCACGCTGTGGTTGAAGAGAGTTGTTGGCTCCGATCCGTCCCCGCAGCCGAGCACTCCCGCCACCGTTCCAACACCTTTCGTTTTCTTCTCCGGCGAGCAAGTGCGGCAACGCCGGCGAGGGATGTCGAGCTCTGCTTCAGCCTCCCACCGTTCATGGCCTCGGTATGGTGCGGTGCCGATGAGGAGGTTCCCCGATTGCCCCCGTACCGCGCCCCTGAAGCGGCTTGTCACATTCACCGAAAAGAACATCAACATTGGCCGGGAATTTGTGAAGTGTGAGAGCAAGCCCGAGCCGGGAAAGGTGAGATCTGAGTGTTCCGAGCGCCAATTTCTCGCTTTTCTTTTGGAATTTCATGCATTTCATCGAATTTGGGATTTAGGGTTCATCTCTGCGATTTCAGGAACTGCCAAAATATGGGCATTTTGAGTGGCTTGATGAGTACATCGAGCGAATTGGGGTGGAGGTAGCATCCCGGGAGCTCGAAAACCCGTCCGTGGTGGAGCAATTGGGATGTGGCAACCCCATTTTCGCTGGTACCACGATGGATGCGGAAGTGAAGACCGAGCTGAAAACGATGATCAAGAAGCTAAGGCAAATCATCGAATTGAAGAAGCAAGACAATCTGATGGTCGGTTTTTTATTTTTGTGTAATTTCTCTCGGATTAGTTTATCTCCTGATCATTAGTTATTAGACAGCGCAATCAACGTTCGAGTGATGCTTTGTAATAGATGTTATGGTCTATGTCTTTTGCTTGAATAAAATACAACACAAATTCGGGCTAATTTTGAGCTGCTCTGTTTTCGAAATCAGTGTTCCTTCAGTTTCGTTAGTTTCGTCAGTGTTCCTTCAGTTTTATCAGTGTGCAGGGGGCACCCGTGTGCAGGGGAGGGCCGGGGAGGGGATGAAAAAAAGTTAAAAAAACAATTGACAATGATTGAAAAAGGTCAGGCCCAAATAGAACTTAGCCAGACCAAAATGGTCGTATACAAGCCCAATAATAACTAAATGTAGATTGGACAAAAAAATGGTACTCACGTTACAATCTAAATAGTGACGTGTGGATCTGCAGATACTCGTGCTCAGGTCGCAATCTTTAATTTTTTGTGAAAGTAAATATATAAATAAAGTCCAAGCTTGGGCGCCCCTTTAACTTATGTAAATATGTAAATGTCTTGTTTGAAAATGAACCATGTGTTGTTTGAAAATAATCAACCATCATAACGTTAACTTATTCTTCCTTTTGAGCTTTTTTAATTTCACTAATTTTATAAATATTGCACGAGTATTATTTGAAAACTTGTTTTTGTGTCTTTTATTTTATGCACTTGTTGTTTTGGGTGTTTTGACAAATGACAATACAATAAAACACAGATTACAATAAAACACGGGATAGATAATATATTAGATAACATTTATATTAGATAGCATGATTACATTACAATAAAAAGAAAAGGGGTACAATAATATAAAAGGGAAGGGCAGCTAGGCGCCTAAACCCTGGGCTAAACCCTAACCCTAGCTATCCTACTCCATCGGTGGTGGAGGCGGTGTTGGTGCCGCCGCCCTCCGGACCGCCGCAGCATTCCAATCCGCCAGCCTCTCTCGCTGCTCCCGCCGCCGCTGCTCCTCCTGGAAGGCCCAGCGATTGGCCTCCCGCCGTTCCTCGTCCTCCCGTTTGCGCCTTTTCTTCAAGGCGCGCTTGGCCTGCTTCTCCTCCCACTTGGCGTAAGCAGCCTCCTCCTTCTCCGCCGCCTTTCAGTACTCTTCGTATGGGTCGTCGTCGGGGAGGTTGCCGCCGCCGGGGAAGGGGTTGTGGACGAAGGGGCCCTTCGCCCAGGGGCAGGGCGGGGCTTTGTGTCGCCCCCCTTTTTGCCACGCTTGGGGCGCGTGGGCGCCTCCTGCTCCCAGACCTGCTTGTGGTCCGAGTGGTTGTCCTCGTCGCTAACTTCGGTGTCGGAAGGGAAGCGGAGGGGGGAGGTCGCCATGGTCGCCGGAGTGTTTTGGGGCTGGGAGGAGGCAAAGGGACGGGCTCGAGGTTGAAGATGAGGGGCAAGATGAGATGGGGAGGCAAAGGCGTTTTGCCTATTTATTGAGGGCGGGGCGTGAAGGGCGGCGTGGGAATCCAGCGTTGGCGCAGCCGCGTGCGCTGCGTTGCGTGTAGGCAGCGGGCATAGCCGCGTGCGTGATCAATACGATCAGTGCAAAAAAGAATTGGTAGGATGTGACGTGACCCCTGCACAGTCGCCCCCGCCCGTGCATGCATGCATGCATTAATGCAAAAGAGAGAAAAAATGTCCAAGGTAGTTGTTCATTGGCAGTAAAAAATAAAAGAGAAAATAGAATTTGGCCTTGATTTACTCGGTAATAAATGCAGGAATATAGTACCAAGGTACTCGTTCGTTTTACACACCGCATGCAACAAACTCGTTCGTTTTTACACACGCAAGAAAAATCGGTGGGAGTAATCAGAGGGGTGTCAATTGGAGGGAATAAAGAAAGTATGAAACTAAGTTTATAATATTTTAGATTTTGATTTTTTCTTATATACGTAGTCAAAGTTGATATTTTAGATTTATAAATATTGACTTTTTCTATGGCGCATGAATCGGATGGGAGTAATTTTGACTGAAGAAAGTTGTTCGACGTACACTTATTTAATGCGACGTAGGGAGTAAATATGCTGCAACGCTGTTGCATGCAAAATAGCTAGACTGCGGCGCGAGAGGCAGCTGCATAGCATGCATGCATGGTGCAGCCCGCCCCGCCTAGCGCCCACGCATGCCACGCTCGGTGCAACGGTCAATGGAGTGTGCCACGCTGTACGTTATATTTATTACATATTTCAGATTTTGATATTTTTTCTTAGACTGATCATAGTAACATGCATACTCCGTCTGTCCACAAATAAGTGTACGTTTGGCTTCAAAATTTGTTCACAAAAAATATACTTCTACCTTTCCAATGCACTTTAAAGTAAAAAAAATGCTTCACGGAAATCAAGTCCAATAACATTTAGCAAATGGTCTCTTCAATTTATACATGCACTTACCTCATTGGAAGTGGAAGAATTAAAGATGAGAGAGAACATGACTAAACGTCCACTTATTTGCGGACGGAGGGAGTATGTGGGAGTAACTTAGAGTAGTAACATGCATACTCTATAGTGCAAAATAACATAGATGTGATATCATGCAAAGTCTCATTTATTACAATATAGACTCATTCTGTCTTAAAATTTGTGATGTTATGGTAACATTGCTAGTTACCACATACCTCTCTCTTATCATTTAATTGCATGCCATGCCATCTAAATGCTTAGTTGACAATACATGTAGGACTATGTTACTATCCAAGTTACTCCCACTATTACTAGCCTTATATACATAGTCAAAGTCTATAAATATTGACTTTTTCTATGGCGCATGAACCTGAGGGGAGTAAGTTTGACTGAAGAAAGTTGTTAGACATACACTTATTTAATGCGATGGAGGGAGTAAATACGCTGCAGCGTTGTTGCACGCAAAATAGCTAGACTGCAACTCTAGAGGCAGCTGCATGCATGGTGCAGCCCGCCCCACCCAGCGCCCTCGCATGCCAAGCTCGGTCCAACGGTCAATGGAGTGTGCCACACTGTACCTTATATGTTCATGGAAAAACGATAAAGTCAATCAGATTCCAGAATCATCCATCCCACGGATCGCCAAGAGCTAGTCGCGAAATCCTTCTAAGAGACGCTAATCAATCAGGTTGCAGAACAAGCCCTTCCACGGATCGCCCAGAGCCACCTGCAGAATCCTTCTAGAAGACGCGATCGTACGGCCACAGTGTCTCACTAGGGTTAGATCTACGTTTCTCATTCGGGCTTAGGGTTAGTTGGGTTTAGGTTGCAGTCAACGGGGTTTCACAAGTTTGACCAGACATTCAAATGTGCATAACTAATTAAAAAAATCAAAAAAATACAAAACCTTAGCATGGTGTCATGTTATGTGACATAGTTGTGAGGAAAAATATCAAACTTGGTCTATTGATCATATTTCAAAAAACCCTTCACAAAATGACCTATCTCCTCCGAGGTTTTCTGGCTTTCGGGTCAAATGACCAATGATATGGCTAGAATCAAGGCATAGTTTGTGATAATGTGCCCATATTGGGCATGCATGTGTATAATGGGATGAATAACAATGTTATAGTATAAAGTTTTCCTTTTCTACGCACAGAAAATCTATTTTCTATTTTCTGAGTGCCGAAAGAGGGGGGGATTTGTGAAGCAACCACCAAATTGAAGTTTTAAAATGGTAACATCCTATTTTAAAAAAATACTAGACCACCTAGCATGTACAATTTCCCAACTTGAGTATCTCAAACCTTTTATTCCATCCCCGTGAAAAGACAAATCTCGAACCGGTTGGAAGTGGGTAAGATATGAACTACAGGTACATGATTTCATGCTGATGATTTTTTGTAAAAATCATTTTTTAGGTTCACAACATGCTATTTCATCAGAGATCCAATGCTAGTTTTGTGAGCCTCAGCCCCTAGCTAAGAATATTTATGAAAACCCTTCAAAAAGTTTGACTAGACATTCAAATGTGCATAACTAATTAAAAAAATCAAAAAAATACAAATCCTTCGCATGGTGTCATGTTATGTGACATAGTTTTGAGGAAAAATGCCAAACTTGGTTTTAGAAATGGTCAAAAAAACTTGCTTAGAAATGGGGTGGTTTACCCTAGCTTTGGAGCCTATTTCTACCCCATTTTGGGGTGAGGGTGAGTTGTACTTCACAAAAGGGATCAGGGTGAGGATGAGTTGTACTATACATATGAGAAAAACGTTGAAAGCTCATACAAACATAGAAAAGTGACATAGCTACATTTGTTGAAATTCAAATTTACCATCATATTTGAATTTTGTCCAAATTATCAACAAGTGACAAATTATTATAATAACAAATGTTTACGACAACAACAACTGCCAAACAAATGTTTACAACAACAAGTGCCAAATTCAAAGTCTATTTCTTTTGGCTCTTCTTACCCCTCGTTTTCTTATCCTTCACAAGTTTCACACCACACAACAGGTTTATGCTCTTCTTTTTCTTACCATTACCATCTAGCCTCCCCACAGCACGTCCAAGAGTCTCCTTCACCTCCTACACCTCCTCAACAACACAATCTGGCACCAGAGCCTCATCAACATGGTCACTTTGCACCAGAGCCTCATCAACATGGTCAGTTTGCACCAGAGCCTCAACAACAAGCTCATTTTGCACCAGGGCCTCAACAACAGGCTCATTTTGCATCAGAGCCTCAACAACAGGCTCATTTTGCACTAGAGCCTCAACAACAGACTCATTTTGCACTAGAGCCTCAACAACAGGCTCATTTTTGCCCCTCATTTTGCACCAGAGCTTCCAAATCAGAAACGGTGTGCCCTAAAGCCTCAACAGTTTGCACATCATCCTCCAAAACAAGTTTAGATTGCACCTCAGCAGCACCAAACATGATCTGGATACTTCTCTTCTTTCTTTGGCCATTGATTCTTGCCCTTTTCATTGGCCAGCATTCGTCAACAACAAGAGGTGGGCCTTTTTCTCCACGCTTCCTCCTGAAAACAAGCAAGTTAGCTGGGGGAGAAAAATCATCAACAAGAAATGGGATAGATTTTGGATGAACATACTTTTCCTTTTCAGCAGTGTATCCGCACTTGGTAGAGCCAGCTCGGTGTCCAAGTTCTTCACAGAGTTTGTGACATGGTTATACCCTATGGGTACGTAACTTCAGCATACCTAGTCCAGCCCAAGGAAGGCCCACGACAGACATACGCTGGCCCATGAAGATTTTCTTGTGGCCAAGGCCCATGACGTCTTCGGATCCTTGGAGAGCAAGACTAGAGGAGATAGGAAATTCAAAGGGGTAAAACCCTAGAAATTGTAACCGACTAGGACTACGCCCGGGACCTGCCTAAGTCTATATAAAGGCCAGGAGGGCACGTCCTAGGGCAACTCGACTCATACTTTCGCACATGCATCCACGCCAGATCGAATCTACGCATCCTGTAACCTTCGGTTCCGCCGTAATCAAAGAGCAGACAAGCAGGAGTAGGGTTTTCCCTCTGGGGGCCTGAACCTGGGTAAATCTCGTGTCCCCTGTTTGTCCTAATGCGCTTGCACGATCTCCAAAGATCCCCATCTTCTCCAAAACCCAAGTCCATAACAATGGGCATTGACGAGATTAAACCTCGCCAATTGGCGCCCGTCTGTGGAATTGGGGCTGATTGTGCGGTCGTGACGGTTCCGACCGATCGATCTACAACTCGCGGCGGAGAATCACCTCCTCTTGGCGCTTTCGACTTCACCGCCCACTCGCGGATACCATGAAGGATTTCGAGCCCGTGGCGACGGACTCGAAATCTTGTTCGAGCTTCGCTTCCGGTGCGACAACCGGCACCTCCGCCTCCCTGGCGTGCGTGCCGTCAATCAGGCCCGCCGTGGGCTCCACACCCGTGCTACGCCGTCACCATCAACAGATGAGTTCTACAGCGGCAGCAGCAACTCCGATCCAGGCGATCCACCTTCGGATGAAGGGACCTATGGTTCCGGATCCAAAGCTGCGGCGATAACCAATCTGCAGCGCTATCATGCGCCCGATCATCCAAACCGACGAGGAAACGCTAACCCGCCGCCCAACCCCAACCCGCAAGATGTAAACGGCGAAAACGGGAAAATCAGGGCCACCTCATCCAACTTAGCAAAGAAGGATGGGTCAAGCACGCCCGGCCGTCAGCGAAATAGTCCTACCTCTGGACTCCCCACGTGATCTGCCGAGGGCATACCACTACCTCCTCATCGAGGAGCACAAGAAACAAGTCAAGATGCGGGACGCCGACAAACGCAAGCAAGCGACCTCGAGTCCGTAGCGACGAGCGCGCTCTCCGCCATGGCACCCGGCTCTAGCACAAACGGAAACCAGGGAAATAAGCACCGCTCTCGGGTGGAAAACATGGATCCCAAGGAGCGGCGTGACGTGACCCAAACTCTCCATACATCGTTCATGGATATGGACGCTGATGGCAACATCACCCCGAAGACGCCACAAGCTGCGATCATGGCAGCCACTGCGTATCTCGCGGCTCACCCACCTCCGGAGGGGGACCCTAAAAGGTCCATGCATAGGTCCGCACTCACCGGACTAGGACTAATTGGAGCTGCGCTCCACGAAGACGCTCCTGCGGAGCCGAAGAAGAAAGCTCCGGCCAGGCGCGACCGGAGCCCCACCCCCTCATCCGAAGAGGAAGAGGAGCACGATCTCCCTCGAAGGAAGAAGAGCTCGCACCGCCATAAACGCGACTACGACGCCAGAGACAAGCTTACACAGCGCAAGATCGATAAAGCACGCGCCAAATGCGCATGTTCGTCTGAATCTGAGATGGATGAAGACGAAGGAGAACTCTGCGGGGCTCGATGCTTCAGCAGATCCGTCCGGCGGACACAGATGCCACGCAACTTCAAGCTTCGCCGGATACTCAAGTTCAACGACGCAAGATCCAAAGTCCGGCTCGGTGACCATCTGTCATCCGTCAAGCTTCACGGAGGCAACAAAGAAACCGCCATGCAATGCCTTCATTGCGGTGCAGCAAAGGGTCGGCTTAGCAGCCTATCATCGATCCATCCGTTGGGAGGATCTCGCCCTACAGCTTCATCCGAAATTTCAAAGGCACCAGCAAGAGGCCGCCTCAATCGAAGAGTTGCGAGCCTGCACTCGAGAACGGGTGAATCTATTCGCCAGACATACTACGCTGGTCTACAACCAAGAACTCCGCACACATCTCGAAGAGCGGCCATCGACGCCTTGAGGATGGCGTCAACGACAGACTTCAAGGAGGAACTTGGGCGTGTAAAGCCCAAGACACTCGACCACCTCATGGAAATTGCCAGCAGTTGGGCGACGGCGAAGATTGCATCGGTAGGCAATCGGATGAAGAGGACGACTACGGCCGAAGACGCGAACGCCGCAGCAAGAGGAGATCGCGCGTCTACGAGGACCGCGACGGACCCGACATGGTCGCAACCGTCTACGCCGACCGCCGTAATGACAACAGCCGCAACAGCGGAGGATACCGCGGCGGAAACTTCCGCGACAACGGACGACCAACGCAGTCGTGGCAACGCCGCGACCGCGACAACGGACCCTCAGCATTCAAAAAACTTTCGGGTCCATGCACCATCCACTTCTACATCGACAAACAAGATGGCAAAAAGAAAGCTAGCCACATGCTCAAGGATCGCGAGTTCCGAAACTTAGCGAAGGCATGATGCGGATGAGGCAACAAGCTCCAATTCCTGCGTTTCGAAGCGCTGCGCCAGTGAAATAGCACACGGAGCTCCTCCACCGCCGCCTATTGGAGGCCCAAATCAACCAGTCGCACCAGCGCAAAACAATGCCGGGGTCCCATACCCCCCACCAAAAGGAGCACTAAATATGATCCATAAGGGACGCCCCACAAACAGGGTGCAGAAGAAAATCACCCGACAAATCAACTTGGTCGTGGCAACTCCACCTGCAATCCCTGAGTACCTCAGCGGATCGGAGTCCTGCATCACATTCACTCGCGGATCACCCTTACAGATCCCTCGCCCGGTCATCTGCCACAGTGCCGGAGGCACGATCGGAGGCTTTAGATGAGTCGCGTCTTCATGGACGGCGGCGACATCAACCTAATGTTCGCAAGCACTCTAGCAGCTATCGGATCCCGCAATGCAGCCTGGAACAATCGACACAACGTTCCACGGCATTTCCGTGGAAGGCATCTTCCCACAGGCAAAATAGGGCTCGACGTCATCTTCGGGAAGCCGGACAACTTTCGGCGAACGCTTAGAATTGATGGTGGTGGCCGTCGCAATACCACGCCATCCTGGGACCTGTAGCATTCGCAAGGTTCCTGGCCGTCCCACACTACGCATACCTACTACTCAAGATGCCAGGACCAAGGGGCGTCATCACAGTCCACGGGAGCTTCACCCGATCGGACCAATGCGACAGGGATTTCAACAAAATCTCCCAGTCTTTCACATGCAAGACGAGATCGTAAGGCTCCGCGAGGTGACGGACAATGGGCTACCCCCAGTCACAAGGCAGAATGCACCCGACATGTCCTTAGACTCCACCGTCAACACCAAGAAAGTGCAGGCCCATCCGACAGACGCCTCCCAGACGGCGCTGATCGCCAACGACCTCAGCACCGCATAGGAAGGCGCGCTCGTCGAATTCCTCCGTGAGCGCTGGAAAATATTCGCCTGGTGTCCTGCGGACATGCCAGAGTTCCTGTGAATTCGCCGAGCATGCACTCAATGTCTTCCGGACACCAAGCGCCAAGCATCTATCCAAGACGCCGGAGCCACGAGCGAAGCTATCGGTAAGGAGATCAACAGTTACTGGCAGACTTCATCCGGGAAATCAAGGAAAGCGAGTGGCGGCAAATCGGTGATGGTCCCAAGAAGGACACGGACATCCTGCGGATGCGTGGACTTCACGTCACTAAATAAACCGCCCAAAGGACCACTTCCTCTACCTCGGATCGACCGGATCATCGATTCGACAGCAGGTTGTGAGAAGCTCTCCTTCCTCGACGCCTACTCAGGCTATAACCAGATTCGACTCAAGGTCGAAGATCAAGAGAAAACGGCGTTCATCACACCGTTCGGAGTATTCTGCTACAACACAATGCCCTTCAGGCTAAAGAACGCGGGTGCCACGTACCAGCGATGCATGCAGGCCTGCCTCAAGGACCAGATCGGTCGCAACGTCCAAGTCTATGTCGACGACATAGTCATAAAAACCAAGGAGGCAAGAACACTTATCGATGATCTCCGCAAGACGTTCGACAACCTTGATCGCTACAGGATCAAGCTCAATCTGAAAAGTGCGCCAAGGCGTCCCCTCGGTCACCGCTCGGTACTTCATCTCTCAGCGGGATCGGGCGAACCGAAGAAAATCAAAGCTATCATGACAATGGAGAAGCGAAAAACCTCAAGGCGTTCGGTATGGCTCGCGAGTAGCGGCACTAAGGTGTTCATCACCGCATGGGAGAGAAGGCCCTACCATTTTACCAGGTGCCGC
Source organism: Avena longiglumis (assembly GCA_030063025.1). NCBI lineage: Eukaryota > Viridiplantae > Streptophyta > Magnoliopsida > Poales > Poaceae > Avena > Avena longiglumis. The sequence goes on along the minus strand of CP125973.1, from coordinate 68,681,917 downwards.
AAGGCGCACAAGTTCAGTGGACACGAAGCCAACGACGTTCGAAAGCCTCAAGCGGCTCATCTCCACCTCGCCCGTTTTGGTCACGCCAAAGGAGCGCGAGCCCCTGCTGTTGTACATAGCAGCCACACACCAGGTGGTCAGCACCATACTCGTGGTCGAACGACCCGAAGAAGGCAAGACCCACAGGGTCCAGCGCCCAATTTACTACCTCAGCGAGGTACTCACTCCAACAAAACAGCGGTACCCGCACTACCAGAAGCTAGCCTACGGCGTGTTCATGACAGCTCGACAACTGAACCACTACTTCCAGGAGCATCAGGTGATGGTCGTCAACGAGGCACCCCTAAACAGCATCCTGGATAACCCAGAGGCCACAGGACGCGTAGCCCTGTGGGGCATTGAACTATCACCCTTGGACATCATCTACGAGAAGCGACACGCAATCAAATCTCAAGTCCTTTCGGACTTCCTGGTGCACTGGATGGAGCTGCAGCTACGACACCCGCACATGTCGCGATCTGGACAATGCATTTTGACGGCTCCAAGCGTGAAGCGGAGCGAGGCGGAGTCATCGACCTCCCGCAAGGTGACAAGATGAAATCGTCGCCGGATGAAATTCAGAGCCTCCAACAACGAGGCCGAATACGAAGCCCTCGTCCATGGCATGAAGATGGCAAAAATATGTGGCGCAACGCGCCTGGTCATCTACGGTGACTCCAACCTTGTCGTACACGCCGAAAACATGATTGCGTACCGCGCGCTATACAACGCACTCGAAGGAGAATTCGACGGCTGCGAACTTCGGCACGTTGGAAGAGAGAGCAACGAGGAGGCTGATAGACTCGCCAACATCGGCTCCACTTGTGCAAAGGTACCACCAGGTGTGTTCCTCGAACAGGTCTGCGTGCCATCCATCAAGCGAAAATTCCCCAAGGGATCACCCGAAGAAGCAGAACACTCGGGGGCTACGCTACCCGAAGGTCATGAAGGACCCGAAAAGTTGGATACCGAAGTTGCCATGATCAACCTGATGCAGTTCATGGCAGTCGAAGAAACTTGGACACGTCCATACATCTAGTTCCTGATAAACGGAGAATTGCCAGACAACCAGACAGATGCCCGGCGCGTATCTCGTCGGTCAAAAGCCTTCACCATCATCAACGGCGAGCTGTACAAACGCAGCATTACGGGCGTACTACAACGGTGTGTCACCATCGACGACGGCAAAGCCATACTCCAGGACATTCACGAGGGCATCTGCGGCCACCACGCAGGCAGCCGGTCCCTCGTCGCCTAAGCTCTGCGAGCAGGATTCTACTGGCCAACGGCCATGAGCGACGCGAAGGACATCGTCCGAAGATGCAACGGGTGCCAACGGTTCGCCGACAAACCGCACGCACCTGGGTCCGAACTCCGACCCATACCCATAGCCTGGCCTTTTGCTCAATGGGGCCTCGACATGATCGGCAAACTGCCAAAATCCTCGAAGGGAGGACACGTCCTCCTCCTGGTCGCAGTCGACAAATTCACCAAGTGGATCGAAGCCATGCCAGTCACCAACCAGAAGGGCAAAACCGCCGTCAAGTTCTTCGAATCCATTGTCTACAGGTTTGGCGTACGCGCGGCATCATCACCGACAACGGATCGAACTTCATCTCCGAAGAATTCCGGGACTTCTGCGAAGGCCTCGGGATCAATATCACGTATGCCTCAAAGGGCACACCCGCAAACAAACGGGCAAGTGGAAAAGGCCAGCCTAATCGGGCGCCGCATCAAGAAGCGCCTCATGAGCTCACTCGAGCACAAAGCTGGAACGGACGAAGAGCTACCGTCTCTGTGGAGCTTACGGACTACGCCAAACAGCTCCACCGGCTACACACCGTTCTTCATGGTGCGGAGTCGAGGCCGTGCTACCACCGGCATCACGAGCTCCACGAGTCGCTTACAGCGAAGCCGAATCCACGGCTGCACTCAAAGACGCCGTCGACACACTCGACGAAGCACGGGATATAGCAGCATCTAGATCAGCGGTGTACCAACAAAGTCTCCGCAACTACCACAGCCGCCGGCTGCGCCCAAGGTACTTCGTCGAAGGAGACCTCATCTTACGACTCAAGCAAAAGCGACCGAATAAATTCGAGTCACCATGGGAAGGACCCTATGTCATCACCGAAGTCATCCCAGGTGGCGCCTATCGCCTCAAGCACGTGGAGTCTGGAGTCGCATACTCTAACCCATGGAACATCTCGCACCTACGACGATTCTACCCGTAGCAACCTACCCCCTTTTACTTTCAATAAGGCTTTCAGCCAAGGCTACTCAGCCGAACCATGTACCTCCTCCATTACGATATAAATAAAGCTAAGTACCTCGCCCCAACCCTCGGTTGACTATTTTCTGCAACTTTACTACATGCTACATACGCACTCGGGGGCTCCCCCCACCTCACGATTTCATCGACTGAGGACCAAACGTGTACACACAGTGGTGACTACGTCGCAAACGAAAAGGCACATACTCAATCAAAGCCTGCGTGCTCACAAAAAAGCAAACCTTTACAACAAAGGGCACATACACGCCCAGCAATATACAAATTTTACATCTATCTGCTTATTTTCAGGTCCCGCCTATTCAAGAATAACCTGAGCACGCTGCTCAAACAAATCTACAATCATTCGCATCTTGCCTTACTGGCGTAATGCGGACATATCCCACTTGCCACCATCTGGTCGAGGTGGCCCGATGCCACAAAGACCAAATCTACGCTGCGGTGCAACCTCACAAGAGACAAGGCAGCCTTCACTGCGGACGAAGCTGCCGCACTAGCTCCTTGACATTGCTGGCACTCCGAAACTTCGTCAGAAGACCTGCAAGGGTCGTTGGCACGGCATCCAACGGAAACATGACGTGCAACACCAAGGAAAGTGATGTCTGCACCTGGCGGAGCACCCGCGAAACCTGGTAGACACGATCCTGCACCGTCGCCAGAACTCCGTGATCGCTTGGGCGAATGGTCCTCACTCGACTCGTCGGCATCCTCCACTGGAGATCGCGCTGACGGTAGCTCGGACACGGAGTCCACCACTTCATTATCCGGGGCATTCGGATACCTCTCGGGCAACGGTGGTGCCATGCCTGGCACCTTGAAGCTCTGCAAAAGGAAAAGGAACTTTGTTAGCAAACAAAGGAAAAAGTACACAGCTGACAACAACAAAAGGGGAGCACTACGTGCGCAAATCTACACCTTCGGTACGACCAACGTCAAAGAAAAGGGAGGAGTCTGCGACTTCCCCGGGATTTCTTCGTCGGCCTTGAACTTCAACAGCGAAGAGCCTTGTCAAGTTCCACCTCGGAGATTTTCTCTCGAAACCTCGTCGGATCACGGCGCCCGAGTAAAAACATCGGTGCACCGCTTGGAGAGGCTGCACCACGCCAAGAAACGTCCGGATGATGTCGACACGTTCACCTCCTTCTCGTGAATCAATTGGAGATCCTCCACCCGACGGTACAAGGCCTCTATCTCCGCCACCTCACCGCGTCTAAAATTTGTTTTTCAGGATCTTTTCTTCTCAATCAATTGGGAGGTCAAAGGAACGAGGCAAATCTTGCCCAGCGATGCAGTCACGGATGTAAAACCATTTCCTCCGCCAGTACTGGACAGATTCGGACATGGAAAAGGAAAAGAATTGCACATTGGGACTGAGGGAGATGATGAAACCCCCAATGGGATACACACCATCTGAACCAGACTGCCTCTTCACGGAATAAAGCTTCCGGAAGAGGCCAAAGTGCGGCTCAATGCCAAGCCAACACTCGCAAAGCGTGATAAAACACGCAATGTGGAGAAGGGAGTTGGGAGACAGATGATGGAGTTGAACCCCATAGAAAAAGAGCAGTCCACGAAGGAAGTCATGGACCGGAAAAGAAAACCCGCGAATCATGAAGGCAACAAACATAACCCGATACCCAGATGGGGGACGGGGGATTACCTCATTGCCGGGGAGTCTCACGGCCGTTGTGTCTTGCAGGATCAGCTCGCCAGTAGCGGTTATGGAGATCGCTCTCCCGCGTTTTTGATCGCCGCCAGCCACCGTCGATGACGCGAGAAGTGGCGATGCCCTTCTTGCCTCCGGCGGCGCTGGTCCCAACCGCAGATGAGGATTTCTTTGTCTTCCCCATGACGCTACAGCGGTGGTGGCTTTGGCAACGACGAAGGACAAAGGAAATGTGGAAGGAAAGCTCAGCGCGCAGCAAGAATCGCTCAAGAACAAGGAGTCAGTGAACAGATGAACCGTTGCGGTGAAAAACAAACCACGATTTCACCAGGGATTATAACAGCGAAGACGACGCACGCTGTCCGTCCATCGAGAAGACCTAACGCCAACGATAGATCTGGCCGTACACGTGTCAACACCACAACGAACCGTCGTTACCACGCCGTCCACTACGCGTGGAAATCGAGGAGGCGCCGTAATCATCTCCACGCCCCGCGTGACCGGTCAATTCAAAGTCAGCAAGTGGGACCCACGCTTCGTCAAGTCATCTACGGCGTATGACGCTTGAGGTCATCGATCGTAAGCAGACGTCATCAAAAGCTATACGGCACCACTGCTCCACGCCTAAAAGTACTCACCGAATCCACCATTCGACTAAATACTTGGGGCTACTCCTATCGGGAGAGCGCCGCCGACGCTGAAACAAATGAGGACAAAATTACTTCTCAGTCCTCGTCAGTCTACGACTCCACTACGGACTGGGGCTACTCCATAGGAGGATGGATTTAAGCATCCGAAAATTTTAGTCCTGAGACCTAATGATTGAAACAATGCTTGAACTAAAGTCTCCGTTCGAGTCTCACGACTAGAAGAGACACTTGGGAGCTACTCCATAGGGAGGCTGGTCGCGCACCCTATGAAATCTTCGATCGCGATCTTCGGATCCGCACGCAAAACTTTTGGCAACTCGCCCCAACAAAACGCTAAGTGAGTGACAATCTCCTTGGCCACCGAAGCACCTCAGGTGATAAATGTTCGATGTTGCGTCTGCGGCAAAGATAAGACCTCTGGATATCATCGATGGCACAGCAACGACTTCGATCGCCCGCTAGTATGAATCCGTGCAGTGATGAAAAATCCGGACGCGTTGGGTACACTAATTAAAATCAATGGAATTCCACTCCTATAAGTCCCACGTCACGAGTTGAATTACGCCAGATATGTTCAGCCGGGTTAAGGGACCCGAACGAAGAAGATCGTGTTGTTTTCCTAAGGCTTAATCGACCCTGATCCGTCGGGTGAGTCAGGCACACGCATCAACAATCCCTACACACATGTACTATTAACATATAGTTGTTCCCGAAGGATGGAAGAGTCCTCAGCCGAATCTACGATTCGACTGATCACTCGGGGGCTACTGACATGGTTATACCCTACGGGTACGTAACTTCAGCATACCTAGTCCAGCCCAAGGAAGGCCCACGGCAGACATATGCTGGCCCATGAAGATTTTCGGGTGGCCAAGGCCCATGACGTCTTCGGATCCTTGGAGAGCAAGACTAGAGGAGATAGGAAATTCAAAGGGGTAAAACCCTAGAACTTGTAACCGACTAGGACTACGCCCGGGACCTGCCTAAGTCTATATAAAGGCCAGGAGGGCACGTCCTAGGGCAACTCGACTCATACTTTCGCTTTGCATCCACGCCAGATCGAATCTGCGCATCCTGTAACCGGTTCGCCGTAATCAAAGAGCGGAACAAGCGAGTAGGTTTTCCTCGGCTGAACTGGGTAAATCTCGTGTCCCCTGGTTGCTTGTCTGTTAACCGTGCCACGATCTCCAGCATCCCCATCTTCTCCAAAACCCAAGTCCATAACAATGGGCATTGACGAGATTAAACCTCGTCAGTTTGCATCTATTCTTGTTACCTTTTTGGGCTGGCTTGGCATCTTTCTTTTCATCTTTCTTTCCCTTGTTGCTCCCACCTTTCTCAAACCAAGCCTTGAATCTACTTTGCTTGGGCCTTCCAGCCTTTCTTTTCATCAAAGGAGGACACAAGGAGGCGAATGTCCACTTGAGCCACCGAGGCGATCTGTAAGTGTTGGAATTGGTGTTCCATATGCAGCCTTGAATTTTGCTACAGAATAATACTCATGCAAATATGGGTGCATATTTAGCTTGTGTTTGGAGGCCAAGAAAAGTATGGCATGCTCACAAGGCTTCCCAGAGTGTTGCCACTCAAGGCATGTGCATTCATGCAATTGAGTGTCAACAACATGCCTCCTGTCAGTCTTTGTATCTCTGACTTCAGCACCCCACAATGAGGATTTCTCAACACACAAATGTGTAAGATTTCTGCTCATGTTGACCACCTGCTGCACAACATCAGGAAGCTTATCTCCTTGAAGAACATCACCAAGCCTTCTTCTCAGTTCCCACAACCTCATGATCATGATCCTGATCTGGTCAACCATGTCATGGACAGGCAAGTCTTTTAAATCCTTCACTTTGTTGTTGACATTTTGTGCCAAATTATTGTTGATATGATCACATTTGATGGCAGTGTTAAAACCATACCTGTACCATAAAAGAGAATGGTAGGTTTCCAACCATGTACAAAACTTGACCCTATCCTCCTCAGAGCATGCCGCCTTAATCTTCTCAAGGTGATATGAATGTGTCTGTCTGGTGTAAGATCTTGCTACTGGCCACATGCGTCCAAAATCATCTCCTCTGAATTTTTTGATCAAATTCATCCACATATGGTTGCACTCCCTACCTCCGGCATGAGGGAAAACAATCTTCACGCATTTTCTAAACCTTTACATGCATCCATGTGCCGCAATGGAGAGACTGGCCCTATGCATCTTTTCAACTGCATCATGAACCATGTCCATGATGCCTCTGTCTCAGACTGAAACATGCCAATAGCTACAGGGAACATCCAATCGTGTCCATCTAAAGCATTGCATGCTACTAGTTGACCATTCCACTTTCCAATCAAGAAAGATGAGTCTATACTCAAATATGGACGGCACCCTGCTTTGAAGCCATCGATGCAAGGCTTTAAAGCCATGAAGAATTTAGAGAAGAAGACTTTCCCATCAGCTGTTACCTCAGTATCTATCTCCACAACACTGCCAGGTGACCTCTTCTATATTTCTGATTTGAATTTATAAAGCATTCGAAAGGTATTTGCCCAATCACCATATAGCTCTTTCATTGGCATTTGCTTTGCCTTCCACACTGTAGTATAATTCATCTTAATGGGGTACTGCTTTTCCAAGTTTATTTTCAGTCTCTTTGCAGTGCTGTTTGGTGTTGTGGCTAAAATGGGATTGATCTTTTCTGCAACCCATAATTGTGATGTCATCTTTGTAACTGTTTGAGAACTTGTAATGCAAGTATGAGGTTTTGGAATTTGATTCACTCTTATTGTCCTTCCATCAGGTTGGCGTCTAGCAGATATATACCACTTGCAAGGCTTGGCACCACCATCATAACCTCGCGATTTTGCATAGAACTTCTTTTATCATCCACATAGTCTTGGTAGCAAACTCACGTTTGACTGCATATGTCCTAAAACACATCCGAATTCATCCATGCTTGGAAACAATCTCCCAAGTTCAATAACGGGTCCTCTTTGTCATAAATTACTAGCTCATCATCATGTGCATCATCTACATGAACTATGACATTTTCCAACAACTCTAGATCTATCTGCCTCTTCATCTCTTAAATGGTTGTCACCATCATTTGCAGCTTCATCCCTCTTCTTCTCCTTGTCTCTGTCATCTATAGGAATGCCAAAAGCTTTGCCATTTCAATGTCATCTATTGGTGCAATGACCAAATCAGTCATGTATCTCAACTGAATTCAGTCATGATTACAATCCTTTGTGCATTAGCATATGCATCATCCTTGTGCATTAGCATCATCCTCCATTTTAACACTTCCAACTCAGTAAGTATAGACATTACTTGCCTTTGTGTAGCCCAATCATCCTCGACCATCTGAGCAGCTAGCTTCGAGGCCACATATCCAACCCTCGAATCAGGTTTCAGATCAATGAGCTCTAAAAAATGCAGGTTTTGCTTGTCCAACCATTTCGCTCATCGATTTCATCAACTATATGTTCCCCTATCTCAACCCTAACATAGTCACATTTGCAATCATCAAATCGTAACAAAGAAAATTCTTGCTCTGGCCCCCAAACCACACTATCCCCAATTTTTTCCACCATTTTCCTCACCGCCTCCTCTCCCATGTTTATTAGCTCTTGGGGATCAACATGTTCTAATTCCACCTCCCATTTAACAACGGTGTCTCTCTCAATGAGCTGCGTGCTGCCATCAACTAAAACAGCCCTAGAGGGAAAGAAATTGATGCGAAATTCGAAGGTTTGGCGCGCAACATCGTCTCCCCTGTTTTTGGCGGGCACTATGAGCTAGCAAAAGCGAACAAAGAGCTAAACATTAGAGAAATTAAGTGCAGAGATACGGGATATACCGATTAGAAGTCCCCTCTCCATGCTCCATCTCGTTCTCGCCCTGCTCAAGACACCGCCTCCAAAATCTAGCATCAATGGGCACACTCAGATCTCGAATTGAGAAGAATGGGAGAGGAATTAGCTTTCAAATGGCACTCACCACCTTCACCGTCGAACGAAAGAGCCACCGCCTAAATTAATTGCCGTGCCGTCTTGCTTCGCGCCGAGAACGATGGTGAGGTCCACTTGCCGTCGGGAAGCTACAGGTCGGCGTGGCGCTGCTTCGGAAGCGGTTGGTTTGACTGGCTTGACTGGCTGTCCCAACCGACCGGTTTGGCTTAACCCTAATCTTGGAACAAAGTTAAATGTGTCCTTAACGACCGTTTTATGGCCCGTGTGGCCCTGGGATATTAGCTGCCTCACAACTGTCGCATGCGAGCTATTCTTTTCTGTTAGGAATATGCAACTTGTATTCCTCTAGGGGCAAAAGGCCACAATATATAGTACAGGTACAGGGAAAATATGCAGGAAGCCCCCTAACATATGGGGGAAATACAATATATAGATATATACATCTAACACCCCCCCTCAAACTCATGGTGGATCCACAACACTGAGTTTGGAGAGTAAGAAATCATCTTTGCGCTCTGGTCTGCCTTCGTGAAGAAATCCGCCAATTGTAAATCAAGGCACACATCTTGAAGCGCAACAACTGAGCTGCACTGAGCACGTAGAAAGCATCAACACAAATATGCTTGGTAATATCATGCTTGACCGGATCACGTGCAACACTAATAGCACATGTCTTTGTCGAGACAAAACCAGGTGGGTGTGGTAATAGAGACCCCAAAATCCATAGTAACCACCGTAACAGGTCACCTCAGCGATCAACAAGGCCATAGCACGCAACTCAGCCTCAACACTCAAGCGGAAACCGTATGCTTTCTTCCTCTTCCAAGCAATGAGCGAACCACCAAGAAACACACAGATGGTGAAAGTGAGCAGCGATCCCAAGGATCACTCGCCCACGTAGCGTCTGAATAACACTGGAGCTGGAGGGAGCTGGAACGAGGAAAGAAAAGGCGACGAGTGATCGTACCACGAAGATAACGAAGAACACGGAGAAGATGACTATAGTGAACAGTGGTGGGAGCAGAAACAAACTGACTCAGAATATGAACAGGATAAGAGATGTCAGGACGAGTGATAGCAAGATAAACAAGACTCCCAACAAGATGACGATAACGCGTCGGATCAGAAAGAGGATCACCATCAGTAAGTTGAAGCTTAACATTAAGCTCCATAGGGGTCTCAACAGTGCGCTCATCCCCAAGAGCAGCACAAGCAAGGAGATCCTGAATATACTTTTCCTGTGAGATGTAAAAGCCATCAGAAGTGGAGGAAACCTCAATCCCAAGAAAGTATCGAAGAGGACCAAGATCAGTCATAAGAAACTGATCACGAAGACGAGCCTTAACAAAGGCGATATACTCATGATCATCACCGGTAATGATCATATCATCAACATAGAGAAGAAGAAGAGTGCGCCACGAGGAGAAGTGTGAACAAACAACGCTGGATCATGAGCACTAGGGGAGAAACCAGCAGCAGTCACTACAGAAGCAAAGCGCTCAAACCAGGAACGAGGGGCCTGTTTGAGGCCATAAAGAGAACGTCGAAGACGACAAACCATCCCCTCGGGAACAGAATACCTAGAAGGAGGCTGCATATAAACTTCCTCACTCAACTCACCATTGAGAAAGGCGTTCTGAACATCAAGCTGGGACACAGACTAGTGACGAACAGAAGCAACAGCAAGAAGAGTACACAAAGTGGTCATATGAGCCACATGAGCAAAAGTCTCATCATAGTCACGACCATGCTCCTGCTGAAAACCACGAGCCACAAGACGCGCTTTATAGAGCTCAAGATATCCATCAGAGCGAGTCTTAATCTTATAGACCCACTTGCGTGATAGGACGAACACCGGAGGAGAAACAAGATCCCAGTGCCGGTGCGCTCAAGCGACAATATCCTCGGCCATGGCTACCGCCATTCGTGATGATGCTCGGCATCCCGATAAGTCGGCTCGGAGGCAATGTGTAGGGTTCGCAATAGAAAACAAAAATTCTACGATGTGAACTATATACCAAGATCTATCTACTAGATACAAACAGCGGGCGGATGTATATCCGTGAGAACATACCCTTGAAGACCGACAAAGCTTAACGAGTTCAACTCGTGGTTGATGTACGATATCTTGCCGATCTCAAGATCGAGAGGAAGTCCTAGCGCCGCAAATCAGCGCATCCGTGCTCACACGCTCGAGGCACCGAGCAACCTCCGCCTCCTTGCCCGGCGATGCTGAAGCACAACTCTTTCTTGCCGAATAGCCACCGGGAACATGTATCTCGCTAGTCCGAGACCATGGGGGATAAATTCTAGAGGGGGAGAGAGATCCTTCACGAGGAGGTGTGAGAGACAAGTGAGGAGGGGGGATCCTTTATGGGAGGAGGGGGGGGGACCCCAAGTGATGGGGGAATACCAATCGGGGTATACCCACGAAGCGGATTCGCCAGCTGGATCGAGCCATTGGAACCTAATACCCGAGCTGGTCGACTACTAATACGGGCGGCGCATCTTTGGACCCAGACGAGTGGCTCTGACTGGAGGCCCAAGACGGCGACTCCAATACAAAGCCCATTAGTGCACTTGTAAATGTAGCGGTTTGTAGCATGGAAAACAAAATTTTTCTATTGCATACAAACAAACAATCCAAGATCTATCTACTAGATTGTAGCAACGAGTCGATGGAATAACTTACCCTCGAAGATTCCAAAGCGGTTAACGAGAGCAGATTCTCGTGGGTGATGTAGTCGTACTCTTTTCGATCTCAAGATCGTGTAGACGATCCTTCCGGCGCTGCGTTCCGGCAGCGCTTCCGTAATCGGTCACACGTTCGGTACTTTCGGCGAAGACCTTCCTCTCCTTGTTCCAAAGGCACGGAGGTTGTAGCACTCTCCTCGCGATTCCGGCGACAACGGCGTGGTACCGGAAGTAGAGGGAGATCCCTTGAGGCTTGCTTAAGCCGAGCGAGTATGGTGGAGTATGAGAGAGCTATTAGTGGTCTAGGATTAGACACACCAATTAGAAGGCTCTAAACGAAGGCTAGAGCAATTAGAAGCTCTAAACCAAAAGCGGCTCTAAACCGGAGATTAGAGGATAGGAACTTGTGTGTCTAGAGGAGGCCCCCCTCCTTTTATAGGTGGGAGGCGGCCAAGGGAGGAGTCCCTCCCAAGTCGGCCTTGGTTGGCCTTGACTTGGGACTCCTCCCCAAGTCGGTTCCAACCACCTCTTGCTTGTTTCCCAGTTTCTGTTTAGCCGTTTGACTTTCAAACGGCCATTTGACTTTACTTTTAGGATTAAATTTAATCCTTTATTTGGAACAGCAAGAACACTTAGTACATGATGCAATCATTCCAATATGTAATGACACATTCATGTACCCTTCCCCCAGTCTGGGATATTGCACCTTCTAGAACATTCGATGAAAACACGGAATCATTCCCGAACTCAAAGCGGGACTTTCCTTATATGAATCTTATTCTCCGGACCATTCCGGATCACCTCGTGATATCCCTTATCCCATCCGAGACTCCGAACAACATTAGGTCTCTTTCTCATAATACCATAACTACTTAAAACAATGTCGAATCCTTAAGTGTGTCTCCCTACGGTTCGTGAATTATGCGGACATGATCGAGACACTTCTCCGAACAATAACCAATAGAGGAATCTGGAAATTCATATGGCTCCCACATATTTCTACGATTACTTTGCGATCGAATGAACCACTTACATACGATACCAATTTCCCTTTGTCTCACGATAGTTTACTTATCCGAGGTTATGATCGTCGGTATCTCTGCATACCTAGTTCAACCTCGTTACCGATAAGTACTCTTTTCTCGTTCCCGTGATATGTGATCCCTTGTGAGCCGTCACATGCTTGCAAGCTAATTGGATGACATTCCACCGAGAGGGCCCAGAGTATATCTAGTCGTCATATGGATGGACAAATCCCACTCTTGATCCATGTGTTTCAACCAATACTTTCCGAACACTCAATGCCACCTTTATAGCCACCCGATTCACGGTGTGGTGTTTGATGTCATCAAAGCATCCATCCGGTAAAGGTGATATGCATGATCTCATGGTCGAAGGAATTAGGTTACTATGTATCAGAAAGCTTATAGCAGATGAACTATATTAAATGAGTTGATCTTTATGCTACGCTTAACTATAGGAGTATGTCCATCACATCATTCTCCTAATGATATGACCCTGTTGTTAATAACATCTCTATGTTCATGATCATGAAACCATGATCATATATTAACCAACAAGCTAGTTTAACAAGAGGCTTTACTAGGGACTCTTTTATGTTTACAAATCACACAAGTATTAATGTTTCCGGTTAATACAATTATAGCATGGTATGTAAACATTTATCATAAGTATGAAGATATGATAATAACCACTTTATTATTGCCTCTTGGGCATATCTCCAACAGTCTCCCGCTTGCACTAGAGTCAATAATCTAGTTTCAAACCTTTGTGTATTCAACACCTATGGCTTTCTGGTGTTGTATGTACACGATTGCTTGTGGTCAACTGATCTCCTTATCTGACACTTCCAGGTCCGTGTGTAATTGCATGTCTTTGCGTCTCTACGCATCACTCATTCTTTAATGAGATGGCTTTGTATAAATTTGGTCTTTCGGTGTGACCTTTAGTTCTTTGGGGTTAAAACATGTTGATAATATTGTCGCACAATATATCTTCATAGTATTATCCCTCTGTGAACTACACCTAGTTTGATAACAAACTACTTGACACAAATGCCCTCTTTTTGCGCTATAATAGCAGTCATATACTTAGCCTTTTGTTGTAGTATCTGTCACAATGTTTTAACTTTGGAACTCATCCAAATCCATTATGGAACTCACTTTCCATTATATTGTGCCACCCTTAGTTTAGATTGAGATAAACTTAATTTGTACTTTGTGACAAAACTAGTATCAATGTAGTACTTTTACAATGAACTAACCATCTATTTTTCACTTCTACAAATAATATACTCTTAGTTCTTCCAAAAGATCATAAGAATATCCTTACTATTGTCCAATGATCATCTTACGAATCATTCTGGTATATGCTCACAACATTTAGAGCATAGGACATATCTGGATTTGTACATATCACAGTATGATTGATATAAATACTTTTTGTGATTTCATACATAAAGTATCAATCTATACTTGATTATTTGTTTCACTTTACCAAATGTCAATACACTTGAATATATCATCAACATTGAACTCTTGCAATCCTTTCTGTGCGACAAGAACCTTTTCTTGTAGTTTCTATATTGAACTCATTCAATATCTCGTCTATGTACTTCTGGCACAACCATATTAGCGTCTATTGATGCCAAATATTTGGGTTTTGCCTAAGTCTTTCATCGAGATGAAATTCTTAATATGTGTTTAATAAAAGATACATTATTTCCAATCAACAATATGTTTTCCACATAATGTATTAGAAACATGTCTTAGCGCTCCCACTTAATTTCTTGCAAACGCAAGCATCTTCACTGTCTCTGATGAATTAAAACTCTTTTAACAATTTCATCATAGTGAAGATTCCAACTCCGCGATGCTCACTTCAAACATTGAAGTTTGCATATGCTTTTAGCATCCTTTGAATTAACAAAACCCTATGGACCATGTTATGCACATGTCCTAGGTAACGATTCTATTAGAAGAACTTGTTTTGTTTATTCAACTACCATATAACAAAATTATATGTAGTGGTTGCTATATTAATCCGTCTAGACTAAATATCGCTATGAAAGATCGAACCTTGTCATATACAACCTTTGAATATTGTTGTGAACTCTTTCCCAACATGTCGACTATTTCATAGATGCGAAACATCCATGTCTATTTCTTTATAGATCCAAACACAATTGTAAGGTCTTACACCTTTCTCGAGGGTCCTTCAAGTTCAAAACTTGATTTCTCATGTATGGAACTATCACGGATTTTATGGCTTCAAGCCATTTGACTCGGTCGGCCCATCATCGCTTCTTTGCATGTAGTCGGTTCATTATTCTCAAATAATGATTCAACCCTCAAATCTTGGTATTTGATTGTTCATCCGACCTACTTGTTTCAATAGGAACTTGGATCTCGTGACCACAACCTTTGAGGTACGTGAGCCATGAGCATTATTCTTTGCCTCCGGAACACTTTTATTGCGCAACTCTGCACATACAGCCTAAGGTTCTTTTAACCTTATCAAAGTTCTATTGTCCTCCCACTTAACTTTTCACGAAAACTTACTTCTCAAAGAAACTTGACGTTCTAAGCGACAAACACTTTTGTCTCCGGTTGTTTATGGAGGGATACTTAACAGTTATACAAAGACAGGTTCATCCGACTTTGGTTGCACACATCTTTCTTATGCATAGCATACCAATGTTTAAGAAAGGACTACTTGGGTTTTATCCCAAACCATAACCTTATATGGTGTCATTTCAACGGATCATGATGAAGCTCTTTTCAGTGGAAAAACGGTAATCTCTAAAGCTTTTAATCTTTAAAATATAATGGCGGTTTATGAATTACACCTTTGATCTTCCCATGTCAAACAAGGTTTAATTACATATCTCAAGCTCCATACTCTTATGGTGTTTCGGGAAAATGCAAATCACGGAACGATTCCTTAAATCTTAGGTATTATGCTAAACTTGTAACTCAAATATCTTCCCTTATGATCTTATCATAAACTATTTATATTCTTGTTACAATGATTTTGCACTTCATCTTGAAAATCTTTGAACTTTTCAAATATTTCACACTTCATCCTTATTAAGTAAATATTCATATATTCACTCAAATTTTTGGAGAAAGCATATGAAGTTGAAATCCATCGCTCTTGACTACACATAATGTATTTCAGACAACAATATGTACAAGTTCAATAAGCTAGTCATTCGTTCCTTTTGGCCTATGAACGAGTTTCAATTATCTCTAGGAAAGTTTCACAAGCGTCATGTGATCAAAAATCAAAAGACTCCAAAATTCCATCCACATGGAGTTTCTTCATGTTTTCTTTCCAATATAATTTAAACGGCGATGTCACTTCCTAAGTGATCTTTCAATCAATTTGTCTTTCGACATTTTTAGCACTAGTTTTATGGATGTGATTTTTCCAACGAGATTTGTGAATCATCCATCTATTATGGATTACGGAAATTATTTGAACAACCCTTTTGTTCTCATAATACCTGATAAAACAAATCCTGAAGGCAAGCTTTGATGTTTAACGAGCAATACAATAACCCTTTATTTGTTCTCGATAAACATCATCACATATTCTTTTGCTAGTTACTTAGGCCATTGTAGTTCATGAATTTGTGTTGTTTCGTATGACGATTCATACCAACAAATTCAGTATCAAATACTTAGGAACCACATTGTTTAATAAGCAAAGAATATACCCATAACACGTATATCATCTATATACTCAAACTGAACAATTCTAGTCTTTTTTTTTCTGCCATATATTTATGAGATTCTCTTTCAGTATTTCCTTTTCTGTTTGAAAGAATCTATCAACATCAATAGTGGAGTCATACATATGACACATAGTCCAAAGCGTGTATAGTTAAATACCAATGTCTTTGGACTTGCACTTTGAAGTAGATCACCATTATCAAGTGTTTGGTGTTCTTTCAAATTCCTTTCTTTAGTAATCTCTTGGTGTAGTAAACATTTTACCTACATCAAATATTCACCCTCATCATGGATTTATCCATGATCAAGCTACTTTTAGCTTGCAACAGTGAATCGCAAGTATAATGTTGCTCTCCAAAACCTTTTGGAGGATTAGGACAACTAGTGTCTCCAACCTTTTGTAAATTCTCATCAAATATGAGAACATGACTTTTGCCATATTATACTCTATCATGTTGCAACCAAAACTTTGTTTCAGATATCACAATATCTTACACACATCATGGTTTCTGAAACAACTCTTTCAGATCCTAGATAACCTTGATATTAAGAGAATCCTTTGAATATCAAGAATCATGGAGACAAACATGATACTTATATACTAACACTTGGAACTGTTACTCTTGATTTAATACTAATTATTAAACTTCATGGAGTAGGAACTTCTTGAAAGTTTGCAATAGGACTTTTAAACTTTAGATTAACACTTCAAAACAATACGATACCAGGAAAGTAACTAACCAGAATTCTATAGTTCTATCATCTCAATTATAACTAAGCGCAAGGTGGTAAGCGGATGCCAATGACTACAACAACTATGCAAATTCACTTTGATTTAGTTTATGATAAATTGAGTTCTAATTAATAATTAATCTTGGTGAACTCCACTCAAAACAATATCCCTCACATTGTTTTAGTGATCACGAACCAAATCCACCACATCAAAACCGATCATCACGAGAGTTGATATAGCTTCAATGGCGAACAATCAACATGTTCATCATATCTACTATATGACTCATGCTCTACCTTTCGGTAATCCGTGTTCACGAGGCCATGTACGTACATGCTAGGCTCGTCAAGATCAAACCTTAGTTTCGAATGAGCAAATCTGGCTTGCTCATGTTGTATACACTTGTAGAATCTAACACACCCGATCATCACGTGGTGCTTGAAACAACAAGCTTTAGCAACGTGCTAACTAAGGGTGAACACTTTATGACTTGAAATTCGTGTGCATGAGGGATCATCTTATAATGCTACCGTCGTCTACTAAGCAATACAAGATGCATAAAGGATTAACATCACATGCAATTCATAATATGTGCTATGATATGGCCTTTCTTCTTTGTTCTTCCGTTCTCCATCTTCTTTCACGAACATGATCTCCATCATCACCCGCATTGCATCAAGGTCAATGACGCTTCTCCATGGTTGTCGCCCACCGCCTTCAACTATTACAACTACTTTGAATAGACACACGGGTCTTAACAGAATTTAAAGACAACCATATGGCTCCTGCCGGTTGTCGACTTACAATAAGGAACATTGCATACATCATATATAATCACAATCATGGCCATATCACATCATAGCACACCGCAAAACAAAGTTAGACGCCTCTAATTTTCTTTGCATGTTTTACGTGGTTTGGGGCTTTCAATAAGTGTCGTTCTTACGAACAAGAACCACAACATTGATACTAGTATTGTCAATCACCGTTGTAAATTGGATCTTAACTATGCTAGGAGAAAGCAGGCACCATAAAGCCACTTATGCAATACAAGTTGCATGTCAAGCGTGGAGCAATTCTCATGAACGATGTCATGTAAGGTTAGCCGGCGCTTCATCCCAACATACCGCAAGATGCAAAGTACACAAGAAGCAATCGACAATAAAGCATCAACGCCCACAATGACCATTGTGTTCTACTCGCAACAGATCTACATATAGAAACGGCTCGATACCCTTTGAGGGGTTCGTAGCATGGAAAACAAAAATTTTCTATCGCATACAAACAAACAAGCCAAGATCTATCTACTAGATTGTAGCAACGAGTCGATGGAATAACTTACCCTCGAAGATTCCAAAGCGGTTAACGAGAGCGATTCTCGTGGGTGATGTAGTCGTACTCTTTTCGATCCCAAGATCGTGTAGACGATCCTTCCTAAGGCGTTCGTGGCTCCGCGATCGGTCTGCGTTGATTTTCGTGAAGACCTTCCTCTCCTTGTTCCAAAGACGGCGGAGGTTGTAGCACTCTCCTCGCGATTCCTAAGGCAACTGGCGTGTGCGGAAGTAGAGGGAGATCCGCAGTCTTCTCCTTAAGCGGGAGCGGTATGGTGGAGTATGAGAGAGCTATTAGTGGTATAGGGATTAGACACACCAATTAGAAGGCTCTAAACAGAAGGCTAGAGCAATTAGAAGCTCTAAACCAAAGCGGCTCTAAACCGGAGATTAGAGGATAGGAACTTGTGTGTCTAGAGGAGGCCCGCCCTCCTTTTATAGGTGGGAGGCGGCCAGGGAGGAGTCCCTCCCCAAGTCGGCCTTGGTTGGCGCCAGCTTGGAGGAGGACTCCTCCCCAAGTCGGTTCCAACCACCTCTTGCTTGTTTCCATAGTTTCTGTTTTAGCGCTTGACTTTCAAACCGCCATCGACTTTCTGTTTATGATTCAATTTAATCCTTTATTTGGAACAGCAAGAACACTTAGTACATGATGCAATCATTCCAATATGTAATGACACATTCATGTACCCTTCCCCGGAGTGCGGACATTCGCACCTTCTAGAATATTCCGATGAAAACCTAATCATTCCCGAACTCCGAAACGGGACTTTCCTTATATGAATCTTATTCTCCGGACCATTCCGGATCACCTCGTGATATCCCTTATCCCATCCGAGACTCCGAACAACATTCGGTCTCTTTCTCATAATACCATAACTACTTAAAACAATGTCGAATCCTTAAGTGTGTCTCCCTACGGTTCGTGAATTATGCGGACATGATCGAGACACTTCTCCGAACAATAACCAATAGAGGAATCTGGAAATTCATATGGCTCCCACATATTTCTACGATTACTTTGAGATCGAATGAACCACTTACATACGATACCAATTTCCCTTTGTCTCACGATAGTTTACTTATCCGAGGTTATGATCGTCGGTATCTCTGCATACCTAGTTCAACCTCGTTACCGATAAGTACTCTTTTCTTGTTCCCGTGATATGTGATCCCTTGTGAGCCAGTCACATGCTTGCAAGCTAATTGGATGACATTCCACCGAGAGGGCCCAGAGTATATCTATCCGTCATATGGATGGACAAATCCCACTCTTGATCCATGTGTTTCAACCAATACTTTCCGAACACTCAATGCCACCTTTATAGCCACCCGATTCGGTGTGGTGTTTGATGTCATCAAAGCATCCATCCGTAAAGGTGATATGCATGATCTCATGGTCGAAGGAATTAGGTTACTATGTATCAGAAAGCTTATAGCAGATGAACTATATTAAATGACTTGATCTTTATGCTACGCTTAACTATAGGAGTATGTCCATCACATCATTCTCCTAATGATATGACCCTGTTGTTAATAACATCTCTATGTTCATGATCAGGAAACCATGATCGTATATTAACCAACAAGCTAGTTTAACAAGAGGCTTTACTAGGGACTCTTTTATGTTTACAAATCACACAAGTATTAATGTTTCCGGTTAATACAATTATAGCATGGTATGTAAACATTTATCATAAGTATGAAGATATGATAATAACCACTTTATTATTGCCTCTTGGGCATATCTCCAACAGTAAACCCTAGGTGGCTGCATATATAAAGCCACCAGGGGCACCCCCACGGGGTATCTTCTCCTACAATAGATTAGATCTAGTCTCTCCCTCCGCCTACGGCGGTTCCCATGTAAACCAATCTATGATCATATACTGGATTGATGGATTGATAGCAGGACGTAGCGATCCTCCACCGAGGGGACGTGAACACAGGTACATCGTGCCAATCTCGCTCCCGATTCTCCCACGCCGCCTTGCTCCCTCGTAAGCTACCCCGAGCATCTGCCGTGCAATACCACGGATTTACAGCGCCCACCGTGGGGCTAGCGATGCTTGGAGGTGATAATCCCGGCGGATCCCCTCGCCGTCAGCCGGCATCGCACCGCCATACGTCTTTGTTCAAAACTGCTATTTGGAGGCTCTAGGATTGAGGTGATCGGTCGATCCAATCTGCCGGGTAGTGGGGCCGCCACGGCCGATTCGTTGAAGCCATCTACGCGTAATCAGCCACGCTGGTGGCGATTAGCGAGCATGCGATCGATTGATCACTAAGTTTTATTTTGATTACATCTCTCTCTCAAGTACTTATTCGATTATTTTGTTTATACATCCCGTACTATGAAACATGTCTCGCACACAAATATTCTCTCTGGTCAAGCCACAACAACGTCGCCATGCTGACACACGCCAACATGGCTAGTTGCATCGACTCCAGCAATGTCCAACGATCAAGTTTTCAAGGTACTCCTATCGATCCGGTCAAAGAAAAATAGGCACATATCCATACGATGCATGCCCGATCAGCATGAAATAATGTCTCTACTCAAGCTTTTCCTAGTTATTATATTATATCTCGTCTAAATTGTTTTGTATGTACGAATCGAGAAAATCAATCTACGAAGTGGAACGGAAACGTCGACACTATTGGCCGTCATTGACCCATTCATTGTCATGATCAGCTCGCTTCAACTCTCCGACTCGCCTTTCCCGGTACTCGCTTAACGCGGACACGCTTAAGCGGACTCGCCACTCGGCGACTCACCCGCATATTCGCGTGCTCGGGATTCACCCGCCATGAACTCGTCATCAACGGCTCGCCACGTCGACTCACCCGCCTTATATTTCCGCTCGAGACTCCCCAAGCGTCGACTTCGCCATCGCTTATAGCGAACCTCCGTCCGCCGCGACTTCGCCATAGCGCAACCTCCGTCCGCCGCGTCGACCCGTGTCCGCTGCGTCGACTTCGCTAAGCGACCGTCCGCCGCGTCGACTCCGTCCGCCGCGTCGACTTCGCATAGCACAACCTCCGTCGCGCGTCGACCCGTGTCGCCGCGTCGATTTCGCCGCCATAGCGCGACCTCCGTCCGCAGCGTCGACTCCGTGTCCTCGCGCCGACTTTTCGGCTAAACGTCGTGCGACCACATCGCTATGACAAATGTACGCCGCACCTGCTAAGGGACCTTCATCGTCCGATTCGCAGAGGGTCGCTTTTACGCTGCATGGACTCACCATCTGCGTCTCTTTCCGGAACAAATCTATTCGCCTTTGTCAACCTTTGAAAGAGCGACTGAATGGCGATAGTGCGGACGAGACTGCAAACCGAGCCTCGGATCGTCCACGAAAGCTAGAGAGCCATCATTGAGTCGCCTTGCTCGACTGGCCTCCGGGCCAAGACAAATGGTAGTGCTACAAACAGCACCATGTCCTCCTCAACCTTAGACAGTGCGACTCGCACGGCCATCATGGACGAGGACTGCAAACCGAGCCTCGGATCGTCCAGAAGAACGCCAAGTCGAGAGCCATCTTTGGAGTCGCCATGCGATCGCCTTCCCCGGCCAAGGCGAGACTTCGCTAACAAAACAGCGCCAATCAACATCATCGCGGACTGCAATCATCGCGGACTCAACACGTTCGGGGACTCTCTCGCGGACTCAATCGCCAGCGGACTCGCCGCTGGGACTCTCCCTCGCGGACTCGCGATCGTGGACTCGCCACGCTGGACTCTCCCTCGCGGACTCGTCGCTCGGGGACTCGGCCCTCGGTCGATCGACCTGCCGCTCACACCGCTCGGGACTTCGGCGCATAATAATTCGCTCGGCCTCGGCGCTCACGGTCGCCGATCTACGCCCGCGCTTTCGGGACTCGGCGCCGCCATTGCTCGACCTCTCTGCACGCTCGGCAACCACTACTATTTCAAAATATGAGCCTCGATCGCCTCTACAAGCCAACTCGAGCCTCGGGGACTACTCCTAGGCATGCTGCATGTACGTGGTTGCACGACCGCTCTCCCTCTTCGATTCGTCACCACGGACTATCCCTCGTACTCAACACGCTGGGACGCCGCGTGGACTGCCCTCGCGTACTCGGCGCTTTCGGGACTCGGCGCTTCTGAACGGCACTCGCGGTCGTTCGACCTCGCCGCTCTCCGTGCTCGGGGACTCGGCTCCGTCGGTCGATCGACCTCGCCGCCGCCTGGGAGTCTCCGTCGGTCGCTGGCCTCGCTTCTCTCCGCTCGGAGACTCGTCGCCGAGGACTCGCTCAGCGTACTCGGCGCGCCCGGGGACTCGGCGCGCTTGACGGCACTCGCCGGTCGATCGACCTCGCTCTCGTGCTGGGACTCGGCGCCCGTCGGTTGCTCGTCATCGATGCTCGCGTCGCTCGACCTAGTCGCTCTCCGTGCTCGGGTCTCGACGCTTGCGGCTCGACCTCGCCCCTCGCGCTTCGGGACTCGGCGCCGCCGACTCGACCTCGCCGTCGCGCTTAGAACTTCGGCACTCTCGGTCACTCGACCTTCGCCCCTTGCTGGGACTCGGCATGCTCCATGATTCGGAGAATCGCCAAGAACATCGCCATCACCGACTGGCTCACCGACCGCCTCACCTTCACGGTTCTTTTCTCTGTTCAGAGCTCGTCGCCCGATTCGCCCACGACCCATCGTCAAGACTCTGCTACCGCCTCAATCTCGCGTCGAATCGACAACGCTCGGGGACTCTTGATGGGGAATACCAATCGGGTATACCCACGAAGCGGATTCGCCACTGGATCGAGCCGATCGAACCTAGCCCGGCGGTCGACTACTTGTCTGGCGCGCATCTTTGGACCCAGACGAGTGGCTCCGACTGGAGGCCCAAGACGGTGACTCCAATACAAAGCCCATTTGTGCACTTGTAAACCCTAGGTGGCTGCATATATAAAGCCACCAGGGGCACCCCCACGGGGTATCTTCTCCTACAATAGATTAGATCTAGTCTCTCCCTCCGCCTACGGCGGCTCCCATGTAAACCAATCTATGATCATATACTGGATTGATAGCAGGACGTAGCGATCCTCCACCGAGGGGACGTGAACCTGGGTACATCGTGTGCCAATCTCGCTCCCGGATTCTCCTACGTCGCCTTGCTCCCTCTACGTAAGCTACCCCCAGTAGCATCTGCCGTGCAATACCACGACACCAAGGGGGTGTCCGGCGCATGGGGGCTGCCCCCTTGCCCTCCCCTCTTCATGTGGGTGGACACTCCACTCACAAATCTCTTTTAAATTCCCTCCACTCAAAAGTCCACTCAAATTTCCATTAAATTTCCACTAAATTTAATGCAAACTCTCATTTAATAAAACTCTTTTATTTTATTCAGAATTTTGTCAATTACTTTAATGACAAACATTCACAAATAACCCCTTGCTAGAATTCTATTTCACATGCATTACCACTTTATGCAATTTCACCCGAAAACCTGTTTCGGTATCTAGTGAAATAAATTCCTGCGCTTGTTCATTCTTTCGGCATGAAACATTTGCTCCAATTGGATGTCGGTGTCTCTTAAGTGTGTCACCCTATGGTTCGTGAATAATGCGGACATGATCGAGACCCCTCTCGGATCAATAATCGAAGCGGGATCGGAGACCCATCGACTCCCACACATTCACCGATGACTTTCTTGTGATCGTTTAACCTTTTACGCTAGTATCTTAATCCCTTTGTTTCACGATATATTACATGTCCGAGATTCGATCATCGGTATCTCCATACCTAGTTTGATCTCGCTTCGACATGCACTCTTTTCTCGCTCTTGTGATATAACATTCTAGTGATCAAATCACTTGCTTGCAAGCTAATTAATGTGATATCACCGAGAGGCCTGCCCAGTATATCTATCCGTCATCGGGATGAACAAATTCACTCTCGATCCATGAGCCTCAACATAACACTTTATTAGTTCAATCCATCTTTATAATCACCTGTTGCGGTGTGACATTTGATGTTATCAAGAAACTCTTCCGTGTTAGTGATTGACATGATCGATGGTCTAAGGATTAGGATCACCGTAAGTTGTTATAGAAATATAAACTCAATGACTTTGATCGTAATGCTATACTTGGATGAATGTTCATCACACCATTACACTAATGTTGTGATCCGTTATTAACAACATCCAATGTCCATGATCGTGAAACCTTGATCATCTTGTTAATCAACGAGCTAGTTTATGAGAGAGGCATAACTAGGAACTTTCTGTTTGTTTATTAAACACACATGTATTAACGTTTCCGTATTAATACAATTATAGCATGCAAAATAAACATCTATTATATACTTGGAATACACATAATAAACACTTTATTATTGCCTCTCGTGGCATATTCCCTTCTCTCCACTTGCACTAGAGACAATAATCTAGTTACATAGTGATAAATCTAACACCCATTGAGTTCTGGTGTTGATCATGTTTTGCTCTAGGGAGAGTTTTAGTCAACGGATCTGCTACATTGAGATCCGTATGTACTTTACAAATCTTTATATCTCCATCCTTGACATGCTCGCGGATCCCGCTACCACAGGTTGTTTGGATCTCCTCCAACTAACCGCTCCGCCATTCATGAGAAATACGTATCCGGATTGAGACTTAAAAGATCTATATCATTTCCGATCAATAATATGTCATCCACATATAATATCAGAAATGCCACATTGCTCCCACTCACTTTCTTGTAAATACAAGCTTCTCCATAAGTTTGGACAAATCCAAACTCTTTGATCACCTCATCAAAGCGGAGATTCCAACTTCGTGATGCTTGCTTCAATCCATAGATGGATCGCTGAAGCTTGCACACCTTGTTAGCATCCTTAGGATCGACAAAACCCTTTGGTTGTATCATATACAACTCTTCTTCAATATTACCATTGAGAAACGCGGTTTTGACATCCATCTGCCATATCTCATAATCGAAATATGCGGCAATTGCTAACATAATCCTAACTGACTTTAGCATCGCTACGGAGAAAGTCTCATCGTAGTCAACTCCTTGAATTTGTCGAAACCCCTTTGCGACAAGTCGAGATTTATAGACGGTCACATTACCATCGACATCGTTTTCCTTTTGAAAATCCATTTGTTCTCCGGCCTTTCGGTGCGTGAGGTAATTCCACCAAGTTCCAAACTTGATTTTCATACATGGATTCCATCTCGGATTTCATGGCTTCTAACCATTTGTTGGAATCCGGGCTCATCATTGCTTCTTCATACGTCGAGGGTCATCATTTTCATCAACCATGAAATTCATGATAGGATTTCCGTCTGACTCGGGCGCAGCGTCTTATTTGACTGCGAGGTTCGGTAGTCTTGTCTTTGGAGTTTCATGATCATTATCATTAGTTCCCTCTTCAATGTGGAGCCAACTCCGAACAACTTCGGCCTGCGCTACGCCATACTTTGAAGAGAAGGTTCCACAACCTCTTGAGTTCTACCTTCCGACTACTCACACCTTTCGCGAGAAACTCTTTCTCTAGAAAGGATCCATTCTGGCAACAAAACCTTGCCTCGGATCTATGATAGAAGGAATACCCAATAGTTTCTTTAGGGTATCCTATGAAGACGCATTTTTCCGCTTTGGGTTTGAGTTTATCGGTTGAAGTTTCTTCACATAAACATCGCATCCCCAAACTTTAAGAAATGACTTAGGTTTGTTTCCAAACCACAATTCATCGGTGTATTTTCAACGGATTTAGATGGTGCCGATTTAAAGTGAATGCATCGGTTTCTAGTGCATAACCCCAAAATGACAACAAGTCCGTAGACATCATAGATCGAACCATATCTAATAAGCGATTACGACATTCACACACCATTTATTTGTGGTGTTAGGAAGGTGTGAGTTGTGAAACAATTCCACACTCTTTCATGTGATTGCTAAACTCGTAACTTAGATACTCACCTCACGGTGGATCAGAGAAATTTGATCTTTCTATTACGATGATTTTCCACTTCATTAAAATTCCTTGAACTTTTCAAAGGTTTCGGACTTGTGTTTCATCAAGTAGATATAACCGTATCTACTTAAATCATCCGTGAAAGTAACAAAATAACGATATCCACCTCGCCGACACACTCATTGGACCACATACATCGAATGTATGATTTCCAATAATCATCCTGCTCCATTGAACCGGAAACGGCATTCTAGTCATCTTGCCCATAAGGCATGGCTCACATGTATCAAATGATTCATAATCAAGTGGTTCCAAAAGTCCATCCAATGGAGCTTCTTCATGCTTAACGCCAAATATGACACAGACGGCGATTGCCACATATATGCGGATATATCATCATTAAGTTTAATCCTTTTAGCATCAACATTATGAATATGTGTAACATTATCATCGAGATCTAATAGAAATAAACCATTCATCATCGGTGCATGACCATAAAAGATTTCATTCATATAAATGGAACAACCATTGTTCGGTTTAAATGAATAACCACTTCAAGCATCAAACACGATCCGAGATACAATGTTCATGCCGGTCAAAGGCACCGGATAACATTTATTCAAGTTTATAACTAATCCCGACGGCAAGTGGAGGCGGCATTCGACGGCGATCACATCAACGCTTGATCCATTGACACGCATCTTGACCTCACCCTTGCTAGCGGTCGCTTCGCAGCCCACGATTCGAGTTACAAATATTAGCAACAACCGGTATCAAATACCCAGTGCTCTGCGAGCACTAGTCAAGTACACATCAATAACATGTATATCATATATACCTTTGTTTGCCTTATGGCCTTCTTGTGCGCGGATACTTGGGCGGTTTCGCTTCGAAGGCGTCCCCTTACAATAGTAGCTTTTCGGAATCAAACTTAGGTCCAACTCGGGTTTCTTTTCAGTAGCAACCGACTTGCCGCCCTTACTTCCTTCCGTTTTCCTTCTTGTCTTTCTTGAAACCAGTGTTCCTATTGATCATCAACACTTGATGTTCCTTTTGATCTCCACTTGCAGGTTTTAAGCATTGTGAAGCTCGGGGAAGACTTCTTCATGCCTTGCATATTATAGTTCATCGAAGCTCTTATAGCTAGGTGGCGGAGGCTATGAGCACGATGGATGCCTAAGTCAATGGGAATCGATATTCCCAGGGCTAAAGCTTATCGGCGTAACCCGACATCTTGAGTACATGCTCACTAATCGCAGCTTTTTCTCTTCCATCATGCAGCTAAAGAACTTTTACAGGCGTTGTAGCTCTCTGACAGCATGTGTGTCGAAAATCATTTCAACTCACCCATTGTATCAAATGCATTGCCCGTTTTGAAACGCTTTGAAGTTCGCTCTAGCCCATACAATATGCCGCAATGAACTAAGTTGTGGTCCTCCGACGAGTCGATAGACATTCTTCTCCTCGTCAGCATCATCAAGGTGGGGGCCTAACTTGCTTCTAGCACATATTGCTTTTGTGCAGAGAGGAGAATCCTCAAATTCATGGCCCATTCGGTAAAGTTGCTACTGATCGTTGCTAGTTTCTCTTTCTCCATGAACACATTGAAATTAAAAGCGGTGGTGCCATCTACCCACGAATTTGTAAAGTTTAGACTAAGTGTATGATAGATTGAGTTCAACTAATCTATATTACTTAATGAACTCCCACTAAAAGCGACATCCCTCGTTGCCTTTTGGTGACTACATGAACCAAATCCACTACACCAAGTCCGATCATCACGTGAGTCGGTATAGCTTCAAAGGCGAGCATCAAATGGGCATCATATCAACTATATGACTCATGCTTAACCTTTGGTCCGTGTTCGAGGCCATGTCTATACATGCTAGGCTGTGAAGTTAGAACCTTAGTATTCAAGTGTGTTTTTTATGCCAAATATGGTCGTGGATCCAAGAACACCCGATCATCACGTGATGTCTTGGAGAGCGAAAACATAATCGGTGCATACTAAAGGAAGAACACATTCTTATCTTGATATTTAAATGAGGGATCATCTTCTTATGCTAACAAAGAGCTAAACAAGCAATATAAGATGCTATCAAACATCATATGTTTATTAGTGAAATGATATGGTTCCCTTGGATGATCTCTATCATGTGCATCGTGGTATGATCACTATCATACCTATATGTAAATCCAAGGTCTATGGATTTTTACGCTGTGTGTTGTAAGAGTATCATCTCATACTTCTACTTACAACACTACCATATCATAACACTAGCCTAGCAACAATCTAAACTAGGCGCCTCTCATTTATCCATTGCAAGTTTTACGTGGCTTAGGGCTTTCGATATAGAACCGTTCTTACCTCTACGAACATGAACCATGAGGATAATCAAATTGTTGACAACTCGCCAAAATAGATATTGACTATAGTAGGAGAGGCAGACACCCGCTAGCCACTTATGCAAACTAGTTGCATGTCAAGCGTGGAACAGTCTCATGTGCGAGGACATGTAAAGTTTGTTCGGGCCGCTTCATCCCACTATGCCACCAATATCCAAAATTACAACAAAGGAGCAACAACATGATCATCGCCATCCACATACTCATATGTGTACTACGTGTAAAGTATCTATGCATAGATCCGGCTCGATACCCTTAGGGGTTCGCAGCATAGAAAACAAAAATTTCCTACGATGTGAACTATATACCAAGATCTATCTACTAGATACAAACAACGGGCGGATGTATATCCGTGAGAACATACCCTTGAAGACCGACAAAGCTTAACGAGTTCAACTCGTGGTTGATGTAAACGATCTCTTGCCGATCTCAAGATCGAGAGGAAGTCCTAGCGCCGCAAATCAGCGGCGCATCCGTGCTTCGCACACACGTTCGAGGCACCGAGCAACCTCCGCCTCCTTGCTCGGCGATGCGGAGCACAACTCTTTCTTGCAATAGCCCTTTGGTAAACGCCCCCATCGTCCGGTTGGTAGAGCCATTAGTCGGTTGCCCAACCGGACGGGGCATCGACTAAAGCTCCAACCATTAGTCGGTTGCCCACCAACCGACAAATGGGGCACGTGGCGGCATCGAGGCGAGGGGTGGAGCATTAGTCGGTTCGTAATACGAACCGACTAATAACTTTCTTCTTGCAGAGATTTAGCCCATTTCTCTGCCATGCGGAAGAATTCATTGGCACATTTTGTTGTGGCAAGAGCATTTTCGCCACTTTTGTGCCGGGAGAATTCATTTAGGTTGTTTTATTGTTTATTTAGTGTTTTGCACTTATCAATGAAGGAACCTTATATTACACAAGATCATCATGACAACATTACATTGATACACGGATCGAGTTCATGCTACATACAAAAGTTGCTATTCGATGCTACCGCCAATTTCTTGAAAGTTGCTATTTTACAATTCCTATTGTCTATACACATGAGTAGTATTCCCTTGTGTGTTTAGTACTTACGCATCCAAGAATCCAGCAATTCCTCTGTATTGCTCAGATAAGGTCCTTTGGCGAAGGCCAGTCCCGTCAGACGTTCGATCTGATTTAAAAAGAGTCGGCCTAAATGAATATGAAACTAAACACAATTTGATTGTAATTAAAACTATAGAAATTGTTTACGTGCGTGGAGTTGCTCTAAATTTCTGCCCTTCTCATCGCACGTCTGCCGGATGAACTCGCATACATAGTATCCACATAGATTGTTACACGGTCCTGCGTCGGGCACTACGACAGAGTTCAATCAAAATAATAATCAAGCATGATAATAATCGTATCAAAACTAGAATCAAAGAGATGCTGGATATAGCTAGTGGTGCTTACATCTAGTGGTTGAAATGTAAGCTCCTCTTTCCAAACACCCTAGCCTTCTTGGTGAACTGCTTCCAAGTGCCCGGCGTGAAAAGCGAATAAAATAAGTTATTAAGTACTTGATATCATAAAATTCACGAACGATGCCGATATAGTGTCGTAATGATTAGAATTACCGTTGGAGAAGTATCTGCATGTCCTTCCACGTCTCAAGGGGTTTATGTTTCGAGTCCATGACTAGTACACGCCCTTTGTCAAGTTGAATGATTAACGTAATATAGTGGTACTGCGAATGCAAAACTAATCAATTATATACTTAACATCGAGTGGCGAAATAGAAAGTGTATACAAGACAATAACACTCCTTTGGAAGTTGTAAGGAAATAGTATTTCCCTTTTGGTTTCTTGAAACCTTAACGCAGCGTGTACTATATTATCCTCCGTATCACGGGGCTTATTTTGAGATTAGCTTCATGAACCCAATATGGGTCAATGAAGCCAATGTCATAGATTTGTCCTCTCGCATTCGAGAATCTTCATTACGCATATTAAAGTATGATTATATACATGCAATAAACAAAATATTATAGATGGAGACTAAATTAATTCTGAAATTAGTACTTACGGACAATAGGCACTCATGAGAGATTTGTCCAAGGCGTCTTGATTGAATAATTGAAATAGTTCATCAAATTCAATGGATATCATGTCATCGTTTTCTTTCCCATGATGCTTTTTTGTAACCCTCGGCACTATCCAGTTAGCCCCAGCCCTTGTGGCATGCATGTACCAGTTATGCAATCTTCGCATTTTTGTTGGAAGATTGTTTACCTCCTCAGGTTTGACGAGAGGTTTTCCGTACTGGTATTGGTATGCTACTTCCTCTGAGGAAGAACTCTAGCGGGATAAGTCTGGCAATACTCATACCTTGAGCAGCGGCACTTCTCCGTATTGCAACCTACTGGATCATCTTGCTCTTGCCCCATATTTGCTCGACCCATTGGTTTGAGAAATCACCTTGAGAGGGGCCAAGTCCTTTTGCTTGTTCTCCTGGAGCAGATTTCGCTTGCATCTTGCTCTTGAGGCTTTTTATGCATGTGACTTGAGAATAGAACGCTCATAGTCGATGGCAGCTTTGGCTCGGGTTGATGAAGAGTCTTTAGCATTTTCAACACTTTGGCTTTTTCTTCTTTGGTCTGGGGAACTCTGGCTCTTTCGGCCCTCGACTTAGCAAACGTCATTGCTTCGCATCAACGATCGCATGATCTCCTCTTGATCTGATCATAAGCTCTCTTGGGAGGAACCGTTGGTACTTTTGGAAGAGGCTCTTGTTTACGTTTCGGCGATCGCTTACATACGATGGCGATCACTTCGCTTTTTATCCCGAGGCGCCGCGATGGCTCCATGGCGATGGTACCGGAGATTGGTGAGGCGCGGGTGAGCCGGGTGAGCGGCTGCATGTCATTGGCGACCTCGGCGGAGACGGGTGAGCGGCGGCGAAGATGGCCTTGGCGGTGATTTCAAGCACGATACAATCCTTGACCATAGAATGGTGGCGTTTTTCGTCACCCAGCCTGATCACATCCCTTCACCAAAGAGGGTAGTGAAGGTCCAAAACCTCAAAGGTGGGCATGATTTCATCCACGCCCAACAGCGTAGCCCTCTGGAACGGACGGTAGTGGTAAGTTGGTGTGGGTCAATTGGTAAGGCATAGCCGTAGCCACCTTCATTGATATGTTCACAACTTTGACATGTAGCTCGCGATTGTCATCTCTGTGATATCATCCACTGGTAGCCACCAGAGCCATCGTCGGTGCATCATCGGCATCGCCATTGTCATCACCGGGACCTCGGTGGAAACCACATCGCTTTTTCGATTATTCGATAGGCGGTAGCATCGAATGCGGTGTCTTCTTGAGATGGGGCACCGTAGTACTTTGCTCTTTAAGTGATTTAATTTCATCTTGTTGTTGCTTTAATCGTTCTTCAATTAAACGCATTCGCTCTTTCGACTTTCTTTCAACCTGCCCGCCCTTACTCCTCCGACATTCTATCGGGATATTTCTTCCTCTCTTGAAACCAGCCTCCATGATTGGGAGCCTATTGTGCCTCGTGTTCGTCCATCATGTTCCTTATTTCCAAGGGCGAGTGTGAGCTCATCATTCTCTCTATCGAATGAAGTCCCCATCTTCTTGACCTTTCTTCCTTTTACGATCCTCTCGATTGTCAAGGGGTCTTCTTTATGTCGTATGGTATATATACACCTCCTAAGTCCAACATGCCCCATGCAGTAAAACCAATTCCTTGCGTTCTACCCAATACATCTCTGGGTGATATTTTTATCACGCGGTTTCTCTGCAAGTTTCTCCCACTTAGGAATGCCAGCCATGTAGCCACCTTGCCCCATAGTATGGTGATACTTCTTGTTAGCGATTCACTTATTCGCTTCGGACATTTTCTTAGCTTTTTACGATTTCTTGTATTCCACAAACTCATCCCGTAATGGTTTTATCTTCTCAAACCGAATATTCTTGAAATCGAGTCTTCTTTTCCACGACATAGTCAAGGTGCAATCTTTTCTTCCAGTTGGTGAAACACTGGGCCATCTTCTTCAAAGCCCACTCCACGACCTTAGCCTCCATGGCTCTCCCATGTTGTAAAGGCGTCCTCAACTGGATCCTCCGCATTTGGATCCAGCTCTATCTTTGGTAGTTTGAAATTAACCATGAGCCTCTTCCACGTAAATCTTTGGGCGTGGTTGGGGACAAATAAACATGTTCCCTCTTCATCCGCATTAGCAGGCCTATTCAATTTCTAATGGTGATCGGGATTAAGTCCCTAACGATTACTCGCATTGTGCCACAAATTTGGTTGCGACGACCGGAGTCAGCTGTCGTTCTGCCTACAGTGACATCTTCGATCCTGAACCTCTCATGGTCTTCCAACTTTTTGGTTGGGCCTCGTCCGCTCTTTTCAAGATTCCTTGATCCTGGAGGCTAAAAGAAGAAAGATTGCGTTACTATTTCTATATAGATAGCAGATGATTAATTAATGAATTGATTTATATTACATGCACCTTTCCGAGCCGGTAGTCTTCTCGATTACACAAGGCATCGCCTTCTCCCTCATGAGGAAGGCAACACCTTCAACCTCAAACAAGTTGTCTACTCGGTAAAAGAGGATCACCCTCACGGAGTTGTTCGTAAACGTTGATACGTCTAAATTATCTTCCCCACGGATCACACCTTGGATCAACTCTTCCTTTTCTTCGTCACGACGTGTGGGTCCATATTTTACGCATAGGTGGAAAAAGAATAAGTCAATGACTAAAGGAGAAAGTTACACGGTGTTGAGAGATATAAACCCTAATTCG
Source organism: Avena longiglumis (assembly GCA_030063025.1). Lineage (NCBI taxonomy): Eukaryota > Viridiplantae > Streptophyta > Magnoliopsida > Poales > Poaceae > Avena > Avena longiglumis. Next base: position 68,648,651 of record CP125973.1, on the reverse strand, counting down.
TAGAAACCCTAATATATACATACACAATAATAAAATGAAGAGAAAGGAAACCGTGTAGTAGATAGGCACATCGTCGAACCCACATGCACCTAAGTTGCTTGACAATGTGAATCAGTCCGGTGCTACCCACACGGTGGCGACCACTGGGGCGAAGACCAATAATACCAAAGTAATTAATAAACCTAATAATACCTAACTAATAATAAACCTAATAATCGAAACACCGAAAGAAAGGAAACAATCAACACATGGCATCGATGCAATGCTCAAGCAAGTATGATGATATGACAAGTTAATTTGCATTGAATGTAACCCTAAGACATGCTCGACGATTTCATCGGGTTCCGAGAGGTGAAAATCTAACTCGGGAAACTCGGAACATATGAGAGGGTGCATTTGTTCTTCTAATTATACTTGTCATTTAAGTTGTTGAACAATGCATGATTATAGTTTAGATAGATAGGTTTCATTTTTCTGAACAATTTGATATATTATTTGTATTTTTCGACTTATAAACAATAAGTTATTGATTTTACAATATTAAGTCATTTTGGAATTAAAAAAGGCAAATAGTTTTTACGGCGCCCCTAGCGTGAGGCACGGAAGGGCCCCAAAGGCCAACTCAGCCTCCACGCACGAGATAATTTTCCTACCGAGAAGCCTACCCACCGAGGCGGCGATGGGCCTAGGCCACATCGGTCCCGCCACGCAGCACAGTGGCGCCAAGACGACGTCACGCGGCGTGAGCTCGCGCAGGCGTGGCGGCGATGTGAGCTCCACGCCAGCGGATGGGCGCGTTAGAGAGCGATGGGGAGAAAAGTGGCGGCGCGGCTCCTTGTTGGTCACCGGGCGTCGCCTCAAGCGAGCTCAGCGCGCTGGCGTCGTCGGGCACACGCGAGGAGAGTAGTACGAGGAGAGGAGAGAAAGAAGAACACCGTGAGGATCGGCGGCTCACCAGAACACGGAGGTGGTGGCGAGGTCGGAAGCTCGGGAGGCACGGAATCGGCGGGCGGCCAGCGGATGAGCTTCAATCCAGCGATTGAGGTCACGCGAAGGGAAAAGTAGCGAGGAGGCGTGGGCGGAGGCAGCGGTGTATGAGCAGCGGGTGGCGGCGAGCTCGGGCAACTGCCGGCGTCGAAGCCCAGCGTCGGAGAAGCAGAAGTGAGATGGGGAAGAAGAAGAGGAGGCGCGATTATAAAGAAGGGCCTTTAGTCGATTGGTGGCTCCAATCGACTAAAGGATACGTCGATTGGAGCCACCAACCGGACCTATATCAATATTTTCAAGAGCCCAGCGTTGGGCCTTGAGGGTCTTTAGTCCCTGTTGGTGGCTCCAGCCGGACATATTCCCCTTTCAAATTTTTTCGTATTTTCTCTCTGTTCGCCTTTATTTTTTATTTTGGGGTTTAAATTTGTATTGTTTTTTAAATGATAATTAATTTGGAGTTTAGAAAAACTTTAAACATAAGAAGTGTTTGGATTTGAATAAATAATTCAAAACCATTTTCTGTTTTAAAAAATAATTAATGTAACCATTTAAAATATGAACCATTTACAATTAAAAATGAATTAACTTATATTTATTTAATATCAATTTGGAATTTAGAAAAACTTTAAACATAAGAAGTGTTTGGATTTGAATAAATAATTCAAAACCATTTTATGTTTTAAAAAATAATTAATGTAACCATTTAAAATATGAACCATTTACAATTAAAAATGAATTAACTTATATTTTTTTAATACCAATTTGGAATTTAGAAAAACTTTAAACATAAGAAGTGTTTGGATTTGAATAAATAATTCAAAAACATATTCTATTTTTAAAAAATAATTAATGTCACCTTTTAAAATATGAACCATTTACAATTAAAATGAATTAACTTATATTTTTTTAATATCAATTTGGAATTTAGAAAACTTTAAACATAAGAAGTGTTTGGATTTGAATAAATAATTCAAAAACATATTCTATTTTTAAAAATAATTAATGTCACCTTTTAAAATATGCCGTGATTCAAGACATAACATCGGTCATTTGAATGAAAGCCATGAAACCTCGAACATGATAGGTCATTTTGTGAAGGTTTTTGAAACATGATCAATATACCAAGTCGGTATTTTTCCTTTCAACTATGTAACATAATATGACACCACGAAGGATTTTCATTGTTGATTTTTTGAATTTATTATGCCGTTTTGAATTATCCGAATTTCTAACTATGGTCGAACGGTGTGCATGAAGATAGGGGACGGCATCGTTAGAACTGCATTGGATCTACGAAGAAACCACATATTGCGAGTCTAAAATGATTTTTCAAAAATCACAGGCGATAGATCATGTACACATAGTACAAACCGACCCACTTCCCGGTCGGCAGACATTTATCCTTTTACCGGGATGGACGAAAAGGTTTGAGATGTACGGTTGGGAGATAGTCCATGTAAGGTGGTTTAGTATTTTAGGAAAATGGGACGGTAGCATTGTGAAACGGCATTTTGGTGGTTACTTCACAAAAGCGACCCGCTTTTGCGCTCGGAAAATGGAAAAGGGCTTTTCGTGTGACAAAAGGAAAACTTCCTCCGCAACATTGTTCTCCATACCAATGTCCACACATGCATAATATGGGCACAACATCACAAACTATGCCATG